>OX602127.1:2744325-3968389 GCA_951449985.1 Falcaria lacertinaria | reverse complement strand
CTTAAAATCTAGTAGGTAAACCACAATGATAAAACCAATATATCTAAGCGTGATTATAAACTTAAATGTAAGTTACAGTGAAACATCAGAGTTGAATTATACAAAAGTTAATACTTTCGCTTTAGTACAATATCAAATAAATAATTTTACACTTCCCACATTTGATTTAATATCTAAATCATAAAGCAATACTTAACATTAAGGACAAACGTTTGGTGATAAGCATACAGAAATCAGTACTTTAATAACGTTTAAAATGAACACAGTGTTTGGCAGATCTGTGCATTAGGGTAAAATCTTTAAATGCAAACAAGTTGAGGCCTGATTAACGAAAGGTATATGTAGGGCTGAGTTTTTCAGTTTCCACAACCATATGGGAATCACTTGCCATTAGGGTAAAAATTTAGATACTTGTCCTTGGTAGCAAACGGTACTTTTAACTAGATTTCTTTTTCAATTCCTCGTCGCCCAACCAGGGATGATTCTAGTTGAAGTGTGAGATATATCTCAAAAATATATTTTGAAGAATTAGTTTATTTTGGTATCTGGTTGGACAATGTAACAAAGTGTTATGAACAAGTCTAAACATAATATGACCTTATAAATTATAATCATAAACGTAAAAATCCTCCTATCTCTATATGTACAATAATTTAAGTTTAGTAATTAATAACGTCTTCACCTTTCGCTGTAAGAAATTTTCCTGATTTGATAATATATTTTTAATTAGAAGCTTACAATGATGTATCTAACGGATGTTGTGTTGAACAATTTAATTCACTGCAACATTAAAACGGGAGACATAAAATGTTACCACATTTTAAATACCAACAGACAATTAAATCCCATATAGTTTGGCTAAAGGTATTTTTAATTTAGTCGTGTAACGAGTGAACCAGGCTCTCTATACAAGTGAATAAGCTATACATACAATGTATGTTAAAACTTGACTTATGCTAAGAGTATTTTTATTTAAGCCGTCCATATCTTCGTACCATTTAGATGTTTCAATAGGCAAAAACTGTACAATTGAGATCTACATGATTTTTTTAATGATGGTGGTATAGTTTAAAATTGTATTATAAACAATTTATAGATAGTTACAAACATATAAGATTTTTTTAATTGCACCATATCTGTTGTTATAACTCTGGATGGTAAAATGCTGATATCCAAATTTTTCGGTTGATATTTTTGTACTAAACTTTTTTATAACAAAATCCACCTCTACTTATAGGTCCGATTCGAGTATGGTACGAAGATACTACATATTACATAAACAGCCTCATTTTTACAACCTCATAGTGCTTACATCTAACATGAAGTAAGTATAACCACAACGTTTTTACATAAGACACTGCTTCTTATTACATTATTGCAGAAAGGTTATGGAACCTTAAAGAATATTTTACCTACAAAGTTTTTATTTATAATGGTTTAAAATTGAATATTCTTTCAATGACAAGTCCTATAGATCAGTAAAACATTGAGAACATATACAATAATAAGTATATAAATACCTACTTGAAGGAACAATCAAAATAATTCAATATGTTAATAAGAGTTAAGTGTTAAGCATTTTCAATATTGATACTATCCTAAGAATATACTGACGAACAAAATTACATAGAATCGAGAGAAAGAGCAGTAGAGTCGACAACCATTGAATAGCACAGCACAAGTTAAGTAGCATACCACACGGTCCAACGCGAAGGTACAATTCTCAGAAACAATCACCAATCCAATCACATCTGCTCTAACTATGGAGATCATACTGGCATATGCCATATCCAGTGAACAAATTACCACTGCGATTGACTTTTCTAATAATTCGCCACTCGACACAGCAAATTATTAAATTTTTCGGCAGTCCAAAAAGATCCTAAGTCTAAACGAAAAGTAATTGTGAACCTATTCAAATATTCCAATTTAACACACATATTAGCAGCCAATGTCCTTTATAGTATGTATGTCTCTTTACTAAGTAAACAATATTACTGATAATATACCAATAAATTAAGAATCGTCGATAATAAATGACAAGTACATTTTTCATATAGACGCCGGAACATTTTCTTCACCCAATCCGTTCGTAAAAATTACACCTTTAGCTTAGGTTGAGATGTTCACACGTCGGGTTCCATCTTGATGACGTCATTGTCATGGGGCTCGACCTTCACCATGGTCGGATGTTGCCGCGCGTGCGGCTTGAGCTTGCTTAAGTTTTGAAGGAACTCGTTATGTTGCTCAGGGTTGTTCCTAATCGTTCGGACGAAATCGGCCGTCTCTTTTTGCAAGTCAATGATCTTTTGTTGGATAAGCCTGTTCTTGTGCATGAGCGCCATGGTCTTCCAAGCCAATGCGAGGATGACTCTGTTCTGCAAGCTAGTGTCCACGGTAGGTGGGCCAGGAACGCTCGCAGCGTTGGTGGTGGGTGATGGGGTAAACCTCTGAAGCCTCTCCATGCGCCGCGCCTCGCGGAGTCGGGTCGCCTGGGACCCTGCTGATAAAGAAAAAATACCCATCAGCACATTGTTTAGTATTCACTTCATGAGTTGCAACGGCAGTTCCAGTTTCCAAAATTATACACGATAAGAAAAACAGTCATCCATGTTCCTCACAGATGTCAATAATGGAAACCATAAACGATTTCTATGATGTAAACCCATTGAGAAAATTGCTATCTGATTTGAATTATACGCAGGTGTAGTCTAAGACAATGTTTACTTAAATAAATAAAATTTACTACTTCTAACTTAGGTACTACATCTTACTTAGGCACTACTTCTATATCTGAATTAAGCTTTATATTTATTAATGTTTAATGCGCATGAAAACGAGCAGTGCTTCCAAGTACTATCATCAAATTTTACGTGTCTAGTACTTGAACTACCTATAAGGTAAATAGTTTTGGGAATATTATATTTTTGAACATGGCTTTTAAGTCCCATAAAAACATCCATATTATAGGTGCGTGCGTTGTAAAGGACACGAGACAGACATAACAAACGGCGTGTTAGCCAGAGTACTTAGCAGGTGTATATTGTATAATGACGCAAGTTTTACGAACACATTGTGTTTCATGTGATTCAGGCACATTGCATAATGTTTGAACAGACGAGGTAGCAGTGCGCCTACACAGTCTGACGCGCAAAACATACTTATCTAAAAGCTATACTTGCACCTATGTAAATATTATTCCTAAAAATATAACTAGTATAAAATTGAGCATAGTTCATACTGCAGCAGAGTATCAGAATACTGCAGTACTTTTTTCGTTACACGTTTGTTTGCCTTAGCGGAAATCGAACGCGCGGCATCTAAGGTAAGTAGTAACGCTTACAAACCAACCCAATAGATGGCGTCATACGTTATTGTTATTTAATGTTCGGGAACAAACCAATTATTCGTAGGTGCTTTAAAAGTATTCAAAATGTTATTGGTGGTTATAAACCTACGAAATGGCACTTTAGAATACATAGAAGTTACTGTCTAAGTTGACAGTAGTAGTTCTGCTGATGTATAAAATGGGTGACGTGATAGCCTGCCAGCCGTCGGTAGCGGAATGTAAACAATCGGAAACAGTCGCCTTGACCCACTCTCGAAGCCAACGCTAAGTTCAGTAATAACCGTTCACAATACATATTTGTACCTAAAGCACAACCCTAGGATTTAATGACTTAAAGCTACTTCGATGGCTTCTTAGCATTTGAAATAAGAAACTGTCAGAATATAATCCAGTATTCCAGAATAGTGACTTATATAAAAAATAACGGGAAATCTATTAATTCATTAAGCTAGACTGTAATATCCGACCACGCGTCCGCTTCTGTTTGGCAAAGAAATAAATAATTGATTTTTTTTTTCAAATGTTAAGCTCGGTATTAGCTACTAAGCAAAACTAAAAACATTTTTCTTCTATTCAATAGCTATTTCGGCGCGCAATAGCAACCTATTTAGGTTGTTTCTAAGTAACATGTATCACAATATACTACTATTACAATATACACAATAACAGTAAAAAAAAAGTCGCCGGTGCGTGCTTCTTTGAAAATCTGACTAACTTTTGTAAGTCATTATTTAGAACCTGACCTCAGATAGTTTCGAGCAAAAGTGCAGTTTCAATAGACCTAGACTACCAATAGTACCTAGGTACTACGAGAATTCAAATTTCAAGATGAAAATCTAAAATTTCTAGTGAGAAATTAGAAAGCATGCGTAATCTTTGTAGATTAATTAGTAGGTATATATGTTATGCATTTCAAAGTATTAAATGAAAGGAAAACCTGTTAAAACAATAACAGTGCAGTAGGTAGGTATATTATGTTCGGTCACGTACTGTTGAGCGTGCGTTCAAAAGCCCCAATGCGCCAACAAAAACAACGTGTGTGCTGGCAACGTGACTCGACTCGCCTTGTAAGTCCCACACACAATTTAAATTCTGCAGCTTGCTTTCAATTGCACCACTTTTGAAGCCTTCAGTTATATATTTAAGCTTCTTATTTGTACGCTTGCTTTGTCTTTATGTCAAATAAGATTTTTGAATAGAAATAATACAAATCATGAAAATTAAATGGCATCTACATTTATATACATTTATAATTTATCCTATTCATTTATTCCCTAATAATTTATCAATAAACTTCAATTATCAATATAAATAATTCTAAAGAGAAACCTCAAGAAGATTGAAATCTTACATGCAGTGGATTCGTTCTGTATTTTTGTCTAAAATAGACTGATGTATCAAGTAAATTAAATATTGTTTATGTCAATTGTTATCGGTCACATTGTTTATCTCTTCTTCTTCTTCCTAAGTATGGCAATCAATCCCTTCAGGGACTATTTTTGCCAGTGTCGAGTGTTAGAGAATTTTCATGTTGCAAAATTTCTCGTGTTTGCCGCATTAAAATGCCTAGTGTCATGCATTCTAACGCCCAATGGAGTTTCTGGAGACAACCCACGGCAGTAGCAGATCGTAACACGCCTTTAGATTAGAGGTAACCTATTGACCAAAATGATAAATCACTTAACCCAAAAGTCGTATTATGGCATTATTTCCAATGCTCCTAAAATCAGTCACTAAATGAAACTTTACTGCACATATCGACACCAAAAATACACATTAAAGATCACTATAACACAATTTACGACACACTGGAAAAAATCTCAACCGCTCCGCCTGATTCCCGCCAAAAACTCCATTGTTTATCTCAAAGCCGTGTCTAATAAAGCAGCGTTCATCGTTCCCACGCACACATGTACATCTGTGAATTATATTGACTTGTGTCAAAGTTTTGACTTTGAGTAAGTTTCACACGTTTCACACTCGTAACGTCAAGTAAGCCACATAACGGAGAATTCCGAAGAGCCGAGCGCCGCGCGTCGCATCGTATGACGAGTGACGTAACCCCGAGGTTAATGATCTGTCTGCTTTTACATTGTTAGCCTAAGTATATTGCAACGTACGCATTTTCAAGGGATACGTATGTAGCTACAATATTAATTTACAATTTGCCTTGAAGGTTTATTAATTCATATTTATCCTGTCGTTAAAAAAATTCAACTACCAAGGTAGAAGTTAAATATTTAATATATATTATGTATATTTAAGTGTCATGGAATCTAATTTCAGATTGTCTTAAGTCGCCTCCATTAATAAGTAATAATAGGTGTCTTGCATGTGATACCGACCGCCTGCGGTGCAACATGGTGCAACGCTATGCCACGCAATGCAGTGTGGCGCTATTAGTCTTATCATTGAGTTGTTTATTTAAACATAATAAAATTTACGTATGATAACAATGTATGATGCTTAAATTTGGTCAACAACCACTTTGGTACCACATAGGTAGTATGGTAAAGTTTGAGAATCGGCGACCTATCAACTCCATAATTAATTAAAAAGACACTACAATACATTCCATCGACCTACTCCACGCGTATCAGTACGCATGTTGCTACGTGTGTTGTTACGTGTATCGCTACGTATATTTCTACGCGTATCGCTACAAGTATTGCTATTGCTATATTATATTGCTACGCGTATCACTACATGTAGTGCTACGCGTATCGCTACGCACGTTATTGCACTGAGTATCCACCGGTATTGCGCGTTGGTTTTCTAAAGAGCTTTCTGTCAATAATAAACATGATGAGTTTTCTATATTTAGATATTATAAGACTAAGCTCTAGCATCTACCTTTCTCAGTATAATTTTAGTACTTATTTTTTTATTGAATTGACCAAATTTCAGCTCCGCACAACATTGATTCGATGTTTTCGATTCGTGCTCTAACTTAAATAAGTATTGGAAAGCAATTGAATAGCTCTGTTTATCTAAGCTGGCAAACAACTTGTTAAGCCACGTGATCCCTACTAATGTTACGCCTCGCACCGCAGCCAAAACAATGCACTTTGATTGCTTTACGTACATCAAAGCACTGGATTATTTATTGTGTGTTATTGTTGAATTGTAGTGTGTGCTAATTACTGGGAAAACATATATTAACGCAAGGATTATAAACTTTGTACACACTTACAACTATTTATTTTTCAAAAGTTTTTTGACTGAATTTTTCAAACTTCAAAAGGTATATAATATTCTAATTCAATAAATTACACATATATGTTGAAAGAATGCACTCAACTAATATGTTACAAGAGATGTAGATCCTCCTTTAGCGAAGATGCAGTCATAAGTGCTAACTGATAGAACGTCAGTATTGTAGGTGCTAACGAACTAAATATGTACATTATTTTTATTTTTGTAGCCTTGTGGATTAATCTCAACAAATTGATGTCATTTCATACATTTTTAACCATATTTATTCAGGAAATATGGGATAGGATTATTCTATTGTCATGGTGCAATTAAACTAAAACCTGATTCATGCGTTTAATATATTGAGAATTTCGTTATCAGTGTGACGTTTGACTTTTGACGTGTGAGTGTGACGTTCCAATTTATTCATAAAAAACGGTATTTAATATTAAAATTAAGCATCAAGCACTACTTTTGTATACTGTTCCCACGAAGGCCTCAATTTGTGTGAACTATGTTCTGCATTGTTCTTAGCATGAAACTTTATTGGACTTACAGTAAATCAAAGAGCAATTTAAGATTAAAGATTAAAGATTAAAGCCTTAAAAGCAGATATATTTACTTCTACACATAGATGAATGAAGAGATGTAAGGTAAATGGAAAAAACACACGAAGATACAGCTTATATTAAAAAAGCAACTAGGGGTAGCTTAGATGAAGAAACAAGAGTAGTGTAAGCTAGACAGATCCTTAATCTTTTTTACTGGACCCAAAGATGTAAAAAGGCAATATGTAAACAACAAGAAACCAAATCGCCAAATACCTTTTTGAAGGTATATTCAATATTTGAAATGCGAGCGACTGCCTCAAAAAAAGCGGCAGATGAATAGAAATAAGCTTATTAATTTAAGAATTATCTTTAATCTATGCCAATTGGTTTAATATTAATTATACACAGAGAAGAAAGAATTTGTTTTTAAAAATATTGAGAAAAAGCGAAAAATACAGGTGATATGAACTACAATTATTTTTACAGCAGCTTACGAAATAAATAAACGTCTGGCAATGCGTACTTAAAAGTAATATGACGATGGAAGAGAAAGCCTTACCTTTTTTGATAATCCTGGTCCTTTTTTCACACATTTTCTCCGAATAACACAGGTCGGCAACACAGAAACACTAGCTGAATTGCAAATTCAAAGCTAAATTAGTCTTTATTTATACAAAATATTATTGTATAAAGCAAATATCAATATTATTTAGGATACGTATAACTCGTCTGGCTAACAAACGCGGAGTGATGGTTGTTGAAAATCGAATGAACGAAGTCGTAGCGTCGGATCGCTGTTGCGCCGCCGTAGCGCGTGCGAGCGAGATAGCAAAAGTATTGCCCCGCTACGATAATGTATTATCCCGTAAAATAAAATTTCAGTAACTAGTTGAAAGTTAAACGGGGAAAATAATGATTCCTTATTTGTGTACGTGTTAAGGCTTGATCTTACGACTTTAGTTCAATTAATTTTTTATTATCATACTTTGGTCTCGTAATTACCAAATATACCTATGTAATATAATATATGATGAATAATATACCCACCTTTTCGTTACTCTGGTAATCAGAATGAAATGTTTATATTGGCCTAAAATAATAATAATATTTAACTAACAACTTGATTAATGCTAACAAATAGAATATGAAAGTGTAATAAGTAATACTGTAATACTTCCGAATAAATCAGGTAATTTCTCCCGTCAGCGATATGGCAACTTTCAACGGAGCTAGCAGCGTGGTACGTCGCATGGTCTCGCACGTGTCTGGCCAGACGATGGTTTAGACCGCTATCTGTCGCACACCGAGCCACAAAGCAATGGAGAACCCTTATGAACGTGGTAATTTGTAAATTTTGTATAACGAGTAAGGTCGTCAAACATTAGGCGTGTTAAAGCGAGGACTAGAAATATAAATTCCTCCTTTTACTACTGGGAAGACAACTTGATGGTCTATGAGGATGGTTTAAAATTGATCAATAAACAACAGTAGAAGATGGTGAGTAAGCTCCACTTTTATGCATATTAATATTTTAAAGATTTGTAGTAACTTAGTATAATAGGCATAAAGAATAATAAGCCTATTAGGTCACCATTTACACCTAAATTCCGGTTAGTTCTAATGATCTGAGCTTGGTAATATAAACTGCCTCCTCTGAATTTATTAGCTCGATGTGACAAGCACATCTTAGTGTGACGTATTGAGTCAAAACGTGGCTCACTTGTGAGTCATGCACGTTGCATTTTCACATGCCGAACTCCCATCCACAGCTGCTCTCATTACTTATACAAGCATATTGAACGACTGTACTATAGGCATATTGCATAATTCACCTTGATAAATATAATTTGCGGATGTGTATGAACGTTTAGTTTGTTGCATTGTCAAATTCAAAAGGCTGAGCCGGTATTGATGAAATTTGACATAGTGTCTTTCGTACCTAAAAGGTACTTGTAATAACATCACGCAATATAATAAATAAATAAATTAAATGTGATGTCTTTGTTGGCCATCGTATACATAGCTAGTACCTTAAAAGATAAAAAAGAACATTTACCGGATCTTATCAGTGATGTCATAGCATAGACATAGCATACGTTCAACCTACGTATTAATCGGCAGTTTAATAATTATTTATAGATAAATTGTTTGAGTAAGAGCAGTCAGCCAAACGTGACGTGAATAAAGCAGTCTGTAGGAGGGAGGTTAATTTAAGCCATATTATTTCATTGAAAAATATTATGTAAGGAGTAAGTTCTATGAAAAGATCTAACGAAGACATGAAGCCAATTACATTCGTCGCAGGCAATCCATATAATAAGTATCTAGAAATATCCACACAAATAGAAATGATACTCTTATACGTGCTCGGTAACGTGATGATAAGGGCTTACCTTCGAAATACATTAGACTCGTTCGATAAAACATAAATAATTATAATAATATTACACACGTTGCATGTACTGACTTCGTGACCACCGACAATATTTATATATATACATATATAGATGTCTTTCATTATAGCCGTTTCTGTTCGTACCAAGTTTGATCCTTTGTTCACAAGAAGAATTTATTTTAATTAAGTAAAATGTTATTGAATACAAATCCAACCTAGAGTAAAACAAAAAAACAAATTCACGCAACATAATAAATAAAAAAGGTAATGCTTTAAACTAAGTCGCGAGGACTTCTAAGACTTTTAAAACTAAATTAGGGTTCTAAATTAGAGGGATAATGTGTCAAATATCTACCCTTGAAATGGTGAAATGGGGTGATACAGTTTGCAAAAAATGCGCAGACGAAACAATAATCTCACGAAAATTTCCAATATTTGAATCCCTTATACCTCCCAAAAAAGCCTTGGTATTGTTGTTAAATTGGAAAGTTGGTAACGAATGAAGTTTTGCAACGTGTAAGTAAAGCTAGTTGGTGGTGTAGCACGCGGTTGCGGCAGGTCGCGGGCACACGTTGCTTGGCCGGTCACGTTATCACCCATGTGGTCGCGTCACGGCGCAGGCGCAAAGCGAGGCCACTGACTCGTAATGTGACGATGCTATCATAAATCATGGCTAATTTTAACTCTCAATTATAATTCAGGAATGCTTGGTACTATTATAAGACGCTATAATTAAAATGTAGTCTCTTTCATCATGGACGATAAAAATACGAGCGAAAAAGTGAGCGACGAACAATACTCAAACTGACAAAACTGTTATGCCTTGTCGGATAAAAGTACCCTTTACTAAATTCTCAATCATGAGAGATCACTAGAGTATAACTTTAACTAGACAATAGAAAATGATCAAAAGTGGTCTTTTCGGGAAACGTTTTTTTTTATATTTTGTATCGAATCAAAGCTCGAGAGTCAATGAAAATATATTGGCATTTTCCTTCGCTATCTGTTATATTGGTTCCTTATCTGTTACTTCTGAGTGTTGCGATTTGCGATGTGACCACGTTCAAAGGCACGTTTGGCGCCACGGGGACGTGTCGCCACGTCGCATGCGCCGACTGTCAGGGTAACGAAAGATAATCATACATACGCATTGCTCTAACTTTGGCTAGTTATTTATAAGCATTAATTTTTGTGTGCCCTTTCAGCCTTAATTTAACACTGTCAGATTTAGCTACCTAGTCTTATTTCGATTACGATAAAAGAAAATGCGACCACTTCTGTTCTTTCCAGGACGTTTGTGTGTTTTTTGTGATAAACGATCCCGTATATCTCCAGTTCATAAGCGGGGTTGAACTACTAAGTTTAATTTCCACCTAAGCTCCACCTAATGGAAGATTACAGGGCTGTTACTATTTTAAAAATAGTTTTTTTTTTCTATTTGAGAGTTATGTTTTCGAATACGTAACACTCAAAATATCATATTCATATTCACATTTTTTGTTCCGCTGTTCGCCGCCTCAGCGCTGGTCATTTTCGCATACAACAATGGTCGAAATCTATTCGAATAAGCATAAGAAAGTATTTGTTGCTAAGGCTGCAGTACTCCTGTACTCCTCGACTTTATGACCCCCTTACTTGAAAGCTAGATCCGCCCTTGTTTCCAGAAAAGCTCAGTTTCTCAACACGACATGACAAGTAACCTTAATTTTTATACCACTACGGTGGCACACAAGCATACGACCCACCTGATGGTAAGTAGTCACCGTAGCCTATAACCGTTAGCAATACCAGGGGTATCACTAACGGGTTGCCAACCATGTTGTTGATGAGGACTCATTGTGCTAGCAGCATTACTACTAGCCCAGCGTATCCTCGTGAAGCACTGGCAACCTTACTTACCGCAGAAACACAACATTACATCAAGTAGTGTTATTTCACTGCGGTCTTCTGTAAGGCGGAGGTACAGTCCTCAGTCGGGCGGCTCCAATTTTAATGGGATAACCCACTGGAAATCCCAAATCGCCCTCTCTTTTAAAACGTGCATTTAAAATGCGTGCTTTTTATTGCGTGCATGCGTTTCGTGTATGCGTAAATACCTACTGAAACGCTAAGTATATCAAGCTGTCATGGTATTTAGCCTTTCAGCTACGCTTGCGTTATCAAATACTTTAGCAATGTTCATGCTCATAGCCGTAGATAACTAAAGCTACTAAGGTAATTTAACCGATGTAGGCTTGGCAACAATAGTGTAGGTAGGTGCTAACGATCACAGCTCACTTAAATAAATCGATTTCAATGGCATGTAAGACGTAAATTATAATATAATAATCTAGTACCTTTTATTTATTTCCAAATACCTCCGCTAAACATTTAGGATTTAAAAAAAAAAGTTTTTGAATATCAAGAAAGGAACTAGTATAAATATTTGTATCAATTTATCTTAACACTTCTTATTGGAAATATGACATGATGAGATACAATCAATACATCAATTGTAACATCATTTCACTATATAATCTCCAAGCCAGCTGAAAGCCCGCGGGGATGAATTAGACTTAAAGAAAATCTTTTCGGTTCGAGCAGCATTAATCTCCAAAATTAAAGTTCTTAAAAGTTTATGCGAAATTTATAAATAAAGCCGCTAATGACTGTTCCTACTCTACTCAGAGAATACCGTTACTCTTCAACATCGAAATCTTCATCAAAATAATTAAATAACTTGTGAGCCGAACAAGCTATTTTGATCTGTAACAAGCTACATATCCGCTCGCTTTCTTGCAGTATGTATGACAGGAATCCGGGAATTTGGAAAGCGCGCGCTATTAGATTTGAACAATGAGCGCGCGCCGTATTAGAGGAAGGTGAGATGTCAGATGTTACACATCATACGCGACTACCATAAGACCTGCTCGACTTTAGGGTTCCGTACCCGAAGGGCAACCAACGGAACCCTATTACTAAGACTTCGCTATCGTCGCTTCGCAGACGTCCGTCTGTCTGTCAGCGGGCTGTATCTCACTTGGCTATTTTTTTAGTCTGTGTACAAGTGTTGTAAAACTGAAACACCTAAGTCATCTATTAGGCCTTGTACTTCCTTAGCTAGACTGATGCAATAAGAGGTCTGCCAGACTAGATAGGACACAGTGTCACACAGTGGTGGCACACGATGGTGTTATCACAATGTGTTATTCAACTCACGTTGTATCCAAACACGTTGGTTTTGTAATACGTACATTGGGTCACGTGGAGTAACATGTTACTTTGTACAACGTGCCCGAGTTCGTTCTGCAACATTGTAGCTTTGATGAAAACAGTCTAATGGGACATCTTACTGATAAACACGACAGTGGTGACGACATACAATCAGGTTCGATTGTTAGAGTCAGGTTAGGTGTGTACTCAATTATTATTAATATTAGGTGTAATATAAAATAGATAATATACATTAATAAATGCCCTCTCACTATCACAATTGCTGTGCCCTATAAACAGGGTGTGTACTGTGTATTAGTATAGGTCTGAAAAAAAAAAAATGATCTAGGTACCTATATATTTATACTAGGTACCTATTGGCAAACAAGCATATTTTCTGTAAAGTCAGCAGTTAGGTACCGTAGCCGAATTATGTACAATAGTAACACCGGGGTCATCTCTCACACGTTGCCAACCCTTTTAAATATTTTACTAGCGTTTTCCGCTACTTCTGTCGCATCGCAGTCGGATAAGATTCCCTGTTACTTATGGATAATGTTGCTATCAAATAGTGTTTTATTTTATAAATCGTATCCGTAGTTCCAAACATAAACAAAGATACAAATACAATTTAACTCAATAATATCGGTATAGATTGTCGTCGGATTCAAATCATAATATATCAGCGATGTCATACATAATTCGGCTTTATCAATCAAATCGCTATACTTTATATTGCGGTTCGAAAGAAGGTCGCATATAGACGCTTAGCTATTGGGACCCGTACGGATAACAAACTCTAAAAATTTACTGTAATTCTAATAGACCTGACTGTCAACTTCTTATTTTTTTAATGAATATACGTGTGTTCTAATGAATGTAACGTGTTGGTAATATGAGTAATGTAGTAGCTGTTTACGTCACAGATTTCCTCTTACGTGAGCAGTTTGATAACATAGTCTCACGTTTAGTTCACAGCTGTAGATTACCAGGTGTTTGCAAAAGAAAACATTCAAAGTAGTTGTAGTTTTTTTATTTCAAACTCCGACTGACTCTCTCTCTCTGTGACTCCTGCTCAAACAGTTATGATCCTGGATGGATCAAACACATGTAGACCGTAAAAGTTATTGTGCTACGCTTAATTCAAATCTTGCGCTTCTTCTTACGTTATCTACGTTTAAATTTTAGATGCATTATGGTACAAGCCACAATTAAAGAGGAATTTTGCTTAGAATTATTCGGTATATCCGACCACGATCCACTGTGTCAAAAAAACAGTTATTGTCCAATTCATAGGCTACGTAGGTAGTACGTACCGCCTCTACCCTATGGGGGGGTTTTGGTCCAAAATGGACGAGTCAAGGGTATGACCCTTGACTCGTCCAAATCTGAAAGTGACGCCACCGATTTTTTTGGTATATTCTTTGATATAATCAAAGAGCTTCAAGATTTATTATTACGACACCAAAACTCTAGGACCATTGTCTTTTATATTATTTGAGTTCTTATTTATTTTTCTAAAGGTCTAACATTGCCACCTCAATTTGATATAAAATATATATATTCAGGGAAATATAAAGTATATACCAGTTCTAAGCGTTAACCAAAAAAATAAGGTTACAAATAAATGTTTCACTAAAATGCTTCTATAATGTATGTGCATATTTCTGTGTCAAAAACACTTCACGTTGGCGAACATGCAGCGTACACCTGCGTTTTGTTATTCATACTGTAAATAGGTTTTTGTGTTGCGCTTTCAAAACGTGATTTAAAACACGCGGCGCCGAGTCAAAAGTGTTGAGAAATAAGATGAAAATATTATTTATATTTCAAGTCTCCAATGTGTATGTACGAAATCCTAAGCGCTATGTCTGAAGCTTTATGGTCTACCTGATCTGATGGTAAGCGGTTACCGTAGCCCGAACAACACTCTTGCGCGTTGCTGCACCTCTGCTGAATCTACCGTCCGTGTTTTGCTCCACACACTTCCATTATATCCAGTAGGTAGCACGTGCAGTGCATATGAAGACAGTGCTACTATTCTCCGATTCATTCATACCCAGTAAGACGAAATAATTAATAAAGAATATTAAAAACTATTACTAAGAACTTGATTATAAAAAAAGGACTAAAAATAAAAGACCAAATATAACTAAACGACGAGATTGTGTAAGCAAGCTGCCTGTGTCAAAGAAACAATTGACGTTGGGTCACCGACCTTGTTTTGTATAATTAATTGACGAAATATTTCTTGATTATCATTAAAATGTGTATACAACGCGTGTATATAATCTGCGATCTAATCTACATTGACATAGTAATTCGACAATAGGCTTTGTGAGACCACCAACTAACTGCGAGTCGAAAACATTGTTTGTATTACCAGGAGGGGTATATTTTTTTATGATGTTATCAGCTAAATTAAACTCTGTAACATTGTGCATTTAGTAGATCAAACATTAAACTAATAATAAAAAAACCCGTTGTCAAATAACAATCAGACCACAGTCTAATAAAACTACTTTTATGTAGTGTTGTGTTTCTGCGGTAAGTAAGGTTGTCAGTGCTCCACGAGGATACGCTGCGCTAGTACCGCTAGCACAGTAGGTCCTCATCAACAACAGGGTGGACAACTCGTTAGTGATAGCCCTGGTATTGCTAGCGGTTACAGGCTACTGTGACTGCTTACCATCAGATGGGCCGTATGATTGTGTACCACCTTATGGTATAAAAATAAATATGGTTCCGTTAATAATACTTACCTACTTTGTTACATAAAAGATATTTAGGTCAATATAAATTACCAAAATGTGCAACTTTTGTTGTATAAATTACTTTAATGTCGTGTACATTTCTTTGGAATTCAATTAGAACAGAAGCCTTACATTAACAAGAATAACAATTTTGATAAATATATCTATTTTTTTTACCTATTGCCGAATATTAGTTCAGTGTTTTATGTTCAGCTTTTTTCCTGTACAGTGCTATATTTAATCATAATAATGATTAATTCGGTTTTCGAGGACTGTACTTTGTCAAGGATTCATACACATTCATAATAAAACTTCACAACTACATACAACTAAAACACATTCAGCATTCATGTTTTTATTTATGTAGTTATAGTTGTAAAAAAGGCCTGCAAACCTTGAAATAACAATCCAAAGCAACATGGCTTAACGCTGTCCCGATACGGCAGTTGAGTGACATCAGTAAACCACCGCTACAAGTCTAAGATAATTGGTGGACCCGACCCAGCAACGTAAGTTCTGCAGCTACATTCATTAGCCTGGAATTACCCGGGTTATCCAAAGACTATAAAGTGGTTATATTCTCCTTGGGGTTATCATTCTCCTTACCCGATATAATTTGGGGTCGTCGCTAATGTTTATTTTTCCATTCCTTTCTATCTGCCGTCATCCTTTTATTCACTTCCTTATCGGTCTATACTACTCATCAAATGGACAGTTCCAACCGTACCAAATCGTTAATTTATTTTATTCGTACCTTTGAAACGTACCCAAACGTCACCGTCACGCCGAGCGCTTAATCGCTGAAGCACGCTGAGCGAAACACTAGAAACGAAAACAAAACCTAAAAAGCAACAACAATTGAAACATCTTGAATGAAACATGAACGGGACAGCCCTAAGCATAGTATAAAGAAAGGGAGTAGGGTATCTCCGGCCCAATTCGCGATATAATTGCCTACTGTCTTAGGGTTGTCACTTTTAGCTAAATATTAGGCGCGGCTGTTCGCGCTTCGCTAGCAACCGCATGAACAGCGGCAACGTCAAGTCGCGGTCCCGACTCGCCATGTCGCCGCTAGATGGTACAGGCGGCAACATAGTCTAAGAGCTTGTGTTTAATTTATTTGCTTAGTGCTTTATACAAGTCAGCTTTTTGATTTTTTTTTATTATGCATAATGTAGTATTTTTACACATATTACAAAATTACAAATTAGCTACGGATGATGATATTGATGAATAAATCATTTAGCGGTGCCGAAAAGCTGTGACGCGCGCGCGAACCTTGTTCAGTGTTAGCCCCGACTGGCGCACTGAGAAACGGGTCGAGATTTTGTTAAAGTGTGCGTGCGTCAACACATAGATACAATAGCGCACACAAACAAGCCGCTCTTTATACTATGCCCTAAGTCACGTTGTGCCTACGATTCGGAAGTGCACATGGCTGCCCACGATTCACGTTGCCGCTAAATTTTGATATCACTATTGTTGCGCCGCGATAGCAATACAATACACCACGTGGCCTGCAAACCCGAATAAATCAGCGTATTGAATATTTTACCGCCACGTGGAAATTATTACTCAAATTTAAACCAGTGCTGTATTAAATGAATGTTGTTAGGATTATGTAAAGGTTGACTGGATGCTAAAGTTACTTACTTGGGCGAAATTTTCCTGTTAATTCTTAAAGGTGAAGGTTATTTATATTTGCAGATATTTTTTACCTTTATAACTCACGGTGAGCTAAAGAAAGTCACGTGAAATTTTAATGAGGCGTGCTTTTTAACTGAGCGAAATATTTTACAAGTGATATTATATATATATATATATATAATGATAAACAATAATTTAACGTTAAATAATCAACCTTTATAGATCAATAAATTATTATTTTCTGTTAATATTATATTAGTTTACCTATTCGATAATTTGAGCTTACGTGAACTGAATTGGATACGTCATGAATAAAATTGTATTTTCAGAAAAAGGTACCTATGAGGAATCAACATTTTACCTAGACAGATAATTAAGGGTACCGTACCACGTAGCGTGGAGGACCATTTAGTATGAAAAATACAGAATCATTACAATAAATGAGTCGTATTCATGTCTCAGACGCATAGGTACTCCGATTATTTATACCCCTTCCCTGGTATTGCTATTAGCGTGCCAGCTAAGTTGAATAAAAATATCGTTCACACGACTTATCAAGGGATTCATAACCTAATGTTTATCATACTATATTAACGATTAATTTAGCTAAGTAAAGTAATTCAAGGTAGGTAGACTTGGAACACAATATAATTTTTTATTTACAATTAAAGCTGCGAGATTGATGTCTTTAACACCGACATTATAGGCTACGGCTCAAGTTATAGTAGTATTACTATCATGTGGACCATAAGAATGCTTACCACCTTGTGTGTAATAAAATACACCATAAGTCTGCTTTTAAAGTTTTAAAGGCGTAGCCGTGTCATAGCTTTGGGGCGCTTGTGTACAAATTTGTACTCGCACTTCAGTGCGAGACTGTGCCATATTTTTTTCCAAAAACGTATGTACGAGGCAGACCTAAATGTTGTAGTAAAGTATGGAGTCAAATACAAACTTGCTTTTGATATTTTCAGCACAAATTCAAATCTACATGTGACCATAAGGGTAAAAATAAATATATTTTTCCGTAGTAGGCCTTGACTGTCTGAGTCGCACGTTGCTATGCATTATGTATGACAGAATTATATCAAGTTGAAACCTAGCCGCGTGCTAATTTTAATAACAAATAGTCAACTACTTAGTGGACTATTTGTTATTAAAATGAATTTTGGGTTACTAGGTTATGCCATAGTATATAATCTACTCTGAGGTTATACTGATAGGATTTCATTAAGGACCTTGGCGAAAGGCAATGTAAGACATTTGTTTTAAAGCTGACTATGTAAAACCTCAGAGTAGATAATATACTAAGTACAAGTAAAACTAAGAAAATTATTCGCATATTTTGTTTGGACTGGCAAACATCTTTATT
This sequence comes from Falcaria lacertinaria, assembly GCA_951449985.1. Taxonomy (NCBI): domain Eukaryota; kingdom Metazoa; phylum Arthropoda; class Insecta; order Lepidoptera; family Drepanidae; genus Falcaria; species Falcaria lacertinaria. The sequence continues at coordinate 3,949,935 of OX602127.1, read as the reverse complement.
TACTGTCACTGTGTAGGTATTTGCCATTACATTATATATTATTATATAACGTGTTTTTAAAATAAATAAATATAGCAGTTTATTTATGACTACTTTTATGCCTACTTTCCAGCCTAAATGATTTTTGAGATATAATTTTATTTATTTTTATGTAAGTCATGGTCATTTTGCGTTTTTTAAACCAAATTTAATTGAAAACCGTTTAAGCGTGAAATTAAGTATCAAACCGATTTGATTCGGTGAGAAAGTATCGTTATGATGGTCCAACAGTAAAGGGAGGACGATAATTTACTGCGTTGCAATAAACTTAAATAACTGTTGATGGGTTTGCTGCGATGCAAATGCAATTATGACTGCCTGAGTAGGTATTGATTACTGAGCGTTGACCCTGTAAGTGCCTACGTCTAGCAACGTGCTCATATTTGCTAGCAGCGTGGTACGTAGATTAACGCTCCAGCGCTCTCAGTATCAGTGTTTATAGCCACAAGCTACTATTCGGTATCTACAACAAATAAATAAAAAACATATAAAACAATTTCAATTGAGCCGAAAAAAAATATTTTCGTGGAAGCTTGTCCGGGACATGTACATTTATTTATTTTAATTAATTGCATGAGACATTAGGAATGCCGTTGAATAATTTGTAATGTAGCATTTAAGCTGTTCTGTAGAGCTCATACAAATCTGCTTACCGTGCTCTTCGGCAGTCGCCATGTATTTATTTAAAAAAGGCGCCTATTTAAAATTATAATCAGTACCTATTTTTTCTGAAATTAAGTGTAAAACTTTGCGACTACATTTTATTTTGAGCTCGTCCACTATGCAGCCAAGCGGGCCTTGCAGCCGGGCTATGACCTGCAAAGTGGGTCGGCAGTCGGCACGTGGCTGCGGCGAGCCAACACGTGCGCGCTTCACCGTGACACCAAAATACTGTTGGTACCTACATAGTATTATACACCGTTCCTTCCTTTTACTTTGCCTCTAGTTGCACATGAGCCTTGAACAATTCTTGCTGATGTTGATAATTTTAGAAATAATACTTTATGCTGCAATAGCTAAGACCAGAACGGTTGTTGTTGACAACAATAACAAGGTTGGATATAGATATTTATGGATAATACCATGTCATGTATGTAGTGCAATTCTGAAAAAAAACTAATATAGATTGTCTGTTTTTAACGATATGTTAAAATAACTTTTCAGCTGTGAAAGCGCGACATATACGCAAATATTCCGCAGCAGCGGATTTCGCCTCGGTTTCTTTAGATAACCGCATAGCTGATCCTTAGCAAGAAACTTATCACAACGTATAAATATCTACATTCTAATAAAAATCCACCCCATATTTAAGAATGCAGATTTGTAAAACTTCGTGTTTGTAATTTTAAAACTATTTTTCTATCTTGAGTATGTGATTTTTTACGGTTTCCGAACGATAAAGTATTAAGTGTCCTAAGCACTAAACAAAATTAGCATATTAATGGATACTTTTTTAAGGAATTAAATATTTTAATGGCGCTCTTAGAAAAAAACACAGAGCAATATCTTTTCAAGTCTTACAATAAGTTACAACCGTTTACTGTACTGTAACTAAATATTTTATTCGTCTATTTTATACACTAATATACAGTCTTCAAGTTGACTACAGGTTGTACGTAGCTGTAGCTCAGAGTAGATGATAATCTACTCTGAGCTACAGCCGCTATAGGCAAAGCTGAAAACATCTAGCGTGAGCGTGTAAAGGTACGTTAGTATAGTAGTAAGGTTGAATTTGAATTTGTCTTAATATCCTCATTTAACTGTTTAGTAAATTAAATATATACTTATCGACTACAAATTATATTTTCTATTAATGAAAGTGGAGGACATGTCTGTGAGGAAGTGCGACGGCGCGGAGCAGCCACGGCAACCCAGACTCGTATGTCTCATCTCACACCAATTTTACTTAGCTTGGCTATCGCATTTGATACGTAATGATCAAATGCATATCGTATGTTACGCAAATATAGTCAAACCGATAAAATACGCGTTTACGATTGGACGTGTACTTATTAATGTTATCGTGGTGATAGTGTCGGCACCGCATAGTGTGTCACAGCACACTACGCATACAACACGTGACGCTACATGTAACGCGTGTCGACTATATACGTCTTAGTGTGCGCAGTATACGACTAGTTACTCTAGCTAGTACTGGACACTGGACATGCACATTGTGCAGAAATATTGTAACAAAATATTATTAATACTACATTTTTATCTATGACTTCCTGCGCATGAACGTCCGCCTGTTTGGGATTTAGAAATCTTCCCATGACTTTACTTACAGAGAATCGCTAATCTTCCAAGACATTCGATTGAAATATGTATTCAATTGACCATGCATATTCAAGTAGGTGAGCAATTAAAACGTTTTTTTATTTAAAGCTAGTAGGTACCTTGGATTACCTTCCAATTAGTGATCATATTGAATAATTAACTATATATAAGTAATCTAGAGGTACCTGGTGCCTCCATGAATTATATTGAAAAACAAGACCCAATAGTAATTCAAGCTAGTTATATAAAACATATGTAAATGTATAATAGATATATGTCATGTTTGTCATAAATGGGTATTGGAACATTTAAAAAACTTTTCCAAATTTGTACTTTTTTTTTGTAATGAGTGCGTTATTTTCGCGTTGTTTGTTGATATACCGGTATCCACAGTACCAAATTAGCGTGTTGAACTTAATCTAATAAAAGTAACATTTTAAAGAAACTACGAGCTATCTCTATACTTTAAACTATCACTTCCTCGTGCCACCCAATTATTAAAACTATTAAAACTACTAATATTATTAAAACGGGCGATAACATTAGTTTAGGTTAGTCTTAACACGAAAATAAACTGATCACGTTTTTGACTCACTCACTCAGGTCAACCAACATAAATCTTGTAACAAGGACTTTATCATCATTCAAAGAAGAATAACAGAATTCACAATAACAAGTTTGTTTGTAAATCGATGACGAAGTGTGACAAATAACAAAGGACAGACAAAACATATTAGTATAGATACATTCGTGCCACGTGCTAATACTGATTGATTGTAAACTATGGAACTCACTTGGTGATTTATATTAAGTACCTACTATCTGCACGTTTACAGATCATCTTCATTTAAAAAAAAAATTGCTTCACCCGGAATAGGAGAATAACTGTTAAATATTGAAAAGATTAACGTTTTTTATGTTAAACTTTTCAAAATTTAAAAAATCTAGAAAGATGTCCAAATACATAGAAAATATTTGAATCAAAATTTAAACAAAAATATCTCCAACTAGCGGCCCGTCAGACATTTATCAAACATTTTGTCTTAGCTTGTCTTCATTATGTCTTAGTAGCTTACATGTTATCTTATAGTTTCCTTCAGAACGTATATTTTGTCTGATAAAGAAATAAAAATGAAAATCAAACGTCAAAAGAAAAGTCTAATCCACGCCACGAGCGATGTAAACAAAGCGAACGTTACTATAGCGACGTATTTTTGTATTGACAATTTGATATTGATAGGCATTTTCGACCGACTACTTACTGCTATTACGACAATCAGCCTTTGATATCTCGCGATCTCACTTGCCGCTGCGCTGTGGTATAACCTCTCATTTAAAATATAACCATAAAATATTAAATTATAGTTTATATTTGTTTAAATATTTGGATTCGATTCGTACTTATTTGTAATGTTTACGCGAGGCCTCCTGTGACAAGTGGGCTGGCGAATATTTGGCCCAAAGGCTAAGCATTGCCGCCAGCCTTCTTGGCACACTTCCCCGTGACAGTGGTTCGGGACATTTATTTTACGTTTAGGTTGGTTTTGTACTTCTTAGTTTAGTTTATTTTAAGTTTTTAATCCGTTACCATAAAATAATAGCAAATGCTGGCTGCAACTAAGCGAGCTTGTGTTATTATTTCAGACTCTGATTTTGTATAATATAACGAAACGAAAAACCCAGCAAACCATCTTTCGATCTCCTTGAAAATATTTCTTCGCTTCAATTCCCTTACCCATAGAATAATGGGGAGAATAACAAAACACGTGAAGGAACAGGATATACCTGCAAAGCAAATAAGTCGGCAACCTATGCTAAGACACTATAAAAACCCATATCTATTCACACGGCTCTTGTCTGCAGCCAACAAAAAGCTCGATGATTCAGCTGAATGGATAAACGTGAGTTACATGAGCGTTCACGTTTCGGGGCACACGTTTTAAATTAAATATATCTATCGATCCGTATAGTATAGTTTATTCTGACGCCCACGGATCAAATAATTCTGTAATACTTCTAACTGAAATTAAAGTGGCAAAGCACATACTCTTCATCAAGCTAGTTGGATTAGTTAAAGCAATAGCCCATTTTTCATCATCATCATCATCATCATCAGCCGATAGACGTCTACTGTTGAACAAACTGCTTGATGACTATTAATAATATACCTTGCGTAATAATAGATGTTTATACTAATTTTAAAATAAATATTTTCTTAGGAATACAAAAGAGAAGAAAAAAATCATTTAAATCTTTTTAATCCGTTTTAATGAAAGCCAGTTCTTAACGGTGTGAAAGCGCACCTACTTTTTATCCTGGACAGACAAAGAATTGCCCGGGGTTTTTAAATACCCATTTCCAAAAAACATTAAAAATTACGATCAGCCTGCCAGCCAAACATAACAATCTAGTCGGTTAGTAATAATAAGTCCTAAATCGAAATGGGGAACTTCGTTCCTACTTAAGTTCGTTAAAAGTTATCACGGGTACAAAATAATGTACTCCACGTGTAGCTACGCGTGTTCGCATTGTCCCACGCCATTTTATTATTAATATTTCGCGAGGCATTTGCGAACTTTTGGGCTCGAGGCTTGCCTCGTTTTCCAGTTATTATGATATCACATTCCTTTTAGAAGTTTTTAAAATACCCAAAAGTGACTTTTATCGACACCAGCGCTAGCCTCAATTTCTTTCAGAGGTTTCTCGAGCTCGTTATTTTCAAAGAATATAACAAAGCAAATTTATTTTTACAAAATCCTGCACGATTTCTAAGAATTTGATAATGGAACAGTTTATTGATAAGGTGAATGCCTTAAATAGGTTATCTTCAAGCGATGTTACTGACCTCCTTGTGATTCAACATTTATGCAGAGGCAAACAAGTATGCCTTGTTTCAGTTGAATAACCAACTTTATTTGCGGTCCAAAAATATGCCAACACAGTCATGTAAACTGCGAAAGCAATGCAAGGACTTGGTAATACAACATTGCAACACAAATAGCCGTGGTGGCCGTGTGGTATGAAACTTTGCCTGCAATTTTAGTACAGAAAATTCGAATCCCACCGATTTACACTGCCCTTAAGATTTTAGAAAAAACATTGTGTAGTGAACCTCCAAAACAGACGGACACGTCATAAACGTTGGCACAAATAAAATAAATGGGGTATTCCCATTTAGAAGTTGAATATGCTATTCATTTTAAGAAGGACTAATTTCCATATTGCCCAAAGTCTATGTGGTTAAGTGGCGGGTAAAACCTATTCGGTATAATTTAAACATAGTCGTACTGTCAATTGCCAGCGCCATGGACAAGCTTAGGCACCACACGGGCATCACAGTCACATGTGAATTGTCTAAATAAGTTTATTGTATCACATCACACGTCACGTGTTTATGTCACGTGCCCCGCCAGTTAACAAGACACGTAATAAAGAGTACGTCATGCAGTTTTGGGTGTATTCGGTTGTCACACGTTGTCACTGTTATAACGTATTTAAATTATAATAACTGTTATGTTGACCGATGATTTACAACTGGCCTAACCTAAAGTAGGTTGAATATCTTTATTTTATTTGTTCAGAGTATCTATGTATATCTAACCCGAAAACGGTTATTATCAGAAGTATAAAAGAAGGTAGAATTAAAGGACTATTTTCTATTGGTAGACCTTTCAATGTACGACTCCTCAGGCGACTGTATTTACCCCTCCTGCTGGATGGAGATTCGAGATGTCAAAGACCTATTGGCCTTGTTGTTTGACATCTCGCATCAGAAATTCGGTGCCTATCGCGTTGTTGGGCAGCAGATGTGATGGTGACGCAAATAATCGAATCTAACTAATTAGAAATAGATACAATGTATAATATTTTTTTCTCAGACGGCCTTTTAAATTAGAATATAAACAATATGCCTCACTGCAAACTAACCTACTTTACGCGAATGTGCACCGGGTGGTCATGTGTATGTAGTATTTTAAAAAGGCATAGAGCGGTTGGCCTTTTTTACCCGCGGCTGCAACCGCGTGGTTCTAGAATTTTAGATAAAAATAGCCTATGCAATTCTCCAGGTTATAATCTATCTCATTGCCAAATTTCATTACGATCATCCGTCTAGTCGTGAAAAAGTAGCAAACTAAAAAAAAGTTACTTTCGCATGTATAATATTAGTTTAGTATGGATTATCGCTAGGAAACTCCAAGACTCGCGAAGCATCGACCTTAGCCACTCACGTGCTCTCTGTCTGGTGGAAGAATGGAGCAAATAAATCTGGAGCCTTTCCGGCGCTTAGCGTGGGCGGTGTATATCAGTCAGGGGTTATACATATTGGAATCTAATTACTTGTATTCAAAGATAATCAAGAATTTCGAATAATTACAAATGTTGTTTCCTAGTAAATGATAATTTAAATCTAAGATAACTATGGAAATGAAGATTATAATATGAGAATTTTCCTTTGATTTCTATAATTCAAAATAAATGTCGAAAATCGATGATAACTCTTGCTTCTCCGCCTACTGAGTAGGTATCAAGACAAATTACTATGCAGCTTATATTAGCTTCAAAAATTCATGTCCGTCAACGTGATCATGTGCCACGTGAACCATACGGCGCGAGACGCATGCCAACATAATTTTATTTAACTAGACCGCCCGTTACGTGATGTTAAAGCTTTCTTAATAATATTACCTTTATGTGTTTATTGTGCAACAACAAAATACGTGACGATGACCCATATAACATCCTAATCAAATTGGTGGATTGTAATTAATTGGATAATTTAATTTTAAAAAAATGTGGCGTGTTATGTTCCCGCACCGCCGGCAAAAAAATATTTTTTTGCGTTTGCCTAACGTCTGCGTATTTGATTGTTTGATATGTATTTTGATAAATTAAAAATGTATTTACAAAACAGAAGTATTCTGTTAGTGTGCTCATAGTAGGTAGATATGTACTTTGGCTAGTTTAAGACCAGACAGACGGATGACGCTCTGTGATAGAGTCCAAGAAGTATTTCTTACTAGCTTTTTCCCCCGAATTCGCCCGCGTAGCCATATAATATATCCTGTTACTCAATGATAATAAAACATTCTTCTGTTGAAATAATTTTACCAGTTAGCAGTTCCTTACGTAGTACCAGTACTTGATTAATTGGACTAAAGTCATACGAAAGTTGTTTTTGTTCTGAGATTAAAATATTTTCAAGATACATTTTATGTACAGTACTTACACAAGGAACAAAATATACTAGCCGAAAAATACATATATATCTAAAAGCGGGCCGGCCACACCAGTGTACTGAATATTTTCACGTGAACCGAACACGTGGTCTGACGACAGACATCGCGCATCGCCAATTATTTACGAAAAAAACACGTTGCTAGACTTGCTCATTACAGCGCTGCCGATAGACATTGTTGTTTTTTGTGTTAATCAATATTATTATGTAGTAAGAAGCAATATTTTTATCTTCCAAAACATAAGATCTGGTGTAGGTATTGTATTATTCGGCTAACAATTGGACAATTATTATGTTGATAGATATCGGTCAATGATTCACTACATAGATCTCGCCGAAGATATTTTCGGGTCTATTGTGTTGTTCCATCGTCGTCACATTCCTATCCTACTTAATCCTAATTCTGGGCTACCCTAATATTATTAATTATTGTTAATATGAGCCATGATAAATATAGGAAAACATGTTGTATATAAATTAAAATTCGTAAATAAGTTATTTTTTCCTTCTTTTATTGGATTGCCAACAAGTCATACACAAAACACGTAAGCCAACAAATAAAATTCGGCAGGCTTAGCCGCACACAGGCGCACGCATATAGGCCAATTGACATATAGGGGAGCGACCGCGTGTCTGCTGCGTTTGTGGTGTCCGCCTTACCAGAGCCTCATACCTCAAGAGACGCACACAACATCCGCACAATAATAACACAGATAAGTATACTAAATAAGAAATTGGAGTCACGTGACATGAATGATGAGAAATAGACCTTAATTAAATTTAAAAATACTTAGTTCTCAATCAGTTATAATTTTAGAAATGGGTATTATTAAAAAACAAGAGGAGCTAATGTTATGAATCCTAGTCTTAGATAGGTCTCCATTAACAATCAGGAAGTGCGTGACGCCATTATACAAATTAGCGTTCACTTAGGCGTAGGCTAGGTACCTACCCACCTATACAAACGAGTACCAATGGCCCTTGGATGCGCTGACCTCGAGCTGCTTCCGACCACGTGACCGCGCGTCGGGTCATTGAGGAGCCGCCATTAACATTAATTAGGTACAGTGTCTACCAGACTGACCTCATTCAGTTTATTGTCATGGTATATTCAGATTTTTATACCGACAGTAACGGTGGTAAACAAGTATACCCGTCTGACGATAAGCGGTAACCACAGCCTACCTATTCATTTCATTGTACTGCTTAATACCTACTTACGTATTAATTAATGTTTATATGGATAATTTTAGTCTGAAATTAAATGATTTATTTATTTTCTTATTTTCTGTATTTTTTACAAATAAAAAACCTACTTATTAATAATAATGTATTATTACGGACGCCTGCAAAACCTACAAGAGCTACATTGGAGCAATGGGTCTCCTCGAAGATCTCTGGAAACTACTCTACAAGACTAGCGTTCTTTAGACTTTTCAATACCAAAACATTGGTAGTTAAACAGTACATCGTGGACAGTAACTAAGTGGGAATTATTACTTAGGTATGTGAAAATTTGGTCACGTTGCAAAAGACCTTCGCGGGATCGACACACTTACACAGGTTCCTCGATACAGTAAGCTCATTTGTATTGCAACTGCAAGGTAAGCGCTAATTGATCATACTCTTGTTCTGTGCTCAATAGTATTGGTACTTAGCGTGATCATGTAAATTATGTGCTTTTACAAATATTTTGTACGAAGGCTTATTCCACTATGATACCTTGGGTCATCGAAATAGAACTGAAAAATAAGTCTGACAACTATATCACAAAAATTCGTAGGTAACATCACCCAGGTACAATCAGCGTCTCACGAGGATTTTTTATATTGAGTAAACAAGCAAATAAAAAAAAATCGATTTCTGTTGGTAACTAGTAACTACTGAGAGGCTTTTGGTAAAGTTGCCAATTTATACAGCGTTACTCGTCTCGGTTGTCATATTGGTTGCTGCCTGTACCACATAGTTTAAATGATCTACTTTGACGCCATAAAAAGGTTTATTAACCTTTTTATAATTAATATTAGGTTTGCACTCTTTGTGCCTCGAAAATCTCGACGATCAAAGGATCGTCGAGAGGTCTCGCGTTCGGTCGAAGTTGTTGCACTTGTAATCTTTTCTTGACTTTACCCAGGCAGTTTACTTGTGTAATGCGTAGGTCGAATGTCGGGTGGCCAGTGAGGTGGATCGGGAAGCGACCCAACAATGTTGCACCTAATAGCGTATAAAAATGTTTTTGTCATACCGGATGCACGAGGTCGATTCATTTAGATTTAACTATAGAAAAACACGTGCAGTCGCCCACACGACATTCGGCAACACGTGCCCTGTGCGCGTGAGTTGAGCACCCGCATCGCGTCGACGACAGACGTTATGGGAAGAATAGGTCGTCCAACGATGAAGGTGAGACGATATTCGGAGATGGAATATGGTTTGGAGTATTCAAATTATATAGCATTCGAAGACAATGACATTTTAATACTTATATTTAGCAGCATATGCACGTAATGAGAACTGACGCATGGTGAAACTACAGTATATTGCTTCTTCTTATCAGTTTTTGTACCAGTAAGGTGGCATGCAAGAATACAGCCCGCCGAATGGTAAGCAGTTATCGTAGCCTATGAACGCTTGGAATTCTAGGGGTATCACGTTCGCGCTGCCGATCCCGTCAGTTAAGGCAAATGTTCATCAAATTATTATTTCTGCCAGCTTCAAGTAAAGGTGAATTATTTTCATTAAGCTTTAAAATGCCCAATGTTTTTAAGGTTTCATAGACCATGATTTACCTCAAGTTCTAAGGTACCGTTCAACCGTAACCTTTGCGTAAAAGTGTCAAATCATTTCATCAATAAACCATTTTAAGTACAGCATTCATTTCAAGTTGCCTCGATTTACAAAACACTGAAAAAGTTTCAACTTCTTGATTTCCGACAAAAACATCTTTAAGTCGCGGACAAAAGCTTTAGTAGCTGAGAGTAGAATATACTACGTACATTAAATACATGACAAGAATTTGTCTGGGGAATAATAAAACATGCTGAGCTTACCACACTTACGCCACACTACATTATCCAATGCGGACGAAATCGCAGGCAAAAGCTAGTAGTAGTTATATATTACAAAACACAATACAAAGAATTAAGAATAAAGAAGAAAAAATACAAAGAATTAAGCGACATCTAGTGTCGAGAAGTAAACATTTGTTTTTTCAATAACACCGCCATCTATTGTCTAGTAGTGTACACTAAAGTAAATATACAGTTACTTAAATAATTGATACGTATTCGTTACAGCAATGTTACATAGAAAGCGGTAAAATAGTTCAATAATTTTTGGGAATGAAAAAAATTGTTCGTTATTTTTAATGACTAGCGGTCGCTAGTGATTCAAAATTTTACATATAATCAAACGCTGACTTGACTCATTCAGATTTGTGTCATACGCAGTGTTTTATGTTGTACATATGGCAGATTGTTGATTTTTTTTATTCTCCTAAATTGGCAAGCAAGCGTATTTTGCACCTGGTGGTGAGCAGTCCACGATTACCACACCACCAGTAGCCGATAGACGTATTACCAGAGGTATCGCTAATACGTTGCCAACCCTAGTGTTGTCGAACACTGGTGGACCTCTGGTAACCTGTCTAACCACAGAAACACAACACTACATCATAGTAAAGTTCCTTAGTGGATGCCAGTCATAAAAGGTACCTACTGTCAAAATTTCAAGTCTTGTCTAAGTCTAACCCCAGCCGTTTAGACTGTGCGTTGCAACGCGTTGATATGGCAGTCAGTCAGTCAGTTTCTTCTTTTATATATACAAAGATTACAAAGTTACATTTGCAGTGTGTAATTTAAAGTGTGTATAACCTACAAAAAGAAATGAGATGCCTTCAAAAACAAAGCTTGTAAAAAAATAAGTCTCGCAACTCAGCTCTTCTACCGTAAAATGTTGTGAGATCCAAGTCGGCTAATTTAAATATATTTAATAAAAAAGAATTAATAAAATAAAATATAATTTAAAAAAAATAGTCCCTACTTAAAGGGCCTCTTATCTTCAGTTGTTATGTACTTAGCTCACCTAACAAAATATTATAGACCATATCAATATTAAAATTTGGCCATCGCATGAAACTCTTGCAAGATCGCAAGATTTCACAACTTTTTACGGTAGAAGAGCTGAGTTGAGAGACTTGTTTTTTTTTACAAGTTTTGTTTTTGATGACGTTAATTTGACATCTCGTCTCATACTAAAACTTCAGAAGCAGATTTTTGTACAATAGCAAATGAGCAAGTGAATGAATACTCCTCAAAATAATACTAGCTTTAGAAAACGTTCACAAGCTACATGCATTTTTTGTGTTCACTGTTCACGCTTTTAATTGAGCGACAGGTATTCTCAACGTTACTAAAACAATCCGGTCCATAATTTGAACATTTGTGATATTCCAAACTGTATATAAAAACTAGCATAAAGATAACTATAAAAAATGTGAGTTCGTTGAAATCACTCTAATTAATCCAAGATGAAACACAGACATAGTAGGTAGAGATACCTATAATAAGAAATCAGGATATTTGTTGCAAAATGGTGACACACGAACTGATGACAATGTTAAATGCGAGAACGATCGATATTTTGATTAGTAAGAATATAAAGAAAATGTGAAATCCACCATCATCACTTTATACTACTTATACTACTTATATTATACGCATTATACTACTAGTTGTTACATGCGACTTCGTTTGTGATGTTATAAAGCGAAATCTGCAACAAAGCGCCTAAGTTGAATGATTGTTTTAATTTTCTGCACAAAATAACTTAACGAGTAAATGAGAACCTGAAATTCTCTCCTGCCCTCTCCTCTCTATTAAACAATTCATCTTTTCCACCAAACATACAAAAAGAAAGAACTGAAGTTTTGATTTCAAATAGTATAGACCAAAGAAAATCCACAACCGGACACTGCAATATTCTATATATTGATACATAATTAATTATGTATCAATTCTTAGAATATTGTTAATACGTTCGTGACCTTATTAAGAGTTCGATTTGAAAGGCCTAATAGGCATGTATGGTAAATTTACCTTTATTTATGTCATAAGTGATTCGAATTGACGTTCCATATAATTCGATCTTTAATTTTCATTGGGAGATAGGATGTTCATCGTAACACAGCGCTGTCACTGCTCTCAGAATGTTAAAACAACGAACTTTTTATCAAGTTCAAACTGCTTGGTTTTGAAGCTGTCTATTTTATTACTAAATAACATAAAACAACTGTGCTTTTTTGTTTCAAGGAATGCGACCGGTTCAGTTCCCGGTCGTAACTCGTACTCCTATCTAACTGCTGTTATAGTTGAATACTAAAATGTTAGAGATTTTTTTTTATTTATATGAAAGAATTAAATTTGGACTACCTCATATTACATAGTAAATACGATGTATATATACCATGTTACATATAAGAAGATTGGTTAGTGCTCCGCATCTCCTATAATAATATAACTAGCTTTTGCCCACGGCTTCACACGTAAAGTGAATTTGTCAATATGTTCAAATGATAGCTTAAGCCCGCAGGTTCACACCTTAAAAACAACGGATTTGCATAAAAACCTTCATCCTCTATTTTACCCCCTTAGGAGTGGTATTTCGTTTCCCAGTGGATGCTTACGTCATAAAAGGTACATTCGTATAAAAATCAAGTCTGTAACCGTGTGTCGTTTAGGCTGTGCGTGGAAGTCAGTCAGACAGTCTTCTTATATTTATACAGTCCAATTTTAAAGATTATTTGCTTTTTAAGTGAGTTAAAACCTTTTTTGAACAAATTGGATTGAGTTTTCTAACATGAGATGTCAAAATAAAATGTAAATTAAATCTAATGCAGAAACTTTGAAGCAAATCACCGCCTAAATAACTATCTAACACTTTTTAACCCCGTTGGATCAGTTAAAAAAGGTTTATACAAAATTTTAAGTAGATTGGGCTAAGGAATCACGTTGTTCCATACATACTTTGCCCCCCTTTTTCACAGCCTTAGGGGTAGAAGAATTTCGGAAAATCCTTTCTTATCGGAAGCCGACGTCATACAATGAACACACCTTCCAAATTTCAAGTCTCTACGATCAGCAATTTAGGCTATGCCTTTGATTATATCAAAGGGCTGTGCGTTGATCCGTAAGTCAGTCATTCAAGACAAAACCTTTTATATGTATAGATAGAAAAGACGTAACATTTGTGAGTTTGTTTAAAAGAAATTACTACTTCTTTTGAACTCCTGAATCGATTTTGAACATTCGCGCCAGTAGAAAGCTATAATAGCATTCCTGACATATCCATCTGACATAGGCTAAAATAAAATTGGAGTTGTGTTTCAAATATTATTCTTAAAGGAAACAATTAAAGAACTTAGCTGCCAAATGTGTGGTTTTCAGTTTTTTTTTTCGATTGTGTCATGATGCTTTAAGCGGTATTCAGTGACTATATTCCGATTTAAATTATTGTACCATTTTTTTATATAGGTACATTTAATGTATATGTTCGCTAGCAAATAAAATTGTTAATTAAGGTATAAAAAGCCGCTTGTCACCATAGACTGCTTTAATAGGCCTACATATTACAATAAATTAGTTACTTAGCACTCAAGATTATCCATTTACACTTATTTATTGAATAGCAATGTTAATGCTACCTACATTAATAGTGATTTAATATTGACAGTAAGTTACGCCTGCGTGTAGGGCGGTATGTTTCATATTGCGATCGATTAATGCGATCATTTTATTGTATTTATTATTAAAAAAATGAATTAATTGATAACGTTGGGTTGTTCCCAGACCGACAAAACCTATTGTTCTGGAGATACTTTCATACAATAGTTCCCCGGACCTCCACGACCGAAGGGAGGGGGTCTTCGCCTAAAAATAAAAAATCAGTTTAGGCCCTAATAAGACAGTTATGTAGGCCTAAATTAGCACTTAACTTAACTAGCCTAGTTTTCATTGCAGCTATTGATAGATCTGCGAAGTTAAGCCACCTCTGTCATGGCCTGTGCTTGGATGGGTGGCTGTCCATAATGTTATTAAGCATACCGAGACCCCTCGGTGCCTTGGAAACTACGTTAAGCAGTCGGTTACCAATGGAATATCTTCGAAATTTGTTAACAAATCAATCGTCAACTTTTTAAGATCCAAACCGGAGTTTTCACTGCATCAAAATTGTATTCATAGAGAAATGCCTTATATTTTATACTCCTATCATTTGTAATGTAAAATAATGATCCTATCTGACAGTTCCAGATAACCGTGTAGGAAACCATTGTGAGGAAATCTGCATGCGTTTGAGAATAAATCCAAGGATGTATGTAGTGCCTAAGAGATGGCGACGATCTCACCAGCTGTCACGTTGGTCATAAATTATATTGTTTTATAAAAATTCCCAGTTACATAAAAAAGTGTTCGGCCGGATTTTACAATGTATATAAATTAAAGAATTAACCTTGAAAACTACGAACACTTAAATCATAAAAACGGTTAAAAATTACAGTGTCATAAAAACTTAAAATATAATTATTTTTCATCACATTGAGACTTGTTACGCAACCTTTCAATCAATGTCTCACATCCTGATATGCAAGCTCATTGGAGCGCGCAAAGGAAATAACTACCAAGCATCGTAGATTAGAAGAGTGGAATGAAATATTGAATAGTGCGTTTTGTGAAGCTCTGCCGAGGTGAGCTCAGTGGTCGGCAGTCAGTGTCAATCGCGTGACACTCCATCCGTAATAAAATCGCGGACAGTACTTGAACTCGACAAGACTACATGACCGTGACCTAACAAATAAATAAATCTATCGTAATCTCCAACAGGTGAACTAAGACGGTCCTAGTGTTTATGTTATTTAAGTAAATTAAATAGTTAATCCCGTGAATATTTGGTGGTAGGTACCTACGGAACTTTAAAGATATTTATTTATTAAGATCTTTTATTATTTTTGAACTCTTTCTGGGATCTGGGATGGGAAAAATATTTTTTATATTAAACTATTTTATAATATAGTCAGTAATAATAATGTAACCCAGCTCACGTGGAATTAGGACTGTAATGAGGAGCTGTGAGTGTTATGCGGTGATGATAGAAACACGGTTTTTGATAAGGTTTCCTATAATATCAAAACCATACATACTATACGTATTAAAATTGAATAGGTACACACATATTACCATCCTAAAGTTATTTACGTGGTAATTAAATATATTTTCTAGTTTATTAATACACATTTTATGAAATATTATGATCACCTTTTATATAAATTTGCATCAACACATACTTTGTTTGTCTAAGTAATAATAATAATATTTTAATTTGGTTTTATATTATTCTAGTTTGTTGTAAGTTGTGCTGATAAATCTTCTAAACAAACAGTAAATAAATGAGCGTCATTCTAATATAGTAAGAAATCCTCTAAGCATATTTTTTACATATCTGCATGCATAGTAACGGTAATTATATTCCTCTTTTTTTTATACCACTAAGGTGGCACACAAGCATACGGCCCACCTGATGGTAAGCAGTCACCGTAGCATATAGCTAGCAATACCAGGGGGTATCACTAACGGGGTGCCAACCGTGTTGTTGATGAGGACTAACTGTGCTAGCAGCAATACTACTAGCTCATCGTGGAGCACTGGCTACCTTACTTACCGCAGAAACACAACACTACATCAAGTAGTGTTATTTCACTGCGGTCTTCTGTAAGGCGGAGGTACAGTCCCCAGTCAGGCGGCTCCAATTTAAATGGGATAACCCACGGGATATCCCTAATCGCCCTACCTCTCCTCTTATTACTTATTTATCAAAATGCCAAATGCTAAAATGAGTGAACTCGGAACCGGCGGCCATGTATGAAGAGATTGATGAATGTAAAAGAAACAAAAAACTCTATAGCCTTCGATATTATATCACTAATATCTGTTTAATATATTGTATATTATCTACTCTGTGGTTAAAGGAATAGTTCGATTCTCAAAAAGTGGCATATTATAGGTACTATACATTTATGAAAGGTTAGCATAGGTCCCTCACAAAAATTAATATATGAATTACAGATACAAATATTTTAATACCTACACGTAATGATCATCAATAAAACAAATGTAAGATGAAGGTCTGTTAATAAAAACTGTGTCGCCATATAGTTCCTCGTTCATAGGGACCTCGAGAGCCCTTCTAGAGGTCGAATAACTTTATGAAAACGTTACCATATGATCCACTTCCATATAAATAGTATAACCTGATATATATATATATATATATATCTATTGAATTCTTTAATCCACGATGAGATCATACTGACTATTAGGTTATCATTAAGCATCGTTTACATAATTATTCAGACATTTTTGGCATAAATACATATTATTATAATAATTCGCCAAGTCTCACAAGGGGCGGGGTAGGCAGAGAGTGTAGGTAGAGTGGCCATTTCACTCTTGATTTAGGTCCACACCTTTTTTGTTTCTTTTACATTCATCATTCTCTTCATACATGGCCGCCGGTTCCAAGTTTTAGCATTTGGCATTTTGATAAATAATTAATAAGAGGAATATAATTACCACTACTATGCATGCAGATATGAAAAAAATATACTTAGAGGATGTTTTACTATATTAGCCTGCGATATTATATCACTAATATCTGTTTAATATATTGTAGTAAAGAGGTTCTTAGTATGTTGTAATCTCGCGAACAAGGTTCTGGAACAAATTTAAAAAAAAAAATACTATTTGAAAGCTATACTATATCTAACTAGCCATGTTACAGTCAGGGATTGTATTATATTATATACTAGCGGCCCGCGCCGGCTTCGCACGGGTAGACTATTTTCAAATATTTTTCGGAGCCTATTCAATACAAACATATACACAAAATACAAATCTTTCCCCTTTATTATATTATTAGTATAGATAATACTTTATAGGTATAATATATTATATTAGTAGATTCGACAATTTGAAAGTGCTTATCCCACCAAAAACATTCTGTAAAAAACTAGCCTAGTCTCGATGGAGCTGCTTGTTTATCTCTCAAAAGTAATGAAATCTAGACAAAGTCGTGCCAAGTCTAAGGTTCCTTACTGCGATTTCTTTATTATTATAGTTAATGTTGTGCGACTTGGCCGTTGAACATTCTAGTAGTAAGCTGATATTTTGACATTACAACGGTAATCGCGTGTCTAATCACAGTGGCTCCTTCAACCAATATTATTTAAACTGAGTGGTAATTTTCGTTTACGAGACTATGAAATCTGTCTTTTATCAATCAAGGTAACACGTAATACCCCATTTATATGAATATACGGCACTTATAGCCAGAATACATGGTCATGTCAATTCCACGAAGCCCAAATGCAGCTTGGTTACATTTGTTTTATAAGAGAGTTCCAGCAGTTTCCGTCCGGCTACAACATCAGTTCATTGGTGACCGTAAACACCACTAAAGCCACAAGAAATCTTCCGGCTTTATCATGAGTTCATTAGAACTATCGTAAACACCACTGAAAAGTCACGGCGAAGCAAAATACGTAATTTTACTTACTTGGATGACCCTTTTTTGAAATTTGAAAACATATGTAATGTTTTCAAATTTCAAAAAAGGGTCACCAGGTACTCCAGATCTTCGATTATCCTAGTTTTTATAGTTTTCCCTTTATGTGGACATGAAACCCTAACTCTGTACCAAATTTCAGCTCTCTGAGTTTATGGGAAGTACTAGTCTTTTGATGATTTTGATGATCATGATCACACACTCAGTGTGTCATAAATGCGAAACTTTGCTTTCGCTTAACTTCGGAACTAAATGACCTACAGATTTGAAATTTTTAACTTTAAGTATGATTTTATAGCTTACTGGATGACGAAAATTTCTACATTCTGGTCTTATCCGGAAGTTCTCTAATAGGGGCCTGAAAATGCGGCGAAATGGTTCGGGTAAAGGATGGTACGGCAGTGTTTGCTTCGCGCTCGACTCGGCGGGGGCACTCCCGTGCCTCCCGATCTGTAAAATCTAGTCAAATACAGACCTTTTTTGAGTATTATATATCGTATTGTTACGCGGGTAAAGTGACAGGGAAATCCAGTGTTTAATTATGATTTAAATAAACATTTTACCTACAATAAGACATTTATTTATATTTTAAACTGAATAATAAAAAATAGCAAACATTTGTGCCATTTCTTAATTATACTTTGAACATACTACTCAGCAGAAAGTTCATAATTACAATAAATGTACAATTAAATCATATTTTTTTTCATATTCATTCATCAACCAGCGTAATAATAATACATTTTTTTTTTTTAAATGAACTGTAAAATGGTACTAGAAGCCTCAATTTGTGAAAATTGTTTAACCTTTTTTTATCACAAACTTACAACGAAACGTAATATGAAATATTCCTCTATAACTATAATGATTAAGGTCGTAGTGCTAGGAAATTGATAATTTGACACCTAAGGGCATGTCGTATTACCGCAAGCAACCGCAAGTAAGGTATTCGTATTTTGAAATTATGTAGTTAGATTTATTTGAAATAGATAGGTATGGTTTTGGTAAAGAGAAGACACATGACCTACTTACCTATAAAATTGCAAGAATGTGTGAGTAAATAGTTTAACACTTTGAGTATCATTAGTCGACATAATGATTAAAAGGGTTTAGGTACATTTCAAGAGGTTCAAATTTCGCCATAGATAACATATTTTTTTAACTTGATAAAATTACAGATGATTTCATGATTTGAGCCATCGTTGGGTTAAAAGCCTGTTTGTAATTTATTTCTAGATAGCTGTGCCCGCGACATCGCACGAGTGAAATCAGATTTGAACCACAATTTTACGCCTTATAGGTTAGTTTGTACGGAACCCTCGGCGCGCGAGTTCGACTCGCACTTGGTCGATTAAAGTATAGGGTACGGGTATAATAGCTTTTTGTCAGCTCTCAGTGCAATAGGTCTTTGAAGGTTGGAAACAAGGACGAAGCTATAAATTACCAGCCAACAATTTGGACCATGTTCTGTCATTAAAAGTGTCGTGAAAAGGGACCAGACAAACTGACATTCATAGATACTTCCGACATAAGTATGTTTACCTTCACTCTTTTCTGAAAAGGATACCAATGGCACACACGACATCATACACCCAGTTTTCACTGAAAGTATTTTAGGTCGCAAAGTGACAGGCGGTGGTCCCGTCTTGGTGGACACATTCCGCTCCCGGACTATACCATAAGTCAAAAGATTCTTATAAAATTAATTATATTTAATTCAATTATTTGTGACTGACAAGTACATACAACCTTAACGTTTCTAGCCAAGCACATTAAAGCTTAGATAGATAGTAATTTTCATGTAATTGGTTTTTGCTGCCTTTGTATTTATAGGGTGGCTTTAATTAAGGGCTTCGCTTTGCTAAAGGGTGGTCGCCTAGTATTCGAAATTCAACCATAATTCGAAATATAAACAAATAATGACTATGACATTCAGTAAGACTTGTGTCAAACATTTAGTAGTGTGGGTAATGTTTATTAATATTGTATTTCTAATGCTTTATTATAGTATACAAATATTAGCTTTATGCACTTCTTCCAATCGCATTCCTACTCCTCCGTCCGCGTAATTTCGGTAAAAAGGGGTACAAAGTTTTTCTTTATTTTTATTTTTAAGGGGCTGCGAAACAAAGTTTATGCCAGCCCCATCGTATCATAATTATATTGCTTGTTGATGATAGTATGCATTGCAATTTAGACCTTCTACCCATAAATGCCTTATTTGGGCCTATTCTTTTTTATATTGATTGATGATTTGAAATATCAAAGCGATCTGAAACTAACTAAAGCCGTATATTACGAATTACGTAGATTTATACTTGGTAACGAACGCATGCGCTAAGTACCTCCATAACATGCAAAGCTTTTATGTGGCCGATGGAGGTACCGTGTAGTAAGCCCATACGGTAATGAAATTGTTAATCTTGTCCGCCTCTGCACTAGAGGCAAATGCATGGTGGTTCTAGTTTGATACCCCGGAAGAATAGTTGAGATTATCCAACCGGTTTTGGTACTGACGTCATGGACGGTTGCTTTTAAAAGGACCATATTTGGTTATCATAATAGATTGCTCCATAAAAACCAAGTTTCGTCAAGTCCTTATTTTATCTGGATTAAGTTCTAGATTTCACTCGTCAAATGATTAGCATTCTAGGGATTATTTATTATTTAATAATGTTTAGTTTTGTTTTCACTGTCTTAATGAATAACATTTTATTTTTATTTTATTTCTATAATGAGAATTGAATGTATTCGCGATAATGTCTGCAGTAGTTTAAAACTGTATGGCAAGTCATCAACACTAAACCTCGGAAAATCGTTAAAGAGTTGCTCTCTCCGTCTTGTCTAATCTAAGAATCTAATGTCAAAATATTAATTTTTGCAAATATAGGGCATGTAATGTATAGGCATGCGTGTTTTTATATGTATGCATGTATATAAGAAACGATTCTTAAAAGTAGTAGGAGGCCCATGTCTTTTTTATTATTTCAAGTGTGATAATCGAGAAATGTTATTATTAAAAACTATCTATAAACTTGAAATGAAATCCGGCACTGGAGAAGTGTAGACACACAAAATATAAGAATTATGAATTATCTGAAATAGCCTATCGAGGAATCTGTGCTTTATCAAGCGAGTACTTGTGTTAATAATTTGACATGCGTAAGCCGCGTCAAGGAAATGTAAATGTCTTACCATAAATATCCATTAAATAAAAATACATATTTACCAATTTATAATTCCAAAAAAACAGGAAAACATTCTTACCTACTATACTAATTATTTAAGATGTTAAACCAATATTATATTCACCACATAAAATTAATAACAGTTATAAAATTGTTAACATAATATTCATATCACTCTTTATGGTTATATAACGTCATATATCAATTGTGAACTCTATTTCCTTTGATCATAGTCCAAATATCTCCTATGTTTTTTTATACTACCAAGGTGACACTGGCAACCTTACTTACAGCAGAAACCCAACACAACATCAAAGTACATATTGATATTTTACCTCGGTCTTCTGTAAGGTGGAGGTACAGTCCCCAGTCGGGCGGCTCCAATTTTAATGGGACAACTATCGGGAGATTAAATCCGCCCAATTCGCCCTACCTCTCTTTTTTAGCTCATGGTGTGATTAATTAATCACTGTACTGCACCAACAAAACAACACAGATACATTATTAGCCCAAAAAACACATTTTACGTAATCATAAAATTATTGTACATTACAATTTGTTTGTGAAGAACTACTAATATTTCAATTTCCTATCGTGCATTGAGCATAATTATGACTTATTAAATTATTGTTACTTAAATTTATAAAGAAATTACAATCCAATTCATTTATTTATTTTGGTGTAGACCATAGTAGTAGTACTATTCTGAATGTTTTTTATACTACTAGGGTGGCAAACAAGTATACGGCCCACCTGATGGTAAACGGTCACCGAAGCCTATGGACGCTTGTAGCACCGGGGGTATAATTCACATAGGCAATGTAATTTTTCAGATAACCCACCCATCCATATAGCAGATAGTTATTATAGTAATTATCAAATATTTTATGCTGCAATTTTATTACACACACGATTTTGTTCGGTAAATTGCCTTGACAAGTCATTTGCCTTGATAAATACTTCGTATAAGTAACTTGTGATTACCTAACGAAACAATATTTTTTTTATTAACTACTTGTATAATTATGTACGGGCCATGAAATATGTAATTTTAAGATGTTGATACTATAGAAATTTATGAATTTCAATTATCAGTTTTATATCCTAAATTACACCCACAAACCTTCTCAGGAAATAATGTCAAGTAAAGTGTTTAATGTAAATAGGCATAGGCATCTACGCGCGGTAGAGTCTCCGTCGCTGTGCTATATATCGCAGCGACGGAGACTCTTTGAACAAACCGAACATACTGACCAGGAGCAAAAATACCAATAAACTGGACTACGTATACTTCTACTATAGTTTTTATTACCACTACGCCCAACAAGACCTGCTGCTGACTGCCTCCACTCCCGGGACCCAGTATAGTGTCATACATAAAGTCAGGAAGAGTAGTCTCATGTAATGAAAACCTGCTATCAATGTGGTAAAACTCTTAATGACTACGCCTAAAAAACATAATGTAATGATGTAACTATAATTGCTGTATAAGTTACTGCGGTTATTTTTTAATTGATAAATAATTAGATATAGAAATTTTAATGTATTCTTTATTGGATGATTTTTTATATTAATCAATTAAACAATGTCTTGTGTAAGTCGGACATGTCAAGTTTCAAGTAAGCTTATGCTCGCGTGATTAAAAAATAGTTTTTTGATAGCAGCATTCTTTTTTTTTTATACCACTATGGTGGCAAACAAGCATACGGCCCACCTGATGGTAAGCGGTCACCGTAACCTATGGACGCTTGCAACACCAGGGGTATCACTCGCGCATTTAATAAAAAAAAAACTATGTTTACATAACATTATATCTAACAAAATTTACCTAATAATAATATGTATTCGCTAAAACATGGTATAAAAAGGTTACATATTTATCGAGTCCGTTTACATGTTTTGCTAGGCAGAAACTGGCGTGCAAATTTCAAGATCCTATTAACTAACAAAATCTTTAATGTTTTAGAAAAAAAATCTACTAGCCGTCTATGCAATTCAATTTAAATTGCGTAGAATTATTATTTTTAATATATGCGATTATATATTTTTATGCACATTATTTTATATATATAGTGTTCGTTGTTGTGCACACACGGCCCAGGGTACTGTGAGGGTTACTATTGATTGGATTAAATCCCTATTGAATGAAAAGAGCGGTTCTCAACAATCTATGACCGTATTAGTAATAAATATATGAATGCATTTCCTTTGCACCTGTTTGTGCAACTATGTTCTGTAGCCTTAACAGGAAGACTATCGACTTGGAGTTACTTTCGACTGCAAATTTGCATCGCCTTCGACTATTTTAGTGTGAGAAAATTAACAGCGTTGCGGCGGCGAAAATAGGAACTAAAACTATAAGAATAAATAAAACTTAACTTTAAAATATCAGCATTATTCAACATAAACTTCTTCCAAGAAATATATTTAGGCCGCGCTATAGGTTATAGTGACTGCTTACCATCAGGTGCACCGTATGCTTGTACGCCACCTAAGTGGTATAAAAGAAAAAAGATGAGGGTTAAAAAAAATTAAAGTACAGTCAGACGTTAGATTTTCTTGTACTGTATAGTAGCAATTTGTGTAGGTAGTAACTAAAGCAATGGAATGTTTTAAGCATATCATTCTCATTTTAGTAACATTCTTAAAAGTGACGGAACTGGCATATTATTATCTAACGAAATTTATTCTGTGGAACCGGTTGTGTATCGAATCATAACTAATAGTTAAAGTAATGATTAACTGCCCTTTTCCATGACGGGGTTCAGCGACCAGCTCAATAATAATTGTGTTAAACCATATTTGGTGACTCATCCATGATAAAATAACCTATAACCATAACGAACCTGACGCCGTCTAAGCTTGGTCTAATTTCGGTTCCGGTTTTCTCAGTAAAAATAAAACCGGCCAAGTGCGAGTCCGACACGCGCACCGAGGGTTCCGTACACACTTGTAGGTCAGGTTAAAGTAGGCGAACTTCAAATGGGGTCATTATTCCTCGGTGACTCTCAACAGCGCGATTCAGGAATACTTTTTAGTAAATTCGCATTCAAAATAATTAAACTACATAATATTTACGGTGTTTTTATTTTTTCCTTCACTTGTGTTATTAGAAGTGTTTTACAGAGCAAACAGTGGCTTCTTGCCAAATTTCATGATTCTAGGTCAACGGGAAGTACCCTATAGGTTTTGATTCCCTTGTGAAATCGCACAAAAAGCGAAAATTTTTGACATCAACGGTGATATCTTTTCTTCATATTGACTCACAGGTTTGATTATTTTACAGTTGAAAGAGACCAAAGATCCGCGTATTTCATATTAATTTCAATTTGATAACTCCTCGCGTTCTTGAGATAAAAATTCTTGACAGACAGACGGACAACGAAGTGATTCAATAAGGGTTCCTTTTTTCCTTTTAAGGTACGGTACCCTAAAACATAGATCGAAAATCTGGTTACAACCATATTTATTTTTATCATGTTGCATCCGATGCCTTATATAAAATAATATAAATATTGGGGAATAAGGCTAGGCCTTCTACTATATATCGTGCGTTCACACAATTTATCATTAAATAAAGCTACATACTTAAGTTATCAAAACATCTTAATGATAATGCATCGTAACCATAATATTAACTTTTCGTATCATATGCACAATGCCAATTATACGAGATGTAATACTGGTTAAGCTTGCTAACAAATACAAAACAAATTCCACCATTTTCCATGGATATAATGCAGTATACCAAAGTAGTATGCAGTATGCAGTCCGGGTGTATATCATCATCCTTATATCAACGTCAAAAAAATATTGCTTTTCGGTGATATTTTTTTTATAATTTTGTAGAGAAAATAAATCTTAGCACAAGTAATGTAAATATTTTTTTTACCATTTGATGCCCTTCTATGGCACTTTTGTATTTTTTTACAAACGAAACGTGGAAGTCGTTTGACTGACAGTATGTGTTACGCCCACTAATGCAACCCAAACTCAAACTCAAACATCTTTCTTTACATTACTAACTAGCGGCCCGCCCCGGCTTCGCACGGGTAGACGTTTATATCAAATATTTTGCTAGTATAATATATAGCCTATGTTACTCAGTGATGATGTAGCTTTCTAACGGTGAAAGAACTTTTGAAATCGGTCCAGTAGTTTCGGAGCCTATTCAATACATACAAAAATACAAATCTTTCCTCTTTATAATATTAGTATAGACAACAGATGCAGTAATCTAGGCACTACACTATGCTATTCGCCTTACCTTAGAGTCTAAGGTCTAAGGCTTAGACCTTAGTTTACAAGCGGTCTTTGCCCAGTCAAAATCAAAATAAAAAATCACTCATTCAGTTTAGGCCCTAATAAGGCACTTATGAAGGTCTAAATTACCGAGACCTGGTAAAATGCACTTTCAGCCTCACCGTCATAGTATTAACTAGTGATTTTAAGTCATAAAGCTAAGTGCGTTAGGTGGATAATTTCATGAAGTGATTGAGTTAAATTGCCGTCGCCAGGTCCAGCAACGACTCCGACAACGTCGTTTTGCGGTCATTCGATTATGGAACGTATGCATTTGGGAATAGCCAGCAAAATTACAGTCAATTGTATGATAATGATATCAGTGCCGTCCAACAGACCAAATACTTTTGTACACATTTTTGTATGAAATATGTATTTCTATTCCGGTTCCATGCCATGGCTAACTAGATGATTAAAAAACAAAAAATCTTTGTGTTGTAACAGAAGTCTGTGTTTGCCAGACGTTCATACTTGACTTTACACTATCTTTGAGGTCATTGAAACATTATTTTACACGCATTGATTTAATTATTATTTTCAAATCTTATAAAACGGTTCTCAATTCGGTTTTTATTCTTCTCAATTGTAATGGGTGCTATTTTGATATTCGATCGTGATTTTCTCCCGAATTTTCTCCATCGATCCAGTTTTAAGATGAAGATTTAAGAAGCTATATGTTAGTATGCATTTTGGAAATAATCCTCTTTTGAAATACGCTCCGAATATATATATGGCGATACTCGTAGATACGTTTTTATGGTATCTATTTGCGACATCATGAACCCAAACATTATTTTACGTTAACCATGAAAGTTAAATTTTGTTATCTTATACCATAAATAATACCATATAAGGCTCAAATACCAGATAGGCTGTTGAATTATACAATATTAATCACTTACAATTTAAAATAGGACCTTATGTTCTTTGAAATAAACTGTTGTCGCATTTTATACTTATTCATTAAATTCATTATGACGGTAATAATCAATGTGTTTAATTCAAATCAATACCGTATATATGTATAATTCAAATTAAGGCTAGTAATGTTATTAAAATAAGTGTCTTTGAAATTACATAATTATTATGTAAATTGATATTTTTTGGTTTATGTAATGGCCACATAAATATGTATATAAATACACGACCAATACTCTCACAATTTATACTTGCTATTGGGATTTTTTGAACTATCTACACACGAATTAAAAACAGAAATACAATTGAATAGAATATAAATTAAATGGTGACTGAAATCGTTCCTGTTTCTTAATACGAGAGGTCAGAATTACTAGGTCGCTAGGCTGGGCGATCGTGAGAATGATTCGACGTGGAAAATTTATGATGTGTGGTGGTCCGTAGTACTATGTCGGTCGGTCGCAGAACACAGAAGTTTTTTTTTATATTGCATGATTGGTAGAAAAAATATGCCACTCTAGTTCTTTTAAGAAAAAACGTTAGGTAGAAATTTTGATGCGACTTTTTTTGTTATTTTTGGAGTAGATCCATTTTCACATAATTATAGGTCTCCGGTATAGAAATTTTATGAGCAGTGAAATTAATACAGCGTGGTGTTCTGCGCAACGCAGCGTACCATGTTCATGACAATCGTGGAGAGTAATTCCATTTCGTCGGAGTTAGCACAAATTGGGTGTATATTTTTTAAATTTCTAATACCGAATTTTTACTCACAGCTTTATGCATCGAATACGAAATTTTTGACATGACATTCCATGTTCTGTGCCTGTATGTGGCACACATACTGTGTAATGTGCATAATGTGTGCTGTTGTGAGGTTCAGTCCTACGACCCCAAATGCGATAGGTGCATCATTACCATCCGACCCGCCCTTATCACATGTCGTTATGTGTCGACGCAATAAGTTTTTCTCGTCCATTCCTCTCTATCAACGGATACCGGTGTCATATAAGAAGGTCAATGAAAGGAAACATTTAAATTATTCTTATAAATATTAACATTTAATGTAAACAAACCCGTATTTTTTTATACTACTTAGGTGGCACACACACAAGCATACGGCCCACCTGATGCAATCACCGTAGCCTATAACCCCTAGAAATACCAGCAGGAACATCACTAACTAGTTGCCAACCCTGTTGTTGATCAGGACTTACTGTGCTAGCAGTATTACTACTAGCACAGCGTATCCTCGTAGAGCACTGGCAACCTTACTCACCGCAGAAACACAACACTACAAAGTAGTGTTATTGCGGTCTTCTGTATAGTGGAGGTGCAGTCCACAGTCGGGCGGCTCCAAGTTTGATGAGAAAACCCACGGGAGATCCCAATTCGCCCTACCTTTCTTTTCTAAGCGCATGGTGTGTTTAATCACTGTACTTAAGCTTAGAAAAAGTCATTGGAACAGACCGGGGTTTGAACCTGGGCCTATCAGATGACAGGCTGTTGCTTCAACCACAAGGCCACCACGGCTTATTACCGGCGTATATCAAGTCTCATTCATTAGGCATACAATATATTTTTTATTTATTAATAAATAAAAAATAAAGTATGTACATAAATAGTAAATTATGTACATAAATTAGACAGTTTATCTTAAATCTATTTAATTATCATCTATTTGACGTTTTGATTGATCACTACATTTCCGTGAATTTTAATGTGCCTACTGCTTAAATTGAGATCAAATTAACCTGTGTTGCAATATTAGATTAATTTTAATTTAACGAGTCACTTTGTACTTAGGGCCCGTGAGGCTTATCCCTAATAAACGCCTTCCCACAAGGGTCCCCGATGAGGTAGGTAGAGGGAACGAAATCTTTCAACGTAATTTTTACCTCAGGACGTCTGATTATATTGAACTAATATCCCGACCAGGATCACTAGAATACATTTAGTAGCGTGCTTTCTTATACTAGTAATAAATATGCTATATTAATAAATCTACATTTACACTAATATTATAAAGAGGAAAGATTTGTATTTTTGTATTTTTGTGGGTTTGTATTGAATAGGCTCCGAAACAACTGGACCGATTTCAAAAAATCATTCACCGTTTGAAAGCTAAATTATCACTGAGTAACATAGGCTATATTATACTAGCTACACGCCCCTAGACATTTATTTTGTCTACCCGTGCGAAGCCGTAGCGGGCCGCTAGTATGTTATAAATGTTTATGTTATTTTGTTGTTCGTTGATGAATATCTAGGTGATATAATAATCCTCCGCAAACAGTCAGTGAAGTGTTATTGTAGTTAAGCAAATAAACTCATAAAGTTCTAAGATGTCTCACTAGTGGTTGTGATAAGAGTGGAGTGTAAAAGTGCAGTGATCGCAGTCAGTGCGCAAAATGACTACGCAGGATACTCACAGGCCTGTTAGCCGATCCAGGGTGATACTATCCCAAGTAAGTATTACATATTTAAATTTACTAGAGGTCGTCTAGTGATCGAAATTCGACCACAATGTATATGATACGTTGCGGAAATACAATTTAAGATAAATAAAAATAGTATTATGACATTTGGACAGGACAATGTTTGTCAGATCAGCTTAAAAATTCAGTATTATGGGTAACACCACTGTTAAGGCGCATGCTAGTGTGTGCGCCTTTGTGCGTAATGATTGATTTTATTGAAATACTGTGTTTTTAATAAAAAAAAAATTCCCTTTCTGTGCTCCTTCTCCATATAAACTTTTAAAGAACCCATATTACGATGATGTTTTAGGGTCGGCAACTCACGGGTAGCGTAGCATTTAACTGTGCTTGATTGGAGGCCTCCTTATTGTCGCAAAAGTTTCCGGGCTAATGTTATGAGACGTGCTCATAGAAATTATTATTGCCATATTTGAAAGAAACTGTCGAATTAAAAAAACATCTTCGTGATAAAATTTTCAACTATAGGATGTTCAATTGTCCACCATTGAACTAACGCCGGTCGCTGTGGAAATTTATAGGGAGTATTTGGAAGGTCTTGCAATACGTTTTATTAAAACAATTTAAATAAATACATACATAAATAGATGGGTTAATTATATTTTATTACTCGTTGTATAGGAGTGTAGTTAGATTTACGACGATGTCCGTCACACTCTACACTATTTGGAATACAGTGTAATTAATGTTTTTCATTTCATATACATATATATGTATTTATGTATCAGATAACGGACGTGAACTAGTTTATGGTGTGATCCTGAGCAAATTGATCATTAAGTATTTATAGAGGATACTACCCGAAATAGTTTCATGATATATTATGAGAACCAGTAAAAATATTAAAACACTATAACTTTTTTGTCGTCTTCCAATCAAATGTTAATGAAATATTTTATTGCACCGAAGAACATTTCAATATATTTTAGTGTCTTCAGTACAAGGAATTTATTGTAATATGGTACACCAGTTATATTCGGAATCATACTATGAATTGATTAGAACATTGCGTAACAAAATTAAATGTGCCATGAAAACATACAACTTTCATAAAGCAAATAATTGAGGAAATGACATTATCAAACGCACACACTTTGTTTTGCTACGTCAGTCGATTGATTGTTATTGAAAAATTTAAAGGAAACAATTGTCAAACAAACTCTTCGACCTGTATATTTCAACATAATTATACTTTGAACGTACAATTGGATTTTCTTTGTTGTCAGCACAGCGTTCTTCATTGACATGTAACTCTGAAAACCTTATTCACTGCAGAAATACAACATTAAATCATAGTCATTTCACCGCGATCTTCTGTAAGATGGCTGGTACTGTCTCAATAGTAGGGGAGCCGAAGCGGGGATTTTGGGATTTACACGAGCGTGTCAGATTAACATAAGGGGGGTACCCTGCACCATGATGAGTACCTCCGCCATATATGAGCCCTCCATATAGGTCCGCGCGTCTAGGGCACCTTTTTTTAGTTTTCAAACCATCAGTTTAAGAAATATCCTCTCTATCACCGTCAGATTATAGTGTCAGCATGACTGGGACATCAAGCTGAACCATCTGTAAAAAAATCTGACGCGCTCGAGTTTTCCAAATCGCTTTTTTTGGATTTTTTGTATATTGTATTTTCAAAAATTCATCACGAGCTTGCGTCACGTCCGAATCGTCAGTCTTTCGAATAGTAGCTTTTGTCGGGTTCGCTTAACACCCCCTCTCAAAATCTGACGCGCTCGAGTATGTCCATATGGCTGTTTCATCTACATTTTTTTAAAACTTGCAGGTAGGCGGTCTCCCCACCGGCTTAGAGGGGAATACATCATATAACCTTATTTTCTACCTACTATCTAACCTTCAAAAATAGGTCCCCATGACGCTCGAGTGAATCCCCATTTAGCACCGTGGGCTCCCCGACTACAAGTCGGCTGGCCCTTATAATTTGTTTAGGGAAATCCTATTACTTCCTGCCTATCTTTACATATGAAATATACTATGTACTATTTTATTCTAAAGACTGATCTATTAATAACACGCTTTTATTAGCTCCATCTGTATACATATATGTATGTAACTATATTTTTATATACCACTAAGGTGGCACACAAGTATACGGCCCACCTGATGGTAAGGAGTCACCGTAGCCTCTAGATGTAGCAATACCAGAGATATCACTGACGAGTTGCCAACCAGGTTTTTGATGAGGAAAACTGAGCTAGCAGCAGTACTACTAGCCCAGCGTGTCCTCGTGGAGCACTGACAACCTTACTTACCGCAGAAACACAACACTACATCAAAGTAGTGTTATTTCACTGCGGTCTTCTGTAAGGTGGAGGTACAGTCCCCAATCGGGCGGCGCCAATCTTAATGGGAAAACCCGCGGGAGATCCCAATTCGCCCTACATAAAATATGTAGGTCAGTGTGTGATTAATCACTGTACTTAAGCTTAGAAAAACTCATTGGTATAGGCCGAGATTTGAACCTGGGCCCATCTTCAACCACAAGGTCACCATGGCCTTCTATCTATCAATGTACTGAAAATTATTAATGTATTTTTCACCAAGTTTAAGACATCTCTGATCATTTTTAAGGTCACACTTACAGATGACAATTCGATATTTTCATTACTTTTTTCTTGCGTTTTGAACAGGATCAACAGGATAAATATATATATAAATAATATATATATATATATATATATATATATATATATATATATATATATATATATATATATAAATATATATATATATATATATATATATATATGTATATGTATATTGTATTGTATTGTACATATATATTAAACGTGTTTTTATTTTTTAAATACAGTTTAAATTGCGATTGGAAATTAAACTTTTTGCGGCTTGGAAACGGAAACCTAGACATAATGATGTAATTATAGGGTTTTACAGAGGCGATACAATTATTGTTTGTTATTTAGCATGCTCCCCCAACTGGGCCTCAATTTTACCGCGTAGGCATTTCAAGTAAAAGCACGTCCATACTTACTTGTCCAGTTTTTTGCCGACAGAAATATTAAGTATAATCAAAGACTGTTCTAAATTATATTCTTGTCTGTTTGGTATGCAAACTGCTTATTAAGACCATTCCCGAGATAAATATGTTTCAATTGAAATTGTTACCTCCTTAGCTGATCTTGATAATAAATTAATTGATGAAACGATGAGCGTATCTGTTATAGTTAAACGTGAATGTAAAGTGAAAAATTGTTTCCATTTTTTGATTATTTTTTTTTTTATATTCCGTCTTTTAGTGTTACTAGTTCTGTATCAATGTATTCCAATTCTAGATATTTTTCGAGGCTTTGTGGTCACTACAATTTAGCGCACAAGCTGCCAATAATAATAATAATACAGTGATATTTGAATTTCACGTCCATCATAACCAATGCCGCATTTAATAAAACATCAGTTTTACCCGTAAAAAGTTCTCATCCATCCTTCAACAGCTCACGACACTGACTATGTCTAGCTCAGAGTAGATAATATACAGCACGTACAACACTAGTACTAATAGTAGTGCATTGAGGATGACGTTGGTCACCTCTTGAACGTATACCTTGACAAAATGCCGAGCCCTATATAGGACCGTGAATTATATAAGATTTATTTATATGCTAGTTGCCCAGTTGCTACAAAGTTATTAGACATAGTTCTGGTGACCCTTGCTCCGTCAATTTGTACCAATAAACTGTCAGTTTGGTTGATTGATAGAAGTTGTCTGTATCAATAACATACCCCATTCGAGTGGCGATAACGTTCCATGCGCCTGAGTGTCTAGATTCACACACGACCGTAGCAAATAGGACCGGTCGGCCCGCGTGGCCGCGCTGTGTTTACACTCGTGTGATCGGCACCTAGAAACATATTTTAACCGGGACCGGAACCGCGGTCCCAAAAGGCCCTTGAGATTTTTGAAGTTCAGTCAGGGAATTAGTATAAATTGGTAAAACAAATTCCATTGGTAATCCAAATAATCAATTAAACAAAAGCCGGTAGAATTAGTTGAAAAAATATTCACACATAAATTAAAGAATTCATAAAATATTTAAATACATTCTATAGCATAAAATCTGCGCGTCTTTTGTTCCTTGCCATGGGCAAGATTAATAATTGTCTATAATGATCATATTTATCTATAGTCAGAAATCAACTAGGCGCTAAAAGCTTAGACGAAGCCATGAATATCGTCATAATTAAAGTGAATTATGGATCAATAACTGTCATAGCGTATGTTCATATCTTGTTTATTTTTGCTACCGACCACATTAGTATTGAGAAAATATCATTTTCATCGCTCAAGTGAAACACAGTGTCTGCTAATTACATATTCAGATGAGTTCACTAAAATTTCGAGAGCCCGTGAGTTTGAGTCTTCACATGGATCTCCTCTATACATAGTATTGCATTATATACCTTAATCAGAACATGGTAGTCAAAGATAACGATTAAGATAAATCGGGACATTTAACGGGAGAGTGGGAATTCTACTCCGCAGGAACATTGATTTCCTTTTAATCACATTTGACGGCAGGCAGAAGATACCGCAATAAATCGAATTAAAACTAAAAAAATCCTTACATAGGTGAAATGTTATAATTTAATTAACTATCGTGATAGAGTAACAAATAGCACCTATACTAAACTATTTACTATAATATTTTATCAGCGTCCTTAGGGAAATCCTGTACTTTCAACCCTAATTCCTTATAAATAGCACTAGGGAAGCACCATTCCACTTTTACCAACATACCTAAGTAGGGACGAGTGGGAGAATTATTATTATTATTATCAGAATTGTTTTGCCAAGGAACGAAAATATTTGTTTTAATTTAGATTTTAAATATTGGAATCAGAATGGCATTTACTTCAATATAGTGTCAGCTTAATTGGTACTAACCGAGGAACCGTGTATATGGCAAAATGACATAAACATGGGATGCTATTTGGCAGGTTCTGGCATGCGTAGCGCTGGACTTCCTGCTCATAGGACTGGGAATGTCCGTGAGCTTCGTGACGATGGTGCTCCCAGAAGTACTGGACGCTAAAGAAGGACTCTCAATCAACATGAAACAGGCCTCTTGGTTCGGTGAGCATTACTTCTACATAAACATACGTGTAAAAACTACAGTATCAAGTATAAAATTACTTTTTTTTTTAACAATTTTTAACAATTTACTTTTCCGTCTAGACGTAAATTTCATGTACATGTTTGTGGTGTATACTCAATGATAATGCAAGCGATTTCGTTTTTCACTTTATATTATACTTTTATTTTCTTTTTCTCACTGAAACACTCTCGCAGATTAATTGCATCGCGCATTTCAAAGCAAAGAGCGCTTTCATCTCATTCTTCATAATGTTATAAACAT
Source organism: Falcaria lacertinaria (assembly GCA_951449985.1). Lineage (NCBI taxonomy): Eukaryota > Metazoa > Arthropoda > Insecta > Lepidoptera > Drepanidae > Falcaria > Falcaria lacertinaria. The sequence continues at coordinate 3,915,461 of OX602127.1, read as the reverse complement.
AAGTGTTAAAATGCAGCAACTCACTGTATGTAAGCACTATATATTATTATATATCCATTGTATATTACGCAATGGTCACATTGATTTCATTGTAAGGGTATACCTAGAGCTTAATCTCTTTAACGGAAGCCAATTACTATTAATAAAATTTGCGTGAGGCAAGTACCTACTTGTAAATTGAGGTACGCGCAACATAGGCACAAATATAGATGCCCCGTTCTAATCGGCCCTTCGCGCAGCTTGTGATGCTCAATTTGAATTTAATAACGATAGCCAAGTTTATTTGCCGTCCAAATACTCGCCTAGTATAGATTTCGTAAGCAACGCAACAGCAAAATAGTTGGTTACGTCACGTTATTTTCTAATGACAAATAAATTTGATATCGTTAGTAAATGCAACTGGTGCAAGGTTTAGGGTATTTCATGTGTCCATAGACTATAGAAACCGCTTTATTTACCTTTGTAAAAATATTTAAAAAAGTTTAATTTTCAGGTAGCATGGCCTTCCTCTGTCAACCTCTGGGCAGCATATTCTCCGGCCCTATCTTAGACTACTTCGGCCGAAAGAAAGCTTTATTCATCGTTAACATACCACACATAATCGCGTGGCTGCTCATGTACTACGCGTGGAATGTGCCCTCATTGTTCATTGGGAACGCGTTGTTGGGTATTGGTACTGGAATCATGGAGGCGCCGTCTGTCACCTACGTTGGGGAAGTGAGGTAAATAATCGATAACACTTACTTGGTCACGAATTACATTATTATAGAACATTTCAACAGGTTTTCACATTTATTGTTAAGTGTCCGACGTCGTCCAGCCACAATACTCGCAAATACTGAATCTTAAGGGTAGGTGTATATTTAATAAAAGGCGGTATTTGTCTACCTTCAATTTTCATAGCTCACTGCGACCATTATTTGAATTTAGATCTCACTAGTCACCTTGATACAAAGTAACTGAATCACTTTGTGAACAAAGTTTTTGTTGACATCTCAGGCTTTAATAACCATGATTGAAATTGATATGTAAGTTTTTTGTTTCAATTTTAATAGAGAAAAAAATACCTTGACCATACTGTATTGAAAAGGCCACGCAAAGTTGAAGCAACGCCCTGTCATCTGATGGGCCCAGATTCAAACCCCGGTTTGTACCAATGGGTTTCCCTAAGCTTAAGTACAGTGATTAATCACACTAGCACAGTGAGTCCTCATGAAAAACAGCTCAGAGTAGGTAATATACTACACAACCGGGTTGGCAACTCGTTAGTGATATCCCTGGTACTGCTATAGGCCTATAGGCTACGGTGACTGCTTCCCATCAGTGGGCCGTATGCTTGTGTGCCACCTTATTAGTATAAAAAATGTACATATACTACGTGTACCTAATAATTTACTCTCCCAACATTTGAAGACACAAAATTCATAAAAAATATGCACGAACACTTAGAGATGAAGTCCAGAGCCGAGCGCGTTGTTCGATAGATGGCGCGCGAATAATAATTATTATTATTATTATTTAGTGACCCTTCAATTCGTGGCATCTTGACTACCCTCACCAACGGATTCACCTCAACTGGCATGTTCGTGGCCTATCTGCTGGGTACAGTGCTGCCATGGCGGCAAGCGGCGCTGGTCGCGCTCACTGTGCCGATAACCACCATGGTACTAGTGTTGCTGGTAAGCACATTTCATTGTTCTTTTTTCTATCCGTGACTTCTATAATTGATACGTTCCAGATGAAAAGTATTAAAAGATCTGTATTTACTAGATTAGCACAGCAATTCTTTCAACGAAATGGCACCCTTTAATATTTGCAGGCGTCCATGGGCTACGGTAATCGCACTATGAAGCAGGCAGCAGGCTCTATGTTTGCTTGCCATCGTTATTAACTTTTAAAAATCTAATTTATCGTAGTCGCATAGGATGTGTAACATCTAACATCTGTCGGCCAACACTACGACCGCGCGCGCTCATTAGTCAAACGCTTCTCCGGATTTCTGTAACACACTACCGTCCCCATTCATACAATTCAACAATCTCATTTTGTTACTAATTATAAACTTTTCAACTATGATTATTATAAAAAATGGATGCTAAATAAAATAACTATTATATTTGTTGTTTTCAGGTACCCGAAACTCCAATTTGGTTGTTATCAAAAGGTCGTCAAAAAGAAGCCCTGAATTCCCTATGTCGATTAAGAGGCTGGGCCAACCCAGAGGACGTGAAAGAAGAGTTTGAACAACTCATCCAGTACAATGACGTCATTCGGCAGTGCGTTATCTGTACCAAAGAAGGAAAGTCGGTACAACCCTGTGAACATATAGGAGGGAACATCTTCAAGAGATCTATTCTCAAATTCAAACACGTTTTTCTGGTTAAAGAAACTACAAGACCATTCATTTTAGTCATGGCTTATTTTCTATTCCATACGATGAGTGGTCTATTTCCAGTCCGTCCGAACATGGTCAATGTCTGCAAAGCCCTGGGAATGAAATACGACCCTAAAACTATTGTAGTAAGTTTTAATTTAGATTGATTACACATTGTGTGTTGTGTATGACGCTAATTATTCATGCCTCTACCAAAAGGCACATCAAAGCGACCTATTTAGGAACATGGCCATTTAGAAACAACACACTTTTCGGTCGAGTAAGATATTTTATGATAATTTATTGAGAAGTTTTTAAATATGCGTTTATTAAATACGAGTTTTTAAGAAGTGCGTATGAACTTCTGCCCATTCAAGGTAAATAAAAGCTAAATAACTCCGCTAGAAATTTTAGTAAACGAGAATTTTCCCACACCTTTACCACTAATAATGATGATGACTAATGGGACTACGCATAGCCTTATAATAAAATATAGCCTATGTAACTCAGAAATTATGTAGCTTTCCATTAGTGAAAGATTTTTTTATCGGTTCAGTAGATCCAGATTTTACCCCATTCTAAATTAAAAAAAAACATCAGATGAATTGAAGAATTGATGAGACTGAGTGAATTTAAATATGTATTATGAAATCGAAATGCCTAAACGCTGACAAACAATCTTCTCAATTCCAGGTACTAGTGGGAGCAGTATTCATCGTAATGAACCTGTTATCAGCAATGGTGGTTAAGCTGATTGGCAAGCGAAAGCTCGTACTGGGATCCCTTCTAGCCACGGCCGTCTGTTGCTTGCTACTCAGCATATACGCCAGTACTAATGTGCCACGGAGCGTGTTCTCCTACGAACCAGATACCTTCACGGAGCAGAAGGTGATGCTACCAGTGGTCCTGTTTGTGATGCTGGTCTGCTTCAACAGCTTGGGCATTCCATGGGTGCTGTTGTCTGAAGTGTTCCCCTTCAGGTAGGATATATATATACATATGCTGCCGACGTATTTACTAATGAATATTATCTGCTATATATTTTCTTTCATAAGCCAGCAAATGGTGTCAATACTGTTGTTCAAAATTACTAAACTTAACTAATTAATTTGACAGGTCTTAAAGTCTTGCTATCCCTTTCTCATGTGCGGGGTTAAATAAGGATGGCAATATTTTTTGATCTGTCAAATTAGTTAAGTTTAGTAATTTTGAACAACTGAATTGGTACCAATTTAATTGAGATTTAGTTAGGTATATAAATACAAAATCAAAAATCATGTATTTAGTTTAGGTATTTATGTAGGTTGTGATGAGAGTTGCCTATTACTTAAGTCCATTGATACAGGTCAGGGGTTCCTGACCAACTCAATGGCAGACGGCCAGTTTACACACAGGCCATTGCGGCTTTATTTGTCTTCTTATTACATTAATTATATACTGACTAGTTTTTTGCCCTTATATTCTCAGGAGCCGTGGTACAGCGACAGGACTGGCTGCAGCATTCAGCTATGTCATATTCTTCATAGCTAGCAAGACTAACTACAATCTAGAAGTTACATTCCACCTCAGCGGTACATTCGCCATCTACTCTGCTTTCGGCTTCATTGGCACTGTATATCTTTACTTCTTCTTGCCAGAAACAGAAAATAAATCACTGGTTGAAATCGAAGGCTTCTATAAAGGCAATACAAAAATATTTGCTGACGACTTCCTGATAAACGCCTTTAGGAAAAAGAAGAGCACCACTGATGTGGACAAACCAATGCTAGTCAGTTAACATAAGATCAATACTATACTATCTAACACTAAATACGTAATCATATTAAAGTTTTTTTATTAATTTATTTGTAAAGTTGGTTTAAGAAAATATATTGCTCATTCATCAACGAAATACTCATTCCAAAACGGCTCAAAATTGTATTATAGCAATACGTTCCGTGAATACTATTGACTCAGATTCACGCTCAGAGTAGATAAGATACAAGTGAATTTATCTGATCTGTTACTATTCTAAAATACAGGGTAAACGAGCTCAAGTTAGTATTCTGAGATACAGAGTATTCATAATTCAAAATTTATGTTTGATCATGAGATTTACATCAGTCGCTTGTCCATAAATCGCTAAAAAATCCTTATTTTAAGAACATGTTGCTTAGAATTTCGTAGTTAAAAGTAAATAAGATTATAATGTGAATTTATTAAAATATACATTAAGGTAAAATACTGAATTGAGTAGATGTTTCAAGCACAATGCATCGATGTATGTTGAAGATTAGTAGACCTAATTTGTGTAAACAAATTTATTTGATTGTATCTACCTATAGTACCTATATATGTACTCCTGGCGAGGATTGGGTACTAAAGCAAAAAGAAAGGTTTTTTTTTCAGTCACTGCCATTTAAAGTAGGCCAAGAGCATTTTTTATTGACTAGTACGAAGGATGCTTTACTCTGTTAGTTCGAAAGGCTAAGTAGCTTTATAGTCCCTTTTTTATACTCTAAGCTTAGAATATTTAACACCATGGCACATTTTTGCAGTTCTAGTTCAGAATTTACAGTATCCAATATTTTTTGCTGTTGGAACACCTTTCAAGTATCGCTGTGTATCACAGTGACTCTCCTCTCAACAATTATGTTGGTTGGCAACGCGTTAGTTTTTACTCTGGTATTGCTAGGGTCTATCTATACTATAGAATAGACCCTTGCCTATAGATTCTTATAGGCTACGGTGACACCGTTTACCGAGAGGAGGACACTTTGGTTTGTGTAAAATGTTGTATCATGTAATACGTAGGTATGTATCTATTAACATAGAAAATTAAAATACACGATGATGAAAACAAGATTTTTACCGTCCTCATTGTTATTCAGACGTAGAAAATGAATGGTTTAATTTTCTACGCCTTCATAACAATGACCCTCCGGCCCTCATTGTAATGTAAAATGAAAATATTTTTAAGGTTTTGTCAATGATATTAAATATTGGTGTTTTTAAAAGTATTTTATTATTTTACCTCTTTACTGAATCATGTTCACTGTTTGATTAGTTGTTGTGAAGTTAATATTCTGAAGAAGTCTCTCTTCTCACCTTGTTCAGTGGTCAGCCAAGAACTAGGTCTTTGACAACATTGAGTAGTTTTTTTTACAATAGTGCTCGCTGGTATAGACTTAGTACTGCCTTCTACAAAACCTCCATCACATGGACTCAGAACAAACTCTGAAAAAATAAAAGGTAATGGTTTAAAGTTACATAATGTAGGTACAATGTGTGCCTAAACTGCTTACGTAGGCGTAATTGGAAAGCAATCAAATCTGACAGTTTTCGCCCAGAAGTTTAACGTCACAAAACTTAAAAACATATCAATAAGCCATAGTAGCCGCTGTATAATTCAGCGATGCAAGTTCGAATCTCACCGGTCTGTACCAATAAGTTTTTCTAACTTAAGTGCAGTGATTAGTCACACCACGAGCATTATGGTGAAGGAAAACATCGTGAGGAATCCTTATACGTCACCAAGAGTGATTTGAGTGGTCTTTGGTCTTTGATTTCAGTGGTTCAGGATTTAAAACAGCTATATGTAACAGTATTTGTTCAAATACCATCTACCTACTTACTTAAATTTAAACCAGGAATTATATCCTTTACCGCCCCGGATAAGTTATCAAATTTCCAACACTGCGACTGTCGGTCACCTTATGATGATGTTTATTACAAATAAATTAGACCTTTACATACAACCAGGGATGTTATGGAGCTCCGTAGCCGTAACCGTAACTATCGGATATCGGATATATATGAAATAAAAATCTTTCCGAAACCGTTATAAAAGTTTCGAATAATTTCAAATAAGGGCATAGTCTAAGACACATTCTGTCACTATTTCGTTTGTATTTTACTTTTAAAATTCCTGAAAAATTTCATATCCGTTACCGTATCCGAAACTGGTATAATTATTATTCATATATACGTATCAAAATCCAGATCCAAAATTGCACATCCATGACATCCTTGTAGGTAGGAATATTATATACTGTAACAACCGGTTACCCAGGTCATCAATCTGAAGCCCGAAGAAGCAAGAAACTCGTGAAATGACAAAATTTTCATACAAATTTTAATTCCACTTTTCACCGGCGAGCGCTGTTCATTTTCCCATACAATAATAGTCGAATGCGATACGAATACGTAGTCGAAAATTATTCTTGCTAGGGCGGAACACACACTATGTAAGATAAAATTATTATGATAGGATGAGTAGTTACAGCGTGAAATTGTAACAACTAAACAAAAAAATTAGTCCACATTCCTATATATAATAATGGTTAGGATTACAGTGCCAAGAATAAATACCACGAAGGCGGTTTGGTATAATTAGTTGCGAACCTAGTGTAGTTAAATCTATCTATTTATTCAACTTGTTCTTCAACATAAATCACACCTTTATTCATGCTTGTACGTAGTATATTATCTACTCTGAGTTTATATATTTGTTCAACTCGTTTGCATTTTAACTGTGGTTTTGTTTTTTTTTATACCACTAAGGTGGCACACAAGAATACGGCCCTCCTGATGGTTAACAGTCACCGTAGCCTATAGCCGCTAGAAATACCAGGGGTATCACTAACGGGTTGTCAACCATGTTGTTGATGAGGTCTCTCTGTGCTAGCAGCCATTACTACTAGCCCAGCGTATCCTCGTGGAGCACTGGCTACCTTACTCTTACCGCAGAAACACAACACTGCATCAAGTAGTGTTATTTCACTGCGGTCTTCTGTTAGGTGGAGGTACAGTCCCCAGTCGGGCGGCTCCAATTGAAATGGGAGACCCACGGGAAATCCCAAATTGGCCTACCTCTCTTTTTAAAAGCTCATGGTGTGATTAATCACTGTACGTGATTAAGCTTAGAAAACTCATTGGTACAGGCGGGGATTCGAACCTGGGCCCATCAGATGACAGGCCGTTGCTTCAACCACAAGGCCAACACGGCTACAAATCGGAAATTAGGTTTAGGTTTGGGTTTAGTTATTCATTCATTCCGTATGATTTCCGTAGCAGCTAGTTCCGTGCTAGTTGTAGCTAATATTCGTAGGAATGTGTTACACCTTTATAACTATGAGATAATGAGTGACCAATAAATAGTAATTGGATTATTGTAGTGGAGTTGAGTAAAGTCGCTTAATTACTGCTAAAATAAATGCAGAGAAAATTAGAGGGAGTTGAAAAAATACTAATCATAATTGAAATTAAGTAATGGTTTGAGTGAAAAATAAACATATGTATCCGTGTCCGTATCCGCGGATCTTGACACTAAATATCCGTATCCAGATCCGTATCCGCGAATATACATTTTTGACGATCCGGCACATCACTAATCACTAGTCGCAACATAAGATCATTATTAATTGCTGTACTTTTTATTTTGCTTGAAACATGTATCCTACATACTCCAACATCCTAACAACAATATGTTAAAATAATTATAGGCTCAGTTACATGTACATGTACATTCAGTAGTCAATAAAGAGAATATGTAGCAGTTATCATAACAGTGGTAGAAGTGTTCTTACGTTACTTTTAGTTTGTAAAAGTTATTAGGGTTCCGCGCAAAAATATTAAGCCCATGAAAAAAATCATTCCACGCGTACGAAGTCGCGGGCAAGTCGAAGTAGCTAAAACTTACTATTGGTAGCACAGCTCAGCCTTACATATAATATAACACATATTTTTTTCCTGAGAATTCGGTGTTCAAAATACATACGCATTCCATAATCGCAGTTGTATTCGTACATATCACATTGGTCGATGAACGTTCTTCTGGTGCAGCCATCGGGGGCCAACGCGCAAACCATTTTGTTGTCATGGATGCAAACTGCCGCCATTTGACAGTAGTTTATGGGCTGGAATAAATGATCACAGCCTCTTTAGGATGGATTAAAGGTGCAACGGATCTTGATCTCCCGTTCTATATCAGAGCTTCGGTCGTAAGATTGCAGCCAAAATTACTTGCTGCGAGTAAATTTTCCAAAGATACTTGTGGAACTCAGCAGTATAAAGACGAAAGGGAACCCTTCGGCCGTTTCTCTTAACACTGTCGAGCAACACTAGTGAGGTCACAGTAATCGCGTATCATCAGGCAAACAGAATAAAATACGCTAAGCAGAAATCAGGCAACTTTACGAACTTTGATTATATACTCGAGTTTACGATATAGAAAAATCTAAATAAAAACTATTCGACTATGTTTCTGTGGGTCGAGGGATCGTTCCTCATTTGCTAGTTCTGAATAGTTTAAAAAAGTGTCTACTATATAATTGTTAAAACTTTATATAAAGTACTCGTACACATGCCAGGTGCTGCCGTGTCCAATGTACGCAGTATGTTAATCCTGAAAACATAAATATGGCATCGCTATTAAAAAGAAAAAAAAAGGGAATATGTATTTTTTTCAGTTAGACCCTTTTATAAAATAGCACAGTAAAACATTTAAACGTTTTGAACTCAATAAATATTGCCTTACTTACCCATTAGAAAAATAAATAACATTATTTGAACAAAATATTGTTCAGCTACATTTTTTATATACTATCATGAACGTCCATTCTTGATAGCGAAATTTCATAACTCACAATACGTAGAACATAAATAATTTATGTTCAACGTAGATTATTATATTATATTTTTTCCTTCACAATAAGAGTGCCAATATCGTACCTTACATTATAATCATAATATAAAAACCAATCAATCAAAGCGTCCATAGGCTACGGTAACCGCTTACCATCAGGCGGGCCGTACGCTTGTTTGCCACCTTAGTGATATAAAAAAACAAAAAAGAGCTGTTTGTGCTGTTAGTAATATTATTCCAACTTACATTCATTTTTTATTTGCAAAGATAGGCTACGCCTCAAACGAACGACTGAGCATATCGAATTGTACACGCCAAATATTAGCACTTTAAGAGAGGTAGGGCGATTTAGGATTTCCCGTGGGTTATCCCATTTAAATTGGAGCCGCCCGACTGGGGACTGTACCTCCGCCTTACAGAAGACCGCAGTGAAATAACACTACTTGCTGTAGTGTTGTGTTTCTGCGGTAAGTAAGGTTGCCAGTGCTCCACGAGGATACGCTGGGCTAGTAGTATTGCTGCTAGCACAGTGAGTCCTCATCAGCAACATGGTTGGCACCCCGTAGTGATACCCCTGGTATTGCTAGCGGCTATAGGCTACGGTGACTGCTTACCATCAGGTGGGCCGTATGCTTGTGTGCTACCTAGGTGGTATAAAAAAAAAAAACTTCAGTACTTCATAATAATTTGTTGTCTTACTCATCCTACCTGGGCTAAAGAGCACAGAGTTACAGAAGATCTCTAAAATATTATATTTACGGAGCGTTCTTATTTTACCTACATTTTACTCATCACGTCAAGTTTTATTATGTGGCAGCCAGTTCTGTAGATGACTACGACAACGAATTAAATTAGCGTCCTTAGATAGAAATTAATGTAATGCTAGTGCACATATGTACATTTTACGTACATGTAGACAATGCCTTAGTTCAATTTAAATTTTATTCACATCACTGTTTTATAGCCATACCTAGGTAGGTATACATTTTTGTCATGTCTACCTACTTATTGTGATCGTTGTTGATTTTCGTTTTATCTGTGTTCATTTCACGCTACCTGGCTGTGGGAGTCAGGCGTGGCTTGGTGTAAAGTTATTCTGTTATTCTATCAGCCGTAAGCCAAAATGTAATACGCTTATTTTGATGAATTTTAACTAATCTTCTCGTATCGTTCCTTTTACTATTTCTGTAATAAAAGTGATGTGATATTATGACAAAAACATATATTTAAAAATTTATTATAATTATAATCGATATAATAGTGTTCGAAAATGGTGCACAAATTCCAAATACAGGAAGTCCATCCGGCTATCAACAGTCGTCTTAGGTCAATCACCTCACAGGTAAGTGCTAAAATAATGAAATGTATCTAAAATGTACCAGTCGGTCGTATTAGAAGCCAGTTCTACTCGTTAATAAAATTTGTCGGTAGATATTTAAATTCTTATTATCATACCTTCCATAGGACCAAATACAGATCCAAAAGTTGTAAATTGTCTTTTAATCAATAACGAAGTCTGTATGTTTATATAGGTACGTACGACAGGGAAAGCTGTTTATGTTAGCCTTAACCAGTCACCAAGGAAAAAATATGTGGGTATCTATTTCAATACAAGCTTTTAAAACAGTTAATATATGCAGAAGCCTTTGGTCAATGGTCACACATAGGTATAGATATATTACATAAGTGCGATTCTAGCGAGTGTCGAGAGGCGGTTGCTAGAGTCCGAGGCCACAAAGTTTACTCTTATTAGAGTACGAAGGAAAGGGTGCAGGAAAGGGAAATTATCTCTGATTTTTGGTGGCTTTCGGCGAGACCACTGGTCTAGGGGTTAGTATCCCTGACTGCTACGTTAGAGGCGCGATCTCTATTCCTAGCGGGGCAAAAAAAAATTTTGTCCAGCGCCTGTATATTTGGTGTGTATGTATTATAGGTATGTAGTTACAAAAATAAGTATAAAAGTATTCTATCAGCTAGTGAGTGTGCTAGTGTGTAGAATACTTATATATACATAGTACAAACTTTGCTTAGTGTTGGGCCAGATGTCACTGTGTGATGTCCAAGCATTATTATTATTATTATATCATCTTAGGGTCCTGCGTGACACTACACCGAGCTCGTCACCTCAAAGCCTGACAAATCTGTAGATTTTGAATATTTGATTTGAATTCATCATTGGATGAAATAGCAGTGTTGCATATTTAGGCTTGAGGATGCCTAAAGTTATGGCACTCTGATGATGAAAACCTCCTTTTGGGTAGAACCTACCAACTACGGTCAGTAAACACGGAAATCAATAATAACATCTGCCTCTGACCTATAAACATTTCCTCAAGTTATAACGATAAATAAAAAATGGCATTGACAAATTATACGACTTGCTCATTTTCTTGACTTGCGACCTCAACGGAATATTATTGGTTTTTGTTTTAAACAAAAACAGCATCTTGCGTTTTGATAAAAAAATCCGGAAATACATTTTAGTCTAGCAGCATTTCATATTTGGCACTGCTTGCTAGGTTTTCTACTCCTTGAGGACTACAATAAGTTCCCCCAGGAGGCGATTTAACCGGTTAGGGAATAAAACAGACTGACAGACGGACAACAAAGTTATCCTTTAGGGTTCCTTTTAACCTTTTTAGGTACGGAACCCTAAAAATACCCCTTTCGTGGTCGAACCTCGTTACGATAGACAAAAATGTATATACCAAAATCTTATAATAATTTATTCAGTTTAGGCCCTAATAAGGCACTTGTGAAGGTCTAAATAACCACTATGACTACAAAATAAAAATGAATGCCGTATTAATACACATTTCTTCAGAACCAGTCGAAACCAAATATGCACTAAATGTTTTAATTCCAAAATAGATACATACTAAGAAACTGTTATTTAACGAAAATGCTTCTGAGTCGATGACAAAAAATTCCTAACCAGTAAGCCGGTATTTTACAAATACAATGAACCGCGATGATAAGATAATAATTTGTATTTCGACATAGTTACGTGCCATGCTAACACCAATAACCAACGTTAAGTTAAGACACACGGCTTCGTGTACACTAAGAGGAAAATGACCCAGAAAATTAATACATAATATGTATAGGCAAATAAGTAGATAAAGGCGATAGATTCAGTAGCAAGGACAACTGTCGACGACGTATTTGTAAGCGAAAATTAATAGCACTGCGCCGGCGAAATGTGAACTAAGTATTTTTTTTACATTTTGAGAGTTACTTTTTCTAATACGCGAATGTAAATCTGCCACATCTGTCTGTCCCTCATAGCTCTTCTATTTTTTTTGTCCTTTATAATATTTTCTTTAGTTGGTTCCAGCCAGGCATTGTAATCCAAGGCGTTACAGTACATAATTATTTGAAAATCCAAGTCTTTAAGAAAACGTAAAGATGATTCTGATATATTTGAAGTAAAGCGCGTTCAATCAATATACATCCAAAACCTGCACCATCCAAAGTCCTAAAGACCAACTATATCCGAGGTCGGACCAACCGGCAATAATGGGCGGCGTCTATTTGTTCCCACTTGCTTTTTTTACAAGAATATGTATCAGGAATGGGGCCTATGATAAGCGTCAACGTCCTCTGGCTGATAATGATAATGATGATGATGATGATTCTTCTATATGATGATTGAGAAAGAGGAATGTTTTCTTTGTAGGTAATAGCATGCATGAGCCCCAATATCTTGCTGTTAGACTTGGGTATGGCGATCAGTTTCGCTACCATTGCGATACCAGATCTCCTTAATGCCAAGGAAGGCTTGTCACTGGATGATACACAAGCGTCGTGGTTTGGTAAGCATTTCACACGGAATAAACGAACTTTATATTTTTTATACCACAAAGGTGACAAACAAGTATCTGTTACTGTAGCTTCGACGCTTGCAATAAAAAGAGTATCACTCACGCGTTGCCGACACTATTCATTTACCATCACGTTAGAGATTTTTTATACGTAAGTTATAGTTCTAAATTAAACCTTCACAATTGTCTTGTACCTACGCAGTTTGGGTACATATATTTTTGTTTTTTATTATCTTCGAAAAGATGGTTGCGTCATGTCACATACGGTATTTTAGTGTTGTATGCGCCTTTTTACACATAATATAATATCGTTGTTGAAACAACAAAGTAAGTGGGACGTGTTTGTGATACTGAGCAACGTGAATTCTGAAAATTTTCCAAGCTGCTTTTAATTGTACGAATGACACATGCATGACTCAGGCACTCAGTGCCCGCTCGTCCCTTAGATACTCTGCCCTTCAAAAAGTATTATCGCCCCTTAACGGGCTGTCTAGTCACCCCTTTGTGGGGGCGATTAAACTCCCCGTAAGTATGTAATTGATTAGGTAGATGTAAACATGATAAACATCTACCTAATTGCTATATATAATGCCTAATAAAATAGTTAAATATTTTCTTTTATTATAGCATATAATCGCTGATCAGAATGATGAACTTCCTCTCAGTACATATGTACATAAGTCTTCAAACAGTTTATTTACTCTGTTGACATGGACCAATATAGACTAAGTAGGTACATAGAAATTAAATGCACATACAAATAGACAAACAGTACAGCTTAGTTTTGTATGCGTTATGAAACACTGCAAGTAATGCAACTTATGAATCCGTAACTAACGCTTAAAGAAGATTTATTTGTGAACTATGATTAACCTTTCGTTACTTCTAGAGTAGGGAGAGTAGATAGTCATTGTAGGTAACGTGGTTATTAATCAACTTCAAAAAAGGAGGTGTTTCTACCTTTGTTTGTTTGTTTTATTTCTAATTAACTGTTACATTCCAGGTAGTATCTCCTACTTAACCCAACCTTTTGGTGCTCTGCTGTCTGGCCCTATAGTCGACTACTGCGGTAGGAAGAAAGCCAACTTCTTAGTTAACATCCCGCATTTAGTGGCTTGGGTGTTGCTGTACTTTGCTTGGGACCTGCCTACGCTGTTCATAGCCAGTGCACTGCTTGGGTTCGGAACTGGCGTCATGGAGGCGCCGATCAACTCTTACGTTGGTGAAATAAGGTGAGGTTTCGGGCAAAGAGGTATCTACATACAGTTAAAAGTACATATAATAAAAACATTCGAACATTGTACACGGTCCTCGGGTCTCTAATTAAGCAAAGCATGTACTATGTATACCAGACAACCGACTGAGAATATAAAATACCTAAACGCTGCCAGTATCTTCGGAACCTTGCCTAAAGGGACTCCTTTTAATAATATATTTTAATATTATATTATATTTTTTAAATATCTAAATATATGCTATTTGTTATTTTTGTAAATAAATATAACCAATATTGCTATTGCCTCAGAGTAGATAATCTATTGCTAACTGATCTACTCTTAGCCAATAGTAAAGCTTTGCTTAGTTACGAGATGGCGCTGTGTGATAATGACTAAAAGGAACGTAAAATTTCCACAACATTCAAAGGTGTTCTTTCATCACATTTGATATAGTAGTCGATAAGATTATAGGTCAATGTTTTATAGCATTTCACAACACTATCCTTAATCTTACACTGAATATTTATATATGTATATCTAACTTAAGTTAGTTATACATATATAAATAAAGAATTAAGTACATAGTCAATTATTGGATAAGATTTATTGCCTTCGATAAGTTTGTTTGTACTATAGGCAAAGTTATTAGTAATAGTTAAATCTTAAAACAAACAGATAGATAAAACGTGAAATACACTCCAGATCAGTCAATCCGGGTCAGCAATGTTAATTCGGACAATAAAAGCCATAGGCTATACAGTATAATAAAACAATATAAAGTATAATAAAATAATTTAAAAAAATATATTTTTATTTAGAATTTTATAGACTGCTTAGTCATTATTTGTTTAACTTTTCATTTGCATAAGCTATCATCGGTCTTAGTTTCCAAGATAATATAGTTTGTGTTGATGAACGAGATTTACTGTACCAACTGCCACTAGCAATAAAAAGTGTGTCTGGTCTCTCGATGTTAAGCTAATTTCAATAGAAAATCTTGAGATTGATAGTTTAGGAGATAAATTATAGTTACTGCGAAAACTGTAGGATATGCTTGTATCATGCAGTTTTTGTTCATTCTATAAAGAAGCCTTAGCAACATTTCCCAATTATATAGACCCAATTGAAGCCCAATCCTATAGACTCTGCATCGTACAATTCCAGTGAACCATCAGTCCGAGGTGCGCTGTGTACAGTTACGCAACTCTTCACTTCGGTGGGCATCTTAGCCATGTACTTCCTGGGTACTGTCGTGACCTGGCGAGTGGCTGCCCTCATTTGCCTTGCAGCTCCTATCACTTCTATGCTCCTGGTGCTACTTGTAAGAATGTATATGGGTATTTTTGAAGCAAACCAATGAGTATTAAGAACACTGTGGTTTCAAATTTATATGTTAATCGTCATTTAATTACCTGCTAAAAAAATTAATTGATACCAAATTTGAACAAATACAGAAGTTTCAAACGTATTTGTACGTAGGTTAAGTAGAAATTCGTGTGTTGATACAGCTTCAATATCGAAATTCCCCTATTTCGTGTCGTGTTATTTATCAAGAAGTAGAAATTATGAAGAATTGTTGCTATTATCATTACACTGACGACCCAACAGACGTTGTTCTATCCATTTCACAATTATGATTTCTGTAGATTGCCAGAAACTTCTGATGTTCCTTCGTTACAGTTCGGGCTTATTCCTCGGAAATCTTTTCGAGGACCATGACGGATAAACAAAAAAATAATTCTCTCTCTATACATTACTTACCATGTTTTAGTCTGGCTTTTGCCAAATGCGAGCGCTGTTTGCGCTGGAATAAGAAAAACTAAAACTAGCAAATTGAGTTTCTGCGGGAAGTCAGGTTCCCCGGGCTCCACGAAGATACGCTGCGCTAATAGTAAAGCTGCTAGCAAAGTGATACCCCTGGTATTGCTAGCGGTTATAGGCCACGGTGGCCGCTTACCATCGGGTGGGCCGTATGGTTGTGTGCCACCTTAGCGGTAAAAAAAACTCAGCAGCCTGTTTTAGGTTCCAGAGACGCCTGTATGGTTATTATCTCAAGGGCGAGAGAAGGAAGCTCTCAAATCTTTGTGCTACCTCCGAGGGTGGACCAATCCAGAGGCCGTCCGGAAAGAGTTCGACGAACTGATTGTGTACTCTAAGAATCTGCACCTGTGTGTTATATGCTGTAACACTGATACTGAAAAGCAGCAGAATTGTGAGCATCATTTGATGAACCCTATTAAGAGGTTAGTAATAAAGTTAAGTGGTTGCAACCATTATCTGAACGCATTCATATCTGTGTATGACATATATCTGTAAAAAAGACTTAAAAGCATCAGACAGATCTTGGCCTGAATTAAAATATATAACAAAGATAATAAAAATATAAAGGCTGATAAAAGTCTTCTCACGTTGCAGGCTTTACAGAAATGATGTTGACTTATAAAGTTATAACCGGCTATAAAATAATACCCGTAATAGCCTGCTGTAACCGCCTAAAATTTCACTATTTACAAGGGTAATATAATATGATAAATATGTCATTAAAATCTTAGCATGCATGCGTAAGCGCATGGAAATTCACTAATAAGCGACGTAAGAATGCATTTAGGTACAAGTCGTCTTTAACCAGTCGAAAAAGAACCAAGCTACATTTAAAAATTTCAAAATTAAATGCACTTTATGTTTAACAGGAAAATCCTTAAAATCAGATACGTAATGTTTGGAAAAGAGACATTGAGGCCACTGTCCCTCGTACTGCTGTACTTCACATTCTCCGTCATGAGTGGCCTAACCCCCATTAGACCGAACATGGTCAATGTTTGTGGTGGCTTCGGAATGGCTGATGACGGAAAGAATATTGTGGTGAGTAGGTAACTTGTATTCACGGCTTCCAAAATGGGTCCCGAAAATTGTCCATGTATGTCATCATAGATATATATTTCCCACACCCAATATTTCTCATCATAGATCCTATTATAGGTACCAACGTGACCAGTTGGTACTGCCTGTAGCTTCTTGTTATACATACAGTACGCGGTTATTTAGATGACATTATTGACACATATATTAGGTGCTTATTTCCTTCAGTGGGGCGGCTTCCGACTAGATGGACGGAAGACCTGTTAAAGGTGGCTGGGAAGTAGAAGGCGTTGTATGCAGGCGGAATTAAATCATTTATCATAGCAATCGATGGAGAGGCCTTTGTTCAATAATGGCTGATGATGATGATGTGAATCATGTGGTTTCTACATTTCTTAACTAAGCTCAATACAGTTGGCACATGTTGCTGAGTTCCAGTCTAGCTCTTAATTGAAATTTCTAAGCCGTGTTAAAATTATTGTGACTTGTTTTGTATAGACATACATTACTACTATTACAGACACTTTTGTATATCTGATATTATCCACTTTGTTCCAGCTAATGGTAGGCGTGATTACCTTCGTAACAAGTGTGATCGTGGTGGGTATCATCAAGATAGCTGGCAAGCGGAAACTTGCCCTCACCGCCATGATCGGCTCCGCACTATCTTGCACAGCTCTCAGTATCTACGCCAAACTAAACCTACCTGACACCGTATTTTCGTACGATACTGAGACTTTCCCGAAAGAGAAGAGTCTTCTGTCCTTAGGACTTTTCTACGCACTGGCTATATTTACTGGGCTGAATATTCCCTGGGTGTTATTAGGAGAGGTGTTTCCGTTCAGGTAAGTTATATTTCTACTTTGAGATAAACTGTATTGTGAAAACCATATATAGTATTGTATAAGAGGTACCTGTATGAGATATTTTAACTTTGTATTAATCTGTCATCTGTTCGACTGACACTGAGTATTGAACGACATAATGACATCTTTATCACTAGACGTAGTCAAAGTCATATCAATATAATTTGGTAAACGAAAATGTTCAAAAAGATTAGGAGTTGCCCAACATATTTTATCAGTCTTAATCTCAAGATAGGGCATTGTCCTCCACAAAATACTAAACCCATTTGCACCTAATGATACTGTAGATACATTCTAAATTTAATAAAAACGTGAATACAATGGAAGATGCAACGACCTCAATAAAATTAGTTCCACATTTAGCACGTCCTTAATGATACACGTAATTTATCTGAACTACAGTACCTTTATTTGAATTGCTTACTGTTATATGTCTTATAATATGTATAATGTCATGGCGTGATGGAATAACCCAGACTAGCTAAAATGGAAATAATAATGCCCGAACCTTAATATGTCTTTGTAAATACATACTGACTCAAAGCAAACACAATTGTTTATCACATACCTAAATATTTGTCCGCGCGAAAATTAAACCTGTTACATTACACCTAGCAGGCAGCTATACTCTACTCACCACCAAACTAATTGTATCGTCTATAGAACTATATCCTTTTAAATGATTCTTTACAAAAACCATCACTCTCAAATATTCTTTTAGAAGTCGAGCCTCGGCCCAAGGAATAGCTGCCGCCGGGAACTACGTCATCACCTTCCTTGGCTCGAAGACCTTCATCAACCTGGAGACTAGTGTTAGATTGTGGGGCGCCTTCGCGGTTTACGCTGGCTTTGGATTCATAGGCACCATTTACTTGTACTTCTACCTACCTGAAACTGAAGGGAAGACCCTCCAAGAAATAGAATCGTACTACAGCGGTAAATCTAGAATTTTTGCCAATGACCCTTTCATTAATTTCTTCAGAAGATTCAAAAGATAATTCTAACTTGTTTATAATTGTTTTATTTTTAATTAGGACTAAGCGCTTTATTTATAATAAATAGTCTATTACCTACACTATTTTCTTTTATTTTATTAAAGGTTTGCTTCATATGTATGTAAGGTTGGTTGCGTTTTCATTTCGATTGTACCATATATTTTCAGCTACTACTTTATACTCTTTACAAACCTTTGAGTATTCACATATTTCAGTAATATACTAATTTTCATGTAAAATTATCACATCAACAAATTACTTATTATAATATTTCGATTTGTATATCATGTAATACAATCATTTGACAAATTAAATAAGAAGTTCCTGTTAAAATTAACATAATTTATACAGAAGGATCCTCTATTTTAGCCATAAATAATGGTAATGCAGCCTGGTTATCCCATAGCACGGCTAAGAAAGGTCTATTAGCATTAAATAAAATAGATGGATCATCAAATGATAATGCTACGACAGCGAACGCCGTGGCAGCAGCCGCAAGACCGCCTTCTTCATCAATGGACAGCATTGCTGAGTGGATCGCAGAGGAGACTTGTGGAGAGAATGTGCGGTAGGTACCCAAGTTGTGGAGCTCTGAGTATTGGCTGAACATGTTGACGATTCCCATCTAGAATACGAAGGAGATATCATTTAGCGATGGGAAATCAAGAAATTGTATAAATTTTACCATTCTTATTTACACTTGTCTTTAGTTGTGACTTCACTACAAATTTCACAATTGTATTCACAATCAAGTTCCTCAAGGGGTAGGCAGAGAGTAAAGAGTGCCATTTCACTCTTCACTAACAAACCTCTTTTGCCTTTTACCTACTTTAACGTAATTACTTAGAATAAATAACAATAGTTTAGAAACAATTGCTCCGAATAAACAATTACCTATACAATACAAGAAAACAACACATTTATATTAGCTCCTAAAGACAAAGCAAAGTTGATTGGTTTAGAAAGAATTGTAGGTCAAGAGACTCTCTCACCTTTTGGCAGACAAGCGACAAATCTGTATCAGCTCTGATCGTAAATTTTGGTAGATCCAACATTACTTCTTTGGCAGAGAAGCTGTGATAACTGGCCAATTGTGTATTAGTTAACGAAGCTATTAGCGCTGAGACACTTGACGATTGTGACGGCAAGATCACCATGAGGGAGTACTGGTCGTTCTGAAAACATCATAATAATCCTAGTTAGTCAAAAGAACATTCCAATATCACGACAATAAAAATAATAAAGAACAATTAAATGAATCACCCACTAATTGTAGAAATAAAAAGCATGTGGTACTCAAAAATAATATTACAAGTCTGGCCAAGGAAAATTGCTTTACAATTCCATAATAATTTTAAATGTAACGAGTGATGGAATTAATTGATTAATAAATAATAGTATGCTCATTAATAAACCTAGATAGGTCAATGAATGCTTACTTCGAATGGCAATAATATAACTTGAGCACCATTCGTATCATCCACACCGGTTCTAAAGTAACGACGCATACGCATGAATGGCATCATCTTTACGCTGCCATCACTGAGACGGAATTCCCGTGACATTGTAGCTTCAGGTCTGAATTTGATTTCCCAGAGTCCTTTGAAGTACACTGTATTCACCAACACTAGTTGAGAGTTTATATCCACCGAATCTGGAAAGGGGACACAGAAATAATGTTTGAACTTGTTTGACCCAAAAGGTAATTATGTGTATGGATGGATATACGAGAAGAGGAAGATCAAAGTTTTTTTTTTATAGCACTTAGGTGACACAGCATACGCCCCACCTCATGGTAAGCAGTCACCGTAGCCTATAGCCCCTAGCAATACCAGGGATATCACTAGCGAGTTGCCAACCCTGTTGTTGATGAGGACTCCCTGTGCTAGCAGCATTTCTACTACGTACTAACCCAGCATATTCTCGTGGACCACTGGCAACCTTACTTACCGCAGAAACACAACACTACATCAAAGTAGTGCTAATTTCACTGCGGTCTTCTGTAAGCCGGAAGTACAGACCCCGGTCGGGCGGCTCCAATATTAATGGGAAAACCCACGGGACATCCCAATTCGCCCTACCTCTCTCTTTTAGCTCATGGTGTGATTAATCACTGTACTTAAGCTTAGAAAAACTCAATGGTATAGGCCAGGATTTGAACCTGGGCCCATCAGATGATAGGCCGTTGCTTCAACCACAGGGCCACCACGGCTCTTAAAATAAATGGATGGATTATAAGACGAACGATATGAGAAAGACATAAGTGAATGACGATTTGGTATAAAATAGGGTTGAATGAAAGATGCAGAAAAAATGGGGTTGGCATACTATACATGCGTCAACCCCAGGTCAACCCCAAGTAATTTGGAACAGGGTAGACAAAAGGAGAATAAGAACGGGATAATTATATAAAAGTGCCAATTGACGTACCAGGTGAAACCAGCCTTTCTATTTTGTTATTAGTCATTGTGGCAACCCAGTTGTTAATTTTTTGGGAGGCTTGAACTGGGTCATTGAAACTCAGTGGTGTCACTTCGCTGCCAAAGCTCCCCTGGGCGATCTTTTTAAATTGAGGATTCACGTCAAAACTGTCTGCGATGAACAAGTTGTTGGCCAGTTTCAACAAATTTCGAGAGCTTCGATTCTGTGAAATAATAATAATATAAGAAAACCTGAACACTGACAGTAATAAGACTGAGCCAAAGCATATAACGATAATCTATGTATGTGCGATTATGTATATGTATTACATTATAAATATTATTTTAATGCAATTTTCTTATCAGTAAGTATGAACTTTCACAACATATTTGGAGGAAGTCATAACACATCATGTTAAATAAAAAAGGGTGTTTTGAATATGAAGGAATTAATCGAATAATATTGATTCATTATCAAAAGGAAGAAAATTTTCTGATGATTGGTGAAATGGAGTCCATAGACTGTCAAGAAGGACGGTGCCAGCCCTCCGTGTGCTCATCTCAATCTCACCGTACGACGTTGCCAAGAGGATTCTCCCTATTATTTACATGATGAAATTGGCAAATTACGAAATCTATTGTTTTCGTGTTGCCATTAAATAAAGAATTGAATTGAATAAACATGAATATCCTAGAAGTACTTAAAGCCTGATTACATTAAATGGTAAACTTTTGTTCGCCTTTGACGTGCTCAAGACTGAAAAGATACTCGCAGTGCAATTCAAGAAGAGCCACGTGTGATTTCTTAGGCGATGTCCATATTTTAGAGAATCACATAAATCGGCCAATTTTCCACAGGCTACGGTATCTGTTATCATCATAATCAGTATTCTAGTTTGACATCTTAGTATTATAAAAAAGTTAACCGACAAATTATAAGATGTCGCTAATGAACTAGCACAGTTAATAACAATGATAACAACTCATTTGGACTTATTTAATTAATAATGCTATTAAACAAATGTGACACGTAATTTCTTACTCCCAAAGTTGTTTCAAATAAAAAATATAAATCAACCTACAATTGAGATACAATGTTTCTGTATATAGACCGTTTGGTGTTATAAGGCCGAATACTGAAACGACGATTAAAGATTGAAGGCCAACGTAACTATTTGAAGCGGCGTGAAAATACAATTTCGCTTTTTATACCACTAAGGTGGCAAACAAGCATACGGTTCGCCTGATGGTAAGCGGTTACCCATCCTATGGACGCTTGCAACACCAGGGGTATCACTCGCGCGATGCTGACCCTGCAAAATATATTTCGTATATAAAACCGGAGGCCACTCAAAATTAATGTGGCATCAGATTTGGCTGGCGTTCCAGTAATAGGCCTATTGGCCCTTAATAGTTTAAGAAATGCTGAGACTCACTTGAAGATTCTCTGTCAGTTTTTGATAAGCGGCGGCAGACAATTCTGGTGACATTTGTAAGGCTTGAGATATTTGTGCTAATGTTGTGCCAGCTGCACCTTGCTGCAGAAGACCCAGCAGTGTAGCAATGGAATATGGTGACACTACCGTATTTCCTCTTTGTAGCTCGTTAACGTGCTGCAAAGCAAAAGTTTTGAGTGTAATTAAACAACTGGTTCATATTTTTCTTCCGAATGATACTTCTTTGAGTTTCGTGTGTTTGGAATTAAATCTATTTTTACTGCCACCATGTAGATGACAACAGTAGTAAACGGTTTAATAATTATTAAATTATAATAACAAAAATTTCCTTATTTACCTTCATCAAGTTGACAGCAAAGTTTGTGACCGCTAGCGACACGTTATCGAATTTTGAGTGCATTGTTTTTTTGACATTAATACTCTCGTGTTTTCCTCTCAATGCTGAGCTAAAAGCATCTTTGTCCGTCTCATACGGAGGTTGAAGTTCAACACTTGGCTGAATGTTTCGGATATTACTACTAAAAAGTACATCATTTCGGTAGACCCTCAGCAGATTCTCCCGATAATTATTCTGAACTCCTGGTCTATTGTCATCGAAGTAGATCCGATCAGGATTTATCGGAACATAGTTATACTGACTCTGTATTTGTCCATCCGTTATTGCGAAGTAACATACTGTTAAACCTGAAATGGGATAACGTTTGAGATGGACACTAATCGGCATATATAAAATAACGGAAATATCAAATTCGTCGATTCATCTTGTGCACCCACACATGCCTGTTATCTACTTGTGTTATTTAAAAACCCTTCTAACATACTTCTGTCTCATATTCTTTAATTAAATTTAGTTTACCTATATGACAAAGTCAGTACACTCACAACGGAAACACAATTATTTTGAATCAGTATCCATCATCGTGATAAGCTTAGAAAATAGCCTAATGATGCAAATGGTTCAAAGGTATATATCAGAGATCATCATTTGTATATTAGTGTTAAGATCATAACAGAATACTAAAATATATTTTGTACTTACTTATTAGAAACTTCATGGTGCTAACTCCCACACAACACTTCAAGAACTTAGTTATCAATTAAATAAAAAATACTTTTTATTTTAATATGTTATACTTAACATAATGTATTGTGAAGTGCAAGGGGCAAGACACTCATAGAAGCTCACTCGGCACACTGTTCGGTCAGTAAACAAGATATCCAACAGAATGTCGCTAAGCAGCAACAGACCAATTGACTGTCAACTTTAGGTGAGAAATCACAAAGTTTAATTTTCCTCGAGCGTTGTTCTACATTGACTCTGCTACCACAATGTGCACATAATCAGGTTTATTTACGTTTTGGATTTCCCACGACTAGCCGGTTTAATTCCTTGACGTCTAGTGATACAAATACTTAAGCCTCAGAGTGGATAATAATCCGCTTAAACTAAGCATATCTTGAAAATTGTATTATTGATCCAAGATACCTAGAATTCAATACACTTTTTAACGTATACATACCAAACATCCAGCTACACCTAGCGTAATTCAGGTCTACTAACCAAGTCATGCGTGTCTGTTCATTGGATAACATTTATATTGTACTTATGTGTATCATTTTTGAAGATCTATCAAAAGATACACTACGCTTATACTACATATTTTTTCAGATATAAGATACACCTCTATATATCTTAAGATTCAGGTACAGAAAGCACAATTACATTTACTTTTACAATTACAATTTATTGAAAAGATGTTATGATTAGGGGTGGCACATCATAATTGTTCTTCGTTATGTCCTTTCCCTGTGCGGGTTATAACGTGTGAGGATTAGATATTTTGAATATAACCATCAACCCACAAATTTAACTAATATTTAAAATTAACTAATATATATTAACAAAAATACCGTTTACGTTAACGTGATTTTAAACCGATAACTATTGTGTTGAATTTATTGTATTCAACTAAGCGATATTTTTTTCGTTAACGTGATTTTAAACCGATAACTAATAAAACAAATCTCATCTAATATTTTCAAACGTTCAAAATATCAATATTATTGTTCAATAATTAACGTTTATGTAATTTAAAAAAATATTGACATCTCTATTTAGCATTAATATAACGCACCTACCTTCGTCATGTGTACTTAAATACGTATTCTAGTGCCAATATTATCGTTTCTGATTGCGGGTCGGATTGTGAAAGTCCGATGGGAGGTTAGGTGTTTTTGTTTATACCTATAAGGTGGCAAACAAGCATACGGCCCGCCTGATGGTAAGCAGTTACCGTAGCCTATGGACGCTTGCAACACGAGAGGTATCACTCGCGCGTGGTACCCTGATATGTATACGAACGTGCTATAGATAAATGCCAATAGTCCGAGTAAAATAAACCTTAAGAGTATATGTATTTATATTCCTTGAGGTACTTTAATTATACTCTAAGGACTGAACATTTAGACGGACAGGACATGATGAAACAGTAAAAAAAAGCTTAAGGGATCATTGTAATTTATTTAAGTAGTAGTACATTTAACTGGCCATCATTCACTCAGTCATTCATATATATGTCTTTTAGATCAAACGATTTTATTATATTCGATATACATAGAATATAATTTAAACAATAGTCGCGTCATCAATACTTTTAGGTTGGTATTTCTGCTGTCACCTAAAGCAAAGATAATATGCTTTCAAGCTATTAGCCTGTACCTAATACAAAGATTTTATAGGGAAGATAATGATGAGGATAATATTACAATTATACAGAATAAAAATTACTATCAATTTAAATACGAAGAAGCTTAGATTTGCTGAGTAGAAAATTGATTTGCCTTACCAAGAATTTCTTAAAAGCAACATATGTTTTCTAATATTATATTAGGCTCCATGGTACTAATAATGACTTCTATTTTTTTAATAAATATATTTTGTGTCAATATTATTTACTGTTTATGTCAAAGTCAAAATAAGTCGTTGTAGTCAGTCTTAATTCGTGTTGTCTTGTCACTATAATAAAAATACATATTTACGATTGATAGCCCGGGCTTAGCAATCACCACCTATATTCCTTGTATCGATAAGGGAGAATTCGCTGGCGGCTGCGACAATGTTTTGTGCTGTGTGTTTCGGAGGCAGCCCGTAGAAACACAAGGGAGCCTTGTACTCATACAATGGTGCCCCGATAGTCCTCACAGCTCGGCGGAGAAGGGAACAAGTTTTAGACATATTTTTTGCCTTCTTTTTTATAGCTTCGTATCTGAAAAGGTAACTTAAGTTATAAAAAAAAAATACAGAAGATTTCACTACTACCTACCATTTTTTTGCCTTAATATTACAGGTGTATGCTTAGGATGTATGGTTTGAGCGAAATATAATGGTAAATAGTCTACTATATGTCATAAAAGTCACTACTAGAAGGGTGCAAGTCAATAGTGAAATGGCGTTCTTTAGTATACCCTCTGCCTACTCAAAAGAGATATTGTGTTGATGTATATGTATGTATGTAATGCCAAATTAATTAAATATGACTCACAATGGACACGTTTGAAGGTGCATAATCAAGTGCTTCTTCTTCATTAGCAAAAGAGCGTTCCTTACACTCGCAGCCGCTATCACGGATGGACACTCATCACACAACGCCTTATCTACCAACAGACCCGACATACAAAGAAACGTAGCACCTGCTTCTATATCATCGAAGTCATCCTTGTCACACCACCAAGACAAGTACGGGATAAAGTCTTGTGGTATAACTGGCTGTTGGGGAAAATCCTGTAATAAATCGATAATAGAGCTACAATAATCGTTATTATTATCATGTTTTGTTATTGACAGTAGTTTATAAACATGTTCTGGGGGCTGCTTAACTCTAGCATATGACTATTCATCGTATGTTTTCCGTGATTTGAAATTAATGTGATCGAAATTTTAGGTAATCGTTTTACTTCTGAGCTTTGGATTTGAATGAATGTTTTACAGTGTAGTCTGACAACAACCTTCTGCAAGGCGCGGGTCTTTAGAGGGGACTACTCCTTTTTCAACCAGGACATACGGTTGTTTTTTTTATACCACTAAGTTGGCACACAAGCATACGGCCCAACTGATGGTAAGCAGGGGTATCACTAACGGGTTGCCAACCATGTTGTTGATGAGGACCCACTGTGTTTGCAGCATTACTACTAGCCCAGCGTATCCTCGTGCCGTATTCTTCTCTGTATTAAAGTGTTATCTCTTAGCAGGCTATCAAGCCCCGGGTAACAGCACGGACGACATCACTCTCGCAGTGCAGTAAGTGAGCTCGGCCGGCGAACTGCACTGCCGGTGCACCATGAGAAAGTTGCTACCAGTGGCCATTCACAATTAGTTTTACTTACCAGTTTCACTATAACAGCCTTCTCAGTGGCAACCAGTCTCTCTGCCGAGAAAGCCTTATCTGAGTAATTGACCAGCCTCATAGCTGGTACTGCTGAGCCGTGAAGCTTCTGAGCTATCCAGTAGCATGCAGTAGCAACCACTTGAAGCCTATGCGTTTCTAAATGGCAGGTACCAAGAATGGAATCGAGGTACCAACATGACGACTGAACCACTGCGGGATTGCCTTCTATGCCCTATAGATAAGAAAAACATCATACGAAATATTACAAATATTAGAACGTTCGAACAGACAGATTTGTATTCGGTTACAACTACCTCTTGAATTAGGATAAAAATATTCTTAGTCCTGTGGGAAGTATACTACGAATCTAGGTCTTTCATTAGGTATACCATCCTTCACTAAAATCTGTTATGCCAATGTGGTGTGACTAAGTAAGCTTCACAATTTTCGCATTAATCATATTAGTACAATCGTGAAAAACTGCGTACTGTAGGTATTTTAACTTATAATGTCCTACTCCTACTATTGTCATTCTTTTCTTCGTATGAAAAAAGTTGGGATATGTTATTAAGTACACCTCCTTTTTTGATGAATGCATGATGAAATTAAAACTTTGCTTTTAGATCAATGACTATTTATAAAAAAATGTTGAAATACAAATTAACGGAAGAAAAGATATGTGATGTGTCCTTGTCTTTTTACTTGATATGATTATTTTTCTAAGCGGAGCCCGCATGGCACATGAAAACAAAAGTGGTTTATATAATGCGGGTCGCGGCACGAAACTCTAGCGCTGAGCGAAACGTGGAGGGGATAGCTGCGCATGGGTACCATCGCGCACGCAATACAAATTAGTAATTTAATTGCTTAGTTAAAAACAGCAAAATAATGTTTTAATGTAAAGTCAAATAGTAAGTCTAGCGGTGAACAAAATGTGGAACTTAACTGCGTATGGGTACTGTCACGCACGCAAATATTACTTCATGTTACCTACAATATAATTTTTAACAAGTTTATGGGGAGTAGAAAAATAAATACACTATCGGATTTGTAAATTTTTATATTAAATACCAAATAATAAAAAAAATTATATTAAGTCCGAATTACATAAGAACCTACTGAAGTTTCTTCTCAGGATAGAAGAAACCTGCGAGTTCGGCAGGGTGTGGACATCAGACACCGCATTCTCCTTTCCGATATCTAGTCCGAATCAGACAATGGTCTTACACCTTCAATAGTATCCCAACAGGGCCTTTTGCTTACTGAGGGCCCCGGCTCAGGGCTGCTTCGGTCGTCGGCACTAACAGCGTCATCGTCATCAGACTCACCAAGGCTATCCTCTGAACTGTCACCATCAACGCGAATGATGAATTCTTCTGTAACCAAATCCACGACATGGTCACTCTTGACATATTGCTCTTCTATGTCCTTTACCTTTTGGCATAACTTTCCCCAATCCCAAGCACCCATCAGCAAAACTTTTTCTTGAATTAGTTCTATACATTTAGCAACACTCCACTTCACATTTTTACTGCCTACATATTGCTTTATGTCAGACCATGCCATTTCGATTGGATTTAGATCTGGGTGGTATGGTGGCAGTCTTAGCACTTGATGTCCTTGCTCTGCTAGTATCCTGTCAATTGAAAATGTTTTAAATCTATCTTTGTTAGCCCGTATTAAATTGTATAGTTGAGGTTTTAGTAGAGTTTCCTCATATTGTATGCCCTTTTCAGTAAGCCAACCCTGCATGTCAGCTTTTTTGGAATTAGAAGTGGGTGCAAGGTCCCATTGTTTATTATGGTATGATGCGTTGTCGACTACCACGACAGAATTAGGCGGTAAGTTCGGCAATAACTGTGTCCTCAGCCATTTTTCGTAGTTGTCGTAGTTCATATTGTCGTGGTAGTCGCCTGATTTCGCACCAGCTTTAAAAGTTAACAGTGCGTTCGGTATGAACCCAGCCTCTGATCCTGCGTGGACAATGACCACCCGCTGTCCTTTGGAGATAGGTTTTTTGAGACCTTTTGTAGTACCATCGGTCCAGGCTTTTGGAGCAGAGTGCGATGAATCTACGTAAGATTCATCTGTATATACGATGGGCCTTCCCTCTTGGCGATATTGTTTTATTTTGCGTAAGTATTCGATACGTAGTAAACGTATATTTGAACTTTCAATCAGTACTTTTCGATTGTTTTCAGTATTTTTCCACCGAAACCCTAAACTCTTAATTATTCGTCGAAGACTTCGTTCTGAGCCTTTGAAATTTATATCTTCCTCTAGCTTCTTTCTCAACTTTCCGACGGTGGGAAGTTCATTATTTGTCCTATGAAAGTTATGTATGCACCTCTTTATTAATCCTTGATCAAAGTTATCAATATCTGTGACCGGTTTTGATCTGGAGCGTTTTTTGCCTGGTGTTCTAAATACTGATAATAAGTCGGAATTATTGGCTTCAGTGGAGATTTTCCTTACCGTTGCTATGGACGTCTTTGTAGATTCAGCTGTCCTTTTCTGAATTTTCTGTAAGTCACTAATTATACTATTTAATTTTATATTTCCCGCCTGAATAACTTCTGCAGTTTGTTTTATTTCACTTATATCTACAGTGCTGCGGTCAGAATCGAGTAAAATACTCGCAGCTTCGCCAATTTCACTTTGAATTTGTTTCAGGGAATTAATGAAATCATTCGATTCCCTTTTCAGAAAACAATGCACGTCAAACACCATTTTCCGTGCCTGTCTTTTCAAAACAGTATTCCTTCTCGGCCTCGGCATTTTCACTGTTTAAAAACTGTTCAAACTTAATCAAACAGTGAATAAACTAACAAACACAACAAACAAATCAACAAAACAAACTTAACAAAAAACAACAACAAAAATTAACGATGACAACAAAACAATTCAGAACGCGACTGTACACTGGAAGTGCGCGGAGCGTCGTATCGGCACGGGGGACGGAGTACGACTGGAGAGCCAATCGGCGCAACGCACGCTCGCCCTTCACCCCTGTACCCCGCCAAGACACCTTATTTTTTACTTCTGCGCAATAACGGTCAGCGCTAGAGTTTCGTGCCGCGACCTATAAACACTTCTATCGCAATAAGTAATAAAGAACTCACGTTGACTTTCATAAGCCAGTTAATGATGCATGCTCGGGTATTTCCGGGCATCTTCGGAATATCCAATGGCGGCTTTTCTACCCGTAGTAAGTAATCAAAAATTTGTGAAGAATAATCCCTGGTTATGCATTTCATATAAGCGTTTTTCCCTGGAATAACACTTGGCATCAAAAACGGAGCACATACTATATGCAGTGCCTGTATCAGGTTGTAACAAAAAGAGCTGGAATGTACTTATATTTCTTACTTTAAGATTGATAGGAAACTTACAATAGTCCAGTGAAGCCGAATACTCCCCACGTTCGTTGAACTGCAAACGACGTTTCACTCTCTCGTCTGACTGTTTGTGATGTTTTGCTAATGGAGACAGACCTTGCAATTCCCTACTGTGAGGCCTTTTTAGGCTCTTCTTTATATTCCTCACTCGACTTGATTCTAAAGCAGGTGACTTGACGGCCGGTGTGACTGCAGCCTGTTCTCCAATACAATTCTTCTGAATATTCTCAGCAAAATACAAAAGCTTTCCACCCGCTGTCAGCTCCAATCCGTCCTCATCATCACTTATTTCAATTATACTGCTGTCTTTGTTTTCTTTATATATTGTGTACACCCAGTCTGAATCATCATTTCTGTTTCTCATAGTTACATTTCGTGTATCGATTATTAATGTTTTCTTAGTTTTATTTGGGACCAATTTGTCACTTTTACTAGAACCCGGCTGTGCCGTGTTGGCTGGTTGAATAGTTTTTAATGGTGGCCGTGGTAATGTTTCTCCCTTGTTCTTCAACAATAAACGTTTTGGCAACGCTGGCAATGGATCCACTGGCAAAGGTATTTTAGTATTTTTTATAGCTACGGATCGACTTACGTTCTCTTTGTTCGCTTCCATTTTTAAAGAACACAACATTATAAAAAAAACACACATACGGCCACGACCAGCGCGTCCGTTACTATGACTTTTCATTTCTCGACATATACTGCCTATTTTTCTAAACTACCCTCGTTTTGGGGCAAAGATAATATAAAACATATCTCTATCTAGTCTGTGTTGTAATATAATGCACTTCACTTGATCTTGGATAGTGTTACCAACATAGATCCCAATATTTAGCTTAAGAATGGGGTTTATTTATAAAAGGAAACACATTTATGGTTTGATTGGAATAAAACATAATTGAAAAGAAATAAATATTTTAATCTTAAACGTATCACAAGTTTTACGAAAAATAAATAATATCTTAAGCTACCTTAAAATCTACGCTGTGTACTTTTTCATTATCAAATGCGTCTGGTTCTTGAATGGTTATTGAAATCTTGCACGTGTTATCAGTCAACTTCACAGCAAAACAAAACAATATGAGAATATCCTTAGTACATTATGTAGCTTATTATTTAACTTACTACCTACGTACTACAAGGGTGGGCTTTTGATGCCAAATCTAATATTTGAATTAAATTATTCAAAAATGGAATTGAGTTGTCACAGAAACCGGTTACTCTGCGGCAAATGTGACGATGCAAATGTCAACAGTTAGGTTTCAAATGTCAAACGGTGCTGGCTGCTCAGGGTCGATGACTTTGCCAGCAACGACCACGAGGTTATCCAAGCAGTCAATTATGAAGAACATGAAGGGGTTTTCAACGTTGAATCGACGAAGTTTTTTCTCTTGAGATAGTGGCAGGGTCTTGGTGGACTCCATGATTGAAGGATTAGCAGCTGTGGACAAAATACGAATAAGATGCATTATAGTATACATACTCACACAAATAAGTACAAACCAAAGATTAATTCGAATGTTAATTTATAAAAATCTTCTACCCCTAATTTAAACGTTCTTCCAACTTAAAGTAGATATTTACAGTAAGCTTCCAGTAACTAATCATAGATGTTTTCTAAGTTTAATTATGTAAACGGTCATTTGAGCAAACGTCTGACGCACCTGTAAGTTCGGAAGCAGTGGAGTCAGCGTTGTCCACTCTGACAGCAACATGCTGCACTAGCTCCTGCACGAAAAGACCCTCGTCCGTGGATACTCCTGACAGCTCAGCGTCGCGGCTAAAGATGCTGCTCACGCCGAACTAAAATATACCATGCTTATTATAATTAGTAATTGTTCACATATATATTAAGTTATCTAATATTTTTCGTTTTCTTCAATGCGTCGCTATACGTCCAAAATGCTTATACCAATCAAGTCCAAAGTATGAGGAGTGAGATAGACCGGGTCCAAAATCTAGCCCGTGATCATTGTAAATCAATTACATTTTTACTCCGACACCATATAGATATTCGTATAGTAGAACAGCGAGAGGAATCACAAATACTTTTCTTAGCGAAATACGATGACGTAAGTATTTTATACTCAGCCCTTGTTGCGCTAGGTATGACCCGTTTGGATGCAGTCCGAATTTTTGTTATTGCTATTCTACAAACTAAGGCACAAATGAAATTTAAGTACATGAGAGACATTAAAGAAAACTTTGGTTTCTTCACTTCATAATTAGGTGTGAAGTGAAAATACCCAACCATGGTGATTACTTACCACCAGGCAAGACATCACCCTGCTTAGCACCGTCGTAGAGTAAAAAATAAATCAATTACATACTGAAAGTTCGAACATTGTTTTCGCCATTTAATCAAATATCACTACTCACTTTCGCAAGAGCAGCAACTGGCTTAGTAGTGGTCTCCACGTAGAAAGTAGGGATGGAGATCTGCATTTCTTCTTCACGAAGGCTGTCTCTGATCTCAGAAAGTGGGGCGGAAGGTAGATCAGCAGCCAAACGCATGAGACCATCGCGGGAGCGAGGCACCAAGAGCAGGAGAGAGTAGCGACCGCCCTAGAAAATATAAAGAAGTTATATTAGGTACATCAGTGACGTATACAAATCTCAAAAAAATACTAGGAAAGCAATGATGCTTTTAAAATTTGTAAGTACTTTTAAGTTTGATTCTTTGACTAATATTTACAGAAAAAGTTTGTATTGATTTGAATAGGGTTTATGTGAGCTCAGGTCTCATCACCAACATTCTCAGAGAGAAGGATAATTTCATAAAGCCAATATTAAATGCTCATCGTTTTAGTACCACATACATACATTCCGCGCAATATGCAGCTTACATAATTATTATTCCTGTCATTGAACATATAGTTGGCAACGCGCTAATAATACCCTGGAGTGCAGGCGTCAAATAGGCTACTAGACTGCTAACCATCAGATGGACGGTCAACTTTTTGTAATAAAAAAAACGACCCGACTGCACATCGCACATATAAGGAATAAAGAAATACTCACATCGTAAGGCAAGCTGATTGCTTCTGTGTCAAGTCCTGGGAGAACTCCGGTTCTGAAAGTACCTCTAGTCTTCATCATGGGAACATTTTTCTTTTCGGAACTAGACTTGTAGAACACACCAGGCTCGACTGTCTCGAATGGCTTCTTCCACGATCCGCGGAAGTACATTCCGTTGAAGATGATCATCAGTGACTTTGATGCTGAAAAATAGTAAGATTTCAAAAATCTCATTGCATGATATTTTATTTAAAATATCAGGTAGTACTTTTAAATTATTTTTATATGGCAATTAACGTTATTTTGCTCACGTAGCATTTTTTTTTATTTGAGACTAGAGTAGGTACATAGTGTATTTAATGTTCATATACATGACTGTTGCAACTACTATATGTTTATGTATATGACATCTTCAGGGTGACATCAATATATCAAAATTATTTTTGGGGCATTATGTGTACGGCGAGCTAACGTCAAAATTTAAATTCTTACATGCACTTGTCTTCTTTCCAACACTATTCACAGACAGGCTTGAGGTAATGTCATGTTTTTCCTGCAATACTTTAAGGCTCCTACTAGCGTGGTTCCTCGCTTCAACAGCAACCATGGTTTCTTCTTCATCGTTAGATTCCACTTGCTTAGGGTAAGTCTTCTCTAGCTTAATTTGTTCCTTAATGTTTTTAGCTGGTTTATATTCAGTCTGAGTAATATGCACTTTCTCAGGAATATCTTGAACGGCAAAAGAAATAAGTTTCTCATCAGTCTCTTTAGGAGGCATTAGTTCGGGAATCTCTTCGTTCTTATCCCCTGGCTTTTTCTCAGGAATTTCAATGATGAATTCATTCTTGTCGTCAACTTGTTCTGGTTCATTGTGATGTTCGTCGTCATACCTTTCCACCGACCTAACTTCAGTGAGGTAGTAATCTTCCAAGATCTTTTTATAGTCATCGTTTATAGTGTAGTTCTTGTAAATATAGAAATAGTTCTTTAGCTCTGGCTGGTTGTATTTGTAATCATGTGTGTTCTTTAGTCTGTCCATGATAAATCGATAGGTATTTCTAGTTAGGCTCTGGTCTTGAGGCAGGTGAAGGGCTGAGACAAGTTGTTCTCTTGTTTCACCCGTTGCACCTTCGGCTAAAATAGCTAAAATTGCAGAGTATCCAAGAGGTGAAAATGCAATGTTCCTTTCATCATCGATGTAACCCTGAAAAGTATAAATGTATATGAGGTAACTACTTAACTGCCTAAGAAATGGTATAATTACTAATGAGTTAACAACTTTACATTCTAAGCACTATTTTAGCCGTAGTATATGTATTTTTAACTACGCTGCTGTAAGTAAACTATCCAACGATTATGTTAAATTATATGATTTACTTTCATGCACCATCAGCAATGATTTAAACTACAATTTCTTGTAACTGTAATTGCAGTACTTGAACCTAGTAGACGTCATTAATCGATTCTAGTTTGAAACAGCTCTGTTAAGCCAGATAATTTATTTAGAGAGGGATCTGCCACATCCTATGCATTACTATTGTAAAGATAATCGAAAAACCACAAGATAAAAAGAGGGTCTGAATATATTACCTGAAATAGAGCAGTTGATAGTTCAACAGTAGCATCTCCTATGAAGCTGGTATCTTTTGGCTGGTTAGAGCGTCCTGAGCGCACCCATCTTGCGCTGCTCAGGCCGACAGCAAGCAGGAGTACTGAAATCAAAAACATTTTGGTATTCGATATAAATCAATTATAATTCATCAATTCCAAAATCCAGTATAATCAGGAGAAATCTTCCGAAAAGTTTTAGCGAAAGCTAAACCAGTACTTTTATTTTTATCGATCCTCATCTGCATATCTTGGCCAAAGAGCAGAGAAAGTCGACAGTTCCTTTCTCCATTACAATAAAATCCTGACCCAGTAACCTTATTGC
Source organism: Falcaria lacertinaria (assembly GCA_951449985.1). Lineage (NCBI taxonomy): Eukaryota > Metazoa > Arthropoda > Insecta > Lepidoptera > Drepanidae > Falcaria > Falcaria lacertinaria. Next base: position 3,880,090 of record OX602127.1, on the reverse strand, counting down.
GAACATGGTCACTTAAAAAGTTATCCGCATCATCGCCTCAATCGAGTTGAAAACAAGACGATATCCTTTGATAATTAAATCGATAACTGTTGTATCGATAAGACTGGTCTGAAATCTCGATTGCAGATGTGGGTCATCTCGTGTAGCGGTATCAATGCAAGTTTGCTTTGTAACTGTTAAATTGAGGGTTACTCTTACTTTACAAACCTGTGCTAAGTCAAAGTGGCACTAATTGGTCACGTCTAGCGGTTTTGTTTACTTTGAAGCATATAATGCTTTGTCATTTTTATTTTATATCTATACTATAACCCAGTGTCAAAAGCACAGGAAGAGGTGGATGATATCGTATTTTTTAATTACAGTATTTTTTATTCCTTTTTGTTCCTTCAATCATGTATTTTGGAACAATCATCTCTGGACAGTCTCCAGATCTAACCTAACAAATAAATAAAAATAAAACAATGTCTTATATACTATGATGATGATATAACTCCGCAAATAGTTCATTATAATTAGCTCGACAACATCTTCTAATAACTTCCAAGTCGGTGGACTAATTGCACCGAGTAATCGTTTTAGATTATACTGCAGAATTGCACGGTGCAGGCACGCATGCGCTGGATAATGCATACGGTGCATCTGCTATATATGTACTAAATGAAGACGTAGTATACAATATAAAAACTATACAGTACTATTTTTCTAACGAAGCCTGTACTGATCAAACCACAGTGATCTATTGATCGAAGCTATGAATGCTAAATGTTACTAAAATCTGTGAATCTTGTTCATAGATAAATTAATACTTAAGGCAGTTATTTAACGTAAAACATAGGAAGGTCTCTTGTCTTATAATGTTTCCCAATCTATGCTTTTCCAATAGTGTCTCCTTTCCATAATATCAGCATAATGCTACCCATGTGTGGCCTAGGGCTTGCAGAATAAGGCTGTAAGACATACTTGTTACGGCCAGGAATTTTATTAAAGTAATAATAAGATATGTAAGCGAAGACAAGAGTCTCTGCCTACCCAGAAGGGAACTCGGCGTGATCGCATGTATCCAATTATGATGGCAAAGTAAATTTAGAGGATAATAGCAAGTAATCATAACACTAGATGGATAGCCGACACGCTTGGCAGTCGCACGCACGCGCTGCAAGCAACGGTATCTGCCATATAGCATTATTCTCGTGAAGCATAGGTACAATAGTTTCTAGAAAGCTACGGTAGCTATATGTACATGCTATATGTGAGGGTACATGCTAGGAGAACTTATATGGGCATCTGTGGTCGGTATGAAAATGTTATAGAATTTCGTATATCTCATAAATAGTTAGATTTATACAGATATATAGGATAGATTATATTCTTCGTAAATGTTTATGCTTATTTATTAATATAGGTTTAAAACTATCCATAAAAAAACTAAGACGAAACGATCTTACTAATTAGCACTGACTATTGTAAAAGAGCACTTCTTGTTCTGTGCTTTAAGCTACTCCTTACCTATCATAATTCAAACAACAATTGCAAAAAATAAACCACTTTTATTTGGTAAGGTTTTGATTAAGCACTCTTGAAAGTGTATCCATAGATTTCTATGGATTGCAATTCCAAAGTTTCACAACGCGTAGCTTTGGTCCAGCCTCTAAATCCAATATCTCCAGTAAGGCTGCAGTAAACGGTGAATGCACTGCGCTGACCCTACCGCCACGCTATTGCACTCGCTGTGCTGTGATGTACCGATCGCAAATACATATTGAATTTTCGTTCTGGTTCGTCGGGCACAATTCTACTGGAATAACTTTACTGGGTATCAGTCTAAAAAAATCAAGATAAAGAAGAGGCAGAAATGTAAGGTGGACTTGCAAAAGATATACGTGGTTACTCATAGCGTGTATGTAACAAATGTTGTATTTTTCCATAAGCAAAAATAAGTATGTGGAATTAAAAAGATCATTAGTCCTGATTATTTTAAAGCTAAGGTCTCAATTTGTTTTTTACCGCTAACTCATTGTACTTAACCAAAATGTCTGATGTTTCATGTTGATTAGTTATCTATATTACAATTTTATTTCTTTCCTATTCTACCTTTCATCACTTCCTCTCTCGCCATGTCATGTTTTATAGAGTCCATCAAAACTTTGTAAGGTCGGCCTACCCTTGTAAGCTTGTACTATGTATCCATATTTTTATATATATTTTATACCACTAAGATGGTAAACAAACATACGGCCCGCTTGGTAGATAGCGGTTACCATTGCTTATGGGTGCTTGCATCAGTCGCGTGTTGCCGACCCTGCAAAAATCTCTTCACACCCTTCTTGAAGAACCCCATACTGCACTCCTTTGGGAAAACCTTGACGTGAAGTTGATTGCACAAATTGATCATGCAAAATATTCATACACACAACTCTTCTTGCAATGTCATACTCGTACAATCATATCGTAAATATTTGTATGCTAACCGTGCTCGGTGAGAGATCTAGCACATACCGACCGCGAGTGTACCCGTGGAACCAAGTTCTTAGCGTATACAATGACTTTAACTAATGAATTGGAGTAAGAGATTTTTTGTACTAGCTTACCTGCGACTTTGGTTGCGAATATTTTGTCTTTTTTGTACCTCCAGTCCTTAAATACATGATAAGCGGTTACCACAGCCTATAAGCGCCCGCAATTTATATCCATCGGATTATTTTCATGTTGTACCACATTTAAATGTGGTTGTGATTTTACAAAACATACTAGGTATAGGAAATGGCGAAATGAAAAATTATAAGATTCTATCAACATGTCAATTGAATATAATGATGGACATTGCATGCCTTTGAAATTGTAGCTAACGTTTTTGAGATTAATAAAAAAATATGATTATCATCGGAACAAAGGAGTTAATATCAAATTTAGATCCATCTAAATTTACCGATTAATTCTAAAATTCGATATCGAAAGGTTTTATATTCGTTCGATATCTATCGATGAAATTTTAGAATTAGGCCGATCACCTAAGTATCGAAGGACCTAAGTTAAGCTACTATTCACAATGAAACATAGATTTGTTATTTAATTCTTTCTTATGAGCCCCGGACATCCGTACAAATCGTATACTTTATATTTATCTATTTAGTTTTAACTTCAATTATGTATTTAGTTTTTAAATTTAAATATGAAACATATAAAATCTTTCTTTCTTTTATGTCTTTCTATACAGCACGAGTGTCTACATTTGTACATAATGATAATACTCAGCAAAAGCTATCGGCTACCAGCCTCCTGCCGACAGAATATCATCATTATTTATTTTATTGTACACGTGCGCATCGCAGAAAGATATTATTTCTTGTCTGGCTGCTTATTAGCGGTTATGAGCCGGCTTTTACAGAACCCCTTTAAGTATAGTATATGTATATCATCAGAGTAAAAACGCAGAATGTCGCTGCGCTTTTACGATGTTACCGTGGAATGTGAGCACGGTCGTAACGTTTGATAAATGTAAGTTTCTGACGTCCATGTAATTAATTACTGATGTCTGTACATGTGTGAGATTTATGAAATCTTAATTGTTCTCTTAAATTGGTGTGCAAATTTTATCACTATTGATAGATATCGTTCATATGTGTATACAATACGCAAGCGACTCCAGAATAAAGTATCTTCTTAGTACTTTACCACTTAAATGGTAAAAGCTTTAAATACACTGACGACCAAAAATATAAGGCCTAATAATTAATTTATTACAGCTTTCCAAGTGTAATATCAAAATAATATTAAACAATAAATCGGTTTTCTAGGCTTTCTTTATGCATGCTATTTTTATCGAGATATCTTAAAAAGCTTAAATGTTATTGGCATTTTAGTAATAACCCATTATTTTTGGTCGTCAGTCACCGACGACTTCAAGTGAAAGGATGCAATCAGTATGACACTTACATGGGGCACATTATTCGTAGGTATGTCATATTCCTGCCGGACGGATGGTAAGTATGAGTTCATTTGAAATGTAAATGAACTAGCGAGAACACATTTCGAGGGAAGCTAAGGAACATCCTTGTATTGTTATGTTTGACAGTTTAGACGTTAACTAGTACATTTTTATATGGGCATGCTCTATAGGTGCGTCTAAGCTGCGTGCATGTATTGGACTAGCATATTTTTTAAATATATACTACTCGTAGACGCCTTGAGCTTAGAATGGTGGCAGTTTTATTATTGTTATTCCCATATTATTCCATGAAATTACATTAATTAAATTTTTTGCTCGACTTGGCGGGGCATAGCCGTGCCGTTAGAAAAAAAAAACAGTTAAAAGTTATTTTTTTATATTAAATTTGTTGGCTTAAGCCATTTCTTTATTATTTCTCGAAGGATATAAAACTTACAATCCGTATGTTTACTTTATGGTTAAATGTTGCTGATGAATGAAATACTAAACCTGAAATTACAGTTTACTCAGCTCATAAATTCAACTTTGTGGAGATCATCACACTGTACACTTGTACAGGCCGTTAATTGAAAAGTTGGAGATGAAATTAATGATAACACTACAACATTGTCGGTGAGCTCATACCTACGCGTTAAATAATGTACGTAAATAGATATTGATGCGAAGACAATAAAATTGTATGTCAGGTCTTTGATACACCGTGCATGAATTATAAACTCTCACGTAATAAAATAATATTTCAATGTCCATCTAACCTAAAATTTTGCATCTAGGAACAAAGAGATGAACAAAGGAACTAGTATTCCTTAAATATTATAATTAAGTTCTAAGTAAAATTACCTAGACAGCGATAGGGAATGTTTCGGAACAATTTGCTTTTGGTATTTTCGCGAGGGCAGAATAGTATCCTACAAAAGTAATTTCTCAAGATGCAACCTTATCCCAACAAATATTCATCTTTAAAGATTAATACAACCAGTATTGTATGTATAGAATATTGCGTATATGTTCATCAGTTACGGATGGAAAAGTTAGTCGTTATCCCATTTCTAATGTAAAGTGCGGAACTAGAAGAATCTTTCAATACATTACTTAGGATAATAGACAAGGAAAGCATCGTTTCCTTTTTGCTTGTTGTAAACGCAAAATTTTATGAGTTTGAGTAGTATTGGTCTCATTATAACGTTAGTGCTAAGGTGCAGACCTCAGCAGTAGATAATTTATTATTAAAGGCTCAGTTTAAACACGCAAGACATGCAAGATAAGGAATTAATTAATTTATTCTCAAATAAATAAATATTTGAATACTTACCCAACATAAACTGGCGCATATTGCCGCTTCAAAAATGCTCGTGCTTAGCAACTGTAAAGAAATAAAAATAAACATTTTAATTCGGTACTCGGTCCCATACATAAATACTTATAATATAGTTGTACCTTTGCAAAATGTTCATAAATATTTCGTCAAAAATATAGACGTCGTTTTTTTTATATATGTTGTATGTGGTGGGTGGAAAATTTAAATAAAAAGGTCGAGTTAATCAAAAAATCTAAGGTAGTCGGAAATGAAAAATATACGCGAAAATAAATACTCGATGTAATACATAGGTGTGGTATAAACGCCCAATAAAATATTGACCATATGATGGAATAACACTTTGACCTTCGTCTGTTCAATATTTTGTAAAGAGACGCCTATATTTAAAAATACATTATTTAAATTAGTCATCAACTATCCGTCACGTCTATTTGCATGGCTCATTCGTATGTTTAATTTTTCTTTTGGATTTTGCAAGAAGTTTTTCCCCAGGAATTATGATCGTACATTAAGTTTTATAAATTAAGCAAACTCTTCATTACCTTGATATTCATTTCATTACTAAACCCTTTAATTAGTTAAAAAACGTACGCATAGTTCATCCACATTCTAAGACCAGACAGAAATCATTTAATTTTATACAATAACCATATTATATTCCCATGTGCTTTGTACCTTAGGCTTAAATGTGTTTATTGCCGGGGATTTGTTTTAAGGTAAGACTTTATGTCATAAATGGAATATACATACACATGATAATGTGAGCCTGTGTAAGTAACATAATATTTTTTTCGTGAGAACGGGGCCCGACGCAATGTCCACTATAATCCCACTATCTGACCTACATTTTCTAAACGCCAATAACCTAAAATGACCTTACTTACCTTAAAGAATTTTACCACTTGCAACACTGAAAGCACTAATTAAAGACTATGAGTGGCTAATACTTTTAGTTTTTTTTGTTTGGAATGTGAAAAGCGCGAGAGGAGTCGTGCGCTTGCGCCGAGCTCCGTGCAGAGTGACGTGCGCGGAAGCCGGCGTTAGCGCTTATATCTAGACATTTAACAGTTATGCTTGACAAAGGTATGGCTACAAATACACAATAGACCCAGAGTGGACTCGCATGGCACGCTATGGGGTTACACTATTTTTTTTACATGGTAGCTTAACGACAGGATTAATATATTTTTATATGAAGACTGGGCTTAGAACATTGTCAGCGTTTCTGGTATTCAATACCAAATTACTACTAATTACTTAATAGAATGATTAAGTAAATAGGGCGAGAAAAACTGATTAAAGTACTTCTACCTGTGATATATTTTGTTATAATCTGAATAAAATATTTAGTTTTAAAGTTGTCTTTAATAAGACTAACAACTACATTTGTACATTACAAATTGTTACATACCTGTGCTTTTTTAAATAGTTTATTTATTATTAGGTATTTGTAAATGTAATACTATTACATATTATTATGTGTATTATACTTTCTTTAGAACGTCGATTTTTTAATAGCCAAGAACTCTGAATATTATTTACCTAGATTTGGAAAATAAACTAATATTATTTTATGCTTCACCTTCATTCTTCTGCTTCATTAATTCTATGCTTCTTGAATTTGTGCAATATATCGAGACACGGCATAATGCATGAGAGAAATCAATAAATACAAAAGAAAGAAATGGCTGATAAAATAATAGATACTAGAAAGGTACTTATTTATGAAACGCGGCGAGGCAATGAAGTACTGCAATAAAGTAGTACCTAGGTGGAAAAGAGACATTGTAAGATGCCATATAAATTCTATATACGATTGTATCGCAGATTAATTTATGTAGAGAGCAACCGGAGAACGCGAAATATTAAGCTACAACTACAATTAAAACAAAGGTCAATACCTAGGCCGTTCAAAAAGAAGTTAGAATGACTTGGTATGATATAATTTTAATTTTCTACATAATCATCTTTTACCTTAACACTTCATTTTTTAACATTTTTCTATGACCAAAAAAACCCTTTTAATTCCTATCAATTTTTCAATTTTTTGCCTCCTAAATTTTCGTTCACAACGCAATAGCAATACATACTATTATTAAAAACATGAATTGTTGTTGATGTACATAAACTTGTATCATTTTATAGCAAGTGACAATGTCAAAGTCGAACACCATTGGCGGAAGAATCTGGGACGCGCGTGCATTTCTCATAGCGGCGCTGGCGCCTACAATCCCGGAAACCTGCGAGAAGCCAATATGCGCTTCTTATATTCATTTGATTCGTACTATATTATGTAAATAATATATATCAATGACAAGTACCTACTTGACATTGATATTTTACTAACATATTGGACTTACTTAATTATTTATTTACTTACTTAATATTAATTCGTTAGATATTTGGTACAGGTATAGTTTAGTGGAGTAGGAGTGCAGGAAGGGGGATATCCGTGAGGTTGCACTAGGAAGGAGTTGTTTGTTAACCAATTTGTATGCTGGTGTGAAGTCTTCATGAAAAGCTAATAAAATATTCGTCTTGTGTTTCCGATCTTCAAAATAAGAGATATTAATAAAAACTGTTTATTTTAGATCACGCATTTAAAAGGAAACCAAAGAGCATAACAAACAGCATAAAAAACATAACAACTAATTTAAATTAATTTCTCTGAATTTGCATGTATCGAATCGGCCTCAAAACCGCGGAGAGCGAAACAGCTTTCAATATAAAGCCGTCCGGGTCGACGGAAATCCGGCCGGATCCGGCCGGATTGAAAGTGACACTGGATTGCAATCCCTAGTTACAAACACATACATACAGGTGAACCAAATAAAAACGGTTAAAACTCCTTTTTAACCGTTGTAACTAGGGATTGCAATCCAGTGTCACTTTCAATCCGGCCGGATCCGGCCGGATTTCCGTCGACCCGGACGGTTCCGGTCGGATCCAGCCGGATTTATCAAATCAGGTCGATTTTTGCTTTCGGGTCAAAATTAACTGTTAGTAAGTTAATCAAGTGTCATTTTACTTTATATAAGAAGTTTAAGAAACATAAAAAGCGGCCAAGTGCGAGTTGGACTCACACACCGAGAGTTCCGTTCTGTTTGTAATAGTAAAAAATCGCCCTTTTTTAGGAAATACAATAGCAATTACACAATCAGACCAAAAAATCGGTAGATATTAATGGGTGATGCCCCTTTATTTTATTTTTATTTTTATCAATTTTATTATTGGTTGTTATAGCGGCATCAGAAATAAACATTCTGTGAAAATGTCAACAGTCTACCTATTTCAGATCATGAGATGCGACCTACTGATAGACAGACGGACGGAGGGACAGCGAAGTCTTAGTAATGGAGTTCCGCAGTTTACTCTTTTGGAACTAAAATCTACTTTATTTCTAATCTAATGTTAAGGTCGGACAACGAGCAAATAATTAAAATTAAGTAGTGTAGGTAACTTTTAAGTGGTAACGAGTAGCTCAGTTTTCCTAGATTTCACTTTCCCACATAGATTTTAGTAATAAGTAACTATATAAAATCTCATATATTTCTTCTTTAGTTTAAATGGATGACGATCACAGGATGCACCATGCGCTTCCACGTGTCCTCGGTGGTCCTTATAGTTTTATGTATTGGGAACAGATAGAAGACAGCCTTGTGGTTATTCCAAGCTCTTTAAGGATGGACTCGTTGGCTCCACGTGACGTCCATGGACGTCCTTTGAGTTCATTGGAGCGAATAGCATACCTGGTCTGTCTACTACTATCACCTTGGATTTTGCCGTATTAATACTGAGACCAAACTAGTTCACTCTATTTCTGTACTCTAGAAAGAGTTTCAGTCATTTCCTGCTCGGACGAAGCAAAAAGCGTAGTGTCATCTGTAAATCTTAAGTTGTTAATCCTAATATAAATACAATTTACTGAACTGAGATCACAATAAGTAATTTTAACAAAGTATTATATAATTAAAGTATTCATTCAAGTCTGTTATGACGGACACCATCATGATTTTGAATGAATCTTTCAAATGAATGGCACAATTATCACAATAATTAATTTGTATTATAATTACAGCTCTTTAGTTATAATACCCTTACGTTAAATAATTATATTAAGTAGAATCTTAAGTAATAAAACAATACCGGATGCGGTCGCCGGATCCGGAATATTTGTACCGGATCCGGTAAGCGTAAAATGATGCCGGATCCGCCGGATTACTGGATCCGGTTTTCCGGATTGCAATCCCTATTTGTAACGGAACATCATTTTAACCAACAGTTAGAGGGATATAATATATAACTTTGAAATTTGTAAATGATACATTATGGATGACATTACAACAATTTCATTAGTTATCGTAATACCAGGATGAAAATCGCTCAGCTATATAGAAACAGAAAATATAAAATATATTCACGTACATACGACAAAAAAATATTTTACTGCGCTGCTATACACAAATGTATGTCGTAGTGTTTCACTGATGACCACAGATCCAAATTTCGCAAAGCGACTCGTCACAGAAAACAGAAGATACCTAATTAATCGATGACCAGTCAGGCGAGTCTCGTCGCATTCTTTGCCGATGCCCTTCAGAGGACATGGTAGTTTCTGGGAGTTAAACTATATGTATACCTTCCTATCTCACTATCTACATCTACATCTACACTTATATTATAACGAGGAAATATTTGTTTGTTTGTATTGAATACGCTCTAAAACTATTCGACTGATTTGAAAAATTCTTTTACCATTAGTATACTTTTTACCGCGGGAAAATGCTTCATTCCTACGGGAAACGGATACTATATACTAGTATCCGTTTTTTTCGCTTTATTGCTACGCGGAGAAAAGGCTATAAACTAACTGTCATTCTTCAAGGGTTAAACTATGTTATGGAACGGACATAGTTATAGTTTCGTTTTCTTATCTTGCCTTACTTGTAATTGAAAACTGTTGCCTATGTTTGTTGTAAGTTGTTGTAAGCCCAAACAGTAAACATCTGTGTTAATAATGCCCTACATTTTATTGATGCCAAGTACGCATGTCAAACAATATGAGATTGCATAATTCATATTAGTCTGACGTAAATAATATATAATTTATAGAAGTCCTATATATTTGAGACTAATTTAATATTACAGTTTCATGAAACTGTATACCGATACTCAAATTAGTTATTTTTCAGTCGCTTTATGTACTCAACTACAGGGGCGTGCATGTAATTTTCTTTTGGGTAGGCAAAAGGAGTTATCATAAATCCTTAACTAGTTCAATAAAATACGCACATATTATTAAACACGCGTATTATTCTGCGTTTTAGAGTATATTTGATTTTTGTGTAGGTAGGCAATTACTTTTTTTACTATATGCAATGCACGTTACGTTGCAACTAATTGTTGTGCAGGGGGCACAACAATTTGTAGTAGAAAGAAAACAGACCGTGGTATAAGAGAAGAGAGGGACGCATTGGGATTTCCCGTTATATAATTGAAACCTCAGAATAAGGACTAAGCTCGCATACGCAAGCGAGTTTAGTCCTTATTCTGAGATCGAAACGGGCCGCAGCAGCAATTTGACACTTTGATTAAATGACACTACAACCTTCTGGTGTGTATGTAGTGTTGTGTTCTTTAAGCAGTAACTGTCTGTACGAGACCATTACCATCACGACATTATACGTACCATAGTCTTGTAGCCTTAGCAAAAACAACTTTCGACTACCCATTAGATATTCGTATCGCTTTCGAATATTTTTGTATGAGAAAATGAACAGCGGTCCACCGGCGAAAAGTGGAACCAAATATTCGTAAGAAAATTTAGACATTTTGAGTATTACGTTTTCGAATATATAGTCGAAAGATGTTCTTGCTACTAGAACTGCTAAAGCTACAGGCTCGTCTGTTATTGCTACAAAAACATACAAACTCGTACAACAAAATAAAATCAAGGTAGGCAACGCGCGTTCATAGGCTACGGTAGCCAGTCACCACCAGGTGAGCCATGGCGATGGCAACTTTTTGAAATTAAAAGAGTGAGTTATAATTTTAATTTGACCTTTTTTAAATCACTATGTTATTTTTACCTTCAAATAAACTACACAAACCACTTTTAAAATCTTTATTCAGGTTAACCTCATATATTTACAAATATTCGAGTCGTATCACATTACATTCTAATAGTGAATAGTATTTAAGACAATGTACTACATACAATATAAGGAATATTGATTCGATTATCAGCACCGTTCTTAACCCGTAATCGATTAGACATAATAACCATTACTGCTTATTGGTACCGCTTTGGGAACTGGAACTGCAAAAAACAAATTCATTTAATTATAATATTCTTTGGACAATGGTGCTAATTCTGTTGTACGAAATTATTGAAATGAACTTATTTGACAGGACTTAATGTATTGCCATACACGTGAAAGGAATAGCAAGTCCTGTCAAATTAGTTTAGTTTTGTGATTTTGTACAACAGAACCGACACAATTCTCTCACAGCGCCCGCCCTGGTTCCAAATTAGCAAAGCTTGCACTAATTATAATAGGGTTGTTGTACATTCGTCACGAAAAAAAGTGTGTGCAAATTCGCCATAATTCTAGTTAGATTCCTCTACCGAGAATCGAATCCCTAGACCACGGCAACTTTACCGCGACTAGACTCGGAACAAATACATAAAGCTGTAGGTACGCATATTTGTTCTGTTCCTATTTTTATGAATGTACCCTCAACCAAAGGATAGAATATACCTCTTTGTATATGCACCCACGAATATCTTGTAATGATTCGATAATTCGCATCACATGTACAAGGAATCGTTGAGGGAGTATTTCATAAAAAAATTATGAACTTCAAAATCTACCTGTGTATATTCCACCAACCCTCGGGGCTTCTTGCCATTTTTTATCTGGTTTATTTTGAAACAGAGCCCCTGCAATAAACACAAAAGAAAGGCTTTTAAATAACTATAGCATTCATTTATTTTATGTACTCCTTCATTTATAAATTTCTTACAATGTTCACGCTACTACCACATTAATGGTAATTAGTTAGGATGTCTGTATACCACCCTCGTTAAAGGGCAGTCAGTCCACAATAAATAGTAGGTACTTGCCCTTTTGCTACTATAGTCTTGGTATTCTAAGATTACTGCGCTGAGAGCAGAGCTAGAAATTGTTACAAAAACTATATTTTTCATAATATAAAGCTATGAAACGCGAATACAAGTTTACTGGTAGGTGACCAAAAGACGAGCTAAGATTACGAGATATACGTGATTTGTCAACAAACAACTGAATACATACCCTTACAACGTGCTTGACGATTTTTGAGATAAAATTTTATTTGTAGGCATTTGATATATTTTCTATATTATCCAGCCTGTAACAAACTAACCAAATTATGTAACTAGTATAATGCACTACGCCTTACCTTTAACCTTCTCAATACTTGGCTCAGTATAAGCCGTGGGCTCTTCGATTTTCCCTTCAAACAGCACTAATCCTAAGCTGTTATCCCTTATAAAGAACACGAATGGCTTATCAACTTTTATCTGCACTCCGTTGCTGATAAGTGGTACCACCATAGCTGCGGTTGCTGCTGCGGCGACTGTTCCTTCTTCATCAACTGACATATGTACTCTGTGGAAAATACTGTTGATCTGCGGAGAATCTCCTTCGAAGATACCAGTGAGGTTCGATGAAGAGGAGAACAGTGATGCGATCCGCATCTGTAATGTACTCGTTAATTTAATATCCAGTTACATCGGGTTAGCGCCGACCCTAACAATGCTTAAGATCAGGTCAGAACGATGATGATAAACCTACCTAACATCTGAATCAGTTACTTACACGTTTTATTTTAGATATATAATATGTCTCACCGCGGCCGAGCACATTATCTAAAAAACTGGTTGCCTTTGACTCTTTGTAGTAAATTTTAAGATAATTAAGCTTTGGATCAATATATGTTCGAATATTGTTTCCGAATATGAATCTTTCTTCTATATTTTTTTATATCAAGGCGCTACTACTTACGCTTTTCAGAGCTTCAACTAAATCCTCTCCATAATCAATGGTGAACTTTGGCATGGATAATTCCACATCAGTCGGATGCATCAGTTTGGTTATTTGTGGCAAGCTCATGTAAGGCAGGTCTCTGATCAAATTGACCGATCCATCGGGGTCTTGAGGCACGAGAAGTACCATAGAATAGCGCTCGCCCTGAAAATAAATATTAAAAGTTACTATTAGCAACCCAAACGGATTTTGTTAAGAAAATTAAGTGCTGCAGCAACAACAACAATAATACAAAAAATGAAAAAGTTGTGCACGTAGTATACATAGTAATAATGTACAAAAATGTTGTTTATTTATAAATGTGTTTTAGCTGGATATCTACAAAATAATATTCCATATAATATACCAAACAAACATACGTTACTTTGAGCTGCAGTTTACTTTTACGTTGTAAGAAATGTATATGATGAAAATGTAATACGTGATTTTTCATTGTACAATAACCATCTTCATATAATAATAATGTCAGCCTCAGGGCCGGATTCACCATAAAGGTAATGTAGGTGTTTGCGTAGACATCTAATTCGGTAAAGGAGCCCCAATCCCAAGAGGAATAAACCTATCTGTGTAAGGGGGAACATCCCCGAGACTTACGTTACCATTACACGGCTCAATCCGACCCTAGTCAGCGAATGAAGTAGGGAGTTTTGTTTAAAAATAACAACACAAATTTGTGTGATGATCGGTTTTCATGATATAAAGATTAAAATGTAATTATCTACATAAAAAAACATCTTGTCGGGACTTGATATTGATTAGAGATAGATTTGAATCTTACAACAATTTAATTAACCGATCCATGACGCAAGTATATGTGCTTTAAACAAAAAGTCTAACCTTGAACAAGTGTCAAGCTTGAGCATACAGAAACACGGTGTGACATTTTAATGCGGATTTTCCCAGATGATTATGATGGCATTACGTTACCGGTAGCTCAGAGTAGTATATTACTACCGGTAGCAAAGTGCTGAGTAACGAACGAGGAAATTTTAGTTGTTCAATCTCAAGAAAAAATACAATAGACAAAATTCTTATTTCAGAAAAAACATAGATGTTGATACGAATATACAGTCACTGACATAAACCTTAAAATCTTAAAACTGTAAAATATCGGCTTATTCAAATAAAAATAAAAACTCGGAAGTTTTGCTCAATTTATGTGGATAGTATTCATAAGTTTAAAAATATATTTTCATGCAAGATATATTGGTGAAACGGATTCATTGCCCACAAATTATTAGTCATACAATAATCAAAACGAATATTATGTGTAAGAACATACAGTCACACTTTGATTCTAATAACATAAACAATATTAAATGTACAATTCTATAACCACCCAGTTAACACCGTCCGTATTTACATAACAGGATCTTGGTATTTATTTCAATGAACTAGTCACGACAAGAGAAGTCAAAATAATAATAAAACTCAGTAGAACTTAGTTTGAATAGTTATTCTAGCCAAGCAGGTTATTGCAGTTTTTAAAATAATTGCTAGTATAAATAATGCTCAGACACTCAGAACAATAACTAAACCTATAGCGAGTTTGGTTGTTATTCTGAGCTTGGACATTACCCTTCAGCGCCATCCCCGCCATCTGATCCCTAACTAATAAAAGTACTTTTGTTTTTGATAAAAATATACTTAAAATACATACTAAAAACCTAGCCGCGAAAGCAAAAACACATCATTAGGTATCATAAACAAACCCGCTACACTTAGCGTAGTAGTCAGGTGCAATAACCACTAAACCAAAAGTGCCTTCGAAAAGCTATATAACTATTCGTTTGATACATAAAAAAACTTTTTTAATTTATTTTAAGTTTCCTTAGTTCTGTATTGAATGTATATTTACAATAAAAAATTTGTTCAGTATAAAAAAATTAAAAACTCCCCTGTACGTCTGTATTTGAAGAGCATAAGCTTAGAGGAGATAATATACTGCGTGCATAAGGTACTATAATAATTAGAAGAGATTGATGTATGTTTAAGAAGCCAAAGAGGTGTGTACTGTGCAGGTCAAGAGTGAAATGGCGCTCTATACACTGCTTTCTCCGGGAGGGACTTAGCGTGATACGTATGTATGTTTAATCAGGGAGCTATTTTCTATTGAATCAGTGATTGAAGCATTTTATAACGTAAACGTACCTCATAAGGCAACTCGAGAGCATGAGCTCGCAAGTTGTCTACATAAGCGTATTTCAGCTCAGCTTGCAATTCCATCATGGCGGCAGGCTTGCAAAAGCCTTTTACATTGAAGCAGGCTCCCCGTGTGAAGTTTGGATTAAACGAGTGTTTCCAGAAGCCCTTGAAGTAGAGCGCGTTCGTGATCATAATCTGGGAGGATGGGTTAATGTGAGCTGAAAATTTAATTAAAATTATGTTGGCAAAATTATAATAAAAACTATTTCTTAATTTGTAAAAAAAGAACGATGTGAAGTCTAGAACAATTTAATGGCCAGAAGGCTAGAATGCTAAATAGAAAAGCGGTTGCGTCGATAGCAAAGAACTTGAATATATAGGCAGGCCTTAGCATCTGAATCTCAGAACATAATGTCATGGCATCAGGTGATAATGGTGTCACTAAAGAATGTTTTTTTTCCATATCACGCCTGATGATAAGCGATTCGTATAGCCATGGATGAGCTTGGGTATTACTTATTGTCAACCCTGCCCAAATCTCTTAACATCCTTGTTGAAGCTGGCAATAACGCATAGATATTAGTGTACTTGTTAAATAAAGTTTAATATAAATGTTGCCCGTTAAATTAATTATTTTAAGCTTACTCACCAAGTTCAATGATAAATGGAATACGCCCATTCGTTTTTCGGTTAACCCAGTTATTGATGGTATCTGAGGCGTTTTTAGAATTATTGAAATCTAATTTGAATATATTAGACTTGTACGAAGTCTGCAACATGGTCTCATAATCTTTGTACAATGTAAGGTTTTTAGATACAAATACAGCGTTCGCATTCTGCAAAATCGTCCCAGTTGTGTTTGTCTGAAAATTTATAACATGTTAAATTAATTTTAATTTCTTTCCTCAGCAAGTAATAAAAAGCATAATTAATAACTGGTATGTAATTTTCCTCATCGTATAACCTCCGTCCTTGCTGAATACGACCGCATCAGAGTTAACGCTATTTTGTTCCGAATAAACATAATTTTGCATTGTAGGTTTTCTTTAATAATTAATACAATTATGACCATCGAACATTCCTATTCATAATTGATTTATTTTTATATTTGTAACTCTAATGCGTCATTTTTTTTTGTATAATATTTACTTTTATATGTACACAGATAAGTCAGAAGCTAGAAGTAATAATTTTGATACTTTTTAGTATTTTACCCCTAACCCCTAAAATTAATTTTCTTTGCGGACGGAATAGGTATTTTTTCCATTCAAAATAATAAAGTTTCTACTATACCTGCAACGCATTCAAATACAAAGCAAGCTGTTGTCTGTACTCTTCTTTCTCAGGGGACAGCCTCAACGCACTACGTATTTCTGCCTCTGTCGCTCCTCTTGCTCCTTCCAGTAGCATCGATAGTGTCGACTTGACACTGGCTGGTGACACCATCACATTTCCCGGCTTGTTCTCCGCGGAGAAGTGCAAAAGATCGGTATCGAAGAAGTTGAGTCGAGATACCTCTTTCTGTCCTTCATCGAGGCAATCTAGACTTCGGAAGCTTATGAAGATTATTGCTGAAAAAGGAGGTACATACCCATTAGACAGTACATGTGTTGTTTTGTATTGCCTCAACACGCCATATGAACACATCCGATAGAATATTCACATCTATGTTCAATTTTCCGATGGAGATAGCAACGAGGTCGAGATTTAATTTTGGGCCTTTACCTTTGGCAGACTGTTTCAAATAGGAAATATTTAAAAATATATCCTTCGAAAAATGCAGTTTATTCCTACGTTGCTAAGAACAATTATCCTACACGTATATTCTTTGTACCAGTAGGGCCATACGGGCAACCTCTTAAAATATGCCGGTTTCTCATAAAAGATAGCATGACATTGACCGGGTGGAGCGCCTGATATTGCTCGGTGTCACTGCACTCTGTAGTCATGGACTATTTCAATAAACCGGGTATCAAAAATTGCCCAGCCTAACTGAAAGCCTTGCCTATTAACATTTCTAAGGATTTAATGAAATAACAAACAAAATATTATTATTTTCACTACCCAGTACAAGAGGTTACCTCTTCAAATAAATAAATATATTTTTTACCTTTATAAAGTTTTCAGTATCTAAAAGATAAGCCGGTCTTAATTACAATACCAATTCCCAGTTCAAGATATACCTAATAATTGGCGAAGCGAAGATGATAATTTCAAGTGATTAGACATAAACCAGTTAGCATTCTTGAGTGGAATCGTAAGGTCATTTGTTTTAAAAGAACCAATAATACGTGAATACCTATATTTTTGGCGGCAATTTGCATACCTAAGTCGTGATACCTATAGTACATGTGCGTGGTCGAATTATATTTGTTATTTTCAAACACCCTTAAGACTATAATAATTAAAAAGCAGACAGACAGACGGACAACAAAGTGATCCTATAATGGTTCTTTTTTTCCTTTTAAGGTACGGAACCCTAAAAACGACAGGGCACAGTTTCCTGCCGGTTTTTCTCATGTGGCTTTTTCCGAGCCGGTGTTAATTCAGACCTTCATAAGTGCCTTATTAGGGCCTAAACTGAATAACTGATTTTATGATTTGATTTTGACTATCGTATGAATGAAAAACATTAATAAAAATAATCACATAATTCAAATTATTTTAGCCATTAATGTAATATAAATCAAACTTACCGACGCTAATGGAGAGCCGCATTTTGATGTTTTGTTCACTACCATAGGTTAATTAATTATTTGTGATTATTATGTTATCACAGCACAACCGACGAGATAAACAATCCCTGCTAGAATGAGTGACTGAATGGAATGGTTTCACCAAATAATTATTAACATACTGGTCGATGACGTGAGGACATAAACTTCGCAGCGACTGCACAGATCGAAACCCGGTCAGGTGAGTTTCGAACGCTATAAACCTCTTCTACAACTACTACGGAAATGTGTAATGAAAGTGTAATGTACTTGTCAGCATTATTATGACTCATTCAACCTTTGAATACTGAAATGACATTCAAAGTCTGAAGGCCCAAGTTGTTTGAAGCGTCATCAAAATAAATTTTCACATGTACAATTTGAGACCACTCATCATTAATGTGGAATCAGATTTAAATGGCGTTTTAGTATTCGGTCATTAGTATTGTAAATAAGACAAATTATTACTAAGTATTCTTAATTACTACTTGTTATACAAAATAATATAATGATCCTCTTTTTAATTATTTGGTCTGGTTTTTAGAACTTGGTTTGTTGTCCGACATGGCCGTGATAGTTTAGAAGGTTAGAAGGCTAAGGCTATGATCCAAAGTCAGCTATGGCGGGTGTCCTGCTACGCTTTGCATCCACCCGCCATAGCCGTCTTTGGTTTTTATGTCCACAGAAGAAAAAAATACAGTAAATCACGTAGTTACAAAGATAATAAAATATCGATCGATTCGATTTATTTCATGTTATAGAGAAAGAGGATAATAAATAAAATCATAAAAACAACTGATCATTTAGATTTATTTGCTCGATGTTTTACTTGAAGGTTTAAGAGATAAATGATAACATATATACGACTTAGCATAGTGTCTTAGTGGCCGCTTAATATCAAGCGCGTACTATAGACTTATTTGCCACGTCTTTGTATAAAAAAGTTTGAGGAGAATTATTTATTGAATAAAATAATATAAATTACAAAAAGATTGGCGTTACTGAGACGTTTACGTATACAAATTACAGCTCTTATACATCGAAGGCACTCGATATATGATAATTATCACATTGACAGGTTTTACTAATTATTATTAACTTATTATTACATTGTGCTTAGTGTTGCAAAATATATGTCTGCAGTCATCTTTCTTTACATTAAAAAACTTTAAATAAGTAGATTTTTTTAATTCATTATAAACTAATTCAATTATTCTTTGTTTTTATTCAGTATGGAAATATGTTCATTTAACACATTTAAACTTTAAAAGCTCTGTTTAAAATGTCTTTGTATATTTTCTACATTGTTTGAACACAAGATTTCTGATTTTTAATTGGCCTGGATATCCTGGGATAAGTGCTATAATATGGATTTCTTTCCTACCTTCGTTTGTTATGACTTGTCTAACCATCGCAAGTATGTTACATCAGTCGGGTTTCAAGCTTATTGAGAAGTACAAAAATAAAAATAATAAGTTTGTTAATAATAAGAATTATAAAATAGTAATGTCATGACTGTACTAAAATTATTACAGCACAGAATACATCACCAATTTTCTTTAATAACGTACACATATAATGGTGCCAATTCTGTTGTACAAATTAACTAAACATTACTAATTTGACAAGTCTAAAAATATTGCCATAGTATAAAGAGAGGGGAAGTAGGTTATCTTCATACAAACGCACCGCGCGCGGCTTGTATGTGTGCGCTATTGTATCTATGTGTCGACGCACGCACACTTTAACAAAATCACGACCCGTTTCTCAGTGCGTCAGTCGGGGCTAACACTGAACAAGGTTCGCGCGCGCGTCACGGCTTTTCGGCACCGCTAAATGATTTATTCATCAATATCATCATCTGTAGCTAATTTGTAATTTTGTAATAAATGTGTGATTCAATAGATATGTTTGTATTGATTAAAAATAAATCTGGTCCTTTATGTGTAAAAATACTACATTATGCATAATAAAAAAAAATCAAAAAGCTGACTTGTATAAAGCACTAAGCAAATAAATTAAACACAAGCTCTTAGACTATGTTGCCGCCTGTACCATCTAGCGGCGACATGGCGAGTCGGGACCGCGACTTGACGTTGCCACTGTTCATGCGGTTGCTAGCGAAGCGCGAACAGCTGCGCCTAATATTTAGCTAAAAGTGACAACCCTAAGACAGTAGGCAATTATATCGCGAGTTGGGCCGGAGATAGCCTACTCCCTCTTCTTTATACTATGATATTGCCATCCTTATTTAACCCCGCTCATGAAAAAGGGATAGCAAGACTTTAAGAACTGTCAAATTAGTTAGGTTTAGTAATTTTGAACAACAGAATCGACACCAATATCATTGTAATATAGGTACTCTTCATAATTTGATATATAAGAATAAACAAAATGACATAGTGTAATCTATCATGAATTACTTCGATCGAAGGTGATGTTCGGTCTGTTTTTCTTTCTCTATTATTTTCTATCTTGTATTTATGATATAAGTATGTACCAGCTATAAATACATTATTCTATTATGATCATCTTAAGGTAACTTATAAGCACCGTCGACTAGCGAGGGGTCTGCAACTCTTCCGGTGAAGAGCAGTTGTTTGGTGGTTTCGTCTTGGATGAAGAATAGGAAGGGTTTGTTGGCTATAACCTCCACGTTGGTTTCAGAGTCTTCACCGAATTTGTTTACTAGTGATATTGCTGTGGAGTAAGAGAGGGATTAAGTAATGTACTTATACAATCTACTGTGAAATACAAACGCAATAACAAAATAATTTTTCTTAACATTCAATACTTATTAACCCTGAATTATTTTATTATATATTTTATAATAAAATATGTTTTTTATCTTAAATATTAAAACGGAATTAAAATTATAATGTTGGGTTAGTATCTGATTTATTTATTTATTAATAACATCTTCTTGGCACTCTTCCCCGTGACAGTGGTTCGGGACATTTATTTTACGTGTAGTTAAGTTTTGTACTTCTTAGTTTAGTTTATTTTATGTTTTTAATCCATAAAATCTATCAATGTACATTATTAAAATTTATTGTATAATAATTAAAACCCTATTTTAGAGTAGATACATAATTATAGGTAAAGCAAATTATGTATCTACTCTAAAATATCTCTCAAAAAATTACAGAATCCTTTAAAAATGAAGAACCTTCGCATTTCCAGACCAAATTGTACAAGACTTGTCGAATATAAGCTAATATTTTGATCATCAAATAAGAATCTCACATCGTAGGTATACGAGTTTACATCTATGTTTAATGTACAAGAATTATGAACTATATACCTGTCGCTGAGTAGGCCACGCTCCCAGCCTCGTTGACTTCAATGCCAGACCTCTGAAGTACTTTGGATATCCTCAACCTTTGGTGCAGAAGCTGTCCACGAGCGATTCCGGGGAAAGACGCTGTGTCCTCGAATGCTTGTCTTATCCCGAGCTGATGGGCAATGTTTCAAAAACAAAAATCTGTTGATTAGTGTAGGCTCTAATAAAATACTTATGAACGTCTAAATTACCACTGGCTCGGAATCTCGATAAATCGTTACATTGAGACACGTTGGTCTAGTCTAGTGGTTAGTAAAGCTGACTCTGTCACGGGTTCAATCCCCGTATCAGGGTAAAAATATGTGATGTCCTCTGAGCTGACGTAATTATCAGTACCTACAGTCTCAGAGTAGATAATATACTAGTACTTGTACGTAGTACATATATTATCTACTCTGAACCCGAAGTACCACGTTTGCATAGTTTGAGACCAGATGGCGCTGTGTGGTAATGTCCGAACATTTTTATTATGAGTATTTATATTAATACCACCATTATTGATACCAAAACTAGTAAATAAATCCTTGTTCGTACAAAAAAATATGAGTCATTAACTTGGAAAAAATAAGAATTAAGGTACTTACTACCCATAAAAAATTTCGTCAATCAATATAAAGTATTAAGTATATAAAGTATAGTGTACATATCTCATGATACTCGTATTGATTTTAATATAAAAGAACCAGCAATACCAGGGATATCACTAACGAGTTGCCAACCCTGTTGTTGATGGGGTACTCACTGTGCTAGTAGCATTACTACCAGCCCAGCGTATCCCCGTGGAGCACTGGCAACCTTAGTTACAGCAGAAACACAAAACTTCATCAAAGTACTGCTATTTCACTGCGGCCTTCTGTAAGGTGGAGGTACAGTCCCCAGTCGGGCGGCTCCAATTTTACATATACGAAACTCCTTCGTTCTTGTTAAACAAAGTATTCCGTGTTTGTACATCGACACTAAGGAAGTTAATTATTTTATACTTTACTAGCTGTGTTCCTCGAAAGTACATTGGGATGCCAGATCCTCCTATATGTGGATATATTGGTGTAAATTGTTGAGGAAAACTTGAGTAGACGTAAATTTATCAACTAAAAACATCAAAATAAGTCTTTGAGGCTAAATAATCTTAAGGGCTACCTTGAGGAATGATTGGTAATAACTTAACGTTATCCAAGGTAAAAAGTAGTGTGTCTGTGATTTCGAAATATTAGTTTTGTATTTTTAATAACTTACCTCTTGCAAAATTCCGTTCAATTGTGATGTGTAGTCAAACTTGAATTTAGGCAGAGTGACATCCACCAGATGTTCGTTGAGGTATAAAACCTCGCGCCGAAGATCGCTCAGAGCGTTGAATATGCGCGGCAGGCCCGTTAGCGAGTTTGGTACTATGATGTACATAGCGAATTTGTGACCCTGGAAAAATGAATTCATTACTTTGGATTAACCATAGTAATAACCTTTATTATCTTAGGATATTATGTAACATACGGCTGGTGGATTATAATTATATTTGTAGCCTGTTTGTAGAATACAATAAATATATATTTATTTTTTTCATAAATTTATTACACACATTTAACCATTTTTAAACGTAAATACGAATTCGTAAGTGATTTTATGGATACCTAACAGTGTAAAAAAGTGTGAATTTGCCATTGTCTACGCTAAACATTTGTTACTTGGAGATCATAAACGCCTCATCGCATATTTTATTACACATATCCGTGTATCAGAATTATCTCCTTATAAATATATCGTAATGAAGTACTATACAAGGCTCAAACAGGATTTCTTCCCGTAATTTGTAATTTAGACCTTGATGGTTCTCCGATATACCGTGATTAAAACATCATTTGAAGTCCACTTGATATTAACTATCACATATTCATGAAATCTGTTTAAACTAATCTCACCATATAAGGAAGCCTCAAAATCTTAGCGTCAAACTTGGTCGACTCCGAGTAGAAGAATTTATCCTTGACGGTCATGAACGGAACATATTTCTGTTCCTTCGGGGATACGTAGAATGGGGCTGATTTAGTCGCATTGGGCGCGAACTGATGACGCCAGCTTCCCTTGAAGTATAGCGTGTTGAGGACGAGCACTACCATGGCTGCGATATCATCTGAATAATATAATGATGTCGGTTAAACACATGTCAATGCCCCGGTGATAACAAGCCTCGAGCTTCTCGCTCGGAGAATCTTTGCATTTCACTATGGCAAAGAAATTATTTTTTTCAGGCGAGCAGTGTCCGTAGCCTATATCCTATAACCGTTAGCAATACCAGGGTTATCACTAAAGGGTTGCCACCCCTTTTTGTTAATAAGGAGTCACTGTACTGGCAGCATTACTACTAGCCCAGCGTATCCGCGTGGAGCATATAATGTAATGGTATTAAACAACATTTTCAATGTAAATAACTTTTTTTCATTGTATAGCTGTTCTTAGAACTTGTAAAAATGTAACACTATATTACGTATAAAATTGAAAGCGAGAAATTAGTAATCCGATTACAAGAATTAATACATCGCTTCAAAGTGTAGACTGAGTAACTCACTCTACGCTTCAAAGTAAATAGTAGAGATAGAGAACTCATTCAAATTACATTTATGAAAATTATTTACGTCAGAGTGATGAAATATAAAATATTACCAAATAAAGTATTTTGTGTTTAAAAGAACTGAAAAACCCATACTGCTTTTAGCACCAATCGTCAAATTAGTCATTAAATGAGCGTTTACTTATTTTTGTATAAACCGCTTACAGCTTTGCTCTGCACAAAACCACATCAGCGACAATTACGTCATTCTAATTATTCCATACCTTCATCGACTAACTTAGGGATCCTTCCCTCGGTGATGTTTGAGACCCATCCATTGATTTCTTTACCAGCTAAGACTGCATTGGCAAAATCTACAGTCTTCAATTCAGTTTTATAAAACTCTTCGGCGATGGCGGCGAATCTTTGACGAGGCTGTGCACTGTTCTCTACGTAAATTCTACTGCCCATGTTCAGGATGTAATGAGGTGACTTTTTCTGTAAATACATACTAGACATAATACACAAACTTACTCAAATTCAGTTGAGACAAATTCAGTTAGTCGTTTAATTTCCCCAACATTATCAAATCCGAGGTGTACTAAACAAACTCCAAATTTGCATGATTAGTTGATTTTTTTTTTATAAATTTTGTTGTTCATTCAATTATCATCTTAATAAATTAATTTGCCGCAAAAGTCTTGTCGATCAAACGCTAAATATTAACCGATTATTAAATAATGGAGCTTAAATTATATTTTTTTTATTAATGTCGTATTCAATAAAATACAAACCTGTACGGATTCAATTATTGAAGCGAATTTTCTTCTAACCAGATTTCTGTCCAAATCGAAACCTAGGACTGAAGACAGCTCGTTCTGAGTGATGCCTGTCGCGGCTTCCGTGAGGATTGCCAGGGCCAGCTTCAAGCCTAGAGGGGAGAGCAGGAAGTTTTTGTCTGAAGACGCCGCGACACGCTGAAACAATGAGAATCAAAAACAAAAATTAAACTAAAAAGTTTAAATATTGTTGCTGTTGTTTAAATTGTCACAAAAGTTTATCAGAATACTAGAAATAGTAAGCCTATTCTCGTGCCTACCCGTTTACTATATGAATCCTCCCACATCGATATATTGATTGAACTTTTATGGGTTGATCACTTGATCCCTGATCTCCATAATTTCCACGGCTTACATTTAGGTAAGCATTTGGAATTTCTAGATATCTAAGAATAAAGTACAGTCTACATGCATAAATTCCTAAAACTTTAGCTTCCTTCCATTCCTCACACTTCGAATATTATATACTTGTTTAATTCTTTGACCCTTACCTTTGTAATAGTCCAATCAAACTTATCATAGTCAGCAGAAGATGGTGTGAAATCATCTGAATCCCAATAATCGAGGTCGACTAGAGTTCCATTGCCTGGCGTAACAGCTGCTACCTGAACAGACTCTGCAGCCACTACTGCATTGGGGTACGCCTGATCCCTCGGGTACCCGAATACATTCTGGAGAGTGGCTGGATCTATGGCAGAGTTGGCTGATGCTCTGACTAAAAATGGCACTGTAAAAATAGAATAGGAAATCGTTAGGAAACCAGTTGGTGTCCATGACATATGTTCGGTTGCAAAGCATAATAGATGAATAGTTTAGTATTTGTCTCCTACTGCAGATTTTTATTTTGTTATTCAGTGTGTGTAAGATATTTAGTAAACTCGTTGTGTTTTCTTATTTCTAATTTATTAAAGAGGTTTAGTAAATTTAATTTATTTGATTTAATAACAGTTTGTCAATTTTTTTTAATTAATATTCATATTCTTGAAGTTTTAAATTTGTAAGTAATTCTTATCCTTGTCGTATTAGCCATATCCATCCACTTATCCCATGAATGCTCCTGCTAGATTCTGACACTTAATGGTTTCGAACGAAAATTAATTCTTAAATGATCGTTGAATTAAAATCTATATTTATTCGACAATAGTTCTTATATATACATGTTTATATAGCATTATCCCATATCATAGGTGCATCCGTAATATTTTAAACGTTAACCTTATCGATGTCCCATCCAACTTTAGTCCCACTCCTATCTCGTGCGATCGATTGACGAGAGTAATAAGTAAATTAAGTTTAGCTTTAGATAGAAGACATAATCAAACCCCAAACTGGTGCAAGTGGTTCATTAGTTCTAACGTGTTAATTAATAAGTTGTAGTTAATTGCTGGTAAAACCAATACTTTGATAAATCACACTTTGCGACTTAATAGCATTCGTATGATAATGAATGAGACTTCAAAACGTGATTGTGTGAATTAACTATATATCTGTAGACCGCAAGGAAATTTAATAATGTGGTTTATTCTAATGACGATCGACAAACACAAATCCAGTAACATACCTACACCTCAGAGTAGATAATATACTACTAATTTTATAAATGCGAAATTTTGTGAGTATGGATGTTTGTTACTCTTTCACGCAAAAACTACTGAACGGATTTGGAAAAATTTGGAACACAGATTATAACCTGGACCATAGGGTATTTTTTGTCCCGGGAAAATGATATTTTCCTCTGGGGTTCTAAGCTCAACGCGGGCGAAGTGGCGGGCAGTAGCTACTGTTACATATTAAAAACTCGTCATTTGCGTTTTGATAAATTAATCAAAACGTTATCAAAATAATGGACGGCTTTTACAACAATTTATGTCCTGTAATGTTTGGTAATACCAAAATATTATAATTGTTAGTGATTCAAAAATCAAAAATATTCGTAAAAATAAATAACCCTTCCTTAGTGGATGCCTACGTCATGAAAGGTACCTTCTGTCAAAATTTCAATACTCTAACCCCAGCCGTGTAGGCTGTGCGTTGATATGTCAGAAATTCACTGACTGACGGTGTCAGTCAATTTCTTCTTTAATATATATACAGATATTTATACCGTTTCTCTTCTTTTTCATAATAATCAACAAATAAATTTTAAAGACTCTGAAATGGAGGCTCTTTTGTCACGGCGTAGTTAGATTTTTGTTATATCGAAAAAGTTAACTAATAAAATTATGTAATAAAATTAACTACCGGAAGAAGTATACTGAATAAAGCGTGATCTTTTCTTCATTGGAGCGCGTTAACCTTTAGTACGTATAGATTGTCTTTCTTTGATAACCTGGTTTTACTTCGTACCGTCGGTCACTCAACGATATATAATATGTACATTATATTATAATACGTTCAACTTCACACATAGCACATTGTGAAGCCTACAACAAAACCTAAGAATTTGAACATACATTTTCAAGTACTGAAAGCAATTCGATAGTTTTTCTAATAAAGCTACAGGTGTGAGGTCGCAATTGCAAGGGACCGGGTACTCCGGGTAGATGGGTAGCAAACCACCTCAGGGCGACATAATATTTCTCCAAGTACCTATCTATGTATTAGCACAAATAAAATGGAAGCATTGATTTGTTTCTACTGTAGAACCTTGTATGCACTGTAGCAAAAGAAATCAAAACATCAAACCTTTTTTAGTAAATCATCATCATAAATATAATAATAATGTAACTGATCGCTGTCTGTACGTGTAAATAGAAGATATATGCAAAAAAGCTATTATTAAGAGCCTCATCAACGAAATAGAACCCAGAACAATTATTGTTAGATATTTTGTCTGTGTCTAATCTTGGAAACGGCTTCCGATTTGTAAGCGGATTTGATTTCACTAATTTATTGCGGTAAGCTTCACATGACGTTTAGTGTTTTATTTAGAGTTGTCTCAGAGTATATAATATACTGGGTGTTGTATTATTTTAGTCAGTATATTAGGTTGAAAAATAAAACGTTGGCGCTTCGCTAGCTTTATAAGTCTAACATAAATTCCACGCGTACAAGGTCGCGGGCACAGCCAGTACATATTATAATGCATAATGCATACCAAATGCCCAGACGCAAGGCTATCACAGATATTACATAAATGTTTGTGCCAGCAGGAATAGGACCCATGACATTGCGTGACGTGACATGTGACACTAACGGTGTTGTCATATTAGTATGGGAACAAGGGAACTGTGACACATAGATATGTTTACTATTGAAAATAATACGTAGTATGTGAGGCAAAGCAATATAAGAGTGAGTAAGATACTACATAAATAATTTGTGTAGTATTTTCGTCCATCAAACAGTTATGGCAACATTATAATATGTGGTACGATTTTGTTACATACTACACATATGGCCCGGGCTTGGAAATAAATAACATTTAAAGTTTTATTTACAGAGCTACGATATCGAGGTCTCATGCGACTTTTGATGTGAATATTTATTGTGTTTCAAAAATAAACCCGAGACCTAATGCCTAAAAAGTATCTTAGTAGCTGAGAAATATATAATGTATTTATTACTCTATTACAGGTGTAATGCGTATGCTTACATACTCTAGCAATAAAATTTATCAATAGTCTACTATATCATAAGTCTACTTTACCAATTTTACCAAACCGGTGGTAAAATGGACATTCATAATCACTATCTCTGATGGTATGGAATGGCATGCAGGATGAGTTAGTACGTTTCGTTATTTCTGCAATTACCTAATGATGTCATATCTCTGCCGAGCCAGTGATATGAACAGAGTTCAAATTATAAATTGAATACCATGTGCATTTTGACCCAAATACGACGCGACCTAACTACTAACAGTGCCGTGTTAAATTGTTTGCCAAAGGGTCACACATTAAGATTATAATTTTGATTAAATACCCACCACACTGAACAAACTTTTCGATCCTAAAATAGCCTCTAATTTACCAATATTTATCCAACTAAGTAAGCACGGAATTTTGGTATGGTGTGTGTAGGAATTCTACGAAATATTGATTCTTAACTGTCACTACGGAGTTTGAATGATAAACAGGTTAATATGAAACAGGATTTAGGAGCCAAGGCGATTATTATAGCTAACCACAGGCCATTAGGAAAGGGATAAGAATTGATATATAATTGTGTCATTAAAATCAAGTTTGTTTTAGTTAGTGTGTAATTTAATCAATTATTTTACTCACATACAATGTATATAATAGGTACTTGAGACTGAAGAGCTTGCATAAAGAGTTTGATGAATGTCAAAGAAGCAAAATAGAGTGTGCAAGTTAACAGTGAAATAGCGCCCTATATTCATTTGCATATGCTTTGCCTACCCCGGGAGGAATTCGTGATGATATGTTCCTACTTACGTATTATTGAAACTAATTAATCTTATGGAGTCTCAATCAAGGCACGTTATGATTTGCGCGCGGAGATTGCATGTAAAATCTCTTTCAATTTTATTCCCTACAACGAAACCAACGAAAGTTTCTACTTTAGTCATGATCCTACAAATATTAAAAGATAGCTTATAGATATAGATACATAAGATAACTTTTTAACTGTTATGATTCTATTGTGGTTTCACATCATCACCAGAAGCATTGCTGAGAGAGTGGTCGATTTAGTGACTGGTGATACATTGTCTTGTGCGAACCCTAATACTTTTTAATTATATACGTACCTAGATACCTGCAATACCTACACTTTCTCTTTATCTTTTATACCACAACTGAAGCAGAGAGTAAGGATCAAAATATTTTAATTGATTGAGGACAATTAGGGTATTATCACATACGCAATTAATACGTGATTCGTGATCATGACTATGATCAGTATACTAGGTATTATGAGTAGGGTACTACTAATCTTTGATTACCTATACATTTGCACACTTGTACAAGTATATATATAATCAAAGCTACTAATATGCATGCAGTTAGATAATTAATTGTATTTATATCTTGATGCCCATAGGTTATTTGAAAGGTTAACGCTAAGGTTCTTTTACTACCTACACCGATCATATACACACAGTTAAGAGATATAATGTATAATATGTTATGTTATGATATGTTTTAATGTGAAATTTATATATCTATCACGTAACAACTCACCGTGTAACTGTGAACTTCACTACTAATAACAGTTAGAAAACCGCCAATGGATAACTACTCTGTCAGTAATAGGTACAAAATATTACTAGACTATATCAAAGAATACTCTACTCCGAATATCCTGTAACCTAACAGTAACGAGTCTAGTCATATAAACACAGAGATAAACTCCTGATTAGTTTAGGTTTCAACTACATATAGATAAATATATAGGTCTGACGGAATAATCAGTTATAGGTAGGTACTGTGATTAAATACGTACATGCGAGAGCAATAAAAGGTTATTAACTTGCAAACTGTCTTCTATGAGGTCATTTTTGTGTCAGACAATCGAACAATTCCTTCAAAGTGCTAGCCTACCTTACATAACGTGATGTTCATAATATGTATATAAAACTTACCAACAAAAAGTATACAATACATCCTCAAAGTCATCCTCGGACACTCAAAACAAGGAAAACCACAAAATAACAGAAAAAGTTGGCTTCAAGGCAAACAATTATCTGGTTTCGCGAAACGTTTACGATGCCAACAGTCAATAGGTATAGCTTGACACATGAAGTTGTAACAAGTGGTTATTGTATTAAAGCCTTATTTCTCATTCATTATGGAGTGTCGTAGAGCGTGCGGCCTGTGCTACGTATAAAGCACGACTAAATAGTGTCCATGCCCATAGCACAGTACTTGTTGGTTTTTCGTTTTATTTAAGTCCGACCGGTTTAATCAGCAAATTATGTTCCCGACTTGACTCTGATTACATCGCTCGCGCCTTTATCTTTTCTCCTCTGTTTATATTTTTAACATATTTTGAATTAGTGTCACTCTGTGTTGTCACTTGATATTCGATTATAATTCCGATTAGGGCAAACGGCTTATTAAAATCTCCGTGACGGAATTTGCGGATAAACAAAGTTTATTATGAATCATGTCACGATTTTTAAAGTTCTTTTTGTTTTTGTGTCATCGCTGTTGGGCATTACGGATTATCAGTAACTAGTAACTACATGATGCATCACTTCGGTAAATAAGTATGAAAATAATATTCATTTAGACGAGCGCCTGTTATATTTAAATTCACAAAATAACTAATGGTGATCGGTAAGAGTAAATTGCCACTTAACATCCATTGCGGATCTTTGGCGCACTTATCACATAATCGAGATAAACCTAAAAACAAATACCTAAGTAGACACCCAACTGTAAGCATAGATAATTTATTTTAGTACAACCTGGGAATCGATCCCAGGACCGTATGTCACAAGCCGCTTAGCCACTTGAGCCTCATAAGTGAAACGAACATTAATTGTAACAACCGGTTGAGAAAGAAGTATTTTAATAAGTATCCTCAAATTGTTATCGAGAGTATTGCGACCTTTCTCTTTTAATTCATCATAACTAAATACTAAACTAACAACACTTAAAAAAAAAAAACATACATACATTTTGTGAAATATAGACTAGCCGAAGCATTTCTGTCTTTTAAACAAACATAACTTACATACTTATTACACTAGTTGGTATCATTTCAATTAAAAGTATTGTGGTGTTAAAATAATGGCAACAAGTATACCTACCACTGCCTGACAGAAGGCGGTACCCTAACCTAAGGACACTCGCGACTTTTGAGAAGAGATATTCATCCACTTACTAGCCGCAAACCACAACACTCCATCAGTGTCACAACTGCGATTTCTGTACGGTGATAATATCCCAAGGCGAGCGGCTCCAAATGGGAAATCCCAGTACGTCCTACTTTCTTTATAGGATAAGTAATGAGCCATGATACAACCTCAGAGTAGATAATATACTACGAACGAAAAATTTTTTAATATCAAGCTGCCAAACAAGCAGAGTTACCATAGCTAAGGATGGACGATTGCAAAACCAGGGGTATGTTTACGAGTTGCACGCAAACCCAGCGAACAAAATTCTACATACGTACGTTTCTTGCAGGACCACATGCTGGACTCCCATGGTAGAACCACCGCATGAAGGTCATTCCACAATTTCAGCCTAAGATAAAGAATAAATGTCTGACACGTTAATGTATTTTTTTTTATACCACTAAGGTGGCAAACGAGCATACGGTCCGCCTGATGGTAAACGGTCACCGTAGTCTATGGACGCTTGCAACACCAAGGGTAACACTCGCGCGTTGCCGACCCTTCAAAAATCTCTTCACACCCTTTTTGAAGAACCCCATATATTTTATTAAGTCGGATTTTTACATACATACATAAATATATCACGCCAAGTCACTCACTGCGTAGACAGAGTATAGAGCGCCATTTCTCTCTTGACTTACACACCTCTTTTTACTACTACAATATGCATTTACAATATGAAACCTAAATAAATTGTTCATAAAAACCGGCCTCAGTGATCACACTGTGTATTTGTGAAAACCACATTAAAATCAGTTACAGGTCGCGGCACGAAACTCTAGCGCTGAGCGAAACGTGGAGGGGATAGCTGCGCATGGGTATAGGTCGCGGCACGAAACTCTAGCGCTGACCGTTATTGCGCAGAAGTAAAAAATAAGGTGTCTTGGCGGGGTACAGGGGTGAAGGGCGAGCGTGCGTTGCGCCGATTGGCTCTCCAGTCGTACTCCGTCCCCCGTGCCGATACGACGCTCCGCGCACTTCCAGTGTACAGTCGCGTTCTGAATTGTTTTGTTGTCATCGTTAATTTTTGTTGTTGTTTTTTGTTAAGTTTGTTTTGTTGATTTGTTTGTTGTGTTTGTTAGTTTATTCACTGTTTGATTAAGTTTGAACAGTTTTTAAACAGTGAAAATGCCGAGGCCGAGAAGGAATACTGTTTTGAAAAGACAGGCACGGAAAATGGTGTTTGACGTGCATTGTTTTCTGAAAAGGGAATCGAATGATTTCATTAATTCCCTGAAACAAATTCAAAGTGAAATTGGCGAAGCTGCGAGTATTTTACTCGATTCTGACCGCAGCACTGTAGATATAAGTGAAATAAAACAAACTGCAGAAGTTATTCAGGCGGGAAATATAAAATTAAATAGTATAATTAGTGACTTACAGAAAATTCAGAAAAGGACAGCTGAATCTACAAAGACGTCCATAGCAACGGTAAGGAAAATCTCCACTGAAGCCAATAATTCCGACTTATTATCAGTATTTAGAACACCAGGCAAAAAACGCTCCAGATCAAAACCGGTCACAGATATTGATAACTTTGATCAAGGATTAATAAAGAGGTGCATACATAACTTTCATAGGACAAATAATGAACTTCCCACCGTCGGAAAGTTGAGAAAGAAGCTAGAGGAAGATATAAATTTCAAAGGCTCAGAACGAAGTCTTCGACGAATAATTAAGAGTTTAGGGTTTCGGTGGAAAAATACTGAAAACAATCGAAAAGTACTGATTGAAAGTTCAAATATACGTTTACTACGTATCGAATACTTACGCAAAATAAAACAATATCGCCAAGAGGGAAGGCCCATCGTATATACAGATGAATCTTACGTAGATTCATCGCACTCTGCTCCAAAAGCCTGGACCGATGGTACTACAAAAGGTCTCAAAAAACCTATCTCCAAAGGACAGCGGGTGGTCATTGTCCACGCAGGATCAGAGGCTGGGTTCATACCGAACGCACTGTTAACTTTTAAAGCTGGTGCGAAATCAGGCGACTACCACGACAATATGAACTACGACAACTACGAAAAATGGCTGAGGACACAGTTATTGCCGAACTTACCGCCTAATTCTGTCGTGGTAGTCGACAACGCATCATACCATAATAAACAATGGGACCTTGCACCCACTTCTAATTCCAAAAAAGCTGACATGCAGGGTTGGCTTACTGAAAAGGGCATACAATATGAGGAAACTCTACTAAAACCTCAACTATACAATTTAATACGGGCTAACAAAGATAGATTTAAAACATTTTCAATTGACAGGATACTAGCAGAGCAAGGACATCAAGTGCTAAGACTGCCACCATACCACCCAGATCTAAATCCAATCGAAATGGCATGGTCTGACATAAAGCAATATGTAGGCAGTAAAAATGTGAAGTGGAGTGTTGCTAAATGTATAGAACTAATTCAAGAAAAAGTTTTGCTGATGGGTGCTTGGGATTGGGGAAAGTTATGCCAAAAGGTAAAGGACATAGAAGAGCAATATGTCAAGAGTGACCATGTCGTGGATTTGGTTACAGAAGAATTCATCATTCGCGTTGATGGTGACAGTTCAGAGGATAGCCTTGGTGAGTCTGATGACGATGACGCTGTTAGTGCCGACGACCGAAGCAGCCCTGAGCCGGGGCCCTCAGTAAGCAAAAGGCCCTGTTGGGATACTATTGAAGGTGTAAGACCATTGTCTGATTCGGACTAGATATCGGAAAGGAGAATGCGGTGTCTGATGTCCACACCCTGCCGAACTCGCAGGTTTCTTCTATCCTGAGAAGAAACTTCAGTAGGTTCTTATGTAATTCGGACTTAATATAATTTTTTTTATTATTTGGTATTTAATATAAAAATTTACAAATCCGATAGTGTATTTATTTTTCTACTCCCCATAAACTTGTTAAAAATTATATTGTAGGTAACATGAAGTAATATTTGCGTGCGTGACAGTACCCATACGCAGTTAAGTTCCACATTTTGTTCACCGCTAGACTTACTATTTGACTTTACATTAAAACATTATTTTGCTGTTTTTAACTAAGCAATTAAATTACTAATTTGTATTGCGTGCGCGATGGTACCCATGCGCAGCTATCCCCTCCACGTTTCGCTCAGCGCTAGAGTTTCGTGCCGCGACCTGTACCATCGCGCACGCAATACAAATTAGTAATTTAATTGCTTAGTTAAAAACAGCAAAATAATGTTTTAATGTAAAGTCAAATAGTAAGTCTAGCGGTGAACAAAATGTGGAACTTAACTGCGTATGGGTACTGTCACGCACGCAAATATTACTTCATGTTACCTACAATATAATTTTTAACAAGTTTATGGGGAGTAGAAAAATAAATACACTATCGGATTTGTAAATTTTTATATTAAATACCAAATAATAAAAAAAATTATATTAAGTCCGAATTACATAAGAACCTACTGAAGTTTCTTCTCAGGATAGAAGAAACCTGCGAGTTCGGCAGGGTGTGGACATCAGACACCGCATTCTCCTTTCCGATATCTAGTCCGAATCAGACAATGGTCTTACACCTTCAATAGTATCCCAACAGGGCCTTTTGCTTACTGAGGGCCCCGGCTCAGGGCTGCTTCGGTCGTCGGCACTAACAGCGTCATCGTCATCAGACTCACCAAGGCTATCCTCTGAACTGTCACCATCAACGCGAATGATGAATTCTTCTGTAACCAAATCCACGACATGGTCACTCTTGACATATTGCTCTTCTATGTCCTTTACCTTTTGGCATAACTTTCCCCAATCCCAAGCACCCATCAGCAAAACTTTTTCTTGAATTAGTTCTATACATTTAGCAACACTCCACTTCACATTTTTACTGCCTACATATTGCTTTATGTCAGACCATGCCATTTCGATTGGATTTAGATCTGGGTGGTATGGTGGCAGTCTTAGCACTTGATGTCCTTGCTCTGCTAGTATCCTGTCAATTGAAAATGTTTTAAATCTATCTTTGTTAGCCCGTATTAAATTGTATAGTTGAGGTTTTAGTAGAGTTTCCTCATATTGTATGCCCTTTTCAGTAAGCCAACCCTGCATGTCAGCTTTTTTGGAATTAGAAGTGGGTGCAAGGTCCCATTGTTTATTATGGTATGATGCGTTGTCGACTACCACGACAGAATTAGGCGGTAAGTTCGGCAATAACTGTGTCCTCAGCCATTTTTCGTAGTTGTCGTAGTTCATATTGTCGTGGTAGTCGCCTGATTTCGCACCAGCTTTAAAAGTTAACAGTGCGTTCGGTATGAACCCAGCCTCTGATCCTGCGTGGACAATGACCACCCGCTGTCCTTTGGAGATAGGTTTTTTGAGACCTTTTGTAGTACCATCGGTCCAGGCTTTTGGAGCAGAGTGCGATGAATCTACGTAAGATTCATCTGTATATACGATGGGCCTTCCCTCTTGGCGATATTGTTTTATTTTGCGTAAGTATTCGATACGTAGTAAACGTATATTTGAACTTTCAATCAGTACTTTTCGATTGTTTTCAGTATTTTTCCACCGAAACCCTAAACTCTTAATTATTCGTCGAAGACTTCGTTCTGAGCCTTTGAAATTTATATCTTCCTCTAGCTTCTTTCTCAACTTTCCGACGGTGGGAAGTTCATTATTTGTCCTATGAAAGTTATGTATGCACCTCTTTATTAATCCTTGATCAAAGTTATCAATATCTGTGACCGGTTTTGATCTGGAGCGTTTTTTGCCTGGTGTTCTAAATACTGATAATAAGTCGGAATTATTGGCTTCAGTGGAGATTTTCCTTACCGTTGCTATGGACGTCTTTGTAGATTCAGCTGTCCTTTTCTGAATTTTCTGTAAGTCACTAATTATACTATTTAATTTTATATTTCCCGCCTGAATAACTTCTGCAGTTTGTTTTATTTCACTTATATCTACAGTGCTGCGGTCAGAATCGAGTAAAATACTCGCAGCTTCGCCAATTTCACTTTGAATTTGTTTCAGGGAATTAATGAAATCATTCGATTCCCTTTTCAGAAAACAATGCACGTCAAACACCATTTTCCGTGCCTGTCTTTTCAAAACAGTATTCCTTCTCGGCCTCGGCATTTTCACTGTTTAAAAACTGTTCAAACTTAATCAAACAGTGAATAAACTAACAAACACAACAAACAAATCAACAAAACAAACTTAACAAAAAACAACAACAAAAATTAACGATGACAACAAAACAATTCAGAACGCGACTGTACACTGGAAGTGCGCGGAGCGTCGTATCGGCACGGGGGACGGAGTACGACTGGAGAGCCAATCGGCGCAACGCACGCTCGCCCTTCACCCCTGTACCCCGCCAAGACACCTTATTTTTTACTTCTGCGCAATAACGGTCAGCGCTAGAGTTTCGTGCCGCGACCTATACGTAGTTTACAAGAACTAAGCGTACAAACGGCGGGAAGCGACTTTGTTTTTACTATATATGTTATGAATACCGGGTACTTATAAGTACCTACTGGGTAAGTACACTACTAAATGTGGACACAACAAAAAACAAAACAATTCTGTTCCTTCAACATCACACAAATACCATAAAGGTACACTGCCTTACGGATGTCGTTTATAAATATTACATTTTACCTCATATATATTTAAAAAGGTATCGATAGTGTTCAAAGATCGTGTAGGTATCTATTCTTGGCTGGACGTCATCATACAACCTTTAGTACTGGAAAAGTCCAATCAAACTCACTATGATTATGCAGCATATAAATACAGAAATCCAATTATTATAAACCAATCGCAAAACGTGACAGAAAAACTGTTATTATAAATAATTAATATGGTATTTCCAACGGTAGGATTAAGCAAAAAGTTTGTGATGCCCACACGTACCAAATAAAAAAGCGCATGGATGCGCATCTTCCATTGTAGGAAGATGTTGTAGAGACTTGAATATATGGCATGACAATTTGCAACACAGAGTCATGCAAAGGAGGTCTCTCAGATCAAATGAATATAAACATGCCGAGGTAATACAGAAATCCGAACCCAAACTTGCCAGTGGACATAAAGGTAATTAAATATATCGTTCGGCATTTAATACTTAATAAAACTTAATAAATTGACGACACCTGAGCTGAATTCTAATTATGTTTATTGGACGAAGCCTGCGTCTTTCGGCACTTAAAGACGTCCACCAGTATCATCGATTCGTCAATGCTTATACCTAACTTTTTAAAATTAGTCAAAACTCTTTTTTTAAACGATTTTTTTAGGGTTCAGTATTCAACAAGGAACATTATAGTTTCGCCATGTCTGTCCATCCGCGGAGCTCAGATAATCTTGGCACTAGAAACTGTAATTTGGCATGGGTAAATATATTAATCACGCCGATATAGTGGTAAATTCAATTATGAAAAACCATTTCTTTCGCACGCACGCACTTAGTCGGATTGTTTACATATTTATGTAGTGGACGATCTATATTATCCGTATTAAAGATTGCTTTTATCTATTCTCAAGTATGTACCTTGAAATAGGTACCTACTGCGGATGCAAAAGAAACCGTAAATGAAACATCGAACTCATTAATTTAATTATTACTGTGCGTCGCATAAAACAAGGATAATAAATATAAATATGTTTACTTAAAGATACCGACGCGATAAGTGACCTACAAGCACGATTTCTCTCGTTTGCTGGAAAGACTATGGAAATACCATCAAACAGGAAAACATAAAAAAATTATAAACTCAGAAGAGAATAAATCTTTTTGAAGATTTATATAGGTAGTACTTAATTGATATTATCTACACTTAGCAGTATATGCATGTCGCATAGGACTTGAGCGTCTCCAAAATTTATGTATTTGGCTTGCGCAAATATGATCGAGTGTCAGAATTTCGTACTTTTTTTTTATATACCACTACGGTGGCACACAAGCATACGGCCCACCTGATGGTAAGCAGTAACCGTAGCCGCTAGCAATACCAGGGGTATCACTAACGGGGTGCCAACCATGTTGTTGATGAGGACTCACTATGCTAGCAGCAATACTACTAGCCCAGCTACTAAGCTGAAGTGGTTACCAATCCGCCTTCATCGGAATACTTGTACTCTCTTTACTCTATAATATACTTTTCTCTCCATCTTCCCCTTCTTATTTAAAAGAGCGCTTTGAATACCCCTATGACCGATACCTTAAAGCTGCGGACACCGATTCATTCCACAACATTCATGGCCAAATATTTCTCAGTGCAGGCCGTCCGCCTGTGGAATGGATTGCCATTGTCCATCAGACATGCTAAAACGCTGCAAGTCTTCAAGAATATGATCTTAATAGCTTAATAGTAGATGCAAGAGCACATCTCCTATATATCCTAATAATATTATTTGTATGTTCTACATTCCATCCCACGGTTGCCTGGAAGAGATCGCCGAGAGTGATAAGGCCGCCATTTGTACTGATATTTATGTATAACCTATGCTAATTTATAAATGGTGTACAATCTCCTATTCTTGATTGGGTATACTTGTAAGTATATTTTTATGATATATAATACTATAGTATTATGTATGCTTCTTAGATATCATTAGTCGATTATTTAATTCCATTCCACGGTTGCCAGGAAGAGATCGCCGATACTTATATGTTACACTATATTCATATGTTGTATAAAAAAACTTCAATCTTTAGAATTCGACCTGTTACAGTTTTATTATAAGTATAGATTCATATTACCTATAGGACTTGATAACCTTGAAATCAACGAATTGGCTTTTGGATTATAAAAATTAACACAACATACAATTTTTATTGTTTTTTTGGGGTGAATGAAGTGGCACTCTATATCTAAATAGACAAATTACAAGAATTTAAGAATTAATTTCACGGTGAATTAATATAAGATAACGGTAAAAATCACATTAAAACATTGAATTTCTTCGGCATTTATTCAAAATAACCCTTTAAAAAATAAAACAGCAGAATAAATTGAAAATATAAATAGGTGTCAAATTTTCAAATTATATGAAGAAAACCAATTTATATTTCACTATACAAATGGCCGATAAAAAGGTACATCAGGCAACTCATGTTCCTATTCACATAATCATGTTATATTAAAGCAAAGTTTTAAAATACATAAGCAATAATTAATAGTTTGGAATTATTGACCTAAAAACAAAGAATTTT
The DNA here is from genome assembly GCA_951449985.1 of Falcaria lacertinaria. NCBI lineage: Eukaryota > Metazoa > Arthropoda > Insecta > Lepidoptera > Drepanidae > Falcaria > Falcaria lacertinaria. The sequence goes on along the minus strand of OX602127.1, from coordinate 3,840,175 downwards.
ACCTCCTGGTGTTGACAAGTTATGTACAATACATTTATAAAATATGTCTACTAGCACCATTACTAAATCAATTGAAAATATATTTTTGGTACAGGTTTAAACAAAAGCAGTACAGAAATACTCTTTCACAAATTAATACTAAAATACAATACAAATAGTTTAATCTGTTTTGTGTCAATAAATACAAAAAAAATACTGGAATTTTATTTTGAACTTACATGTTAAAATGGATTGTGTTACATCATTAATACCAAAACATGATAATAATTTTACGTAGTATATCATCTACTCTGAGGTAATAACAATACAATTTTAAATGGTGCCTTAAAACGGTGAACGGTCCGGTCGCACTGCCAAGAAAAGAGGTTTTATATATTATAGTGGGTATAGACAAAATTTATTTTCTTTAATTGGTACAGGTTATAATAATACTTAACTAAACAGAATGCATAAAGTACAGATCATTTTTAAGTTATTTTTCCATCGTTTACCTTATCTATTAATTTTATTATCATTTTGTAATATAATTTAGGAATGGAAATAGGGAATAAAGAAATTATTGGTCAAAATCTGTTATAAGTCACCGAAACATCTCAGAAAACAGTCGAGAATGGATCGACTTTAGACAAAATAATGAAATATCGTAATACATCCAAACAAATTTTCAATAATATCTTAAGACGATAAAATAATCCATGCCTTTGTTTTAAAGTTATTATTAACCATTTTGATATGTTAGAAATATAATATTGATTAAAGCTTGATGTACATTCAAGACCTGCTGTTCCTCCGCACGTAGTCATCTGGAGCACTAGTTAGTAGGACCGTGAAAACCCACAGGTGTAGACCTACCTGAAATGAGCACAATTTATTAGACGCCGAAAGATGACTAGCCATTTATTTTTTATTATAACTATTATCACTCAACGCCATCTGATCCCGAACTACAGAAACTTTGTACTATGGCTTTAAGTCGAAAAAGTATCATATTTTTTTAAATATGTACATACAATATACATAGCATATTATCACGCCACGTTCCTTTGGGGACTTGGAAGGCAGATATATATAGGTCCAAGTCAAGAGTGTATAGAGCACCTATTCACTCTTATTTATTTATTTATTTACTTGGGACAACAAACAGTTATACATTTAAGGTAAGAATATTAATAATAAGTAACAGAGATGATTAATGCATAACCTACTACGAGTCCACGTGTTATTAAAGATTTACATTGGACCTTTTTTTCATACCAATCGAACAGACGCAAGGAAAACATACATAAATGTGTTCGCACTAGTTAAATTATAACAACGCACATCGTATCCAGTGTCAGTTTTACCAACTACAAGACTAGACCAACGGTGTCAGACGAAGGCAGTAACAGACCCATGGCCGAACACAGAAATGCGTCTCAATCTAATCAGAATCTGATGCACCATTAGTTTTGATTGGTCTCCGATTTTGCACGCGAAATTGTATTTAAACGAAATTTCAAACAGTTTCGCGGGCCTTCAAACTTTGAATGTCGAATCAGAAGCAAAGAACAACTGTCGACTACGTATTCGTAGCGCTTTCGACTGTTTTTATGGGCATGAACAGCGCTGCGCCGGCGAAAATTCGAATCTAAAAATCCGTATGAACATTTTGACATTTTGATAGTTACGTTGTATATGTTGATGTTCTTGCTGTAAAATAATAGTACTGTATTCTGACAACGTCCATAGTACCATGTAGATGATGATGAATATCCTGAAGAGTGGGTACCGCTTGATCATGAGCGCCAGCCGAATGAGGAAGGAGCTGAGAGGCTCGGGCCCCCCGCGGCGACGCTCACCCTCCACCATCACCACGGCGTGGGACCCACTCCGACACAACTCTTGCTTCAACTTCGCCTGCAATACAGTCTATTTATTAATTTACTAGCTACAAAACCCCCAGCCCACCCACTTCCCCCCACCACACTGAGACCAAACTTCCTTACTAGCAAATACAGACATGGGCTATCTACCCCTAAGAACGAGGCATACCGGCACACAAAGCGACTTGACGGTACCGCAGCTCGCAGGCATACGAACAAGAGGGGGACCGCCCTTGTTAATTCAGCGCCGCAGCGTTTTTTTTTATATACCACTAAAGTGGTACACAGGCATAGGGCCCACCTGATGGTAAGCAGTCACCGTAGCCTATAGCCGCTAGCAATACAAGAGGTATCACTAACGAGTTGCCAACCCTGTTTTTGATGAAGACTCACTGTCCACGTATCTTCGTGGGACATATTTGATTATATTCCTTACAAACATGGGTGTGGGGAGAGCCAACTGTTACAAGGGTATGAATCAAATTTGGAGAAAACGTTTTTGTTTCTTTTAACACTATGCCAGTGCCTTGATACCTACTGTTTCCATGTCAAAGTTCGTCAATAACGATTCACATGATTGGTCGTGGATACACACATTCGCGCTTGTAATCGTACCTATTATTTTCTTGTTCCAGTGGAATCAGTTATGTAGTCTGGCCAATCCTGTCTGTTTACGCGCCAAGGTACAAAATGCGCGCGATCGCGGAAAAGACACATTTTGGAAAATACTTATAGTTTATAAAAAATGTTAGGATAAGCGAGTTATTCATTATGAGATGGAACTTGACAAGCCTTAAGACCTGCAGTGTTTTTATGGGCTCAAAATGAACAAATAACATGGACTTCTTTAGGACTGGAGAACAGAGCAGAGCTATAAATTTGTTAATTGAATAATACTATTATAATACCTACGTCAATATTATCTGGGCAAGGTAATTTCCAGACTGGTTTTGATTTTGGACGACTGAATATTGTGCAAAAGGATAATTATTTAATTAGGTAGTCTTATGGATCCGAATTCCTTCAAAGACCTTCAGACTGACTAGTAGCGAAGTTAACAAAAATATTTTTGTGCATAAAAAATTGGATGAAAATATTACATCTTTCTTAACAATTTATTAATGTTTACGTTCACATAACAGTATAAAAAAGTCAAATAAAAACATATTTCTCACACACCTCTAATTTATCCAGTTGTATTCTGAGCATATTATTGTCAGCCATGAGTGAGTCTATCTTGATTTGTCTCTGGATGAGTGTTTGCGTAAGATGTTCTATCTTGTCGTCGTCTATGGCATTCTGTATGGTATCGTAGTCGGCGACGTTAAGCGCGCTAGTGTCGGCGGTGTGGACTGAGGTCGTGGAGTCCCTCAGATGGTTCACTTCGCTTTCTTTCTCACGAAGAGCGGCTCGCAAGCTGGCTATAGCTTGACCTGACTCCATTTGTATAGATTTCAGTTCCTGCGGAAGACAATTTGATTATTTTTATTCTAAGCTCGTCACGTGATCAAGTAGTATGTACACAGTTACACACATACATACTTGTTCATAGTATAACATACTTAAGGTCCTCTTTTTTATTTATTTTTTCTTTAGATGAGGCAGCTGCTCAGTTTCAGTGTAACTATGGATGTAACAGACTCAATATAGTCAAAAAAAAAGACAAAAAATCGTCATTTTTGGTATTTTTGTAACTAATCGATGCAGCCGCAAAAGTTCAGAATTGTGTCGCGGATGTCATCGCAAAAGAGGAAAGATTTGTATTTTTGTATGTTTGTATTGAATAGGTTCCGAAACTACTGGACCGATTTCAACAATTATTTCACCCCTAGAAAGCTACATTATCACTGAGTAACATAGGCTAGGTATATATTATAGGTACTAGCTGCCCGCTCCGGCTCCTCACCTCACGGGTAGACAAAATATATCATAAATATCTACCCGTGCGAAGCCGGTAGGGCCGCTAGTTTCTAATATAAATACTAAACAAATATAAATTAATACGTATACTAAACAAAAAAAATAAAATTACAGTGGTGTGTGTGTAAACGGTAATGTAGGTATGCTAAATAGTATATAGTGAGAGTTAGTAGTAGTACCTTCCCCATAGCGAGGCACTGTGTCTCTGCGCGCGACCTCGCGGCCCGCTCGTCGCGCAGGGCGTCCCGGAGCGCGGCCACCACCTGCTCGGCGGCGGCGCGGCGCGCCTCCAGCTGCTCTGTGTACCGCCGCGAGTCCGCGCACTCGCTACGCGCTCGACCCATCGCCTCCGCCAATGCGTCACGTTCTTCCCTGCACACAATATAACCCCAGGCTTCATATCCATACTAAAATTATAAATGCGAAAGTAACTCTGTTTGTTTGTTTGATACCTCTTCAGTAGCGCGAGCATGAATAATTTGCGATAAAGTTTTCGTATCGCCTTCGACTATTTTTGTATTGAACAATTATGTATGTAATTTGTATGAAAACTGCGCTGCGGTGGTGAAAAGTGCAACTAAAATTTTGTATGCCAATTTTGACATTTCGCGAGTTACGTTTACGAATACGGCCAGCACAAGACTAAATGGCTTAACGGATCGTGATAAAAATTTCACAAGGAGATAGACTATATCCTTGGGAAGGACAGGCTATCTATAGTCTTATTTTTTTCAGTTCTTTATATACCAATACTTAATGAACCGGGGAACCTCGTAAGACGAGAGATCGATAACATGGGCCACATTGCTAATTCCCATAAGTACCATTACATTTATTTGAAAAATCTAGATTTCCTTAGGGGTTTTCCTAAACCACCCTAGTAATGACGAACAAAACCAAAAGAAATAGTATTAAAATGTGCACAAAGCATACTGGATCATATCAGATGCGATCAATATAGCAGCCAATGGATTGCCTTCCTACGTATTAGTAGCACTCACTTAAGGCTTTCCAACTGCTCCATAAGTATCTTGGTGTCTTCAGTAAGGTTCATGCCTTCTCGCAATGACTTGATCTCATTATCCTTTCCATGGAGCATACTCTTGACCCGCAGTTTATAAGCTTCCCAGTCCTTCTCCAGGCGGCGACATTCTCCAGTAGACTTCTCCAAGTCGCCATGCAGTTCTTGTATCATGGCCTGTGCGTGACGCAGCTCAGCCTCTAATTTTTGGCGGGTTGTGTCTTTCTCGTGTGTTTTTTCACTTAGGTCTTTGGTCCTAAATACAATAAAAGAGTAAATATTATTATTACAGTTAAGCGATTTCGTGCCCCAGGCTGCGTATGTAGGTGCAGGTATCCCAATAAAATTACGCTTGATATTAATTTTACTACTTTGACGAGACAAGACCAGCAAGATATTTGCCAGATTGCTTGTAAGCACTTGACCATGCAATTAATTCATTTTAAAATTTTATGTTCGTGTTCTTTTAACTATAAGTTTAGTCTGGCATCAATCTCATAGTACAAGCTTTGCTCAGTTTGGGACCACATTTCTAAAAAATCTGCTTCCGTGACAATTTTTCGTAAAATAATTCATCATCAGTAAGGTAGACAATTGAATTGTGACAGAATGTGTTGAAATTCCTGTTCATGCCGCTATAACAACAAATACTAAAAACGAAAATGAAAGGTAGCTCCCATACTAGAAATATGTTTTTTTGGTCTATTTTAATAATGGTAACAAGTAGACGCTTGAAATGCTCATAGTATATCTGTATTATAAAAAAAAAATATTTGAACAGTACGGAACCCTCGGTGTGCGAGTCCAACTCACACTTGGCCAATTTTTAAATGTTCTAAAATTAAATTATTAAAATGCCTTACTTCTCTTCAAGCTCCTTATTCAGGTCTCGGAGTACCATAAGCTCTGTCTCCAGATTATTGCTCTGTTCCCTGTACTTTGGGATCTCTTCATTGTTGAGTGTATCCACCTTGTGCCTTAGTTGCTCTATTTGTGACATTAACGAATCTCGTTCAAAATCACACCTTTGTTTGAGTAATTCATTATTTTCTAACTTTATATGAGCTTTTCTCAATTCTGGAAGAAAATATTATTTTTTTTACTCTTTAACCTTTTACTAAGACCAGTGGAACCTGGTCGAAATGTCGGGAAAAGTTAAAAGGTAAATTCACGTTAGTTCCCATTTTACTAATTGTATAAACATTCAATGCAATACTTTAACAGTGGATATTAACATTCACTTTATTATGTATTATGTTGTTAAAGAAGTAATTTGTAACATTGTAATAAAACTTTAAAAGAAATTGTTAATTAACAGTTGCCAATTAACAAAAATACAAGTTTTTTCATAAATTCTGAGCATTGAGAAGAATGTTTAAAAGTTTTAAGTTAGTAGTAATACCATCTTCAGCTTTGCGTAGCCTGTCCAACAACTCAGACAATTCTCTATTCATAACATTCAGCTCATTCTTCAACATGGCATTTTCTACTTCCAAATTTTGTAATTTAAATGTCCAGGCATCAGCACTTAACAGTTCTAAATCAGCTGGTAGACTGTATCCTGAAATTTTATCAGATCATAAGTTTTTTATTCAATTAGCATAATTATTAGGATCATTAGACTGGTAACATACTTCTGTTTTTGTTATTTTTACTCTTCAAACCAAGCTCATCCATAACAAAATCATTTGGTTTAATATCTCCAACCAATGTTTGTGGACAGTTATTTAGATTATATTGAGGACTTGATTTTCGCACGGGAGACTTTCTAGTTCGTCTATCCTGATTGCTGACTGGTGACCGTGGAGGTGAGTGGGACGTAGGTGATGGTTTCCTTGTGGGAGAACATATGGATCTCGTTTCTGTTACAGGAGTAGTTTTCTTTAAGTTTCTGGGTAGTGGACGTTTCTTCTGTCCGCAGTTGGACTCAGTGGAATGAGGACAGACATTTTTGTTGTTTTTTCTCGTTTTTGGAACATTATGATTCCGCAGAGCCACGCCAGTCTGTTCGTCCAGGTTGTTGAGGAGGCTTTCAGCCCTGCCAGCGAGGTCCGCGAACCATGACATTTATATTGTTTACATTAAGCCTAGAAAACATTGTAAAATGTATATTGCAATTTCAGTCAACTATGACATTTGAACGAGTATGAGGATTTTATATAAAATACTATACAAATCTTAAAGATGGGAGATCAACCCAAGAATATACAATGTAGTGGATTTGAAATGTTTTTGCATAATTAATTTATTTTTAATAATAAAAGTTAGCCAAAGAGCTATAGTATTTTGTAGCCAAAAATGCATATAATTTAGATCTCAGCTAAATCTAGTATTAAAAATAAGTTGTAAGGAATTAACTAACAGGAATTAAATTAACAAACCAGTCATCAGGAAAATATAGGCCGAAATTCTTCGATTTATTTTTCTAATAATTCAATCAAACATCGTATCGTATTGACACGTAAACATCAATAAAAAATCTTATGACAGTGACACTGACAGCAAACAGAAGTTTTATTCATTTTGGAGTTTTATTGGCATCCTACCCTACCAACCAACCTCAAAAGTTGAACAGTCTTTTCATCTTCTTCCTAAGTATGGCAATCAATCCCTTCAGGGACTATTTTTGCCAGTGTCGAATGAGAGAATTTTCATGTTTCAAAATGTTTCGTGTTTGCCGCATTAAAATGCTTAGTGTCATGCATTCTAATGCTTAATCGAGTTTCTGGAAACAATCCACGGCACTAGCAGATCGTAACACGCCTTTAGGTCAGAGGTAACCTATTGACCAAAATGATAAATCACTTAACCCAAAAGTCGTATTATGGCATTATTTCCAATGTTCCTATAAATCAGCCACTAAATGAAACTTTACTGCACATAACGACACAAAAAATATACATTAAAGATCACTATGACACAATTTACGAGACACTGGAAAAAATCTCAACCGCTCCGCTAATAAAAGGCTACAATTTTAATGTTATTATTTAATTACATATGTTTTAAATGTCTAATAGAAAAAAGCCAACCTATTTTGAGGGTTGCAAGTATGTGCCAGACAATAGAAAAGGTATCATAGGGATCGTAAATAATTATAACCTGCTTTTCACAAGGCTGCAAATTTGAGGGAATATTCTTTCGATACTTTAAATAGTAGGTATATGCAAACAGCCAGCCTATTCTGGCGGTTGCAAGTGGCTGCCAAACAAGTATATTAAACTTTTTTTGGATAGACCAAGACATGTAAATCATAACATATTTAAAATTTTAGTCTTATAGGTGACAGATATTTTTTTACTTTTTCAAATATTTATAGGGTGATAACGCAACAGTTTAATTTGCTGCTATCTTAGTATGGTTTCTATAGCGTAAGCAAGAGTCCTTATTCTGAGGGTCAGCCGCCATTTTAAGCTAAAATTAATGTCAGAAGTATTTCCTCTTTGACTGTCAGTGTCAGTCAAGTCACTTGTCAGCAGCCAATTTGATTGTGAGAACGATTTGTAATGAAATATTTGTTTGTATTGCCGAAAGGCTGAAATATTCTTTACTTAAGTAAAAACCCGCATTGTAAATTCAATCGCGATGGATTTTGAAAGCCCTGATGTAGAAAAAGACTTCCCTGGGCTTTACGCGTCAGAAAGTGGGCGCAAGAGTAACGAAAGTGACTGTACGTGCCACCAAATATTTCTCGTAAAAACATTTATTGTACCTCAAATTATATTTATCACATTCTTTTCATTACTTCAAATTCGTCGCATACTGCTATACTTTATATTTTTATTGATATCAAAGTATAAAATTCTGTGTATCAGCGTTTTCCTATACATCATATTTTTAAGTTTGTTTTCTCCAGCAGTTAAAGTTCTTATTGCCTGAGTTAAGTTGTAATTCCTTGCCTAATTTACACAGTTAGCGATGGCGGAGAGCACGAGAAACCAAGCAGGAAAGATCTCTTGGGGCGACGCAAAGATAAGAAAGAATCGAAAAAAGACAGAGGATATGCTGCATTAGAAGGCGAAAGTTCTCCAGAGGAGGATACAGATACAAAGTCAGTATAAGTTACAACTCTCATTATCTGAAAGTAACTAGGTACCCCATGGTAATAATTCCATTCTTTGGAATCAGCACCAACAATATAATAATTCAAACTCTGTGAGAAGCACACTAAAATTATGCCAATTCAATTCAATTACATTTTGTACCCAAACTTAGTTGCACATACAAACAGTTATTAAATACTTGTATTTTTTATCAGAAGTCCTTCCAAGTCTAAGAAGACAAAGTCTTTCAAGTTCCCTACCAAGAGCAAAGAGAAGCGAGAGAAGTCTCGGGATAAAGAAAAAGTTTTAGAAGAAGCAGTGAAACACAAGGATCACAATGAAAAAGATAAAAAGAAAGAGAAAGAACGGGAAAAAGATAAGAAGGAGAAGGAAAAACGTGAAAAGTTGAAAGAAAAGGATAAAGTCAAGGTAAGCTTCTGAAACAACTTTTAAATTGAGAGCACTACAGTACAGTTTTGTGTTCTTTTTCTGTGTAAAGATTTTTGTGATTACAGTTTTTTGGTGAATAAACTTATTATCTATCTATCTATCTACATTATAATTTCTTACCACCAGCATGGGATATGTAATAGTGCCATATAATTGGCTACCATGAGACTTTTGAAGCAATGTTGCCACCTACATCCATACTAATATTATAAATGTGAATGTAACTCGAATGGAAAAAGTTTAGTTTAAAACTAAAAGTTTTTAAGACATGTCAGCTAGTACTGTTAAACAATAAAATTTAAAAGTGCTTGTTGTTGTTGTTTATACATACAAAGAATATTAATGTTGCACAAATGGCAGTGTGGCCTTGTTTGTACAATTTAAATCTAAAATGAACTTTATCATGTTACTCTAAGGATCAGATGTCAACTAACATGACTAGCTAGATGACTCATTTATAAGAACAGTCCATTTGACTATAGTTAGCCAGCAACCTTGTGTAAGTGGACACTAAATGTGGGACTGTAAAATTATTCTTAAGAGATGTCAACCTTATGTCCATTCTATCTTTTTAAATTGTATTCATGTAAACCCTTTAAATTTTGCCATGATTTCTTCTTGCCGAAGTTTTAAAATTATTCTTATGTGTCCACATTAAAAGTAGGTACCTATTCAATAGTCTGGTGACTAGACCAGTGGATTTAGTTTAATTACCACTTCTTACTTACTTCTTATAACATGCATACCTGTATATAGTATATAGGTTGTAATAAACTGGTCCAAATACAAGTCAACTGCAAAAACAACTTACATTTTAATGTGCCTTTTTCCTCACTTCATCATTAATGTTGTTAATATCATCTCACTTTTATATGGCATCAGAACTCTATAAATATTCGCAGTCTGCCGTCTGATACTATGAATGACAAATGTATACAGTTACTCTAATATTTTTTACTGTATAAATTTCGTTGGGAGCTCATTAAGTACGGTTCATTACTGCTGCATAATTTCGCTAAGGTGTAGGCAGCGCCGACCTTGAGTACAGTCGGCCACAAAACGGTCACGGTTAGTTCAGTTGTTTGTTGAAAACGCGTCATGCATCACCTGCGCAGTGTTTTCACGAAGGTATTAAAATCGTGTTTTGCATGATTTTTTTATTTTAACTTAAAAATACTTAATTTGTTATTTTTAGTGATGTGTTATATTTTCTTACGTTTACTTTTACGAGTGTACTTGAAACCGGGTATTGTTATTATAATGTTAAAATAAATTTATTCTACTTTTTTAATAATCAAGTTAAAAAAATACATATGTGGATTTAGCGTTATTTTTAAATTCAAAATTTAAGCTATTTTTAAGTAGGTACAAAACATTTTAAGTGATTTCAGGACAAGTGCTATGACTTTATTTTATTTACTACGTTTATTTAACGTAGATCTGGTATATCTAACTGACAAAAAATTACTGTCGTGTGATACATATTAATTTTATTAATATACAAGCGACCCGCCCCGGCTTCGCACGGCGAGCGTTAGCCATATTACATTATAAAGACATACAAATCACAAATGAATTATACATAAAAACCTTCCTGGAATCAAACTATCTATAAAAAAACAAAACGTATTTTTAAAGATCTAAGCATACATAGGGACAGACAGACAGCGGGAAGCGGAATTATTTAAACAAATTCGGGTTAGTACCTACTTACCTACACATTTTTTGTAGGTAAATTAATGATAAGGTAATTTTAAAACTAGGTAACTTAACAACAGTTTTAAGTACTGTAGGCTCTATTTGTGTAATGAAACCTCACACATAGTTTATAGTTTATTCTGAAGCTTCACTATGGGACACTTCTATGATTTGAAACAATCTTAATATTTTATAATTGTAATGTGTGAAATTTACGTGTTTCATAGGGATAAAAACGATCATATCTGCCAGGATATTTAGCGGCCTTGGATATTAAATAAGAACGAATATATAAAGACAAACATTAGCCTTATAGGTAAATAATAAAATGGTCACGTAAAAAACAGATATTTACAAATCGTGATCAGTCTATCGCGCTGGTAAAGCAATATCCTTTGTTGTGTTGCTGGATGGATGTTTCGCTGTTGACCTCACGGCCATAATTGATTTCACGAAGAAAAGAACCACACCGAAATTTGTTGCAAGCGATGTCGCAAGATACCTCCATTTGTGTTTAGATCTTTTATATGAGTAGATCTTTTGTATGAGTATGGGAATGAGATCTCGTACGAAAACCGGACGAGTGTGATGTATGGTGTTCATGAATAAGTGTCGTTGACACTTGTCTTCTGTAGCGTGACTAAGTTTAAGACTATGCTTGCATTATATTTTGTGTAGAGACAAGAAGCGGGAGATCGTTACAGTTTAATCTAGTTGTGTTATTTCACTTTCCAGGAGAAAGAAGAAAAGTCAAAGTTCAAACTTGAGTCAAAGGAGAAATTGAAAGATGACAAAAAAGATAAGGTCAAGGATAAAGATAAGGATAAAGTAAAAGAAAAAGATAAGGAGAAGGTCAAAGAAAAAGAAAAGGAAAAGGTCAAAGAAAAAGATAAGGAAAAGGTAAAAGAAAAGGATAAAGATAAAAAAGACAAGAAGCTTACGAAAGCGCCATCTACCGTGACTTCTGGGATTCCTTTTGAGGAGATATTTACCTTAGGGGGTAAGTATTCTTTATTGAACAATGTTCATACATGTGTTCTTTTGTGCCTTTAGTTAGGGTACACTGAGAGTATATAAACCTTTTTTAATCTAGTATTACGCACTGTCTTCGTCCCCATCGGTTACAAGTTCACGTCGTCATTCAGCAATTGGTTTGAACTAGCTAGATGGATTTTACATTGTTGGCATTTTCCTCTTCTGTTGTCATTATGAAAATACCGTAGTACGCAAATCGACCCACTGCTAATTCAGAGCCCCAGACCCCTCTTTCACACTGGGCACGTGCTCAGAGCCTCGCGAGCGATAGGGCCCCCTAGTTCCTGCCAGATTACCAAATGATACCTGATATTAATTACCACCAAACATATTTACTTCAAATTTGTAATCTGTCAAGATTACAGGGCCGCCATTACAATATCCTAACGTGCCCAGGGCCTCCAATAGGTTAAAGCCCTGCACAGCCTTATTTTATCGTAATACTGCGTGATTTGTTTCATTGCCGAAATTGTTTTTATTCAGTTAGATACAAGATTCGATTACAGGTAAAACGGGGTGGCGAAACCTTGCCCATGTGATATTTATATCTCCACTATAAATCCTATATTAAATTAAAGGAGACATATTTTACATAATTCTCATAAAATGCTCATTGAATTTTATTGTCATAAAGGTACTCACAATTATTTGTGGTAACTAGTATTATTTACTATGTCTGGCTTCTACGGATGACACTTTCGCACCTATGGTGATAATAAAAAGGTAGGTAGTTATTATCTCTGCAAATGACAAAATAAAACAAATTCGCTTCAAGGCGACAGATAACAAGAGCATAAACACAAATTACCTATTTCATTGCGGCGTGCGAAATCGAGTTACAGTGGCTGTTTTAGTTAAATTATTATTATTATACTATAATAATAATAAATCGTTCAGGTATAAACTTAAATATAGGAGTCATGAACCCTTTTCTCCATGGATTTCCTATAGGCGGTAAGATTACTGTTGTATTTACTAAGTTGTAGAGTTAACCAAACAAACACTTCCTTGCACATTTCCTTATGATCTATTTTATTAAAGGATTTATTGTTTTCCAATATTGTAAATATGTTCAATATCCAGAATAACCTGGAATTAGGATAAAAATCTGTAGATTACCTCTCTATTTTGTTTTTTAACAAAGATGTACACGATATTGGGCCCTGTATTTTTGTATCGCTCAGTTACACTTTTAGAGTGCTACCCATTTTTTTCTTGTTTAGTTATCTACTGTATAATGTAGTTCTAAATTTTTGTTTACCCTCCAAATTATTAGTGACCCGCCCCGGCTCCACACGGATCGCAGAGCAAATACGCCTATTTTTTTGGGTTTCGTACCCGAACGGTAACCACGGAACCCTATTACTACTTACTACGACTTACTAAGACTTCGAGACTTCTGTCCGTCCGTCCGACTGTCTGTCAGCGGACTGTATCTCATGTTCTGTAATAGGCAAACAGCTGAAATTTTCACAGAATGTGTATTTTTGTTGCCGCTATAACACGATAAAATAAAAGGGTATCGTACGGCAGAGTTAAGTTTGCTTAACCTACTTTGTTTTAGTACGAGACCCTCAGTGTGCGAGTCTCACTCGGATTTGGCCGTTTTTTTTAATGTCGTATCGCTCTGTTGCGTCAAGTACCCATGTAAGTTAAATTAAAATCTGAATAATTTTCATCTTACTTGGAAGTGTTTTAAATTTATAGTGCCTTTTATCTGAGTAATAGTTGATATGTATGTATGTAGAGGATTAGTAAATAACACATTTAATGTATATGATTTCAGTTGCTCTCCCAATATTCGGGGTGCCGCTCCAACAGTCGGTGGAGCGGTCCAGATGTCACGACGACACTGGCCTTCCACTAGTTGTGCGAGAAGGCATCGATTTCTTGCAGGTTAGTAAAATCACAAAGGTACAAAACATACATATGGACCTATTGATAAGCAGTCACCGTTGACCAAGGATGGCATTGCGCATAGCAGATATATTAGAAGAATTGCTTTGCTAAATGCGTAAGGTTCGAACGGATCTCCTTACTGCTAGCTCCACGGAACGGAGTCGTGGAAACTAACCTTACTCGCTGCAAGAATACAAGTAATACAACTTTACAAAAAAGTTGCGTTATTTGACTGCCATCTTCTGTGTTTGAGGTACTATTCCATTCTAGCATCTCCTAGATTGTGAACGGCAGATAGTCGTGTTCTTACTGCTAGCTTAGTGTCTTCTCGTTTTAGTGTTTCCAGATTCTAATCTGACACGAGAATACACATTGTCTTGCTTTCTTGCATTTACGACATTCATTTGACTTGTGACTTTTTATTAAAGCTAGCGGTCGCTTAGTGATTGAATTTCGACCAGATTCTAATGTACAAAAAATTGCGTCACACTACATTCAGTAAGACTTGTGTCAGTAATTATTAATTTTATGCATTCCTGCATATTATATGAAAACATATTAGCTTTCTTCATATAAATTTAACTGTGCCAATTTTCATACACCCCGGCCGCGCAATTTTCGTAAAAAGGCGTACAAAGTTTTTGCTTAACGTATTTAATATTATCATGAGAAATTGTTGCCAGCAATGAATATAATGTAGTGTTACGGTTGCAGGCTCACGGTATAAAGTGTACCCAGATATACCGCAGCGAGCCGGACAAGATTAAGCTGCAGCAGCTAAGGAAGCTGTTCACAGACCGGGGGCCCACCTTCCCCTACCACTGGGATGTACCCGTCGCTTGCGCAATGATTAAGGCCTTTATAAGGTACTAGCTTAGCAAACATAAGTTTTCCATTCGATCCCTAGACAGGGCTATTGTACCAACCGCACATAATAAGTTTGTAATGGAAAATTTGCTTTTTTTAGATAATATAGCAATTCTTGTTGCCTTTATTAAGATAGGGCAAAAACGTAAAAATAAATATAATTAAATGTTTAATTTATAATTATTTTTACTAGCGGCAACAGAAATAAACACTGTGAAAATTTCAACTGTCTATTACGGATCATGAGAAACAGCCCGCTGACTGGCGGACGGACGGATGGACGAGCAGCGGACTTTTAGTAATAGGGTTCCGTTACTTACCCATCGAGTACGGAACCCCTAAAAAAACAGCTATTTCCACGCTTAGGAATTCGCGAGCAAAAGCTAATGCAACGTAAACTATTATTCCAGCGAGCTCCCTGAATCCATCCTAACGCAAGAGCTGCACGGTCTGTTCGAGCAAGCCTCGGCGATCGCTGAGCCTCAACGGGAGATAACTATGCAAGCCCTTGTTGCTAAGCTGCCCGCTTGCAACCACAACCTTCTGGGCTGGCTTATAAGGCACTTCGAGAGCGTCGTTGCCAACGAACAGGTGAGTTCATTAAGACAATTTAAGTCTTTCATACATGCATAATATCATCACTGGGCAGTGCCGGCGTTAGGGTGCGTGATGCGGATACGACCCAGGGCGCCAAATGTTGGGGGGGACCATTTAAAAAAAAAAAAAGATCCTCCAAAACTTTTTACGTCTGTGTCGTTGGCGCCAGGTAAGGCTAAAGGAAAGATTAAATACAAGTTCTTACTGCTTCAGCAAACTATTTATACTCGATAATGATTTCCTTAAGTGGGCGCCACAATATTCTTATTAAGTACGTACTTTGTCAATTTGATCTATAAAGTTGGATCTACACCTTCCGCTCTAGTTAGATTTGTATATCTTTTTTGTCCGTTTGATCACTGACACACAAGTTATTTTTTTACCAAACATTTTATTGTATTTAGGTCCTTATGAATTTGGCTTGTGGTAGAGTTGAAAACTGGACCCTATAATTCCCCTCGAGCGTAATCCAAAATGGCGCACGTTCGTAATACGTTGCCCTGGGCCCGGATTCGCTAGGTCGATTAAGTGGCCACACACAGGTCACCTTAACCGTTCAACATCAAGTAGGCCGTATGATTGAGAACAAGTGCGCGTTTCACCACCACCATGTTCAATTAAGACAACTATATACAATACTACTAGCTTTTTCCCCACGAATTCGCCCGCGTAGCAGAATAATATGTAACCTATGTTACTCAATGATAATACTACTTTCTGTTGGTGAAAGATTTTTTTAAATCTTTCCTGTATTTTTTTAGTTAATTAACTACAGATAAAAATACCTACAAATAGTTTACCTTTATAATATTAGTATACTATCGTTCCAGGTAAACCACGCGAGCATCCAGACTATAGCAACGGCGATGGGCCCAGCGCTCAACATGTCTCTCAACCTACTAACGTACTTCATCACTAAAGCTGATAAACTGTTCCCAGATGTTCAACTTACCAAGTGAGTATCATTAATTAAATAAATAAATAATGTCGCTTAATAATGACGTCAGGTTAAACGTTTATGTGATAAACATTTATATCTGTCTTGTCTCTGAGTGTTATATTTCTATCCATCTATCTATTTGTATTCTTTCAATTGGCAGGCTTAGCCATGTTTACTATGCATTATCAGTAAAGCTATAGAAAACGAAGGAAATGTATGGGAATGAAAAGCTTCTACGCTATGTCACGTGGTCAAGTTTTTAATTCCCCTTAATGATTATAGATAGTAAATATGGCTATAGGAACTGGTATAGTAGGAGCGTTGATTAGTTTTGGACCAGATGACGCTGCATGATAATGTCCGGAACATTATCTATTAATAATTTTATTCAGAACACCATGTTTATATCTTATATAATAAAATTCTCGTGTCGCGGTGTTTGTAATTAAACTCCTCCGAAACGGCTTGACCGATTCCCATGAAACTTTGTGTGCATATTCGGTAAGTCTGAGAATCGGACATCTAATTTTCATCCCCCTAAATAAAAAAATAAAAATTTTATATTGGTCTAGTGTTTCGGAGCATATAGACATTTATCAAATATTCTGTCCACCCGTGCAAAGCCGGGGCGGGCAGCTAGTAGGTATATAATAAATTACATGGCTATGTGGTTCCCTAGATACGTGCCGCCCCTCCAGTCGATACCAGCGGACTTCCCCGAGTCGGCGGCGGAGATCAGCCTCGAGCTTCGCAAGCAGGAGTCGTTGCTGAGCCAAATACACGCCGAGATGCACGCCGGCTTCATCACGCAGCCGCGCGACCAGCAGCTGTGGGAGGCGCAGAGGATCGTCACACAACTCAAGGTACAGCCTCAGTAGCCGTAACAACTACGTATCGCTTTCCACTATTTTTGTATGGGAAATGAACAGCGCTGCGCCGGTGTAAAAAATCGTATGAAAATTTTGACATTTTGAGAGTTACGTCTTCGGATGCATAGTTGAAAGTCGTCCTGCTACCAGTACTGTTATAGAGGTACCTATAATTCACATGTAAAATGTTATCAATATTGTTTCCCTTCCCTTGCATACACAATTTTTATTCTAACTGTAGGTACGGCTTCATTTTTTCAATTATACCGTAACGTAATAAGATGATATGTAGTTCGAACTCCCACAAACTATGGCGCACGAATGCTCTCGGTCTTACTAATCTAGTGAATTCAATCAATCATTAAATAAAAATCTTATATCGTAAACATTTATAAATGTATGGTTCTCTAAATTACAGAGAAAGCTAAGGTCGGTACAAAAATCAGTAGAACCGAACACAGTGCAGTCGCAACAAACTTCTATCGATGATAAACAAGAGGATGAACCCACGCGAAGGGACTCGCAGCCCACAGAGACCGCACAAGAACAGAAAACAGATATCGAAACTATAATAACTACAGCTACTATAGAGTCGCAAGATGTCAAAGATACTCCTAGTCAAGACCCTCTCTCATCTATACCGCCTTTCGAAGCGGAATTCGAAGATAACTTTGACTTCAATGTTGAAGACGAATCTCCTGAACAAGCGACTCCACCGGATGAGCCAGATGAAGAAAAGCCCAAATTAACTGATAACGAACTTAAAGTATTAAGGCTAGAACTAGAAAATGCTGAATATTTGCAGTTAAAATCATTACTGCAAGCTAAAATTAACTCTGAACAGTTCGAAATTGTCAAACTCAGGAGCCACGTGGCTTTGAAGAATAAGCAGGAAGTCGCACAGAACAGCAAGGAAACTAAGGAAAATAACTCGCAAGACGAACAGGAACTCAAGCAAAGACTGATGAAAGAAAACGCATTGTTAGAACAGAAAAGACTGAACTTGATCAATCAAATATTTCAAGAGAGAGTTGCGTGTATACAACTCAAAATAGAACTCGCTATGAAGGAAGTACTGTCTAAATCTTAGTCTAGTGTATATGTATTTATTTGTTATTTATAAGTATTACTCTATAAAACCTGTCTCAATGTTTATTCCTAATCATGATCATCGTCGTCCTTATCATAAACACGATTGGCGTCGGCAATAAATGTATACAGAAAGCGACTTCCATATGACTCACAACCCATTTCACAGGGTAATCGGTTAGCTGGTAAATCAGTTGTTAGACTGTCTGCTTAAGACAGATGTCTAGTAATTGTCTATGACATTAATGGGCAACCGGTGGGTTTATGCCCTATGCCGGTTGTGAACATTCTGATGTCATTTTGACGAAGCAACAATATCTTAATACGGTTTATATCTTTATTCTTATATCGGTTTTGATTACAAAGACCGAAATTTTTCCTCTGTTGTTCTCAAATGACGTCAGAATGTTCGCAACCGTAAGCTCACGGGACGAGACGGCTTAACATGCTCTCCGAGTAGACTACTCGGTATGGTATCGACAGTCCTGTGGGGATGGGATCCAATGGTGCTAATTCTGTTGTAAGAAATCATTAACATAAACGAATTGTAAATTGACAGGAGTTAATCTATTGCCATCCTTATTTAATCCTGCACGTGAGAAAGGGTAGCAAGACTTTTTAGTCCCGTCAAATTAGTTTAGTGATTTTGCACATCAGAATCGACACCAATGCCTAGTAAAAGTTAGGTTGCTTTAGTTCGTAGATCCATCGATAGAAATTTTGCCGCATGCTCCTCGACGACATTTATTATTAATATTGTAATATTACATACTGTAGTATGTTATTCGAATGTATATTTAATCGAGCTGTAGTGGTTGAAATAAAATGTACCTAACTAAGGATAATCAATTCGTATGATTTATTAAATATGTATTATTAGTGCCCACAGTTTAGGGTCGCCATCGAGCAAATCATACCCCTGGAGTAGCAAGCGTCCATAAGCTGCGGTAACCGCTTACCATCAGGCGGGCCGAATGCTTGTTTGCCCACTAGTTAGAAGGTTAAGGTTAAGGCTAAGGTTTAACCGAAGTAGTAGTTGTTTTTTTTTGGCTGGTGTGATAAAGGATAAGAAGGATAGATGTAGGTTTAACCACCTGTGACCGGCTGCAATTAGATCCAGCCGGTTAAAATTACGTAATCGCACTTCGGCTTTAGCCGTAAGAAATATATATAAATTATGTGATAATTATAATATATACAGCATAGTTTCTAGAAGACTCATAAAAACTTGTCATGTGCTTGGTTACATTACATAAGCACATATTATGAGTCTCCATTATCATTTACGATTATCGCGATGATAACATTGATAACCATATAATAATCGACTACATATCTTAATTTACTGATAGGTTTCGCATAAATGATAGCACAGAGGACTATTTAAAGTAATGTTGATTTACTAAAAATATTCGTATTTCTAAATTATAAACTTTAAACTTTTCAGGACATAGATATACTACATACATAGTAAGCAAGTGTTCTGCTGCTTTGCGTCTCAGATGTGAAGCCGGTTAAAACTACGCCTTGCAGTGTATATATACAAAATAACACACACATACCAATTTCTTAAACTTGCACAAGCTGCATGTTTGAGAGACCGGCATCACTTTGTTGTTCGGAAAGTTCAATCCACCTTTTTTTATTGGATTTGAGCTCTGCGTATGATAAAAAATCAAGCCGTGGTGGCCTTATGGTAGAAGCAACGGCCTGTTATCTGATGGGCCCAGGTTCAAACCCTGGCCTGTACCAATGAGTTTTTCGAAGCTTAAGTACAGTGATTGACACCATGAGCTGAAAAAGAGAGATAGGGCCAATTGGGATCTTCCATGGGTCCACACATTTAAATTGGAGCCCAACTGGGAACTGTACCTCCACCTTACAGAAGACGGCAGTCAAATAACACTACTTTGATGTAGTGTTGTTTCTGCGGTGAGTAAGTTTGCCAGTGCTCCACGAGGATACGCTGCGCTAGTAGTATGCTGCTAGCACAGTCCTCATCAACCACAGGGTTGGCAACGCGTTAGTGATACCCCTGGTAATGCTAGCGGCTATCCGCTAGCGTTACCAGGGGTAGCCTATAGAGGCTACGCTGACTGCTTACCATCAAGTGGGCCTTATGCTTGTGTGCCACCTTAGTGGTATAAACAAAAATATAATATACCTAATAATACGAGCCATAATAAAGAAATAGTATTGAGGCATAATATGTTAGGGTGCATATTTTCCTTAAAATGTATAACTAGTAGGTGTAAATTTTGAAAGCTTAATTACATCACTCGTGTGGTTGTATTCTCTTGGGTGCTACCTATTTCATTGTTGCTGTTTGACACCTTGGTTGGTAAACAAAAATTTACAACTGGCTAGAATACCAAATATGTACTAGAATTCAAGGCCTTATTACTCATCCACTAGCTAGCCGCCGCCGCCGTAGGTATTGCTTTTTGTCGAGTGAATGTTGAAATTTGACAGGAAATATACCAATCATGCAGGTACTTACTTATGTATTGTTGCGATTGTGGTTGAATGGCTTAGAATTGAAATAAAGCTCAGTAAAACCATTTATAGTTATTGGCAATTTTCCGTTTATGTAAATAAGGAAGGGCGATTTGGGATTTCCCTTGGGTTATCATATTTAAATTGGAGCCGCCCGACTGGGGACTGTACCTCCACCTTACAGAAGACCGCAGTGAATAACACAGAATAATAACAGAAACACAACACTACTTGATGTAGTGTTGTGTTTCTGCGGTAAGTAAGGTTGCCAGTGCTCCACGAGGATACGCTGGGCTAGTAGTGTAATGCTGCTAGCACAGTGAGTCCTCATCAACAACATAGTTGGCAACCCGTTAGTGATATCCCTGGTATTACTAGCGGCTATAGGCTACGGTGACTGCTTACCTTCAGTGGGGCCGTAAGCTTGTGTGCCAACTTAGTGGTACAAGAAGGTTTTGGTTACGAGGGGCACATTTTTTTCACAGGTTTTTTCTAAAATGACGTTATTTTACAACCGTCACACAGAATAAGCCCACTGATGTTGGTAATAATATGTTTCATCGTTGCTCTTTCAAAAACACTATGTGTATACGCCGAGTTCTTTCAAGTATAATGTTGGAATCGTATATACGTCTGCTTCTGCAATACCAGCATTACCGGAGCGTATAAACTTTATACGCTCCGGTTACATACCACTTACCATCTAGGGCAATCTGTTAGGATTCGTTTGGATCCTTCTAAAATTTTCAGCGATCTCCAGAGACCCGACAAATCTCAAAATCTCCAGAAAAACAGCTTCTCCGAAAGTTCTCTACAATTTTAAAACGAACACATAATTTCATTATAAATATTTATTTCTCCCGACAATTTCTTCCCCCAAGATCCTGACATTTTAAAGCTTTCTTTAGATATTTTGAACCTTCGATCTGGCAATGTATTACCATCAGATGGGCTCTTAAAGCTTGTTTGTCACCTTTCAAGTATAAAAACGTATCCATACAGAGGCACTTGCTTTACTCGCTCTTAAAAGGGAACAATGCTAATCAAATTCTTTCATATTTTTAAGCATGCACTTAAAATCTATAACGATAATTACCCACCGCTTGCTAATTTCTTCCTGAGTGTTTTGTTTACATACTAATCTACATACCTAGTGCGAATTAGAATACTAGTAATGATGTGTACCTACTAGTGATTAAACATAGTCTTCTAAAAAATACAAGGCTAAGTGATTCACGCCAAATTATAATAAAAATGTTTACGGCTTAAAATTATGTCATTAGGCCAACCAACTCATTACATTACAGATTTATTTTAGGCAGACGAACCAACTCATTAAATGCTAGAATTTATTTTATAAGTTGGTAATCTACTTCAAGAAAACGCATCGAGTAGGTTGGTATGCCAACGAGGTATAAAGCCGAATGCCGCTCACAATATATTGACAGTATGCCAAATAGGTGTCTTGACATAATTTTATTAGAATCCGTGAAGTTACTACTGCTTCATTGTTTAGTAGTCGCTGTAGTATTGTTTTGTATTATCCTTCAATATTCCTACCTGCTAACAAGTTGCTACCTTACTACACAGGTGGAATACACACAAATTGCTCGCTTGAACGGTAAGACAAATGTACACCACGAAGGTTTGCCATCATGGAAATCGGTCCCGCGATACCTAGCGCAGAAATCAGTTTTATTAGCCACTAAACCATCGGTGTTGCTTAGTTAGTTATTAATAATTATATGTACTTGTACATGTACTTATTTTGCACTAACACGCATTTTGCATAAAAGAAAAGACATTCGTATGTATTGTACAATGGAGCAACTTCTGAGAACATTCTTGCCATTCAACAATTCGTTCCGACTTGTCACTCTGCTTATTGACGGTGCCGGTGCACAAAGAATTAAAATGCCGGCAAAAAGTATGAAAGTAACATAAATCGTTTGTATTGTATCAAAATAAGTAGATACATCGTAGGCGTGAATGACCAAGCTCAAAGGCTGAGGCCAAACCCCAAATCTGTATGTAAATTTCGCATGAATGAGATCACCGCGTATTGTGTGAGATACCGACCCGACCTTCGCATTCAGAGTTTCGGAGTTTAACCTCCACAGAACAAAATCAACAACAAATGTAAAGTAGGATACCTAAAGTATCACCGTGTGAGTGAGGTCACACACACTATAATAGTGCTATTCTTTACACATATGACAGAATCTGTATGACAGATTGACAGCTTTCTCTAGCCTACATGCGGTTACACCCCGTTTCACCGGGTTACACATACTTATATCTCTTATATTATCATAGGTATGCGGATTTCATGTAAAAAAATCTTATTTTAATTTAATTAGTAATTTAATTTTTTTTCGGTCTGACGTACTACGGACGACGGTGTTAATCGAGATGGGATTAAAAAATGTTTATACCTATGATAAATATACGAGTAAACCCTTCATATGGCAGAAGCGCACGCGTAGGTCAAAAACGGTCCCATCTTCGGTCCTCAATTTGTAAATGATAGATAACATAGTAATAGATTAATAAATTTGCATGTAAACTGTAATTAAGAACCTGTTTATATTGTAAACAAACCAGTCGGATAAAATGGGATCGGTTCTTAATGACCACAATTTATAGACATGTGTACCTCTACCTATAGATAATAATATTAAAATAAAAATATCTCCCTGACATTTTAGCGTAGCGGTTGTATTCTCTTGGCCTGACATCGACTTGCTTCACCGCTATTATGGTTACATATTAATGTAATACTTGTAGGTACTCCTACATTTCCTTGTGTAGAATGGTTGTGGTCGCCTAACCTACGAAACCACAAAATATAGAAGATTCACATCACACAATAATACAATCATTATTATTTTGGGAAATTTGAAAGAGCTCATAATCCTTTCTAGATATTATGCACTATATATAAAACGTTACATGAACGACATTATTGTGACTTCCGGAAGATTACGATTACGGCTTACGACCGATTTTTATCGTCAATTCCAAGTTGTCACCAGCGCAATGTCACCTTTTTAGACGTAGGTACCTAGTATATTATTATCTACTCTGAGTTTTTAGGTAGATAAGTAGGTACTTTATGGCATGGATGGAATGCCACGCCACACACTGCCAAAGTAATTTCGTCGGACGTACGTATCTTATTTCTTTTGTTCCATTGGAGTATCAGTAGTTTACCTCAACTTATAATCATATCATAACTTACCAGAAATCTAGTAAGTTACTAGGTTTCTGATACCTGAGATATTCTAAGAATAAATATTTATGCTAACAGCATATGGTCCTCCTTAGTGCCAGCCTGGCCAGCACAGCATATTCTCGAGGTTGTTGAAACCTTACCACAGAAACAATTCACAATAGGCTGCTATATAGTCCATAGTCAGGTGGCTTAGAGCCTATATTTTTTAATATAACCACCTGACTATATCCAGTAATCCCATTACCTCTCTTCTATCCTCGATTGGAGAAAAATATTAGTACAGGCCGAAAACGAAAGGTCCTCAGATTACCTTTTAAATGTTTGACGATATTTTAAACCACGACAAGAACCTTCTACAAAGATAGTTTATAGCTCCGTGGATCATAATAGGTATAGACGTTGCGTTTATGAACATAGATTGAAAACAAAACTGGAACTTCAAAGTTAAGTCATACGTACGTAGGTCATATCACAGAGTAGAGCGTATATCGTGTAAGAGGCGACCATACCTAGGTAGAAAATGTACCTAGTACAAGTTGCAACAGACATTTTGTTACACTTAACGAACGCTAGAAACCTAACACACCTCAATTCTTGAAATAGTTCTATGTAAAAATGCAATGACTCAAATGTTTGGTTACAACTGGTATAGTTTCGACAGTGGATCGAATTTGTATCTTTTATATCTATCGACGGTGTCGAACGAATTCTTAATGGTTGTGCAATTAAATAAATTCTAATGAAAACACTCGGGACCATCGGTATCTTGTTATGTGGATTCCCAGAACAGTGTTACTTGGAGGCGTTTCCTATATATTCATCATCATCCTCCCAATTGTTTCGGTTCTAATATAGCGCGTTTTTCTAAAGGAACTAGATACATGCTGTGGCGACGTATTGGTTGTTCGATAAAAGTCGAATATGGGTCAGCTAGGTACTGAAACCGATGACTGCGAAGCGCAGGCACTGGTCCTACATAGGTACTTAAATGCTTCATAAATGTATCGAATCAAATATTTTAGAATTGTTAAAGGTAACCTATTACCCTTCTACATAACAACACATGTATGTATTCTGTCACTTGTTTGTAGAGGCGACCCGTAACTTTGTAATCTAATCTAGAATATAATCTAAATAATTAGATGATTTGTAGATTTGGGAGACACCTCTTTTTTTCAGGGTCCTCATCGTGTTCCTTAGAATTTGCAATTTCATTTCTTATCTTATCTTATTGTAAGTAGTTATTATGTTATTTGGCAATGTTTTGTATTTTTGATTTAAGTATGTATGTATACAACGTCATACTAGTAATAGGTTTACTTGTATACTTATATCGTGACATTACCTCCACGAATCGTAGGTACGACCGAATAAGCATTACACTGTTGCAATTAATCGAATAAAATTGATTGCAGTTGTCTTGATCTCGCCACCTGTTACTTTTTCTTGCGTAACTTTTTTGCAAGGTGATTTATTTATATAAACAAAACAACAAACACGCTAGGAATGAGGTTATATCATATATTTTTTTAAAAAAGAAGTCGGGTAGGTAGAACACCAAATCAGTACCGTTGTCATAGAAAACAGTACATCAGCTTTATGGGTGTTATTCCGAGACAAGGCAATACTTTAACTTTATTAATACTCGCATTTAATAATTTGGTTTTTAAAAAGACATTTAGGTATATTTTAGACAGATTTTTTTTTTCTTTTGACCCCCGTCTTTTAACAAGCGGTTATAATCTATAGTATATGCAATAGGTGTCTACCAGGGGTATCAATATTGAGATAATTTATTCACTGTGCAAGGAACAAACATCTTTATATACTCCCAGTGCCAGCATAGCGCATCCTCGGGGTGTTCTGGATACCTCGACACTACTCAGGTACTACAATACCAAACAGTAAGTAGCGTTATTCGGCTTCGATCTTCTATAATGTAAAGGCACATAGCAGCAGGCGAAGGTAACAAACTAGCTCAGTTGAGGAGTTCCTATTTTGAACGGGAAAGAATTTTGGAAATAAATGTAATCTAGGTAGTTTTTGGGTTTGCGTAGAAGAGTGAATGATGTGCATTTTTTGTTGAAACTCAACAGAAAAATTGTTACACTTAAAAATAGCATATTATTTATCTCTGTTGTACTTAGTATTTAAGTACCTACAGTACTTAAATACTAAGTACGTAATGATAACGACAAGTCCTACAAGCAAATACACGTTGATAAGAAGCCCATATTTTCTATATAACTGTATTCATGGCATTCAGGTCAAGATCAGTACATTCTGACACTTATTCAACTGGAATAAGCTTCAAATAAACAGCGATTTAGAAATCGCGCGCCCGTTCCGCGCTGCTGTTGCAATAATAATCTCTTTGTTTGTGAGAATCAGGTCTATTTAGTAATTAAGCAATTAATATAATGAATAGGGCCACGTTTGTGTAAATATTTATAAGATTTATTATTAGAAACGAATTAGGGTTCCGCGAACTCTAAAAATGAGCTCCCACGTCGGTGGCGTTATTTGGGACGTTTGGTTTATTATTCATTATATAATGAGGCTGCCGATCGGACGGCGCGCTTTCACTCGCTCGCTCGTTTAATTGCGTGCGCGATTGTATTCAGTCGGTTATATTTACTCAACTGTTGTTTCCACTGCTGAAAGATAAAGAAACAGCTAAAGTGGCACGTTACACGACGCTCGTATCTTATCGCCGCCACTCTATTGATCAGTCACCACATATCGCGAACGGCCCGCCTTATACGGACGACTGGACCACCTTTATTGTCCAATTTAACTTATCGACGAGAAGGCACACTGCAGGCGCGATGTTACCGGTGAAGTCATAATGTGTTATGTGTGTGTTGTACAGAAATAGAAATACAGTGTTTACAGGAAAATAGTATCAATAACGAAGTGTTGCGGTTTGTAATCGGACAGAAATGGCGGCCAAATCGCCTACGTTGAGTGTGAGGTCGCGGGAAGTCATCGGTGTGGACCAGTTCAGTCAGCGGCGCGAAGTGTTCGACAAACACGACACCGTATTCATGCCGCTACCGTCGCCCACCAGTGTCACTCCCTCTTACAGGGAGGTGGACCCGATTATCACTTCCAATCACGGGAAAACAACAGCCAATTTCAAACGAAACACTCCCGGATATTCCAGCATGCGCGAGACAAGGACGGACGAACGAGTCTTCGAATTTCGACCGCGAAAATACTCCGACAATTTTACATCTGAGTTGAACCAAAGTGACCATGTGGACTACAGACATACGATGACCGAGAGGACTCGGCGCCTGTCGAGGATGCGCAAAGAGTTCATGGCTTCGAACCTGCACGAGCCTTCCAATACCAGCCCGTTCAGCCGAGCTGGTACACGCGCCTCCATGCCAGCGAACAGTACGTCCCCAATCAAATATAAGATCGAAAGTCCCAACTTGTATAAATTTCCGTTTGCTGAACCATACACAACTCCGACACCAACACGCAAAGTGTTCGTAGATCTGGGGTCACCCGACGACGCTAGCAAAGAGAATGAAGACCCTGAAAAACCAAAACATAAAAGCTTACCAAACAGTGATACCAGTGAAACTGATTCAAAAATTGATCACCAAAAGTTATTTGAGGAGTTGGTGAAGAGATATTCTCCTCAACGGAAGCCGATAGACTGGACATTGCCTCCTACTAAGCCGCGGGTGATTGCGTCGGTGCCCAAATCTAGTTCGAGCGTTACCGATAGCCTGGACAGTGCAGAGAAGAAAACTATAGATGATAAGATTGAAAAACCAGAAGATGACGAAGTATTTGTCAAACAAGGTCAAGATAAGGCCACAAAATCGGCGAAACCTGAAGAGGCAAAAATACAGTCAGAAGTAGTACAAAATGGATTGGATTCGCTGAAGGACAAAAATGGTACTAGCAAAGACTCCGAAATATCACAAGCAGAATTGGAGGAGAAAAACGACAATGTTCCTGAACTGTCTCCGCTGCAAATACAAAGACAACTGTCCAATAATCCTTCCAAGAGGCCACCCTTAGACACAGTAGTAGACCTAAGCATTCCACAATTGATACAGAAGATGACGGCCGAGGGCGACGACCTCGAGCACAATTCAAAGGCCACGAAGAAAGTGAAAAGGAAGAGAAGTTTCCTGGACAAATTGCTAGGGCGTAAAAAGGATAAATAAATAGTACAAAAAAATTAATTATACTTTAGTCAAGTGACAATGCAAGTAACGCCGCAGTGTTGCATACCTGCCAAAGATATCAAGGTTGTTGAAACATGACGTCATTTTGTAATCTTCTTGTTAGTTGGTTTTAAATTAAATAATTGTATTTAAGGTAGATTATTTATACGAAAATAATTAAGGCCAGTCTTCCTCTGTTTTTTATCATAATGCAATGTTTGGGTTATCGCTAGCTGATAAACATAAGTGCCATGTGACACTCCCTATCTGCTAAATCCCCAAATGTGTTAACAAAGTAATAATAGCTAAATATAAATGAGACCAACTCTGTATATTATTATTTGGTCAATTATAACTAATTGAATGTTTCCTATGGCAAATCGAACAAACATTCCGCGTCTAATTTTCCTTGTAGATAATTGACTACAATATGCACGCCAACAACGACAATAATTACGTTCGCTAGTGAAACTGAAAAACCTTAATTGCTTAATAAAATGTCTTTGAATAACAATTGACTTTTATTTACCACAGACATACGTACATAAAAAAACAATAACGTTCTATAGCTAACAACATATTATTATTTTCTTTGAATAAATAGTTCTGAAAACCGTGATGGTATTCTATTATAAAATTAAAAGTGTTTATCACAGAACTAACAATATAATATACCTATTACAAAACATAAAACTATCTATATTTCCACATAGCAAAGATTAAAAACGATTGTAAAGGTATTTACCTTTACTGCAAAGTATATTTATACTTTGAAATAAATAGTTTCAAAAACTAGGCAGTAAGGCAATTACATATAATATCATTGCAGTAAGGCGTCAATTGAGGGAAAACTCTAAATAAATAAAAACACAATAGTAACAATGTGCATTTGCTCAAGCATATCTGGCAGGCGCGAACCTCAAGGCGTTTTTACAAATCCCATTTTATCAATAGTAAATATGTATATATAGGTTTATAGAACTACATTTGATACCCCTCTTTTAAATATTTTGCATAACTATAACTACATAAACATCTTAATAGATTGATTGTTAACTAGTTAAGGATCACAATTAATTAAATGATTTGTTTAAACCTAATCAATAATTTGGTAAAACTTATACACTAATCATAGCATTTCAGCATTTCAGCTCTGCTAGCGGTAGAGCTCTAAGCGCTAGGTTAGGTACTTAGGTGGCAAGAGAGGTCAAAATGTTTTTTTTAATTAAGGACAGGTGTTTAAGTTATTAGAGCATCGACTAAAGGGCGCCGAAAGACAATCTCGCTCTACCCTAATCATGTACTAGGGCCGGCGCTGAATTATGAATACTGAATAAACAATTTTTATTATTATTTTAATCTCATTTTGATGAGAGACGGCGACAGATTTATCAACTTTTACGTAGGCGCTTAAATATCTTAGATGAAATGTCTTTTGATGAAACAACTCTGCAACAACTTCATACTGCCCTTATGGGTGGGCTGGAATAACATAAAGATCCAAAACATCTCATAAATATATACTGCTAGCGGCCCGCCCCAGCTTCGCATGGGTAGACATTTATCAAATATGTTGTCTACCCGTTTTTAGACTCTTTCAAGCATTATTTTTAATTTTTCATTCTGTAAGAACCATCCTCGTACTTCAAGGAATATTATAAAATAATTAGCGAAATCGGTTTAGAGAGATCTGTTGTAAGCAGGCACAAGCTTGCAAGTATTCTTATATTACAAATATTCTTGCTTGGATATATTTTCATACATCTACATGGTGTTTGGAAAGGATAGCTAAGTTTTCAATATTATCCCATTCCATCCCATAGTAATGTTGTAAAGAGAACAGACTTATATGTTTGTTCGTAAAGAATAAATTCTAAAACAACTGGACCAATTTTAAAAATATCTTTTTCTAGTAAAATGTTATATGACCACTAAGTAACATAGGCTAGATTATATTTGATTGCTACAAGGGCGAAGTGACTGTGAAAAAGCTAGTGTAATTATAGAGAGTTCTTCATTGCGTTCAATTCCACATGTTATGAAAACAAAGATTAATTCTTGATCAATTGAAGAATATATTTTCTTTACTGGCCACTTTTCAAATCTTTGTCTATTTTTCTAACAGCTGCTTCTAAGGCAAATAGATGATCATCATGAACATCTGGTGCCAACTGTCTCATGGCCTTGGCTAGGTTGTATACATACTCCTTGTTAGAACCACTTGGGCCCTTACAACTAACCACCTGTTCAGCTAATTCTTCTATTGATGCTGGACCTGTAATAGTCAAATAAAAAGAAATTACTTAGAATATCTCAATTATTCATATTAACTAAGGAGTCAGAGAAAGTTTTAAGAGAGGTAGGGCATTTTGGGATTTCCCGTGGGTTTTCCTATTTAAATTGGAGCTGCCCGACTGGGGACTGTACCTCCACCTTACAGAAGACCACAGGGAAATAACAGTACTTGATGTAGTGTTGTGTTTCTGCAGTAAGTAAGGTTGCCTGTAATCCACAAAGATATGCTGGGCTAGTAGTTATGCTGCTAGCACAGGGAGTCCTCATCATCAACATGGTTGGCAACCCTTTAGTGATACCCCTGGTATTGAGTGGAACTGAGTAAGACTTGAAACAAGAGGTGTGTATGAAAAGTGGACCTTGGACATTCTTTGTCTATTACTATTTAATACTATTGCTAGCAGCTATAGGCTACAGTAACTGCTTACCATCAGGTGGGCCGTATGCTTGTGTGCCACCTTAGTGGTATAAAAAAAAACAGTCAGTAATAAACAATCAAGCTTAAGTGGCCTGAAGTGAATGTAAATTGCAATTTTGTGGAATTACGTCCCTGTGCATATTTATAGATGATGCCCTTTAGATATGTTGTTTCTTGTTGTAAACAATCCAAAATATGTGTCAAATGGGAGTATTTATTAGGATTTTCGATTGCACCAACTCTTTTACTATGTGTGAGCCTAGCATCACAATATTGTCTAGAATATTCTACCCATGTTGTTTGGTTGTGTAATGGATTATGAAATTTGAATACAACAGGAATCCAAAGCATTTTTTTTGTCTGCATTTGAAGTGAAACCACCATAATGCTACTAGTAATACTTGGCAGTAATTTTGTGGGGTGAAACAATTATGAATTGTCAGCCAAAACAACCCACATTCACATTAAAAATTAACAAAATTCTGGTAAAAACTCACCTGCATAAGATTCATTGTCTTCGGTTGCTACATATAAGGTCAGAGGAAATGGTTGTTGTTTAAGTTCTTTAGGATGGAATGTTACTGTTCTCTTCGAATAACCATTCTTTTCTCTAAAGTCTAGGTGTTTTGTGACTTGTTCTATATGTTCATCTTTGATCTTATAAGCTACGCCCCAGACCACACTGTCGGTATCATTGCTTGGTATTAATGTAACTACACGACCGGGCTGGAGAAATATGAAAAAAAATAAGTTAAGTCCAAGGCTGCAAAAAAAATGTAAAGCGATTGGCTTTCAATTTATAAAAATTGTGAATCTAAATTATGTAAATCAAAAATCAGGCTGTCAAATATTTTAGGTACTTACTTTTTCTGGAACTCCTCTATGATCAATACTATGCTGGTAAAATCTTCTGAGGTAACCTTTTATATAACCTACAATTTTGTATTCATATAAAAAATCTACTTTCCACACTAAAGACCCGTACCCAAATACCCACATTATGTATCGCTCAAGATTTCATACGTTTATTTATTCATTCTTGGATTTTCTAGTAGCTAATTATGTACACAAAGAATTCTGAAGGAATTCGATTGAAAAGTTTATTTTAACTAAATTAAATTGAAACACAGAATAAGTAATATACTACGTTTAATCAGCTGTTCCTCTTGACAGACAATTGGTAGCGGTTATGTACTCTGTGGACAATTGAATAGAGTTGCCTAGCGATAGTCGACTATTGCAAAATTAACGATAGTCTTTCAATAGTCGACGTCATATAAATATATCGATACTTGATAGTATCGAAATATTCGCTCCGATAGAATCGATTCTATTGATAACAAAACACTATTTCTTTCTTATTGAAGATCTGCATAGATGATACACTTACATAGGATAACAAAATTCCACCACGGACTAATTTTAGTACTTACGTTTCTTATATGAGATGAGAAGGCAGCAATGATTTTCCATGGAAACAGTTTAAGAGAATACAACCGCTAGAAACAGTGATGTAACCATGGATAAGTTTTGAATTAGCGTAGCGGCCCTGTCCTATCCTATACCCTCAGAGAACAATATAACTTACCTACCTACCCAAAGTCTACCATAGCGGTTGTATTCTCTTGGATTGGACAACAGATATCTACTATGATTGGACCCAAAGTATATCACGTACCACAGACTGCACAGAGTACATATACATAACCACAGAGTACATAACCACTACGTTTTAAAGTCTGTACTCTGTGAAGTGTACTAGGAGAGGAGACTGCTAGGCTAGCTCTTATCTTCTTCTTCTTCTTCCTAAGTATGGCAATCAATCCCTTCAGGGACTATTTTTGCCAGTGTCGAGTGTTAGAGAATTTTCATGTTGCAAAATTTCTCTTGTTTGCCGCATTAAAATGCCTAGTGTCATGCATTCTAACGCCCAATGGAGTTTCTGGAGACAACCCACGGCAGTAGCAGATCGTAACACGCCTTTAGATTAGAGGTAACCTATTGACCAAAATGATAAATCACTTAACCCAAAAGTCGTATTATGGCATTATTTCCAATGCTCATATAAATCAGTCACTAAATGAAACTTTACTGCACATATCGACACCAAAAATACACATTAAAGATCACTATAACACAATTTACGACACACTGGAAAAAATCTCAACCGCTCCGCCTGATTCCCGCCAAAAACTCCCTAGCTCTTATCATGTTTTATGCTTAGAATAAGGACTTAGTTATAAGTGTCTGAGTTTACCATTTATATCCTAGTCAAAACAAAAACAAAATATCTGTCAAAATTGTCAAATAGAAAGTCAAAGGTCAACAAAAGAAAAGATGGCAAGTACTTAACAAAAAATTTCTCTATCGGCTCAAAGTTCCTACATACCTACCTACAAATCAAATACAACCAAAATGGACCTATTCAATATAAACCAATTCTGGAAACAACAGAAACCATGATATTCCAGTTAATCAGTTCTAATAAATTCTAACCCATCAATTTCCCATACACATCAAATTCATGTCTGCTTTAGCGCAAAAACTCTGTGATGAGATCGTGGAGCCAGCATTAAAGCCCCCTACCGGTGAGACTGCTGACGATCAAGACACTTTTAGAATTATGCACCATACTCCTCGTAAAGACAGTAAAACAACCAGGACAGTTACCATAGAGAGGAAGAAAGAAGTTAACAGGTTACTGCCATCTGAAAAATCTATTGTTAATACATTCAAATCAAAGGAGACTTTATTAAATAAAACTTATGCTGATACAGGAGTAAACACACGGGTCACTGGTCCATTGCGGTGTGACAATGATTGTGTTACAATGGTACGCAAGAGGGATTCCAACCGTTGCTCTTGTAAATGGTCATCCAAGCAGTTATATAAATCTAGTGGCAAGCATATACAAACCTTTGATACAACATTCCAAAGTATTGATAAAGCTTGCACACAGTGTGTAGAAACGGCCAGCTGTGGAACTCAGTTTTTAGAGAAATTGAGTGATGTATTACCCCAAACTAAAGATAGTAAGGTGAAGCAGTCTAAAGGATATTTACAGCCAAATATTTCAACTGCTAAGAGAGAAACTTTGAAAATGAATCAGTCCTCTAACATCAATCATAAAACTTCTGCTGTCAACTCAGTATTAAATGCCAGG
Source organism: Falcaria lacertinaria (assembly GCA_951449985.1). Lineage (NCBI taxonomy): Eukaryota > Metazoa > Arthropoda > Insecta > Lepidoptera > Drepanidae > Falcaria > Falcaria lacertinaria. The sequence goes on along the minus strand of OX602127.1, from coordinate 3,806,088 downwards.
CGATGGGCTCTTTCACAGTATCCAACCAGGGGGCCCGACTTTTAAGATTTTTAGATACTTTTAATAAACCTTGAAATAATTACCAGGTTTTATTTAAAACAATCCCATATAATATATTGATAATGCTATCAATGGTTTGAGGAGCAAAATTAAGATACTCATGTACAAGTGATCTTAGACAGATTATGTATAGAGTTCAAGATCAAAAGTGCCTATACATTTATGAAGATAAATTTTAGTTTTCTATCTATATTATACATATAAACCAACAATCTAGCTATATGCACTGCAGATTTTTTTTTTTGAGTGCAGTCCACTGTTTCCACTGGCCCATGTACCTTTCTAAAATATTAATTTTCCATTTATAGTAAGAAAGGCACTAAAGTTAAATAAACGAATGAATTAGTAAATAAGAATAGCATAAAAAGAAAGAAGAATAATTAGGGACTTTAAGTATAAGACTCAATAATTCCTCTGAAATCTGCCACCCCTAGGCCGAGGCCTATACAGCCTAATGACAAATCCAGGACTGTATAGGCACTATAGGGTAGGATCATAGACATATAACAATAATATGTCTATTATACATCAGTGGGTGGGATGGTAAAATAAAATAAATAAAGACATGCCAAATAATGAAAAATTTATTCCTAGTTCAGTCCACTACTACTGCATACAAAAAAAGTTCTTTTATATTGTTTTTCCCTAAAAAATAATACAATACATGTTAGGTTGACAGAATACAAAAAGCATTTTAATCAATACATTAATGTATGCAATCAACTGGAAATATGATATGTTAGTGTTAACACAAACAAACCTGTCTTAATTTTATATGAGATATTACAATAAAATTCTGTATTACTTTTGCATCATCCGAGAGTTTGTTGTGTTAAAATGTTGGCTCACACAATGAACTACAACAAAAGTAGTGCTATTTTTTTAATAGATATTACTGTGTATCTAGTTTTATAACCTTAAGGCTATTTCTGAGTTATGTGAATGTTGCCATACTTGATGTAATAGTTTGTTATGGGCCCATAACTTCATACAGTGAGGCTTACATGTTCTGTTGAGCTGGGCTGGCTGGCGGAGGCTGAGCTTCAAGATTTTTGATAAGCTGAGCCAACCAATGCTTTGTGGAGTTGTCTTCTTGAAGGCATGTAGTGAAAGTTGTATCTCGGAGTTGATCTGGAAGACACTGTCGTAATGCTTCTCGAGCCCTGGGGTTGTCCGATAGACGAAGGTAACAGCGAACCACATGCTTCAGCAGCCTAGCAGATGGGTCCTTGGCAAGGGACAAAACCATCTTTCCTAATATCATAGCAACATGCGAAAATCGGTCATAAGTCTGGCAAATGTAACATAGTCCACTGTCATCAAGCAGGATCTTCTGCAGTATGAATGTAGCAACAGTCTTAGAGAGCTCAGATCCATTTTCCATGATGCGCAAGCAAAGTGGAATTATCTCAGTGGTCAGCAGGAATGTAATCACTTCCTGTTCATCAGTTTTGACTAAGGCTCCAATAACTCCCAGGCTTGTTAAACGCAAGTATTCAAAAGGACGAGTTTTGGAAACAGTGTGGAGGAATGGGTAGAGGAATAAGGGCACGTGCGCTTGAAGAAAAGCGGATCTCGTCTCGGGATGGGACGCGACGCATTGCATAAGCGCCAAAGCGTTGCATACGCGATTGCTTTGATGCGCGGTGAGCGTCGGAGGAATCATCGCCACGTAAATATTTGTAATCTCTTGCAGTAACGCTGCAATTGTGCCAAAACTATGCCATAGCATAGGCGCTAAGTCTGGTACTACCTCACGTTTTTTACTAAGCTCCAGAAGAGCATTTTCTCGCGTTTCGGGATTACAAAGCTCTAGAATCCATGTGTAGATCTTTTCTCTATCCACAACGTTCTGCATATTAGCCGGGCTCTGTTGTGAACCCATATTATTAATAATCATTGGTCCAATCTTCATTCAAATGCTTCGCAACACGAGAGTATACTGAAGCAGTTTAATTCATTGTAAAATAACTGTGATTTCTTACTATAGATTATCCATTTAAATTTCAGAATAAATACTATGTACTTCTTCGCCAACACTTTCTTCCAAAACCAAATCACACAAATTTATTACAAAATATTAAATGCTGTTTATTGACAGAACAGTATCAATCATTCAGTCCGTCTCCGTGGGATAAATTTGATTTAATTTGACATTAGTTTTAGTTGCTTGACTTATTGGCAGCTGTCACAGCGTACGTCTATTGTTGGCACCTTCGTCTAGATGTGGACAAATCCGGTGCCGTGTGCGAGCGCGATCAAACCCAAACGCGTCGCCCAACATCCGATCCGATGATAAAGTGAGGCGATTAACCCGATGATCTTGAAACGTTGAATGTCACTTTATTTTATAGTCTGTAGTCGGACTAGTCAGTTCAGTTCCAGTGTGACCGTTTTTAGTATATACAGTACCAAATTGGTATAATTTGGGCTCCGTAAACCTAATTTAGTATTTTTTGGTATTCTTTCATATTCTGGTATTTTTTGGTACATTTTTAAACTTTCAAGTTTCAACAATTTTAAACACTTTATTGATATATTTTTGGGTTGGGCGGGCAGCACTTATCTCCATTCGTTCGTATTCGTTCACATAATTTTGTCGTTGTCTGATGTTTACCGCAACTGTATCATTTTGTCTCTTATGAACGGTTAATGCTAACAAAAAGCGATTCGTGCTTTAGCTACATAATATATTATCTACGGTACATGCTCTACGACGCGGGGAATTACTTAAACCTCAGAGTAGATAATATACTACGTACAACTAAAACGTAAAAAAAATATTCCTAGCAATAAGTATAAAAGGGACCAAGGGTTTTTATTTTCTTTATTCATGTCTCGCCGATGTGTGGTTTTAGTAGTAGTGCTAGTGCTGTAAATGTTGAACAGTTTTGGAGAAAATTAAATTATTTTGTTAACAGTAAAAATGTTGTGTGCATACCCATTTCAAAAGTAAAATTTCATGGTAAAATTAATAAAGTATAGGTCGCGGCACGAAACTCTAGCGCTGACCGTTATTGCGCAGAAGTAAAAAATAAGGTGTCTTGGCGGGGTACAGGGGTGAAGGGCGAGCGTGCGTTGCGCCGATTGGCTCTCCAGTCGTACTCCGTCCCCCGTGCCGATACGACGCTCCGCGCACTTCCAGTGTACAGTCGCGTTCTGAATTGTTTTGTTGTCATCGTTAATTTTTGTTGTTGTTTTTTGTTAAGTTTGTTTTGTTGATTTGTTTGTTGTGTTTGTTAGTTTATTCACTGTTTGATTAAGTTTGAACAGTTTTTAAACAGTGAAAATGCCGAGGCCGAGAAGGAATACTGTTTTGAAAAGACAGGCACGGAAAATGGTGTTTGACGTGCATTGTTTTCTGAAAAGGGAATCGAATGATTTCATTAATTCCCTGAAACAAATTCAAAGTGAAATTGGCGAAGCTGCGAGTATTTTACTCGATTCTGACCGCAGCACTGTAGATATAAGTGAAATAAAACAAACTGCAGAAGTTATTCAGGCGGGAAATATAAAATTAAATAGTATAATTAGTGACTTACAGAAAATTCAGAAAAGGACAGCTGAATCTACAAAGACGTCCATAGCAACGGTAAGGAAAATCTCCACTGAAGCCAATAATTCCGACTTATTATCAGTATTTAGAACACCAGGCAAAAAACGCTCCAGATCAAAACCGGTCACAGATATTGATAACTTTGATCAAGGATTAATAAAGAGGTGCATACATAACTTTCATAGGACAAATAATGAACTTCCCACCGTCGGAAAGTTGAGAAAGAAGCTAGAGGAAGATATAAATTTCAAAGGCTCAGAACGAAGTCTTCGACGAATAATTAAGAGTTTAGGGTTTCGGTGGAAAAATACTGAAAACAATCGAAAAGTACTGATTGAAAGTTCAAATATACGTTTACTACGTATCGAATACTTACGCAAAATAAAACAATATCGCCAAGAGGGAAGGCCCATCGTATATACAGATGAATCTTACGTAGATTCATCGCACTCTGCTCCAAAAGCCTGGACCGATGGTACTACAAAAGGTCTCAAAAAACCTATCTCCAAAGGACAGCGGGTGGTCATTGTCCACGCAGGATCAGAGGCTGGGTTCATACCGAACGCACTGTTAACTTTTAAAGCTGGTGCGAAATCAGGCGACTACCACGACAATATGAACTACGACAACTACGAAAAATGGCTGAGGACACAGTTATTGCCGAACTTACCGCCTAATTCTGTCGTGGTAGTCGACAACGCATCATACCATAATAAACAATGGGACCTTGCACCCACTTCTAATTCCAAAAAAGCTGACATGCAGGGTTGGCTTACTGAAAAGGGCATACAATATGAGGAAACTCTACTAAAACCTCAACTATACAATTTAATACGGGCTAACAAAGATAGATTTAAAACATTTTCAATTGACAGGATACTAGCAGAGCAAGGACATCAAGTGCTAAGACTGCCACCATACCACCCAGATCTAAATCCAATCGAAATGGCATGGTCTGACATAAAGCAATATGTAGGCAGTAAAAATGTGAAGTGGAGTGTTGCTAAATGTATAGAACTAATTCAAGAAAAAGTTTTGCTGATGGGTGCTTGGGATTGGGGAAAGTTATGCCAAAAGGTAAAGGACATAGAAGAGCAATATGTCAAGAGTGACCATGTCGTGGATTTGGTTACAGAAGAATTCATCATTCGCGTTGATGGTGACAGTTCAGAGGATAGCCTTGGTGAGTCTGATGACGATGACGCTGTTAGTGCCGACGACCGAAGCAGCCCTGAGCCGGGGCCCTCAGTAAGCAAAAGGCCCTGTTGGGATACTATTGAAGGTGTAAGACCATTGTCTGATTCGGACTAGATATCGGAAAGGAGAATGCGGTGTCTGATGTCCACACCCTGCCGAACTCGCAGGTTTCTTCTATCCTGAGAAGAAACTTCAGTAGGTTCTTATGTAATTCGGACTTAATATAATTTTTTTTATTATTTGGTATTTAATATAAAAATTTACAAATCCGATAGTGTATTTATTTTTCTACTCCCCATAAACTTGTTAAAAATTATATTGTAGGTAACATGAAGTAATATTTGCGTGCGTGACAGTACCCATACGCAGTTAAGTTCCACATTTTGTTCACCGCTAGACTTACTATTTGACTTTACATTAAAACATTATTTTGCTGTTTTTAACTAAGCAATTAAATTACTAATTTGTATTGCGTGCGCGATGGTACCCATGCGCAGCTATCCCCTCCACGTTTCGCTCAGCGCTAGAGTTTCGTGCCGCGACCTGTAACTGATATTATTTTGTTCCGCGAAAATTTTCGTACGTTAATCAAAAGTTTTTAATGTTAGAGTCAGTGGGAGGGACCAAATGTAATTATTCCGAAGCTTGGAGAGCTTACGAGATTGGGTTTGGTAAGATATCCAGGAGCCATGTGAGTGAGGGTGGGGTTCAAAGTTTTCACAAGTTTGTGTTCATTACGGGTAGTGTGATGGCCAAGAAATGTGTTGTGCTAGTTTTGAATAAACGGGCCATACACGTTGCAAGGGCCATACACGTTGCAAGCGGACTGTACGTCCGACTGCTTTACGACTACTACATTCACGATCGAACCTGTCGCATAATACCAATATCCGTGGGACAGTCCACGACCGTTGCAATGTGTAAGGCCCGCTTAAATCGTAACTCAAAGACTACAATACAACTTACAGGCGTAACCTCATAGTAGATAATATACTACGTGCGTAGATAGATAGATATATATATTTATTTAATGGCAGCACAAAAAAGTACATTTCGTATTTTGCCAATGTCATGTAGATAATAGAGAGCATCCTCTTGGCAACGTCGTACGGTGGGATAACCACCAAGAAGGTTGGCAACGTAACTAAAGCAAATTTTGAGATGGCAGCACATCAGCGTGTCAGCCTACGGATGCGCTGTCACGGTGTCAACCAATTAGATTGACATTTGGATTTTTGACAACTACCTATACTATAAAGTTTATTTTTCTTTCTCACGTATTTGTACAAGACTCAAATCAATCGTTCAAGCAAGTTGTAGTGTGTATTTCTGTGTTGTGGGATAGTACACAAGATTCTGAGAAACTGCTTATAAATTGAGAGTAAAATCATCGTGAATATGTATTTCATGTGAGGCGGTTTTTGATTCAGAATTGCCTGCGTCCGTTGTTGTGGTTGGTAGGAACAAGGTAGGATGTTAATTTGAGTTCATAAAACTCTGTGCAATTACATATTTTATAAATTGTTTAAATTTGGTACAAATTGTTGTGAATATAAGATAATACCTTCCTATATCAATATGCGAGGCTGATTCATCGGACAGAATGACGCCATTGCCTACTCTAAATTGATATAAACAAACCCTGAGCTTTATTAGCTAATAAAACAAGACTGACCGACATACCAGTCATTACGATCGTGTTCACGCATCAAATGTATAACAATATGTTATGTTGGGTATGTACATAATATGTTAGTTAGTTGGGACAGGGAACAGCAGAGAGCATGACTATCATGAGATTACATGAGAGGACTGTAGTTGGACCTTTAGTGTGTAAAAATTAACACTCACTGCATTAATAAACTATTCTCATTGTAAAATGTTCTAGACTAGAAGTCTAGATAGTGCAAGTATAGTGAAGTCAACATTCTGCCTTCACTTCTAACCGAGAAAACAATAACAATTGAAAGGACAGTTTATATGTTCCTAATGTAATTATTATATTTGTCTGTATTATAGAAATATGGAGGTGTCCCATTCTTTGACTTTGAATGAGACTGCACTGCAGCAACTACCTGATGACAAGAAGCCACATTTTATTTTTGAGTGGCTTAGATTTCTGGACAAAGTTCTGGTTGCTGCACATAAGGTAACTCAATTAAGAGCTTTGCACTTAAGATTTTTCTATGATAACTTTATCTACCATTGAGTTAGGGGTACAAACATTTTTTTGGTATTTGTATTTTTTTTTTGGATTTGGAAGGTTTGTATTATATTACAAACTAATAATTATTGAAAAAGCATTTCAGTTTTAAATATTTTTTTATCAGGTTCTTACCATAGATACACTATAATCATGGTGGCTGGAATATTAAAATATAAATAGTTGATTAATGATTATTTATCTTTAATAGTGTAAATAGGGATGGCTATTCTTAAAAAATGTTTGAATATTTCTACAGTTCTACTACAAATGTACCTAAGTATATTAAGGATAATGATAAGGGTAGAATGATAAATATGATATATGGTGTCAATATCATTAATCTAATTTTACATTATTTTAAGTGCTTTCCTATTTAGGTCAGCATTGTGGACTTCTTTGTAGTATTTCAAAATGTCAAACATTCACGATAGTTGACCTTTGCATACCCTCATTTTGTTTCCTCAAGGGAGATTATATGCATTATTAGGTAGGTCATGAATAGAATGACAATTTGTAGCTTTAAAAGCTGCTTTTGTATTATAGTTAGCCAAAAAGGGAAACATGTGAAAGGTTAAACAAAATGTTACTCATAAACCTGTTAGTTTGAGAAGATAATGGTGCCAATTCTGTTGTTCACAATTACTAAACTTAACTAAAATTTGACAGGTCTAAAAATATTGCCATCCTTATTTAACCCCACACATGAGAAAGGGATAGCAACACTTTAAGAATTTGCTCTGAAATTTGCCAATGATTTTCTTTTCATTTTATTCTAATTTGGATGGTAAGTGATACCAGAGGTATCAATAACATGTTGCCAACCATTTTTGTTGTGGACTCACTGTGCTAGCAGCTACACTACTAGCACAGCATATCCTCATGGTGCTCTGACAACCTACATTACTTGCAATCTAGCTGAATTGGTAAATGTTTGATATGTATATCCTAAAGTATAAATAACATATCCTAAAGCAGATTATTATAAAAAATATTTCAGTCTGACATAAAAAGCTGTCAACAAAAGCTAGTGGCCCAGCTAGTGAACCTCCTGCGCGAATCTCTCGGGGCGCCCGCGCGGCGGCTGCTCGCGCGATGCCTGGCCACCCTGTTCTCAGTTGGAGACACCTTCCTTCTCTTCGATACAGTTAACAAGTGCAATGACATCATCAAAGTAAAGGATGATTCACCTTCCTACCTGCCAACCAGATTGTAAGTTTTTATTTAATTAAAAAAAAATATATTTTGATAGTAGGTGGCAATCACCATACATCTTGTGTGACAGTAAGCAGTCTCAACTGACAGTAGGCAACCAGTGTAGTCCAACCAAGTACCAAGTAGTATGCCAGAATAACAGCAGGGGAAGAACATAGATCTAAATAATAATATACCTATTTTTATTTGAGTTGAGCTGATGTAGCATCTGCAAACCAAATTCGCATTTTACCTAGAATCAGTGACATGCCATGAGGGTAGCTATTGATGATATCTTCAACAACCTAGAAGGGTCTCAGACAAACAAGCTTGTGGAGCTACAGGCAATTGCTTAATTGGCTAGATAGACAATTATCAATTAAGAGTTTTTGTGCTCACACGCTCTTATGCCTTCCAGGGCAGCTATATGTTGCTTGGGCAGTATGTACGAGAAACTGGGCAGGATGATGGGCCGATCCTACGAGGAGACGGTGACTACTCTGGTCCGATCCCTGAAGAGTGCTGAGTCTCAAACAAGATTGGAGATTATGAATACTTTGGAGAAGGTAATTGTGTGTGTTATTAAACATATACTGTTTTCTTGTAAGAAGCGTAAAACCTAAGCCATGGTGCAAATAATTATATTTGAATGAAGTCATTGGTAGCAGCCAGTAAAGTAAGGTAATATCCTTTTGTTATTCACATTGTTTTATATACTTTTTCATATCTTACCATTCCAAATGAACATGACCTGTGTGTATTTCGTAATGTCTGACTATTATCAGTATTTCCGTTGAGTAACACAGAATGAATTATGATACTGTGCTGCTTTTTATCAACTACTTAGCAAACATAATATGTACCCTACTTTATATCCTAGTCTGCTACTACTACTAAATTCGTAAGTTAAGCAATTTCACTTTTTATTTCTTGAGTTACACACCTCTTTCGCTTCTTTTACATTTATCCATTTCCGACTATACCTTACCTCTCGAAAATATAAATATTATGACAGCACCGTTTATTTGACAATGCGCGGTGTTCGGTTAGATCTGCGTGGGGATGGGTTCGGCAGCACCGGCAGCGGTGCGGGAAGTATGCCGGGGCGCGCGAGCCGCGCTACAGTCGGACCGCGCCCCCGCCGTGAGGGCCGCCGCCGCTCATGCGCTGAGACACCTACTGCCCCTCATGCGGCTCACTCCCGCCGAGCTGGACGCCATCGCCGCCGCCTGCCTGAGGGCCGCGCACCCTAGCGACTACAACCTCAGGTATGGCCCCACACACTGCCCCAGCCCTCATCAAGAGCGGATCCAACTATCAAGTCGGGGGCTCATATAGTCGAGGTCTAGCCAGGACACGTTCCAAATTCTATTACAATAACATAAATCTGTAGTTACACCTAATATTATTTATCAACAGATGTGCCATCGCTGAGCTGCTGGGAACATTGATAGCGACCACACAAGCCGGCGAAGTCACTAATATGAACAGCAAACTGCTTAACCAGTCAGGTAACCACTATACCTTCTACATATAATATAGTATGTGGTTGGGCTTTGGCCCAGAGCTATTTTTTATAATACATTATAAATATGGGAAAATCCCTACAGTTTATTTTTAATACTACTCTAAGGCTTCTCAACCCCTTGGCATGCTGTCAGCAACACAGCCTCATTAGAGTTAGTTAGAGACATCTCTTGTGTTTTGCCCAGGGTATGCTATGAAGAGGTCGCTATTCATAGCACCCCACATATATGGAGTACTAGCTTCTGCCCGCGACTTCGTCCGCGTTGTCCTTAGAATCCCAGAGGATCCTTACATTTTTCCGGGCTAAAAATATTTTGCCGGGATAAAAAGTATCCTATGTGTCAATCCAGATTATAAACCATCTGTGCACGAAATTTCATCTAAATCCATTCAGTAGTTTTTGCGTGAATGAGTAACAAACTTTCATCCATACTCACAAACTTTCGCATTTATAATATTAAGTAGCATATAATATTAGGTCCTTACATATGAAATTGGCGTTTTGTATGGGAGGAACAAAAAGTCGAATATTTTTTAATATAATATATTTAATTAATCAAAGTATGAACCATTATTTTCTATGCACTTTTGCCATCTCATAGGTAGTTCATTGATCCCTTTACTAAAAAAACCAGTCGGACGGGAATCAATAAAATCTTTGAAGGCGATTTGGACTGCCCCATCGGAGTTGAATTTTTTCCCTTGCAAGAAGTTATCCAAATTTCGAAAAAAATGGTAATCTGTTGGAGCAAGGTCCGGGGAGTACAGAGGATGTCTTAGACTTTCCAATTGAAGCTCTTCTAATTTAGTAGCCGTCTGTAGCGCAGTGTGTGGTCTAGCGTTGTCGTGAAGCAGCAGTGGCGTGGAGCGATTGACCAGCCTAGGTTGTTTAGCCGCTAGTTTTTCCATCATGGTTTGCAATTCCTGACAATAGACATCAGCCGTAATAGTCTGGCCAGATTTGAAAAAACTGTAATGAACAATACCGGCACTAGTCCACCAAACGCTTACAAGTAACTTTTTTGGGGTTAATTTTAGCTTGGGGCAGGATTTGGCTGGCTGGCCAGGATCTAACCATTGCGCTGAGCGCTTCCGATTATCGTAAAGAACCCATTTTTCATCACAGGTAATGATTCGGTTTAAAATACCTTCATTATTGTGCCGGTTTAGTAATGTAACGCAGCAGTCGACGCGCGTTTGCCGGTTTGTTTCAGTCAATTCGTGAGGTACCCACCTTTCAAGATTTTAATCTTCCCAATTTGCTTCAAGTGAATTAAAACAGTTTTATCACTAACATTGCAGCCTGCAGCTAACTCGGACGTGGTTTGCGATGGATCCGCTTCCACAATAGCCTTCAACTCTTCATTATCAACTTGAGTCTCAGGCCGTCCACGGGGCTTGTTCTGCAGGTCGAAATTTCCAGAACGAAAACGTTGGAACCAAAAACGAACTGTGTTTTCTTTTGCAACACGACCGCCATACACATCATTCACCCTTCGAGTTGTTTCCGCAGCACTAGTGCCACGGCGGAACTCGTACTCGTAAAGAATGCGATATTTAAGGTTTTCCATTTTGTAAAATGAGTGACGCAAACAGAAAAAAACAGAAGAAAAAAAACAAATGAATGACGATCATCGAAGCACAAATACATGAGTCTATAGCTGTACAAATTTGAATTTGGAATTCCTTACCAAAGAGGAGAAATTCGTGATTAAAGTGGCCAGTACGAAAAACGCCAATTTCATATGTAAGGACCTAATATGTGTATGTACGTAATTGAATTCAATATGCCGCGTCTTTAGGATTAGGTATATAGAACAGTGCCTAATTAGCACATCTTAGTTTACTCCTAATAAGCACATCTCATATTTAATTATTGTTTATTTATAGTCCAGCAAAATAAAAAGGATCCACCCAAGAATGTGGTGTCATTGGACGAGGCGTTGAACCTTCTCATGGGAGCATTCTTACGTGGCGGCACATCTTTCTTGAAGGGGGAGATTATCAAATCCGGCTCGGGAGTCAACCGGGAAGTCAGAGTATGCGTTACACACGTAAGTATTAATAAACACTGTTTGTTATGTTTATAAAAAGCTATATATACCACTAAGGTGGCAAACAACTATATGGCCCGCCTGATGGTAAGCGACTACCGTAGCCTTTGGATGGTTACCATACATCATGGGTATCACACTATGAATTCACTCCCGATGGAGAAATACTTTTAGGATCCCTAGTGATTTTTTTTAGTTTCATCCTATTCAACAACTTACCAAAGTGAAATTGCAATTAGAAGGGATATTTCTGAGACAACTGAACAGATATTTATTTTTGCACTAATGAAAATCTACTCTATCCCTGTGTAACCTAAGCTTTTATAATTTGAGGCTATTTGATATCCTATATCTACACAAACGAAATCTACGCCAACGCTGATTTAATCAGCAGCATAATTTTTTTTATGTTAGCGAAGACTGATGTTTTTCGCAGGCATACGTAGTGTTCGTACAAAACATGGGGGGTGTTTGGCTGGAACGCAACATGACAACGTTTCTCAACCACGTGCTAGACTTGGTGGCCAATCCGAAGGCCGCCAGCTCCCACGTGGACGCGGTGTACTCTCGGAAGTGCATCAACTACATACTGCGCAACACGCTCGGCAAGATGCTGGGTGAGAAGGCCCAGGCCTCCGCGTGCCGCGAGATCGTGCAGATCGTCATCAAGCAGATGAACAGCATTGACTTCAATCCAGAGAATGCCAAGGATTGTAATCAGGTGAGAGCATCATTTTTCACTACATACATTATGTTACACTCAAAAGTCAACTGTTTCGGCTTGTTCGTCAACCTGGCTTAGTTGGCCCACATTGGTTTTTATCGATGATTCGTTTTTACCGCGACTTCGCCCGATTAGCAATATAATATTCAGTTGTCAATATGGACGAGCAAACTCATTAGCAGCGCTTGAAGTATAACCTATGTTACTCAGTGATAATATATCATTCTGTGAGTAGCATTGTATATTGTATACCCTCTCAACCCTCTGCCTTTCAAGAAAGGGTCACTGTTATGTTATGTATATAGAGGTCATCTAAGCAAAAAATAAGCCCTAAACTTAATTAATCCCTCTCAGAGAGAGTAGAGAGCACCTTTTCAGTTTTACCTTGCACACCACTTGTTTATTCTACATCCATCAATCTCTTATCATGTAATCGAATTAATTAATCCAGTGGTAAAGTCTGAAAGTAATTATTTGTTAAGTTTATTTAAAAAAATTATGAGTTTGATAATATGTAAATTTTGTTAGTGAAGCTACGAATTATTTTATTTGTGTTACAGGAAACACTATTCAGCCAACATTTGCTAGTGTGTGCGCTGACAGAAGCGGGAGAGTTGGCGCTCCAGCTGGGAACCTCGGTACAGAACCTGGTTTCTGATGGCTCGCTCAATATGATCGATGCTATTTGCACTGTGAGTATTATTTTTCCTGTTCAAGCACATTTTTTAGGGTTACGCACCTCACAAAGAAAAAAGGAACCCTTATAGGATCACTTTGTTGTCCGTTTGTCTCTGTCTGTCTGTCTGCCAAGATTTTTTTTTCAAGAACGCATGGAATTTCGTCAAAATCAAATACCCGGGTGTGTGGTCTCTTCCAGCTGTAGAAATATCTAACCTGTAAGTCAACGTGAAGAAAAGACATGAACGTTTATGTCGCAAATTTTGATTGTTTTTGGGCTTTTGTCTTGGGTTCAATCAGGTTGAGGTAATTATTATTATTATTTGGTAAGACACACTAGCAGCTAATTAGCTGATGCGTGTGTATCAAATAGCTTGGAGATATCTTCCTTGTCCAATCTGTTCTTAAAGGAGATTAGGGTTGAAGCCATTACAACTTTTTGTGGGAGTTTATTCCATGCTGTGACCACTCTGTTAGGCAGGAAATGTATCATTGGGTCAATATGTTTATTATTTCTCTCATAACTTAAGTTTTGAACAATTGAACTATTGTAGGTTTTATGTTTTCTTTAAATATATTTTTTGGATGTATAGGTGTTAGAACACCCATGCGTAGCAGCGCGGTTGGCAGCGGCGTGGTGTATCCGTTGCGTATGTGTGGCGCTACCGGCGCAGATCACGCCGCTATTGGATCGCTGCGTCGACGCACTCGACGCGCCCAGACCGACGCCGCATCATATCTCTGGTACATACACTTAAGATATACTTTAAGTATGACATTCGTTGAATATTTTATTATTATTTTCACATCATTGGCATTTTGGATTAATTTAATTATTTGATGTTTTTTACGGTTTATTTAAGTTTATTTGTTCCACATCCTGGGGAGCTCTCGAGAACAACTTAAGGAATTAATTCTAATATAGAATTTGTGTATATATTTTTATTGGAAGTCTTATTATAACAGTTTATTTATTTGGCATAGTAACAACATACAAACAACTTACATTATATTCTTCTGATTATGCTTCAATAAAAAGAACTAACTTAAGCTGTTTTGGCGTCAATCTCTCGCATACAAACAATAAACGGAAATTATAATAACTATTGTTTGGGCTTTACTGTGGTTTATAATACACACAACAATAATGTTTGCTCAAAAATATTATTTATAAAAATGTCACCTTGCTTCAGGTCTATTATAACGTATGGATTTTTATTTAGGTTTCTCAGCAGCATTGGCAGCAATATTAGGCGCAGTCCGACTCTCCCCACTGGGTGTTCCCCACGGGCGGGGTAAAGTGGCATTCAACGCCGCGGAGCAGCTACTCCGCTCTGCTGGTCAAAGCAGCCGTCTCACCGCCGCCCGGACCAATGCTGGCTGGCTCATCGTCGGAGCTATATGCACTCTTGGTGAGCGATCAATGTATAACGTTACTAGCTGTACCCGCGACTTCGTTCGCGTGGATTTCATTTTGATTAAAATTTCATGAAGATTTTTTTTGCGCGGACCTATTTATATTTTACCCTAAGGTTTTCAAGAAGAGTTCGCTTTACCTTTACGACTGCCTTCTGTATTCACTACCCTAGATCTGTTTATATCTGTTTACTTAATTTGTGGTATGCAATAAAGAGTATTTGTACTGTAATCTAAAACAAGGTGTGTAATTCAGGAGTGCCCGTGGTGCGCGGCTTATTGCCGCGTATGCTGTTGTTGTGGAGAAATAGCTTCCCGCGCTCCGCTAAAGAGCTGGAATCAGAAAAATCCAGAGGAGACGCGTTCACTTGGCAGGTGAGTTCGAAGTACTATGTATTGTTATTGCTTTAAGGGACTTGTAGCAGATCGTAGTATATTTTGTTTTAGACTATCTCTACGTTGATCTATAATATTGTTATATGAGTAGGGTGTGTGACTAGGGCTATGTTATTACATATGTGACAAAATCAACGTGGTTGCTTCCATTTTGATTTTTGTAAATGTCTACACCAGAGCAATTTATTAAACACTAGCGGCCCGCCCCGGTTTCGCACGGGTAGACAAAATAAATGTCTACCCGGGGCGAGCAGATAGTATAATATTAGGTCCTTACATATGAAATTGGCGTTTTGTATGGGAGGAACAAAAAGTCGAATATTTTTTAATATAATATATTTAATTAATCAAAGTATGAACCATTATTTTCTATGCACTTTTGCCATCTCATAGGTAGTTCATTGATCCCTTTACTAAAAAAACCAGTCGGACGGGAATCAATAAAATCTTTGAAGGCGATTTGGACTGCCCCATCGGAGTTGAATTTTTTCCCTTGCAAGAAGTTATCCAAATTTCGAAAAAAATGGTAATCTGTTGGAGCAAGGTCCGGGGAGTACGGAGGATGTCTTAGACTTTCCAATTGAAGCTCTTCTAATTTAGTAGCCGTCTGTAGCGCAGTGTGTGGTCTAGCGTTGTCGTGAAGCAGCAGTGGCGTGGAGCGATTGACCAGCCTAGGTTGTTTAGCCGCTAGCTTTTCCATCATGGTTTGCAATTCCTGACAATAGACATCAGCCGTAATAGTCTGGCCAGATTTGAAAAAACTGTAATGAACAATACCGGCACTAGTCCACCAAACGCTTACAAGTAACTTTTTTGGGGTTAATTTTCGCTTGGGGCAGGATTTGGCTGGCTGGCCAGGATCTAACCATTGCGCTGAGCGCTTCCGATTATCGTAAAGAACCCATTTTTCATCACAGGTAATGATTCGGTTTAAAATACCTTCATTATTGTGCCGGTTTAGTAATGTAACGCAGCAGTCGACGCGCGTTTGCCGGTTTGTTTCAGTCAATTCGTGAGGTACCCACCTTACAAGCTTTTTAATCTTCCCAATTTGCTTCAAGTGAATTAAAACAGTTTTATCACTAACATTGCAGCCTGCAGCTAACTCGGACGTGGTTTGCGATGGATCCGCTTCCACAATAGCCTTCAACTCTTCATTATCAACTTGAGTCTCAGGCCGTCCACGGGGCTTGTTCTGCAGGTCGAAATTTCCAGAACGAAAACGTTGGAACCAAAAACGAACTGTGTTTTCTTTTGCAACACGACCGCCATACACATCATTCACCCTTCGAGTTGTTTCCGCAGCACTAGTGCCACGGCGGAACTCGTACTCGTAAATAATGCGATATTTAAGGTTTTCCATTTTGTAAAATGAGTGACGCAAACAGAAAAAAACAGAAGAAAAAAAACAAATGAATGACGATCATCGAAGCACAAATACATGAGTCTATAGCTGTACAAATTTGAATTTGGAATTCCTTACCAAAGAGGAGAAATTCGTGATTAAAGTGGCCAGTACGAAAAACGCCAATTTCATATGTAAGGACCTAATATATAGCCTATGTTACTCAGTGATAATGTAGCTATCTGACGGTGAAAGAATTTTTGAAATCGGTCCAGTAGTTTCGGAGCCTATTCAATACAAACCCACAAAAATATAAATCTTTCCTCTTTATAATATTAGTGTAGATGTAGATTTAAATTTTTTTTTTATCATGATAGTTACATGAAAAAGACAGAGTTTTTTTGCCGATTCTTCTCAGTTGGTTTCTTTTTCCGACCCGGTGGTAAAGTAAACCTTCATAAGTGCCTAAACTGGATGATTGTTGATTTTGATTGAATAACCAGTTGTGTTGATGTAGGTGACGTTGGAAGGCAGAGCGGGTGCACTGTCAGCGCTGCACAGTTTGCTCATCCACTGTCCGTCGCTGGTCAACAACGAAGACACGGCGAAGCGGCTCATGCAGCCTATAGATGGCGCTATTGCTGTGCTCACCAAGTCGGTTGCCTTACTTGTTACATCTAATCACGTTATACGGAATATGCACCTTTCTACATCTTAATAATGCTGTGTTAAACCACTACTTTTCTTAGAACACACCTCCAATTCTTTGCTGTTCACACTAATTGAGAACAAAGATAGCACAATTGGCTAAAATTTCCACTGAACTTGACATATTTGAACAAACATTTCCCAAATACTTAAGAATCATTAAAATATCCTCCATTCGTCATTATCATCCTAAGTTGTAGTTTTATTTATTTTTATTTGATAGTTCAATTTACTTTCAATTAGTTTTAATACTTGTAATGCTATGCACACATACATTGGAGCACAATTCAGATCAGATATTTTCATTTTAGTTTGTACTTGTTTTTTTTTTATAAAATTGCGTTCTGTTTTTTGTGCTTAATAAATAAATAAAATACAATAATATACTTGTTATTCAAAAATAAAATAGACAAGAGGATAACACCTAAATAAAACATGCAAGTAAAGGCCCCCGCAGTGCTGGTCCTGAGCAAGCAGTGGTTGATAAGTGTTTGTTGTACAGTGTGAGCGGAGTGGTCCGCAGCTACGGGGGCTCCCTGAAGGCCCCCGCGGCGCTGGTCCGGCTGCGCGTGTACCAGGCGGGCGGCGCGCTGGGGGCCGCGGGGGGCCCGCCCGCCGCCCCGCTGCTGCGCCTGCTGGCCGCCGAGCTCGCCGGCACTGCCGACCCGAGCGGCGCTAATGTCGCCACTGGTAACAACACTATTTTAGTCATTTAAGTACCCAGTCCTCACCTTGCCGCTACTGTGTCCGCTGACCTTATATTCGTTATTGGCTATTGTATTTAAATCTTCAATCTTATATATAAAATTCTCGTGTCGCGGTGTTTGTAGTTAAACTCCTCCGAAACGGCTTGACCGATTCTCATAAAATTTTGTGTGCATATTTCATAGGTCTGAGAATCGGACAACATCTATATTTCATCTCTCTACATTAGAAAAAAAAAATTAATTCAGTCCAGTAGTTTCGGAGCGTCTATATGCGATTATTATATTATCAAATATTTAGTCCACCCGTGCGAAGCCGGGGCGCGCAGCTATTGTTATATAATACTAGCTGCCCGGACTGTCTTCGTTCTGTCAAAGTTAAAAATAGTTTACGACAGATTCTCAGACCTACCAAATATGCACAAACATTATATAAGAATCAATACTTCTTCATAAGAATCGGAATAATGTGGATATAACATGCTTTAAAATGCGTTCTGCTGTCTCCAGGAATGCTTAGGACAGCAATGCATCCGCGTGACACTATACTGCTCGGCGAGGAGGGATGGATCCATGACACGGATCATGCCGATATTGAAGAACAGGTATTGAAATGGTCGTTGTATATGTAGTTGTTAGTGGGCCTAAATATTATATCATGAACCATGTGGTAATGGAACGTAAAAATAATCCGTCTTTCACTATCTAGCGCGCGCTCTCGCTCCCAAAATAACATTTCTGTATGTATAAATAATCCTTTAAATATAAACAGTCAGTTCAACATATACAAAGTCACATTATTATTCATTATACATTGCAAACTTTGACGAGACCGCTGGTCTAGTGGTTAGTACACCTGACTGCTACGCTAGAGGCTGAATCGAACGCGCGGTTCGATTCCCGCCGGGGCAAACATTTATGTGACAAATATGTTTGTCTTGCGTCTGGGCGTTTGGTATGTATTATAAGTATGTATTTACGAAAAAAAAGTATATAAGTATTATATCGGCTACTGGTTCCCATAGTACAAGCTTTGCTTAGTTTGGGTCCAGTTGGCGCTGTGTGATAATGTCCAAGCATTATTATTATAACTGAACTGAAACCTTAATTACAATGGGAACATTAATTTTTAAAAATCGCTTAGAAAAAGGTTTTGCTTGTAGCAGAAGTGTGATACAAAATCTTTCGCCAACAGTTAATCTCTCCACTGAGCGCTAGTGGTTCGGGTGCGTTGGAGCACGACCCTTGCTGCTTGTACCGCGGCAGTGTTGGAGCTCAGCCGCTCGGAGTGGCCGTTATAGACGCTTCGGTGGCACTCTTCCCGATGATATTCGTCAGGGCTGCCAATAAACATAGGTATGTGCCTTTTTTTTAAATAAAATTTTATATTTAGTTATGCATTTGAATTTTACTTTATACCACTAAGGAGGCAAACAAACATACGGCCCATCTGATGGTAGGCGGTCACCGTAGCCTATGGACGCTTGCAAAATCAGGGGTATCACTCGCGCGTTGCCGACCCTTTAAAAATCTCTTCACACCCTTGAAGAACCCCATGCTGTACTCCTTTGGGAAAACAATGTATAAAGACAGCAAATTGATTTGTCCTGGTTTTTTTGTTACAAATATTTTGGCTTCAATAATCAGGAATACATACATACAACAAAGCGTATGAGAGAAAATAACCAGACGTATTTGGTTTTAATGAGTGAAGTAAGTAATATGTTTGCTTATTATTTTCTTGATTACATAATTTTAATCATATTAATTAATATTATTTATAAATGTCACGTCAATTAATTCACAGGTAAATTAGACCTTCATAAGTGCCTTATAATATAAGGCCCTAAACTGAATAAATGATTTTGATTTGAGTGATTTGATTTGTGGTAATGATTACTGAGGTCCTTACACGTTTCCCTTACAGACAACAAATGCTAGAACACTTTGCGGAGTGCATTAAAATGTCGAAGGGAGTTCGTCAAGAGGCGATACAGATCAACGTGTACACCGCGTTGTTGCTGGCGCTGCGCACGCTCGCCGAGACGAAGACGTCGCTCGGACAGGAGGCCGTCAAGAATATTGCCGTCGATCTTATTATTGTGAGTATTTCAAAGATTGTGAGTATGTTTTGGGCGAATAGGCAACACCCATGGGTTTTCCCATTAAAATTGGAGCCGCCCGGCTGACGACTGTACATTCACCTTACAGAAGACCGCAGTAAAATAACACTACTTTGATGTGGTGTTGTGTTTCTGCGGTGAGTAAGGTGGCCAGTGCACTACGAGGACACGATGTGCTAGTAGTAATGCTGGTGGCACAGTATGTCCTCATCAAAAACAGGGCAGGCAACGCGATAGTGATACCTATACTAGCGGCTATAGGCTACGGTGACTGCTTACCATCAGATGGGCCGTGTGCTTGTGCCAACTTAAAAAAAATGTAATACTACTCAAAACATTCTATTGGACTAGTAATTTTGACCAGGTGAAGGCAAACTACCTGCTTTCTTCAGTATATTCCTGATAGCTTTCTCAGTATGTAATTTTATTCTTGACTGAGATTTTCAATGCGTTACATAACATTTCCGAATAGGTTACCTATATGGTTTTATGACGATAAATTTATGTTACGAGTGTTGAACTAAGCTCGCACATTTTGCAGAACGGTCTGTCCGCAAACAGCGTTACAGTCCGCGCGGCCGCCGCGTCGTGTGCGGGTCGCCTGTGCGGCTGCATCACGGACGCTGAGAGCCAGGCTCTGAGCGAGAAGGTCATAGCCCTCGCCAGGTCCGCTGTTAACAGGTAATGACTTAACAACTTTTACCAAAATTGTCAACAAAGCGGTTATAAAAAATACGAAACAAAAATCCTACTAATATTATAAATGGAGAGTTAGTAAGGATGTATGTATGGATGTTCGTTGCTCAATCACGTAAAAACGGCTCAACGGATATGTATGAAATTTGGCTCACGTATAGTTTATACTTGATATCATTACGGGAACATTTTAGATTTTTCTGGGATTCTAAGCTCAACACGGATGAAGTCGCGGGCAGAAGCTAGTCCAGTATAAACCCAAATAAGTAATTTTGGGTTTATACTGAAGATTTGCGATTACCCTGTATTATGCGTACATATATCATCACGCCAAGTCCCTCACAGAGTGAAGATAGTGTAAAGCGCCATTTCATTCTTGACTTACGCACCTCTTTTGCTTGTTTTACTATGATAATTGTGTTATTATGTGTCTTCACAACACGCAGCGTCGCTGTTTGAAGAAGCTGTCTTTAGATCTTGCACTTTTAGTAAATTAATTGGTTAACTTACCATTCTTCATGGTTTTTATACTCATCTGTCTTTCACTCATGCAGGAGCGCGCCAACAATACTCTGTGGTAAGCTGTCAACTGACTGTCACTCATAGCGTCTATAGATTTTGCCGGTAACGAATGCAAAATTAATGCATCATTAAATTATTTCAGGAAAATAAGTGATAATGGAGTTGAAACGAATGTTTGAGACACAGTAATTTAGTGTCTGTATGTTCAGTGAACGTAACGAAACTTCGGAAAGTTTTGTTAGCTTGTTTAATTAAACCTCGAATGCTAAGGCGGTAGCTCCGCTTCGCTTCGCTCCCGCCTTAGCCTTCTAACCTAATCTATCCGAGTCGGATCTGCAGATGCGTAATACTGGCACTGTGTGCTTGTGTAGGCACTGTTTGACGAGTGTTTCAGGAAAACATTGCAGTATATAAGATTATGTCAGATTTTCAGTATTATGCAACCGATACTACGCAACAGATTTTAATGCTTTTCGCTAATGGATGTAGTCATTCCTGAGGGAGACTTTTTATGTGTAGTTAATTTAAGTTTTGTGTGATTCCGTCCTAAGCTTGCTAGTTTTACATTAATTGCGTGAGAACTGAGAAAATTATATACGCACGTATATAATCAAGGGCTATAATACACTAAGATAATTAAATCAATCAGTCAACATACTTAATACAATGTATGTATACAAACAGTGTACCAACAGTTGATTTGGATCAGCTAGTAATTGTTTATTAAATAAGCAGTTAAATTACATGCTTTCGTAAAGTACGTACAACATACACCATACTACATGTTTATGATGGAATTCGAAATCAGGTACAGGTGTTCTGGTTTTTATTGACATACTAGAATTATGAAAAATCAGGGCTCTGACAGACAATTAAAGATGGTTCGTTTGAGCGATGCTAATGAGTTTGCACGTGCATATTGTCAGTCGCGGAACTCGACTGCGCTAGACTAGACCACTGTTTACAAACAATAAAAACAGTCATAGCCCCTAGATGCTGTCACAATTATCAAATAATTCGCATCCTGCATATTTTAATGTTTCCAGTTAGCAAAGCATTGAACATTTTCTGTCTAACCATGCTCTAAGCAGACTTAATTTCGACAATAGTGGGTTGGAAAGAATCTTTTACTCCCTGACACTATTAAATTTAACCATTTTATTGGATTTAACAAAGCCCAACCCTCTTAACATCACCCGATTTGCGGCTTACCTTCCGGAAAGGTATACCAGCTCAAGGCGCATACCCAATCGCCGTGGCCGTGGTTACCAGACAATGTCCGTGCCGGAATGGCACCTTTTGCCCCAGGCCTCGGAGGCTTTATTCAAAGTGGGGTGTTCCGAACTGTATCTATCCTATTAAGAAAGTCAGCCGTTGTGCGACTTCACGGATACTTGGGACTCAGAAGGGTTGAACAAGCTTTTGCAAGATTTTTGTTGGAGGCGGCAGTTCAGGCTGGCCTACATTATTCCTCCATCTAACCTGATGTTGTTGATGATACCACAGGTACTAAGCCATCTGAACATGGCATGAATAATATACATAATTACATATTTATAAAGTACTTTAAACATGACTCAGTGATAACTTCCGAAGATAAGGGCATCGGCCCTCTTTGAGCCAATGACAATACTCTTACTAATGCAGAAGTCACCTACTAAGGGATAATTTGGCAGAGTGTCAATACGACAACCTGTTTTAATATATTTTTTTTCAAGAGTTTTTGGAGATGACCAAGCAGGATAATTCAATTACCGCTTACATAAGCGTACAGATGTCAATATAGGTGCTCGGGGCGCCGCACACACACACAAGAAGTGTCCTGGTTCCAATTGATAAAAGAACCTTGTTGAACATTGCAAATTGTTTTAACTTTCATTCACGCTTGTATAAGCGTAGAACAAGAACAGATCAATATGAGTGCTCGGGGCACTACACACACAAGATGTGACAATGTTGATTTATCCACACCTCAGCCTCCTGTATGGTAAACCACAATTGCTTTTTAACAACTCAGATAATAATACAATTGAAGCCAAATACCCTATGGCTCAACTTAATTCAAGGAAAGCCTGGAATTTAACAGTATCATTAGCCAAGGTATACCGTAACCCTAACCTAATATTGATCCAGGTATACAGCCTTACATCCTTACACCTTATACAATCAAGCAAGATAAGAGGCGGTCACACATGTTTATTAATTTCTATAATAGAGAAGCAGCACTTGCTATAAGTTCACTAACAGTTAATGGCTGGTCGTTGGACCTAGTTGCTAGTGGACCTACCTTCTGACTACGGTGAGGGATACGAACCTTGTTCGGGACAAGTGTTTGTGTTAGGAAGAAATTTGTGAGTTCCATCCAGGTATAACAAATTATTGTTGTGTATGTAATCTATATCTGAGTGAGTGGGTATGGCAGTCTCTGGTACCTAAAGCATTATTATTATTTCGGTGTGATTTCCGTTAAATGGCAGGTTATGAGATGTTACATAATAACCTTTATTTGGTAGGTTAATTTCAGTTTCAAGAAAGATTACATAGATGCTCTGTAGCAGCATTTGAAACTGCATGTAGATGAGTTCTTGAAGAAGAAGAAGTGAAACATTTAAAATTGTTTACTCACATCAGAGATTAAAACCCTGCTTATACATAGGGGGTTATATATGATAAATTTTAGCCATATAAAGATTGAATATGAATGAAAATTATTGTGTCTTGTATATAATGTTGAAATAGTATAACAATTGATCACAGTTATACTATTTAATGAAAACAAATATATATTTTAAGTTATTGACAGAAGTGCATCCTTCTATTTACTAACTATACTAACAAGTTGCTCAGTAAAATTAAATTCTCGTTTAGAGTAATTTATTAGTTCAATATTATAATAATATGTGGGACAAAGTCTGAAATTTTTGTTATCCTTAAAGAAGAAAACGTTTTAATTTTCTCTTATTATATTCAGATCACATAGCGTCTATTTCCAGATACTCATTCTCTTTCACCAGCAGATATCAAACAGGTCTTCAAACAGTAGCGCTGCGTGTTGTGAAGACACATAATAGAACTGTTTTGCATTCCAACAAAACAGATATTATGTGTGGAACAACACGCAGCGTCGCAGCAAGGGCTTGCTGGTGAATATTGAAGACTTCTATGAGTGACAGTCAGTTGACAGCTTACCACATAGTATTGTTGGCGCGCTCCTGCATGAGTGAAAGACAGATGAGTATATAAACCATGAAGAATGGTAAGTTAACCAATTAATTTACTAAAAGTGCAAGATCTAAAGACAGCTTCTTCAAACTGCGACGCTGCGTGTTGTTCCACACATAATATCTGTTTTGTTGGAATGCAAAACAGTTCTATTATTCGTTCCTATTATAAAATATACGTATGTGATCAGGCCAGTCCGGGCAGCTGCAGCAGCGGCTGTGGGCGCTGTACAGCGCGCTCGGGGCGCTGCTTCCAGTGCTGCAGCGCTGCCTGTGCTTAGGGCGTTAGCGCAGGACTCCGCAGCGGTGGAGGTTCAGGTGCGTTTAAGAATTTGATTTGATCATTAATGAAAACAGACATAGACAGGCCTATACTGAATTATTTTATTATATTGATTTGTGTTTGTTTGTCCAGGTGTGGTCTCTATACGCTCTCTCCGTGTTGGCGGACGCGTCAGGCCCAATGTTCCGGGGTCACGTGGAGTCCACGCTGAACTTGGCCTTGAAGCTATTGTTCAGTGCCCCGCCCTTCCTGGAAGATCTTCACCGCAGCATTGGACGGTTGCTGTCGGCGCTTATTACTGTGGTCGGGCCCGAGTTACAAGGTAATATAGTGCTATTCGTTTTTGAGACTTATTACATCGTGCCATAATATAACTGGTTAATAATCTTGTGGTGTGCGAGGTTTAGGTACAATTAGAATTTTAAGTTTAGGCCACAATACTGTAGATAGAATTTTACTTTGACGCACTCGTCGTGTTATCATATATGACGATAGATAGTGGCAAATTCTGATGGTAATTTTCATGTTTTACATACAAATTGTAAATTGTAATCGTATTTGTATTAACAATTAGTAGAGATAATTTGTTTTTTTTTGCAATATGATCATTCAATAATCCCTAATCATAGTCATACGGCACACGCCGAGATTAGTGTGAGGACCACAGACCCTCTTTCAAAACCAGCATATTAGTGTCGATTCTGTTGTTCAACATGATTAAACTTAACTAATTTGACAGATCTAAAAGTCTTGCTATCCCTTTCTCATGTGCTGGGCGAAATAAGGATGGCAATATTTTAGACCTGTCAAATTAGTTAAGTTTAGTCATTTTGAACAACAGAATTGGCACCAATGTATGATTAAACCTGGGAATATAACATTATTCTTTTTCAGTAAATATATAACTTAAAAATAATAATGTATGTTGTGTTTGTGTGTATGTAGTAGTGGCGGTGGGTCGCTTCGTGTGCGCGTGCGCAGCCTTGGGGGAAGGCGGCGCGGCGGCGCGGGCGGAGGCTTTAGGATGTCTGCAGCAGCTGCAGATGTTCGCCCCGCGACACACCAACCTACACACATTCGTGCCGCAACTCTGTGTAAATACCTTATTAATTACTAGTTTCAGTGCTGTTCATGCTTGTGCTACTAGAACAACAATATCTTTTAACATAAAGTGGACAACGCGCCACAAATACCCAAGTCACCATCAGCCGAGCTACACACTTGTTTTTCAAGATTTTTATACAAACCTCTGTTAGACTGATCACATTTATCACTAGCATGGCTGATATAATATATAAATATTAATAGAAGTCTTTGCATCAGTAGAGGAGTCTTAATGATGATATATCAACAATTTTATTGAAACCTCGTTTAGGGATGAACATGGAGAACCGCCAACAACGCGTTCTTGAGGAGCTCATGAAACCCACCCGCAAAACAACACTACATCAGTGGCCCTAGCAAGAACAAATTAGACTACGTATTGGTATCGCTTTCGACTATTTTTGTATGGGAAAATTTAGTTTCTCTTTTGAGAAACTAAAATTTGTATGAAAATTTTAAGAGTCGAATGATGTTCTTGCTTCTCATACAGAGTATTATTTCACTTCCGTAAACGGCTCAGTCCCTATTTTTTATTACTATGGCCCTCTTTATTTTGTAATGATGTGAAGTGTATTGTATTAGCGCGATCTGTCGAGTTCGGAGCTACTCGTCCGCCGTGCTGCGCTATGCTGCCTCCGCCAGCTGTCGCAGAAGGAAGCCGCGGATGTGTGCCGACACGCCCTCATGGCCAGGGACCATGTCCCGGCCAAACCTTACTGTGGTACCGTATTCATTTAGTACTGTCTATGTGTATATCCTTGAGTGTAAATATCATTGCAGTATTCTATATTCAAATAAATTTCGATTGTATAATAACTACATATTTCGCTGACTTCGTGAAGCTGCTAACATTTTGATTTTAATTAATTTCTATTGTATGAATGGGCTGCGACAGTCAGGTGGCTGTCGCTTTGATCTTGTAACCAGCGTCATCGGGTTAAATAAAGTAGTCGACTGTAGCAATGTATGGGATAAGGACAGGGTGATTGTAGTATTTAATTAATAAATATTTTCAATTACTACAAATATTTGCGGAGAGGTTTATGATAAAAACACTGGCCATCAATTACTAATTTGACTCTTTTATTTTTTAGATAGAAATACACAGAACTATTTAGGTTATTATTCCACAAATCCATTTGGGGCATTGATTTGCCCTATTGTTAGGTAGGAACCATATTTATATTCAGAGCGAAAATAAGCTCGTGATAGAGAGACAGAAATTTGTATATTTCTATGTTCCGTTACCACAGTGATGATGAGTATAATTAT
Source organism: Falcaria lacertinaria (assembly GCA_951449985.1). Lineage (NCBI taxonomy): Eukaryota > Metazoa > Arthropoda > Insecta > Lepidoptera > Drepanidae > Falcaria > Falcaria lacertinaria. Next base: position 3,779,105 of record OX602127.1, on the reverse strand, counting down.
TTGAGTGTATGTTGTTAATGGTTATGTGGTGCGCGTCAGGCGTGGTGATAACGGAGACGGGCCTGCCGGGAGCGCTGTTCGCGTGTCTGGACGCCGAGCGTGACGCGGCCATCCTGTCGCACGCGCGGGACACGCTCACGTGCTGCCTGCTGGCCGCCGCCGGCAGCGGGGCGGTGCGCGACTGGCTCGCGCTCGCCAAACGCGTGCTCACCATCAGGCTGGGTTAGTGCTGTCTCTGTCGCACGCGCGGGACACGCTCACCCAAAACTGGGTGACCGGTACCAACGTAGACTGAGTAACTAATGGACGAAGGTACCGCGTGCACTAGAAAGTGATGGAGATAGCTGTGCTGCCACACAAATGTGGGCGTAAAGTGCTGCTATACAAGTTACTTCTCCCGGTTAGCTGATCCAAAAGATAGGTTATGTTACATAAAGTATTTTACGAAACGTGAAACGTGTACTTTAGTGCCGTATATAGCCTTCTCTTTGTGTGCGAGGAAAGCAAATGTTATTGCCTCTTTCATTTATTTAGGCCCGTGAAGGACAACTCCATACAATGGACGTCAAGTTACGAACAAACCACTCCACCCGAACATTTGATTGTAACATAAATATATATGCATAATTTAAGCTTCTTACAAATCATGTATTCATCCAACATCTAAAAATTAAACTTGTGTAGAGGACAGCAACAATCCAGAGAGCGACTTTGACGCGGAAGGAGACGACGATCAGGCGGAGTTCCACGCGGAGTCCGACCAGTCAACGCATCCGGTTGTACAGTCCCGGTGGCCAACAAGGGTATGTGGTGTTGTATTGTGAATTTGTGACCAACTAACAAAATATTCTTGACCATTGTTTGACCAAAGAACATACTTGTAACTCTAAGATCTAAAAAAAAAACTTGGTAGGTATTTAAGCTTCTGGTTATTATATATTTTGTTCAATAATCTTGGCTTCAAAGGCTTTCACCTATAGTTGTGTTAATTTTTTCAACAAGTACTACAATGGGACACCCCAGTCACATCTGGCTACTTGAACTTTTAAGGTAGCAAGAGTTTTCTTGTCCGCCCTTATTATCCCTTGTGCTGGTTAATAGGATTGTGGACCTTGTGGTCAATAGGACTTCGCATCTGATTTTATTTTCTATATATACAAGATGTCATACATTTACGAGGTATATCATGTAATTTTTGTGTACAGGTATTCGCAATGGAGTGCGTGCAGAAGATAATGGGCGCTTGCGAGGCGACCGGTGACAATGCGCACTTCGATCTCGTCAAAGCTAAGGAGAAAATGCAGAATGATCCTACTGGTTCGTAGATAAGCAAATTACGTACTACTCTATTATATTATGATTTTTTCAGAAATGGTGTTTGATGCCATACACTAGTTGAGACGAGACAGGTAGCTACAGGAAAATTGAAGACATTTCATTCTGCAATAACAGATTTTGAAAATAATTTACAGTCAGCAAGAGAATAGGCAATTAACACACACTATCTATACTAGACCACTTTCAGCTGTGGCATAAAAAAACATTTAAAAAAGTATTTGATGAACCCAAAAGTTCGTAAATAAATACTAAACAAAAAAAAAGTATTCAAAAGTAAAAGAGAACGTACTACTTAAAAAAATCGTCTATTTATATAGAGATATGTGTGGCCAAAGAAAAAAAACTATTCACAAGTAATGTTCCAGGTGACTGCCTCTCCCTTCATCTATCGGATTTGGTGCGCATGGCGTTCGTGGGGGCTACAGGGGAGTCGGACGCGCTCAGGCTGTGCGGCTTGAGGACTCTGCAGATGATCATACAGCAGTTTGCGAGGGCACCAGAGCCGGATTTCCCCGGACATTTGCTGTTGGAACAGTATCAGGCGCAGGTACAAGTAGTATCTATGTAAAGTAAGTCTGTAATTTCGATATTGGTGCCAATTTTCTGTTGTACAAAATTACGAAACTAAACTAATTTGGCAGTTCTTAAAATATTGCTATCCCTTTCTCATGTGCGGGGTTAAATAAGGATAGCAATACTTTACCCGGAGGACACGGGCACAACTCCTCACTGGCTCGAAAATCTCTTTATAGCGGCTGAGCATGATCACCTCGCTCACCCCACTGTGCAACTTTGTGGTAGATGACTGGAGCAGGAGCATCTTTCGACTACGTATCGAAAACGTAACTCTCAAAAACATCAAGTGTTCTTACGAATTTTTAGTTCCACTTTTCGCCACCGCGTCGCTGTTAATTGTCCCATACAAAAAAGTCTGAAAGCGATACGAAAACGCTGTCGAAAGAAATTCAATAGTCTTTCTAGTAAGGCTAGAAATGGACACACAGATTCACAGTGTGACCTGTAGGGCAAGTATGAATAAGTTGCGACAATGTTATCGTATCGCCTTCGACTATTTTTGTATTGAAAAATGAACAGCGCTGCGGCGGTGATGGCAATTTTGACATTTCGCGGGTTACGTTTTCGCTTACGTTGTCGAAAAATGTTCCTGCTACCGGCACTGGAATGAGTGTATTGTAGGTGGGTGCGGCGGTGCGGCCCGCGTTCTCGGGCGACACGGCGTCGCACGTGACGGCCGCGGCGTGCGACGTGTGCTCCGCTTGGATCGGCTGCGGCGTCGCGCGGGACATCAACGATCTCAGGAGGTAGCCGCCCTGATCATACACTTCATACATCTCATACATCTCATACATCCATACTAATATTATTAATGCGAGATGTCTAATGTGCGAGATCTGTTTGTTTTTTGCTACTTTTTCATGACTGAACGGTTGAACGGTTCGTAATTAAATTTGGCTTTGGATAGATTATAACCTGGGGCAGGACATTAGGCTTTGTTTACCTAGAAGCGGGCAAAGCCGCGGGCAAAAGCTAGTCTAATAAATCCTACCGATGAGGTGTGACATTCACACAGTGAAAAGTTTAAATTAGGAAAAGGCTAAGTCAATGAGTATATTGTACCTAATTGAATACTTGCTTTTTCAATTATGTTTTTATTATTACTGAATTAGTTGGTTTTTTTTTTGTTGGATTTGCTTTTTCACCTTCGAACTTTGACTATTATGTGCATTATAACAACATAACAACTATAAAACTTCATGCTATGGTTTTCATGTGCAATCATGTTTCAGAGTGCACCAGCTGCTGGTATCCAGTTTGGACAAGTTGAACACGAAAGGGAATACCACACTCATTTACAACGAAAGCATGGCGACGTTGGAGAAGCTGTCCATTTTGAAGGCATGGGCCGAGGTAAGCACACTTTTTACAATATTTTTTTATGTGCAACCTTTGTTTTTTTTTTAATTATTTGCTCACACTATGACTAAGCTATGTCCGTGTTATGTCATCTATCTGTGTGAAAAGCTTTCATTCATTATATTCAGTCAGAGAAACAGAAATGCAAATCATAGAACATTTAAATTAAAAAGTCATCTTTTACATTGTAGTGCAATCCAAAAGTTTTGATTTACTTTTGGATTGCACTAAAATGTCGAAGATGACTTTAAAGATTATCAAAAGTTGTTTGATTTAGGATCACTGTAATTTACAACACACTGCAAATCCCACGAGGGCCTTGGCGTGGTAATATGTACGTATATAATATGAAAGAAAATTACGTTTTTTTTTTAGGTGTATATAGTGGCGATGGTAAGCAACAGCAGCGCGCCGGGCAGCTATATCAAACAACTGGACACCAAGCCGTTCAACGACCGCGCTGAGTTGGCCAAGTGGCGCAACCAAATGCTACAGAATGACAACCAGATTGACAACGCGTCGCCGGACGTGGAGGATGACGATTACGGAGAGTTCGAGTCTAAAGGCGAGAGCTTGTTGCGGTTGGTGGAGCCCGAGCTTGAGAGTCTGGGCGAGAATTGGATCGCCGCGTTGAAGGACCATGCCTTGTTGAGTTTGCCGCCCGGTGAGTTTAAATATCTATGTACTTTTTAATTTGTACGGATATTTATGCTGTAACTGATTGGTATTTACACAAAACAACGGTAAATTGTAAGTATTTAATTATTCTCGCGGTAAGATAATCAGCGTGCCACGAAGATGGTGGGCAATACGCTAGTGTTTCGTCTAGTTTTGTAAGCGCGTGTGGGCTACGTATAGTTGTTCAGAAGGAGCAACAATACCTCAAATACCGCAGTAAATGTATGTGCCTGCGAGTCGTATTTTCAGTCTTAAAATTAGCAAAAACAGGCCATTCATGACAACCTTGTGCTTATAAGTACTTTACTGTTACACATTGATATTTACCTTATTGGCTTAGCAGCAGTAGAACCTTCAATATTGTTTCATATATTTATTTGAAACTTGAAACGGTTTTTACGATAATTTGTGTATGATACAATTTGCTTGGCAAACTATGTCGCACGATGGTGACTGTATTAGTTTAGATGACTGTCTCAGCCATAAGCGCCTACTTTACTTAAACCTTATATTAGGTCCTTACATATGAAATTGGCGTTTTTCGTACTGGCCACTTTAATCACGAATTTCTCCTCTTTGGTAAGGAATTCCAAATTCAAATTTGTACAGCTATAGACTCATGTATTTGTGCTTCGATGATCGTCATTCATTTGTTTTTTTTCTTCTGTTTTTTTCTGTTTGCGTCACTCATTTTACAAAATGGAAAACCTTAAATATCGCATTATTTACGAGTACGAGTTCCGCCGTGGCACTAGTGCTGCGGAAACAACTCGAAGGGTGAATGATGTGTATGGCGGTCGTGTTGCAAAAGAAAACACAGTTCGTTTTTGGTTCCAACGTTTTCGTTCTGGAAATTTCGACCTGCAGAACAAGCCCCGTGGACGGCCTGAGACTCAAGTTGATAATGAAGAGTTGAAGGCTATTGTGGAAGCGGATTCATCGCAAACCACGTCCGAGTTAGCTGCAGGCTGCAATGTTAGTGATAAAACTGTTTTAATTCACTTGAAGCAAATTGGGAAGATTAAAAAGCTTGAAAGGTGGGTACCTCACGAATTGACTGAAACAAACCGGCAAACGCGCGTCGACTGCTGCGTTACATTACTAAACCGGCACAATAATGAAGGTATTTTAAACCGAATCATTACCTGTGATGAAAAATGGGTTCTTTACGATAATCGGAAGCGCTCAGCGCAATGGTTAGATCCTGGCCAGCCAGCCAAATCCTGCCCCAAGCGAAAATTAACCCCAAAAAAGTTACTTGTAAGCGTTTGGTGGACTAGTGCCGGTATTGTTCATTACAGTTTTTTCAAATCTGGCCAGACTATTACGGCTGATGTCTATTGTCAGGAATTGCAAACCATGATGGAAAAGCTAGCGGCTAAACAACCTAGGCTGGTCAATCGCTCCACGCCACTGCTGCTTCACGACAACGCTAGACCACACACTGCGCTACAGACGGCTACTAAATTAGAAGAGCTTCAATTGGAAAGTCTAAGACATCCTCCGTACTCCCCGGACCTTGCTCCAACAGATTACCATTTTTTTCGAAATTTGGATAACTTCTTGCAAGGGAAAAAATTCAACTCCGATGGGGCAGTCCAAATCGCCTTCAAAGATTTTATTGATTCCCGTCCGACTGGTTTTTTTAGTAAAGGGATCAATGAACTACCTATGAGATGGCAAAAGTGCATAGAAAATAATGGTTCATACTTTGATTAATTAAATATATTATATTAAAAAATATTCGACTTTTTGTTCCTCCCATACAAAACGCCAATTTCATATGTAAGGACCTAATATTATTTAAACACAGTAAGAGATTATTATGTTAATAGTAATGTATATATGTGTGAATGTTTGTGTGTAGAGTTTGCGTCGCAGCTGCCGCACGGCGGCGGCGCGTTTTACTCGGCGGAGACGGCGGAGGCGTCGCGGGCGCACTACGCGCGCGCCTGGCCTTCACTGCTCTACGCCGCCTCGCTGCGGTTCAACGCAGACATTCATCTGCCTGCCGCTGATAATGGTTACCCATATTTTTTTATATTTTTTTTTATACCACTAAGGTGGCAAACAAGCATACGGCCCACCTGATGGTAAGCGGTTACCGTAGCCTATGGACGCTTGCAACACCAGGGGTATCACTCGCGCGTTGCCGACCCTTCAAAAATCTCTTCACGCCCTTCTTGCATTGCCATTCGCCTTTAGATAGTCCAGCACAGCAATAGTATAACTATCGATAGCATTCATTGTGGCAATACTGGTGATGACTTGCTATAATAGATCGACACTACCGTCATACAGCCCCGTTTTATGCTATCGATATACTAACCGATTTTCGGAGTCAAATATCCATACTATGAAAAGTGTTACAAATCTTAAGAATCTCACATTATAATAATTTATAAGCGATATCCCGCGGTATTATATTGTATCGATATTGAAACCCGCAATTCCCAGTCTTATATTGGAGTACGTAAAATTATTATTTGATTAAACATAATTTTAATGAAAATACAATTGCAAATTACGTTTCACAGACAAAACTGAAGCCTCTTTGGACAACAGAGCCTCAAAGACTGAAAACGGAAACTTCGAATTTTTCGAGCCGATCGACGAGAGATTCCATTTATTATTTGGTAAGACATTCTCTATTGTAGTATATTTTCAAGGCGAATTTATATTAGTAACGAAAGTACACATATATGTATCTGTTTCAGGTATTTGTATGGAGGCTTTATGTGCACAAAGAGACATGAGTGAAGAAAACACAACGTCTGTGCTACTGTCTCTGGTGACGCTTCTCGACGCGCCTGAGAATAGAGCGAGGTTGTTGAAGGATAGGTAAGTGAAATAATCTTATAACAATCTTATAGTAATGAGTTAAAAGTACATAATATATTAGGGGTCGGCGACGCTCTATTATTACTACTGCTATTGCAAGCGTCCATAGCCTATGGTAACCGCTTAGCTATAAAAATATTCTTGTATATAATACTCTTTTTTAGTATGGGAATATCGAAGGTGATAGAATTAAATGAAGGAATGTTTATTATCCTTTATGTTAGAGTCCATTGGAATATAAGAATGAAAGTACAACGTACTTGCTTATGATCAGCAAATTAACATAAATTATAATTTTGTCCACAGGTCTTTAGCCATTGAACTGTGCCAAATTATACACCGAACGGGGTTGACCCAAGAGAGCATCGAAGCTCTGCTCCTAGCGGCTGATGTCCTCAGGCTGATCATAGATGGCGCTAGGGAACAACTGCACGCCAATATGCAGGCCAAGATTAAAGGTACACATACATATTACATCCACACGCATACACATTCTCATACATCAGTCATGCAAGTCATTGTCAGCCATCATTCAGCCACCTCTAACAATATTGACAATATACTTGAAATGATCGGCTCAGTCAGTCAGTGTCAACCAGTTATGTCAACCTATGCTTGATGCTCAGAGATCAGAAACCAGAAAGTCCGCAGAAGAACTGTTACTGATATAGCCCAACGGATCAGTAAGTAACAAATATGCTGCTGGCACAGTGAGTCCTCAACAACAACAGGGTTGGCAACGCGTTAGTGATACCTCTGGTATAGCTACGCCCTACGGTGACTGCCTACCATCAGGCGGGCCACACGATTGCACCACAGGTATAAACAATATCTAAACTATACTTTAATTTATAGTACTTTTATCTGTATTCCAGAACTGGCACCAAACGAGGCAACAGACGGTACAATACCGCAGTCAGTGCTCGAAGTGGTGCACACACTGGGCGAGGGCGGTCCGACTGGCGACTTGCCCCCGGGGAAGTCCCTCGTGTTCGCTTGCCTGGAAGTGTGTCTATGTCTGCTAGTGCGGCGCTTGCCCGCCCTCAGTCCCCTAAAGCAGGAGGGCAATGTCGGCATCATCGGCGTGCCTAAAGGACTCGGCATACATGGCGATACGCTGCTCGTGAAAAGTTTGTCCGCCATGTCGGAACTGCCCTCGCTTACCAGTCCTCAGGGTGAGTGGGCGTTTTGTTTATTGATTATTTTAAGCTTATGCGATATTTAATTGGACTTGAGAAATCGCTAAATTCATTATTATCTACATTTATTAGCTAAAATACAGCCGCGCTTAAATTTCTACGCTTTGGTACACGAGTTCTTGGGGGCTATTGCTACAAAGAGGAAGATAGCGAGACAGACAAAGTCATATTTTGCGGTAATAATATTATAGTGTATTGATTTATAGGTTTACTTAAGAAGACTTCCCTCCCAATCGACGGTGGCTTCTTAAATTCCTTATTAAGGCCTAAACTGGGTTAACAATGTTAATTTTCAATCCGCATGTCCCCAGGTGCGTTGTCGATCCTGCCGAGCATCCTGTACCTGGCGACGGAGGTGCTCCGCGAGAGTAAGGGCGCGGCGTGTCTGTCCGAGGCGGGCGTGCTACTCCTGCAGCGAGCCGCCGACTGCAAGCCCGTGCTAGTGCACCCGCACACCCGCGCTCAACACGCGCAGCTGCTGCAGAGCGCGCTCGCTAACCTCGTCGACAGGGTCAAGAGTGGTACGTGGTACTCTTCTTCATCAGCTCACATTCACACACTTGCGTGTAGGCCTCCCCTACGTCACGCAATTCTCTCTGGTCCCACATACCGCAACAGGGCATAGTTCTGTAGCACCTAACACCCGCCAGCCCTAGAGAACCATGCGGAGGGGAGAATCTGCGGGCCTGCCTTGTGGAGGAGAACCAGACTATGACGACGATGGCAGCGACTTGAGCAGATCTAGCCGCTTGAGAGACCATCATCGCGGCGTACTGCTACTGCGGCGGCCTCCGCGGTTCGGAGGGTCGAGGGCCACATCGGTGAATATGTGGCGATGGTCGTATGATGCTTACATGCGTGGGCGGCATACGCCCGAGGCGAACCGGTGCCGCTACGCAGTTGTTGTAGTGACCTCCATAAAAGTGACCTCCATACAAGTTCATGTGAGAATACTAACCGCACGAGGCGAGGCGATACGAGTCGGATGCCGGGTGGCTCTAATGAGCTGTGACTTTCAAACCTCGCGCTGATGATGTGGTGTGTTTCAGACGAGCCGTCGCAGCGCATCGAGGCGGTGACGGGCGCGCGCGCTATGGCGGCCGTTCTTCGTCGAGCCGCGCCCGCCGCGCCGCTTCACTACCCTTGCATAAACCACTTCCGACAGTGCCTCGACACCGCCGACAACGAGGTCAGGACACACCGCGGTGTGCTGATTGATACACTCATTAATTGCACCACGACTGTAGAAGAGATACAGCTAAATGGTGTTAATCAATAAAATTGGATAGTACCCACCTTACATATTGTAGGCGTCTATAGGCCACGGTGACTGCTTACTGCTAGGTGGGTCGTAAGCATGCCTGCCATCTTCGTGGTAAAAATAATGATACATACCAAACATTGAAATACAAGGAGAACTGTGTGTGTACAGGAGTTTGCAGCGTGCTGTTCAGTGTTGCGCGGCGTGTGGGGCGGCGGTGGTGGTGGCGGCGGGGCGCGCGTGTCGTGGTGGGCGCGCGGGCTGGCGGCGCGCGTGGTGGCGCGGGCGGCGGCGGCGCGCCGGCCGAGGGACGCCGCGCATGCGCGCGCCGCCGTCGCCGCGCTCCACGCACTCGACGACCTGCTCGACGCCGCGCCCTCACACGCACGTCAGTACATACACTAACACTTACACGCCCGCAGCACCCGCGCCCGCGCATGCATGCGGTATGCACACACCAACACTCACGCACCCGTGTCATATTATATACATCCAAATGCACTCGTAACTCAAAACAAAAAAACAGCAAGGTGCCGATCGCATGATTTATGATGCTCCTGGCGCCTCCACCTCACGATATATACTCGAAATAGTATCGCAATTATACTATTACTACTAGTTTCACATGAAGACAATACATAAATTAAATATAGTAAATTACATATTTTGTTAATTCGTGAAAATAATAATACGAGTTTATTTTACACGCTGCCCCCCATTAGACGAAAGTCCTAGAGGTAAGCAGATGTAATTGAAACAGCTACTATAGTTTATTAGGTTACACGCTATTGCTCCAAACAAAATCGGTGTTGATCATTTATTATAAAATGTATTTTTTTTATACATCCAGGAATCCAACTGCTATGGTTACTGGTGCCGATAGTGATCTCATATCTGCGTGAAGGCAGCGAGTTGTCTCGTGCACCGGCACACGTGCGCACTTTACATGAATTCGCACTACAGTGGCTCACTAGAGTAGGCCCTAAACATCCACAGGTAAAAAAAATACAACTCGAGTTTTGTCAATCGATTAAAAATTACTTTAAAAAGTCGGCCACAAATTTGTATTCATAGAGATGATATCTCTCACTCTCAAGGTATAATTTTGGGGCCAACATAATATAATGATTACGTCACAATATATAATATATTTCCATACAAATCTGCAGGAATTGAAAATTAAATAATTAAGGTAATCAAATACATGATTAAAATTTTCAGGAGTTCAAAACAATGATGCAGCAATCAGCGGAGCTCCGCAACAAGTTGGAGAGCGCAGTGAAGGCGAGTCAGGCGAGCACGCGCCGACACTCCCAACAGCAGAGACCCGTGTTCGATTCCCGGCCGGCAAAACCTACCATACAACTCAAGACAGACTTCAGTGACTTTAGATAAATATTATTTGTAGACATAGTTTCTATCAATCGGTCCTCCAAGTGTCTGCATTGAGAAACGCGGCATGTATTACATGTTACAATCATTTCTGAACGTTTATTGCATAAGGTTATATGGAAATCAATCTCTTAAGGGCTGTAATATTTCCTCTAACATATCTAAATAAATGATGATAATGGTCGTAGAAAAAATATTATTGAAAACTGAATCCATAAAACGATGATGTAAATAAACTATAAAATGTAACATAATATCGCGGAAAGCTTGTAAAATAAATGTATGTTAGTATACCTCACATTGGAAAATATAACTTATAACGGCGTATGTTTATCGCCAGTATCTTGATCAACGTGTGACTGCCACATTAGGCTTAATGTTGACTGTTAGTCAATTTCATTTTTGACACAATCTAACTGATAGTCTTTAATCTCGACTGTATTTCTATTACCTAAGGCATTCTGTAGGAGAGTAGATTTCCTAGAGAAACACCTTACAAAGTGTTATTATTAAAATATTATTAAGCATGTAGCAAACGCATGGATACATATTTATTCTGAATAATATTTTATTTTAAATGAACCCAATGATAGTAAAGATTTGAAATGTCTTTTTATGATTACATATTTCATTCAAATATGTAGAGTGATTAATATAATATTTGATGAAGTGTGTAATAATTCTTATTTGAATAAATTTACTAAAGAATAAAATGTAAATTGTAAGCATTTATAGAAATTATTCGTATGGTATTTAAATTGTTTCAGTATGAACATTACGAATAAAACAATAAACTGAAATAAAACAATAAAAATAGTATGATATAATCCTACTGTCGAACAGTAATATAACAGATACTATAGATAATATTACAGATAATAGAATAGAACAGTAATATTACTATATAACGGAGTAATATAATTCATAAGAACAATGTATAGTATGTTTACCATTCCACGCATCATTTACTCTTACGTTCTGATTTGCTTCCAAATGTTTAGTGATTTGATATCCACGTTGGTCTATAATTATTTGTAAGAAATCTAGTGGAGTCTGAATCATGTCAAAATATTTAAAGTTTTGTTCGTCATGGTCTTAGACATGACGAACTATACAATAGTGCTAATTCTGTTGTACTAAATCATTAAACTAACTAATTTGACAGAACTTATTGCCATCCTTATTTAGCCCCGCACATGAAAAAGGGATAACAGAGTTTATTGTCCTGTCAAATTTGTTTTTTGTGATTTTGTGTAACCCAATCGATACCAATAACATCTTTAGGTACATTTGTATAATAAAACTATTAAGATAAGATAATCCATGTTTACTAACTGAATTGGCATTTAAAAATATATTTTGCTAACGAATAATATAAATTAGTGAAGAAATCATTGAAAGAAATGTAAATGTTCCGCACGGCAATGATATCGCTAATATTAAATTTTAAAATCTGTTGGTTAATAAAATGTTGAAGTAATTTTATTAGTTTTTCGATCTACCACTGACTAACTTAAGAGACATGTATGGCTGAATACTTAAACGCTAGTCACAATTAATGCCAGATTAATTTTGAGTGGCCTCTAATTTTACATGCGTAATTACATGCGAATTATTTTGATGACGCTACAAACAGTTACGTGCTACGTAAAAAGCTACGTGAGGGCCTTCAAATTTTGAATGTCGTTTCAGTATTCGGCCGTTACTCATATCATGATACTTTAATTATCATATAGCTTAGCTTTAATGATTAGTTTTTCTTAAGGTTGGCAGATACAGGAAACGTTAAACAACTTACCTGGGTACGATGCAGGTACGGTTTGAAAATAGTATATGTAAACATACGCTTAACACGTTTTCTTGACTTCACTACACATCAGTGCCGGTAGCAGGAACATTGTCGACAACGTATTCGAAAACGTAACTCGCGAAATGTCAAAATTGTCATACAAATTTTTAGTTCCACTTTTCACCGCCGCAGCGTTCATTTTTCAATACAAAAATAGTCGAAGGCTATACGAAAACGTTGTCGAAAAAGTTCATGCTATGAGTACACTTATGAAGGTCTAAATTACCACCGGTTCGGAAAAAAGCCACCTGAGAAGAACCGGCAAGAAACTCAGTGCTCTGTCTTTTTTATTGCAATGTTATTATATTAATTTTGTTTATTTATTAGGTAAATTTATGAACTGTTTTTGGATTATTTGGAAATCCGCACTGCCTATTTGCCTTTATGGATGCACGCCCCTATATTTTGTGTGTGATTTCTGTGTAGAATTTAATATTTGGTATCAAATGTGCACCATCTTGTTTGACCTGGGGTACACAGTGCTGTTTTTTTCTGTGTAAAAGTTAGTTATTGAGTATCGAAATGTTTGCAATACTGAAATTTTAGGACAACGATTTGTAACTACAAAACTAATAAATACATTCTGACGTGGTAGTGAACAATGGCAGTGTTGTAACAAATAGTTAAGGACACATTGGATGAGTTTTACCGCGAATCGCAAATGTTTTCAACAAATTGCTAAACTATTTTGTAAATAGTACCAACGTTTTCTGTGATAACAGTAATTAACATAATTTACTAACGTTTTAATAACACGAACTGCCAAATGTTTTCATTTTTCTTTCCAATATGTTAGTTTACGCTAAGATGTATTTTCTTCAATAAATTAATGAATTCGGTATATGTAATTATTATTCACTACTAATCTCATATTAATATAATAAATTAGCAAGATACATAAGTAACATTTTGATTTTAATCTGGAATTTCCTTAAAATACTTGCACGCATTTAAATGTAATTTTATTTAAAATTATTTATTTTGTGTAATTTTAAGTTCACCGTATGTTTTATAGCGATTGGAATTACGTTCCAAGCAAGAAATTTAATTATATTTGTATACGAAATCATTATTTAATAAAATCCTTGTAATGACTATATGTTTGCGTTTTATTTTAGACCTCATTACATTTTCATATAAGCTTATGTACAGGAACGCTTGAGTATTAGGGACCTTGTAGTATTATCATCGCCCTGGCCCTGGACCTAAGCATTGCCGAGGTACTGCCATTATTATAGATGAAATTACCGATCGTTTGTTGTCAATGTCACTATTGACTCAGAGTTACAACTTCTATGCTACTGGTATTGAATCTCGAATTGAAACAGATATAAGTATTACTTGGATGTTGAAAAGGTAACGGTGATAGGACCATTTTCACGATTAGTACGCAGGTTAATGAAATAGTATCTGCGTTTTTCACCCGAGCAGGGTTAAGCAAATACAGGGACATATTTTTTGTATGTAAGTATTACTTTAACTAAAATATTGCTTGGAACCTTTTAGTCGATGATATACGCTATTTTCTATTTGACTACAAAATATACGTCAGGATTTGTAGATCTCACGAACAGTGAAAATCATGTGAGATTTATTGAGAGTCACCAAACGAATCATTTTTTTATTGTACCACATACCTAACAGTACTTTGTCAAACTTAGCTTAGTAAATGAAATTTAAATGCATTATTTATCATCGTACATCTTAACATCATCTGCATTTGTTTCTTGTTGGCTTGTTTGCTTCGCTTTTGTTGATTTTTCTGAAAGTATCAAGGATTAAGTTTCATCATGATGAAATCTACTTTTGACCGACGAAAGTTTATCGGTCACTGTTATAATTTATATTTCTTATTTTATACCATTTAATAGTAGGAACCGTTATGATGTTTACCTCGTATGTATACTGGGGGTAGAGTAGCCACAGTGAGGTAGCCAGTGTGTCCAGTAGTACTGGCGGGCCACGCGCCCACTACGTAACTCGTCTCACCGCTCGGTTTCTCTTCTATAGGGCGGTCTGAGCTCTGGAAAAAAAAACATAAATCATTGACCTGTTACAATAGAAATGGCACGAATGCGTGTGTGTGTAAAGATTAAATAATGGCAAAATATTATAACTAAATGAATCATGAGTTGACCGAGAAATATGACGTCATCAGGTGGCACATAAATTCAAGGCGTTCAATGCGCAAGATCAACAGACGTGAATTACGAGCGATGCACCATTAGACACCTGCCGAACAGGTACGTGCTCGATGGGTCGGTCGGCATGTATAGTCGGCAAGGATATTTGATAACATCACTATACACAAAACTTATAAGGCTTAAAAAGATGATGCATTGATTGATAACACATCGAATAGTAAATATGACACAAGCGTTTTCGAGCCATTGTGCTCCTTGCAGTGACTCCGCAGCAACCACGGTATTGACCACCGCCAGACACTGGTTGCAACACGGTTATATTAAAAAAAGGTATATATGTATTGTATCAGCTGCTGGTTCCCATAGTACAAGCTTTGCTTAGTTTGGGTTCAGATGGCGTTGTGTGATAATGTCCAAGTATTATTATTATGTCATTCATAGTTCCACAGGATTCTCATCATCGTAGATGCATCATACGGCACTACTTTTTTATCACACAATACACGTACTTAGAAAGCAGAATAAAGCGCCACTTCACTCTTGTCTCATACAAACCTTTTAGACGTACCACTCATGAATATTCAAAGAAGACAGAAGGTATAATATTTTGTTGATACTACAAAATATGACCATCTAAATATAATATGGTAGAGTATACGGCAAGGCAAGGGGGTCAGGGTGTAATGTAGGTAATTATTGATGTCACGGCTCACGTTGAGTTCAAACATATCTAAACTAATCTGAAAGTTGCAGTAGCATGGGAATTGTTTTAATACTCTAGCTTAAGTCAGAATAATTTGATATAATGTTGATAGAAGCCGGTGACATTTTTTTCCCATTTTACAAAATCACCAAACTAAACTAATTTGACAGGACTAAAAGTCTTGCTATCCCTTTCTCGTGTGCGGGGTTAAATAAGGATGGCAGTAGTTTAAGTCCTGTCAAATAAGTTTAGTTTAATGTTTTCGTACAATAGAATTAGCACCATAATACAGTCATCGTAGCCTACCTATGCTACGGACGTCGCTTGCGGCACTCGCACCGAACCTATACAACGTGCATAAATGTTATTTCTTTCGTTAAGAATTTTACAATGTGTCATTCCTTTAGCAATTCAGATGCTTCGCACGGCCCAGTATTTCAATATATTCACATCATCATTATCCCAACGCACCATCTACATAATGACAAGCGGTGTTACCTGCCAGATGACAGGGCGAGATGCGGTGGCGCCACTGAAAGCTAATCACAGAGATGTACCCGCTATATTTAGCTTAGATTACTAAACGCTGCTTTGGTGCCTCCATATTGTTTTCACATACCTAGCTATGCATAATCCTTTAAGAGCTCACGTATACAAGCCGACGGCGAAAATGAAAGTGATATAAAATTACAAACATCATTTAAAGAAATGTATATAACCTAATCTGTAATGTCCCACTATAAAGACAAGGACGGTCAAGTGAACACATGAGGGATCAGTGGCGGACGTTTGATATATTATGTAGCATTATTAATAATAATATGAAAATGCGAGGTTAGCTTGATTATAGAATCTAGGAACGAACGGAACATCTATTAAGAAGTACATAATAAAGTTCTTTTTCAAACGTTGGTTTTTACCGATGTAGAGTATTTTTGTATTTCTAACAATATTTTTTACGTTATTTTACCAATCAGCAGTGTAATGTCTATACAAATTATGTGTTTACGTTCCTACATTTAGTGCAAATCGTGTGCCAACCTTGACAGAGTTGCGGCGGAGATTACACTAATTTTACCCCAACGCAACGCGGGCTGCAGACCGCAAAGTGAACTTCACAGTTTGACCTTAACCCGCTCTTTATGCCAATGTTACATAAAAAGTCTATGACAGACTAACAAACAAGACTGGGTATAAAGATAAAAAAATGCATCAAATTAAATCGCTATATATAAAAACGAATCCCTATTTCCCTTGGTCACGGCATCACGCGTGAACGGCTGGACCGATGAATAATATATAATACTATAGCCGCTAGCAATACCAGGGCGCAGGGGTATCACTAACGGGTTGCCAACCATGTTGATGATGAGGACTCACTGTGCTAGCAGTATTACTACAAGCCCATATATATTGAAAGAATCACTTTAGATACAAAGAAAGAAAATATATTTATTTATAATGTTATCAAACACAAGGGTAGTGTTATTTGTCTGCGATCTTCTGTAAAATGGAGGTATTGCCCCAGTGCAATGAAGATGCTCCAAGTATGAACGATCGCGCCCGACGTGACCTACGTCCTTTTACCCCTCCGAACGATAACGAGCAACTTATCAGTTGTCTATAATCATTATATCCGTATATTCCTTCCAGAATGATTATATAAATCTTTAAATTTCCGAGAAAACCATGTTGAAAGAATATTCTTCCTATACCTAATAATTCGATAACATTATACTTAAAATTTTGCCGTGCGGCGTATTGATAGCGAGGCATTACCCGTTGCAGAACAACATAATACCGCGAGTGTGCGCACGCGCTCCGCCACACGCACCGCAATTACGCAACATAAATCCCGCCTGGAACGCGTACACCGTGATCGATGGGCCTAGTTCCCAAACCCAACGAAACCATGTTCCCTTGTACCAACATTTGATTTATCGCATTACCACCATTTAAATTACGCACTTAATTTCATCTCTACTGTTACTTACACCCTATTATGAAGCTGTTAGCCGTAAGCTTTGCATATCTTAGAATATATTATGGAACTACTCATATTTCGTTTAACGATCTCAACCGAACATAAAATCGAGATAAATTCTATGGCGCCGAAACAAAAATAAAACGGTGGTGAAGCTGTTCTAATACAACCGATTAAACGGGCGGATTAAAACATAAAACCTTCACGCTGTCAACACAGAATTTAACTTCACCAATGGATGACATAAAGAAAAAAAACATATAAAAAAGAACAACGAGCAAAGAGGCGCATTAAGAATTGAGATAAGAGAGATGGAGGAGCACTCAACGCGCGGCCAACTTTATTATTTATTGACACTTAAAATAATTATTTGGTTGGCCCGTGCCGAATGTGGGGCCGGTGAGGTGTCGAAGACCTTATGCTTCGTTTAGACGTTTGGAATAGATCTGATTAGCATAGAGATTAGTTTAGCAATAATCAGGTGCACCTGCGTGTCTACTACACTAATACCAAGCAATAACTTAGCCCAGCTCAATTCGTCAAATTGAAGTACATATATTATGACGAGACCGCTGGTCTAGTGGTAAGTATACCTGACTGCTAAACTCCAGGTCGCGAGTTCGATTCCCGTCGGGGCAAACATTTATGTGATAGACATGTTTGCCTTGCTTATCGGTATTGGGTATGTATTATAAGTATGTATGTATTGATAACAAAAATATAAGTATTGTATCAGCTGCTGGTTCCCATAGTACAAGCATTGCTTAGTTTGGGCATGTTTAGGGCCAGATATCGCTGTGTGATAATGTTCAGGCATTATTATTATTATTATATTAAATGTTATACTTCAAAATTATTGTATTTATGATGATATACCTATGTATAATGTTTAGCTGTTTAGTGTATAGCTGTTTAAACATTAGATTATCTTAACCGAAACATCAATTTCAAAGCGATAATTTATATAATTATGACTAAGCTCGAAGTAAGCTAAGAATAATCTGACCTCCATTAGCATCAAATAGAGTCCCAGAATACTAAATTGTAGATACGAATACTAGCGGATGAGTATACAATAATGAGATAAGCACGCACATTATAGGCCTAGCATAGCAAATTATTACGCGATTTGAATCACTTGGTCGTGCAGCTGAATGATCTGCAGAATTACGACCTTCGATCATCGCAATTAAATCCTCAGTCCCTAGCTTTATCCGAAGACACGTTGGGTTCTATAGTAGATCTAAGCCGTAATGGCTGCTTACAAAGTTCTTAAACAAAGCGATTGCTAGCTAGGGTTACACTAGTTGTCAGAATTTCCATATCTAATAGACCCATAACGATTGCCGAAATATATCGAGGCCTGGGGGCTTGGATATTAACGGCGATCACCCATCCAACTACTAGATATTAAATGTTTCGTCCTATGTTTTATACAAATTAGAAGCGTATCTTGTATTGAGTGAGAGGAACTAATGGGTCGGTCAACTGCCACGTCCAGTGACGAGCTTACCACAGCACAAAAGACTCCATCACAGTAGTTTCATGTGGCTTCGAACTTCTGTAAGGATATAGTCGGTCAGACGGCTTCGATTTGGAACAGCGCGTAACTTTAAATTGCAAATTATTAAAAAGGGTATAAAACCCATTGCTTTAAAAAGACACTGCTTTATAAAGCCCGTGACAATATTGTAAGTTTTATCACCGAAGCATGTACCCAGTCGCCATGTTATCAGTCCGGTGATAATCGCTCGCTGGTCGGATTTAGACATTTGTCCAGAGTACGCACAAATAAGATACACACATAAAAATTAAGACCGTAAGGTAAATTAAGAACGTAAGATTCGTTGACAGCACCAAAACCAGTCCTTGTTTTGACGACACTCAAGTGTATTCTGCAGGTCAAATATGTTTTTGGAAATGGAAAGCTATTGATAAAAAGTTCAATAAAAACAATATGTGTTATTAAAAATATGTTAAGTGGTTCGCCAAACCACCACTACCTTAATAGCGTCGTCAAAAAGTGTCGGGACGTTAATTCTTAAGTTCAATGCCTTTTGAGAGGCCTTATAAAGCTACCGTGCCGATTATCTTTTCAGCCTAAGTGATGAGTTGTGGTTGACTTGACCAACATAATTAACTGTAAGGTATTGTGTTAGTTTTGCAATGTTCCTAAGTGGAAGTATTAAGTTCATAATAAATAATGTAGACAAGTTTAGGCAGGCTTCAACTATTCATCAGTAGTAAATAAATAGTCATGAAGCATTTAAAATAACATTAATCTGGTATGAAGTTACATAAAAATAAGTATAGAGTTAACCATTACAACTTACATGCTAATTAAATCCTTTGACAAATCTAACTCTGGTTGTGTTACGTACTCCCCGCCGTGCTTTTTCCAAGGGAGTAAAGTAATGAGTTTCTTCAAGATGGTTGTTTAGAGATTATTGAAGGATCAAAGCAAGAGTTGTATGGTACGTGTACGGTGACCACTTACTAACAGGCGGGCCGTACGCTTCTTTACATCCTTACCTCCTGAGTGGTATAAACATAAAATTCGCATGTAATAAAAATTACGTTCCACTCAGTACATCATTACGCCTCAAAAGTCAACATATGAGACTAATTATTCCGTCGGGGGAGTAGTTTCACGCCTACTCTCGCATCTGATTACCGAGTACGAAGGCAATTGGCTTCCGTCGAGACATTCCTCCGTGGAACCGGTCGCGGTGACACGTCACCTTATCGCACCACTCAGCCCACCAAATCAGTCATTTGCTCCCATAAAGCGGACGCATTCAAATTATATACGCTTCTTAACAACACGTGGCCAATTAAAACGGCCATTTTGAACCTTAAAGCACCGCGTATCGATCACACAACGATGTGGAATATGATACATATTTCATTTTAACCAAAATGTTTTTGCCTTAATTGCGGTATAAAGGACTTGATTGATTTTGCATTGTATTATGCAAGCAACGTTTCAGCATGTGCTTGTAACAAATCAGTAGTCATTTGTTAATTTTAATTACTATAATGTATTTAAAATCAAATAGAACGTATCTTAATCTCGCAATCAGATAAACGTTGCATTACGCAAACAATAAACTTGACTTTGACTACATTACGTTGCATACACTCATTGAAATATGGCACGTGTGTAAATGGACCCCCCGTGAATCTTTAATGCGATTATATCGAGCAATCAGTCGATTATCACTCGAATCAATTGGCTATAAGCGGACTTTCACCGAGTGTGAATGTCAAACCCCACTGACATTAAATCTGGACCGATACGTAATCCGACCATGTGTTTGTATCGCGTTTAAATCCTTTTAGTTACGGTCGTTTGTCTTAAAAGGTTCCTACTTGAGGCTGTATCGGTTACATAACAATCCATACTCTTTAAGCATTTAGGTTTCTTATAAGATTATTTCGGAAAAATGTGTCGCACTCAATAATTCATTGACTTTGGTGCTTGACGGACTGATTCCAGTCGCAATAGCCTGTAAGTCTTCCACGTATAAAATAACTGATACATTATGTATTTCAAAAGCTTAGTTACAATTATAAGAAATTGTGAACCGTAGCGTGGGAATTGTGTAGGTATTCGAAAATTAATTCATTATATTACCCTATTAAATCTACTCAGTAGATTCAGTTAATGATATTTTTTAATTATTAAATAATTGCATTAATATTTTTACTCTAACAATAAGCATCATAATAGTTTCAATGACTTAAAAAAAAGTACATATACATTTATGATTTGTTAAAGATATAAGGCCTTTACGGCCGTTCAAAAATTGCCATCGCGGACGGTATTTCACGTCCACAAGGCGGGGTATTGGTAAAGTTTTCAACTAGCAATAATCGCACCTCGGATTAACCTCATTGGTTACGATATTGCCTCTGCGCAAAGTTAACTCGGCAATGTTCCGACAAGGTATTTATGTTTGGCGAAAACGAAACCATAGCGCGTTCTTATTTGCTTGTAGCGACATCTATCGGCGGAGATCGTAAGCATAAATGAAACGCGGGCCAAACAAGGGGTTTTAGTCGATGATAGTGAAAAACGTATTATTTTTAATCGATAATTATTAAAAATATTTTAATGTTTTTAGTTATGAAGACGAAACAGATCTCGCGTGCTATGCTTTCGCTGAGAGCGATGCGTTTCGAACTACTATTTCTACAATAAACATTAATATTTTTACATCATTTTTTTTGTTTTTCTAGTAGCGAGTCGAATGCAGACCTGGGATAATGCTTGCACGTAGCATTTTCTCAGAAGATTTTATGAATGGGTCGGTTTCCAGTCACGAATGGGTATTGAGGGATTTTTTGTCAGGTCGTGACGCTTCGCCTTCCGTGTCGGAGGTTAGCTCAACGTACGTTTGTCCACTGTTATCTGATCCGTTTTATATTTATGGAAAACGAATAATTAATCGATTCAATCAAGTTAAATTTAATCGTTTGTACTCACTTGTTTCTTTCTTTCTTTCAGAAAAATCTTATCCTTCAACTTAGTCACCTAAATACACATTTTAGATCGATATAAAATTAAATACGGTAGTGCCCACTTTTAAGATCCGTAGTTGAATTAAGCGCCGTAATATTCTACCGTCGAAAAATATTTTATTTACTAACCAGAGCTATTGAAAATACTGAGTCCATAGGACAAAATAATAAATTTATGCGTCTAGCGCGGTCTAGCAATACTTCTACTTCATTACCTTCAGTCGTGGATCGTACTGCAAGATATTCCTAGCAGGTGAACTAGCCACAAGTAACCAAATTTTCGAATGTATTGATAAAACGTGCTCTAGTTTTCGAACAAAGTTAAAAGTAAACAGTGGAAACGCGGCGGGTCGTAGACTACTAGCGCGTCGTGTCGTGACCCGGCTTGTCCGTCAATCACGAAGCCAGTCGCATCCCCCAGCACCTGAATGAAACTCTAGTTTCCCCCGATTTGGTAAAAAGTGCGTCACTATAAAAACACCGTGGAAACATTCATCCGAGATATTGTTTTCTTAACCGTGCAATCACGAACTATAGTACCTAAAATATAATTTCAAAGGATGTATTGTAACTGTTTGCTAATTTACCGGCTCTACGAAAAAAATATTTGTAAAGATCAATACTTAAAATCGATTTCAATTACTATTATAGAACTGAACTTCTGTGTAAACCGTTATGTCACCAAACGGATTTCTGTAATCTTTAGTGCAAATTCATGGGATTTCGACACAGGCAGTTTCAATCGGTTTCGTTGCTAAAGAGCTTATGGCCGTGCATTCATGTGAGAAATCGACACGTGCGTATGAATTTCTTTCGGAACAACTTGAGATATACATTTTAAGTGTTGAGCGCAATCGTTACAAACAATATCATTAATCTGACCGCTCGGGGGCCGACTAGAGACAATGGCATCCCAATGAGCTCATTTACTGCTTGTGCAACGAATTTCAGTACACTTTTGTTTTAGATTAAATTAAAACTAAACTGTGACACGGAGTAATGGTAAGGTACGACTTATTGTGCTTCATAATTAGGTGTTTACGATGTCATTGCGGCATATCGACGTATAGTATTCACACTTGACCTTAATAACATATAATAATATAGAAGAGACTACTCTCTCATCATTGATCAGCTTCCGTATGCTCAACTTGCGGATAAAAGTACGGAGTAAAGTAAGTTAAGAGCGGAGTACTCTGTCTCAGGTGTCTCATGATACTTAAAAGGGTGCGCCAACAACTTGTTTGTAACATTTGGCTTTTTACACAATAAAATATTTCTATTTCTAAAAGTCCGCCAGGAATTACTTTGAATGTAACAGGTAAGGATTTTGCTTAAGCCTGTGACAGGGAATTCATTACCGACAAAGATTTTATCAATAAATAACCGCCGCACGTCATTTGGCATATCACTTTATAAAAGCTATTAAAAAAAACTTAAGTACAAAAATTCCATAACTATTAGTACGGTAAAATTCCCTAGACTTAAATACGATATCTATGATGTAATCCGCGTTACAATGGTATTGGACATGACAAAAGTCAAACGGCCAGTTGAATATGTAGCACGAATCATAACGACACGGTATCCTTATGCAACTGTGCATACGCATGACTTAACTGTCAGCCAACACATTTCAATTACAGATACGAGCTTTATCCGCGCGATAGCGCTATCAGCAGCAATACCCCAAGTTAGGAGAGCAAGGGGACTACATGCCTAAATCACAGTATAGAACAGTTGTTTTTATTTCGATGGCTTTTAGATAATTAATGGTTAAATTGTTTAATGACTTTGACACCACATAATTTTCGCGCCGATATCCCATGTCTTTTGCGTTAGTGCAATATGTGTTACTCTACCATTCGAGGCTGATAAGCTTCGATGGACCATAATAATGATTAAAGCTTTAAAATATCTTAGGAAATAAAATAAAACTTTTTTTATGGCATGTGAAAAAATCGATTGAGCTGCTAAAGTGATTGAAGCAAGTTTTACCATTTACTCCTGAGAAATACGAAAATATAGCAACTAAAACTCGACAGGTAATCCAAACAAAACATATTATTGAGGTTAATCAAGAACTAACTATAGCTAGCTATGTTGATTTAAGTCACTAAATTCTTTATTAGTTTTTACACTTTTGATGCAAGGAACTTGTTAGTTGGTAATGAATCCATTAGCTTAAGAACCATTAAGCATTTATCTTTAAATAGATACTTTACGAGTATGTTTGTTTTTTACATTTATTTTTAGGTATACAGATTTTATGATACCGACCACTTTTACAATAAGCGATATGTAACTTTGAGAAACAGAGAGCTAAATGTCAAGTCATTGAATACGATGTATGCATAAAATAATGTATTTTTTAAATTCCATAATATTCAACTACTCTTTGGAGTGCCAAGTATAATGCGATGCTTGTAAATTACACCAAACATAAATCTAAGAGACAATGGGTACCCAGCGGTTACTAGATCGGGGTCAGGGCGGGTCACGAACTGACGTACGAACTACCTACTAGTTTTGGGGTCACCGGCTACCTATAACTTAAGCTTGAGGTGGTGTAGGGTTAGTTATTAAAATTTCATTGCATGACCTGAAATATCGCAATCGGGTCGATTCGAATGAGAGCCATTGTTTTTAAAATTATATTAAGCGGGCTTCAAATTGCTTAAACATCTATCGACTTGTTGTGAAAGGTTCGATATCAATAGAGGAATATCGTGTTTTGTTTTGGGCGGATTTAATTAGTGTCATGGTTGTGGCTGAAACTAAGTGTAGGTAAACTTTACGTGTTTTAATATTTACTATACTATAATATGTTATATTACAAAAACTGATTTAAAATTAAGAAACGTACATATGTATGCTTAACCTACGAATGTCCATTGAAATAATTAACATCGCAATTTCTTTTTTCGCGTACAGCAGACCTTTTAGATTTCGGACCTTTCAGCGGCAAAGCTCCTTACATCGGTGAAACAAAAGTGCCGCCTCTCGTCACCGGCCACTTTCATATCGTGATCCAAGGATATTAATACTTGTACAATGTCGGACCCACGTCAAATACCTTTGTTGGGTACCACGCAATCAATCAAAATTACGGATGTAGTGCTTAATCATATTTATTCAATTAATTAATTTCAATAAGCCCAAGGTGAATATTGTTTGGCTTTTCTTAGATCCAAGATGTATCATAGATTAGTTACTGTTTTCATATGCATGGTCATATTGGATTTCCAACTTTCTTATTCGGGTGGGGTACTGTAAGTATACTGTAATCTAATTAAGCCAAAAAAACTATGCAATCGAGGAGGATAATTTGTCAATATTTTTCCTTCTCAATTAACCGGATTTATGAAACCCACAGAGATAAATCTATTAAGTATTACTTAAAAATAGACGCAAGCCTAACTTGAGATAAATGTTAATGTAGATGTAATGATTAGATCGTCGGTCTAAGTGAAATAAATAACGACGCAAGTAATTGGGATAACTTACGGGGTAATAAAATTGAGAGTTAAATTATTGATTATATGTACTGCTGGTAATTGGAATGGCGCTGGAGGCGATACACTCAAACCTGGATCGAAGGGTGTTATGAAACGGTCTATTATAGTGAAGTCACCACAGGCGTGTAGTGACAGACATGATTCATTTTATCACTTGAAAATTTTACTGTGAAATATATAATTTATGCGTCATAATGAAAAACAATTAAGACATGAACTAGTTAAGGCCACAAGCTAAAAACCGAAATGAATGTACTAACCGACGCAATAGCAATTGATATTACAATTAACACAAAGTTTGAGAAGATTGAAGAAGAGAAAATGGAGAGATGAACATGAAAGTAATTCAAGTGTCAAACATAAATTTCAAGCCAACAATATAATACACACACAGTTCGCGAGTGTGAACGAGTGACAGCTAACAAAACGTAGCAAAATGTTGTACTGTGAAATAAATTGAGCTAGAAAATAATGCATTTCGCCCGTGTCCCCGTTCTAGCCTAGCGTTCGTCGGTGCGCTGTTCAGCTCAGCCGTAGCATCTTGATACGGTGCTCGTTCGTGGGAATACTCCGCTGCTGAGGACTAATTTATTGCCTAGCGTTGGACTACATGCGACTGACGACTCTATCCCGCGCGACGCCTCGTAAATCCACATCGCAAATGAGAGCTCGGGCCCAAATCCGCGACTGTCACATGGTGATGCTTTGTTGCATCTCGAGCATTGTAATGTTGGTTGAGCAACGTTACTGAGTAGGTACGTAATGTTTTGTGCCTTGCTCGTTATAAATTATCTGCTTGCAAATCGTCTGCGCTTTCAATACCTAAGCCGTAACAGAAGATCATTTCAAAATTCAAACCAGATATATTATACATAATTGCAAATTCAGCAACTGGATTCTGAAATTTTTTAAAATCGTTTTCATTTAAATCGTGCTTTATTTGCGGATTATTGGCCAACGGAACGATGCATCTCACGTAAAGTTGCGCAAATTTTAAGCAATGAATCATGTCATATAACACCCGCATGTATCCCGTAAATCAGATTAGGTTGTAAAGTGAGTCTAACCACTGGCATGGATAAATACGAACGTGCCAAATGATGCACGAACTGCACTACGCGTTAATCATTTACAGCATTAAAGTGGTTACAATTAATTTCGAAATCAAGAACAAAATTAGGATGAGTTGCCAATTTTCTGACGAAGACTGCGGAACACGAATATTAATCAAGTAAATTCTTGAGCAGTCAAAAGAGAAGCAGACTGTTTTTTTTTTTAACTAACAGTATTGTTCAAGTGCTTCTAAGATACCAACATTCTGAATATAGTCTAGAATGGAGATATAGAATATTTAAAGACATTGCACATACTCGTAGCAGCTCTTAGCATTCACGTTTCTGAGTTTTGCATCGGTTTTAAGAGGTGTTCATATTGACACTAGGTGGTAATTTAGACCTTCATAAATGCCTTATGCACCTTTTTGTTTTGATTTGATTTGACACATTATTTCTCACATTATAAGAAAATATTGGTATTTCTGCGTTTCTAAATATTTATATTAAGACAAAGTACAATATGGTTTGGCCTAAATTACGATAAATTAGGATTTTAAGGAAGAAATATAAAAGACATCGAAAGTAAAATTATGATTCCTCTCATATTAGAAGAACTCATATTCAAATACATCATGCATATATGTATGGTAATTACCAAATATGTACCCGAGTAGTCAAACAAAATAATATTCAATACGTAAATTGCAACGTTGTATCTCCACGCCAGGATCATATAATAACGCAATATTCTTTGGAGTTTACGTCTATTTAATAGTTGATAAGTAATGAAACCAATAGTTTGTGCGATTGTAAACTCCACTTTATAAGCAAGGAATCTTGAGCACTCGGCCGTTTGATTCGAAGCAGTGTTGCGTGTGTCATTGATGTAAGCGTCTATTTCGTTACATACGCGCGACATGTCCACAGATATTTATGAGCAAAACATCACAGATATTTGTATACGATACAGCCTACAAGGGATACGTTTTTAAATGTAACGGTGAAGAATCTAAAAGCCTGTTTTGCGAGTACCGTTGCACATGAACACGGGGTTTTAGTTTGTTGTGCAGGGATATAGGAATATTCATGCATAGCCTTCCCGAAAAGGTTACCTACACTTCAGTATGACGTAATCAACACACATTTTTGGCCGAATACTGTAACGCCAGTAAATCTGATATCATGTTAATTATGAGTGCCTTCCGATTTAACGTGTGAAATTGTATTTTGACGAAGCTTCAAACAGTGACGTGACGTATTCACACATTGTAATCCCAACCCATTGATACAAGGATTTATTTATTTATTTATTTATTTATTCAGGAACAAAATTCAAAATTATACAAAATCAATTTTGCGATAATATCTGCAGTAGTTTAAAACTGTGTCGCAGATATTAACACTCAACCCCAGGAAGTGGCGTTACAGAGTTCCAGGTATTATTTAAATATATTATAAACTAAATTAACGTAAGTAAATTAATGAAACTAATAACATTTAACTACAGAGCAAATATTTTATAAAGGTATGTATTTTACAAATATGTAAGACTTGTGAATGTAAGTACATGTTGGCGATATGAGGGTGTGTGTGTGTGTGTGTGTGTGTGTGTGTGTGTGTGTGTGTGTGTGTGTGTGTGTGTGTGTGTGTGTGTGTGTGTGTGTGTGTGTGTGTGTGTGTGTGTGTGTATATGTATGTGTGTGTGTATGCGTGTGTGTATGTGTGTGTGTATGTGTGTCTGTGAGTGAGTGGAAATTGGAATTGTGTGAACTCATGTAAAATTTACGCAGTAAACTTTATAAGGTCTTCTGTTTCTTCGTATGTAAGTGATTTGAGCCAAACTGTAACTTTTTGCATTGATAAGAAGAGGTATTTTGTAAATTGAGGATTCGATGAGCTCTATTAAATAACAAGGAACTTATGAAATGGCAATGATGGCTAGCTAAGGTTGTTCTGTGAGCTTCTAGAGTGCAGATATTTCTACGGCTACGTTTGAGTTGTGATTGTTCGCATTTGGGTGAGACCGACGAGTGCTTGCGGAGAACAACATTAAGAATAAATAATTTTCTCACTGATAGTACATTGCTAGTGGCATAGAGTTGATGAGTAGGAAACAGTAAAGGCTTACACAACATAACCTTAAGAACAGCTCTCTGAGCTCTCTCTAAACGGATTAGCAGAGATTTAGGATCAAATAGATGGACAATAAAAGCATACACAAATCAAACTCAGGACGACTTAAATTATTTTAGAGTCGCTTCAGGCAAGAAGACTAATCTAGGGCATACTCACTAGGTAATTGACAATATATTAGCAAAATATTTTTTTTTTGTTTTTGTCATACCTACCTATAAATGTAAGTATACTATAAGTATAGTATAACTAGGTATTCAACAAAGCTTTATGATGGGTGTGTGAAATAATAAAAATTCATTGTTGTAAATTATGTATTAACGTTTTAGGTTGTTGAAGTATCCACTAAAAGTTGAAGTTTAGACGTATGGTACCTATATTATAGCGGCTACAGGCTGTTCACTCCGATTGTGATCTCTTGTGCGCCTTTACAATAGAAACTCGTTTGTCTAACAACCGCAGATTAGCTTGTTTAAACATCAAACCACAGAGGTAATTTTATCACAGTACGTGTTTGTTTAAAGATCTATATTTTACAAATATCTAAGTTGCACTTCAGGTAACTTTCATGTGCCACTACTATAATGCCTTATTATGTATACTAAAGTACTCAATTCAAGTGAAAAAACAAGTATTTATCATAAACTATGCTTGATAAAATCAATTGGGTGATAGGGTTCTGAATATATTTAACTCCCGACGAAAAACGAGGGGTGTTATTTTAAATTGATTAGAATTTTATAAATCGAACTGTTTGGAACACCGGGTAACCTTCACATTAAGCAGGAACATCGCTTCATCAAGCATCGAATACAATAAATTAGAGATTAAACTTACAACGTAGAAACTATCAGAATTCCTAGCTGCATTAAGGTATCTGATTGAGAAGAGCAGATTCAATATATCTTGTTGGGCGTTAATAGCGTCGAACTATCGACTACCCTATTATTTTGTCAAGGCGCGAATTTATAGATGCCAGAGCTAACGGCATATTGTTGTTGGGAGTACTCATTCGTTCTGGTGCCGTGTTATATAGGGCGGCGGCGTTGTTCATACAATCCGCAGATATTATCTCTATATCGAGGGTGGGATAAGGTGTACAAAGTAAAGGTTACTCTTGTACTGGAACGAACCAATTTGGACACAGAATGCTATTAATTAAATTATTGATTTGTTCTTGCGACGAAATGGCTAATACACTTAAGGTTTCTATCAGCTACTATATACTTAGTTACGCATTTTTTTATTATTCAAGCCCGACCGCAATACGTTCGATTTCATTTCCAAATTCTTCCAATTCGGTGCACTGTCCCTTTTCTAAGGCTAACCAAACACTGAAACCGCAAGCTTTAAGTGCTCTACACACGGCACAAGCGTATCAGGCGATTTCACGGCGCAGGCGCATCCTTTCGCTACGGCTGTCGGCTCTCGATCAAGCCGCCATCTTGCCGCGACAGATCCATTGCGTCACACGCACACCGCAACAATACAGGGGATCGTGTTACACTGCCCTAAATCTCTTTGTTCTTTGATTTGCATGTTCTGCCAAGCTAGTGAATGGTGTTGGTAAACTTTATTGGATTTATATCGATGCCCATTCGTAACGAGGTGCGCGAAGAAAGAGTATCCTTGCTTTAAATAGAACTAAGGCGGCATTGACGGCTTTATTTACAACCAGCGATCAATACTCCCATATGCTAACATTAGCACCAGCTATTGCTTTATGTACAATGAAGGGTCATTTTAATTATTCACTTTCAAATCCTTAAATATTATAAAACGCAACGTCTCCCTGTCTGTGTCTGTGTCATTAGTTCGCTTATAACATGACAATCGCTGATCTGATTTACATGTAAGGATGTAGTAATTTTGCGACTTAGTCATTTCGTTTCGTAATGACTATTTGAGATGTAGACGTATTGCTATTTAGTCATATTGTGATGTAGGCACTTTCATATAACTGGCATAGACATACTATGTAATAATACCGTCATCGATGCAGGTTTAAGGTTATTAGTATAGACCTATTGATCGTGTCAATTACTACAATCGAAATGAATAATAAAACTAATTACATGGGCCAACCCGCAAAATATTAGATTTTTTTGTGATTTTGAATACTTTAAATAATTACCAGGGAATGATTTTTTTATAAAATCCTTGCTTAAAAATACAATAAAGCGGATGATGATACTATAAATTTGTGGCCAGTTAATGATTACCAGGACACATTTTTTGTTCGCTCGAGTACCATTATCTCACTTGAAGATCTCCGTCTTACATTCCAGGATCATTTAAAAGCTCAACCAATGAGATGATAGATTAACTTCGGTATGAGAATTTAGCTTCATCAAATGATTAAACAGTTTCCTGTGTACGGTACATATCCATCCATACATGCTATCAATATGAGATATATATTTAAGCAAATATTAGTTATATCACGCCTACATCCACTCCGGCCTAGCCGTATGTGATAAAAGTTATCCAAAGATCGTTGTTCGTGATAGTTCATAGCAACAAATTTTATAATTATTCTTGTTTGATTTTCATCAGCTGCCAAATATATTGTTGGTTACATTATACAGGCCACCTCTCCACTATGCTTGTGCTGTATCATTCGATGTCTTTTTGGTATTTTAAAAAGTTGATGGTTATATTTATACCATACCACTAATGTTGCAGTTAATTATTCTTTTGTTATTTAGCTGCCATCAATCATATACTTTTTACCATACATATGACATATTAAAAATAAATTAAAGGTTTGAAACTGAGTTCTAGCAAAATGACATATTCGAAGAGCTATGGCTAAAGGTCCATCCAAATTTTTTATTAATAATATGTAAATTAAATCTGCGTGTGATGAGTTCATAGAGCCGGATCTAGATAGGGTGGTAATGGGTACAAGCTCGGACAATGTTTGGACACGCGAGCGCCGCGACAGCGACAATGAGCGGTCGTCGCGATCTCCGATTAGATTGTATCTCGCCGCGCACGCGCCGCCGTAGCACGGGTTAGATTGGACCGTGAAATTAAATCAGATTTATGGTCGTTTAGTAATCATGTGGATTAATTGCCTGGAAACCGTAGCTGCGGCACATTCGGACCATACCTGTTTATTACATCCATGTGGCATACTCGCTCAATACTTTCAGTTCAACTCGGTATTTATTTATGTAGTATCACGGCAGTATATGTCAGTGAAATATATCATCCAGTCTTAGATGAAATATTTAACAGTATCCAAAAATCTGATATATTTTTAACCCGACCTGGAAATCAAACCTATACTAGAATCTTACGTATCAAGCCAAGCGTTTAACAGATCCGGCCACGGAGGCGACTAAATAATATTGTATACATAGCTATAACATTCACATAAGAATGGGTTTTAAACGAGAAAACGGGGTTTAAAATTACCAATACACTTATAATTATTATTGGTTTTGTTTTGGTCGCGATAACATTAAAACTAGCAAAAACTGAGCACGAATTGAGTGGACCGAACCGACGAACGAATCCGACCAAACTATGTTTTTCCTTGTACCTGTAGAATAATGACATGGTTTGATTGTGCTACGAACTCTTGACTTGACAGTCGCTGTGATAGAGTCAGTTTTGTTACTTTATCCGCCGATGAATCTCGAGTCCTATTGATTGTAGTACCTGAGAGGTTTTCAAAGTATGAAGGGTCTGTAAGTACTCTCTGATGATATGGTGATCATTGTATTTTATTTATGCGTGACGTGACCAGCTTTAGCTACAAATTCGCACGAGTAGGCCTAACAAAAATAAGGTAACTCACTTGTTCGCGCTGGAGTGATAGCGGCTTTTGTTTATGAGGTCAAACGGGAGTCCATCACGTAGGACTAGTACGGATTAATGGACTCTATTTATATTATTGTATACAGACACTAATCTGATATAGTGATGTTTCTGTGACGATACGCTGTGTTGGCACAGTGAGTCCTTAAGATTGACAACGCGTTAGTGATAGCCCTGGTATTCAACCGACTATTTTGATACCACTAAATTGTGGCATGTGACCCGCCTGATAAGAAGCCTTAGCATATAGATGCTTACAATACCACGGGCATAAGTCAGCACCCCCGAAAAATCTCTTCGCACCCTTTTTGTAGAGCCCTAATAACTGTAGAGTTCATAAAATCGTGAATAGGACTTTAGGACGATCGATTTGCTATATTTTGAATGTAGACCATTGCTAGCGACCGCCTAAATACTAGACCATGGTTGCTCATCGATCGGTTATTTCGTTAGTTTAATGTGGGAATGGGGCACCGCTTTGTTCCACCGCAGCTGCTCATATAAATCATAACTATAATAGTTGAGCTAAATTTGGGACAAGCTGTAATTAAGGAATCGCGATAGATATTACAAAGACTTGTGACAGTTATGGTAACCGATAATTGCTATCATAAATTAAATAAGAAAGTTCAGATTTGTCATTTGAAAGTGGTCACGTATGAGTGTTCTTGTATATAAATCATAAGCGAATAATTGACGGGACACATTTTCGTATTTTCTTTTGTTATTATTTTTATTTTTGCGGCGTGGGTTCGCGTCACCGACATGCTAATGTAAGCACGTCACCGACATGCCACGTCTGTCCAAAGTTTTAGGTTTTCACTTCCGTCTCGGCAGTCCCCATAACTGCCTATTTATTTTTAGTTACTTACTAAAATCGAGTCACATTTTGAAACCCTCAATACTTTTACAACAGAACCACAGTATAATTATTCATTCACTATCTTCACTTAACGCAAACTACGAGTAAGATGTGGCTAAAGCTGTTTCCTTATGCTCATGCATAAATAACCTACGACCGTATATGGTAACGTTGATATTTGAAGACTAACATTATTAGTACAGCCGGTATCTATTATCTTAGTTAAAGTTCATAAAGCAAGTTGAATATGGTCTGAACCAAATAGGCAAAAACCCCATAGGCTATCGGGCCCACGGTAATGTTGTGACGTGCTCTTAAATTCTTAATATATGGTAGTGCATGGCATCCCGACCCGAGTCTATCTTATAGCAAGATTTTAAAAAGCTTTGCTGATTTTCCCACGGAGCTATGCCTTTGTGTTAGTGATGCTCCTTAAGCTAAACCTATTATTTTATCGATACCCTATTTAGTTCACAATTTCTATAGCGTTCACTGTAGCCCAAAAAACGAATCATAAAATAATCGACAGTTATGAAGTTGATATTATATTTATTTTAAATTGCTTGTGAAACTCATTCAGGTCATATAAAAATCGAAAATCGATATCTTTATTCACCTTTTTATTCAGTGTTTCGATTCTTCTTTAGTAAATGTATTGAATAAAACACTCTCATTTATCGATATGCAATGTAATAATACCATGTATCACTATCAGTCGGCTACCGTTCCGAAACGTGACTGCCTGCGACAAACGGCGCGCGTGATATTTCCGAACGCAGCTCGATATGTCGCCGATATTTGTCGAGCTTATTACATGAAAACACACCATAACATAATGTCGTAAGGTTTCTAATCCAAATTAAACTAATAAAAAATCTCCTAAACGTAGATCAATATTAACTTTACGTCAACAGAATAAAAAGAAGTAAGTATAAATAAATTTGCCTAGATGTGTCTGTTTTTACTAAATTTCATGAGATATCCCTTCCTTGACCAGGAAACCAATGATTAATTATAATAAAAATATTACAAAAGTAAGTATGAAATGGCCATAAAATATACTTCAATAGACGGAATTGCATCAGACACGTAGCGCATTTCTCCCACATTAATCTAGTTCCGTTTCTAATGCGTTCAATTTACATCAATCAATCAATAAATCGGCGGCGGAGAGCAATCGTATCCCCATTTAACGAAACACGGACACTAATCACAATGATGGGTGGGTTAGGTACACCAACCACTTGCCGGGTTAAATCTACGTCGGAGCCCATCAAGATCTATGAACGTATTGAGAACGCGCGTCGTCAACCACTAACAGATGGACGCGTTCACCAAGAATTTTCCATTCACATACGGATGTATAGATCCATTTACTCCTTACAGTATAATGTAAGTTATGCAATGTCTGATCGAGAAATATCATTGCTTGCTTGAAGCGATGAGCTTGAAAGAGCAGTCTAGATTCAGTTATAGATCTGCGTAGATTTCTATTGATAGAGTCCCTACTCTCTATCGGTCAATAGAATGGTATACTGAAAAGTATACTGGAGAGTTTCCTAAAACATGTCAACTTTTAATTTGATCACCTTTGATAATAATTGTTACTACTCATGTCATAGCGAGCAACTGATAATTTCTACACACAAACATAATATATTCTCATCATGCCAATTCCGTTTTGTGGTAGGCACATAATAATATTCCATATTTCATTATTGACTTCCAGTCCTCTTGTGCATCTTTTACATCCAAAATGTTCTTCACATATGCCCGCTTGTTACCTTTTTGTCACTGAATACTACGTTAATTTGATCTAGAAAGTTTGATCGTGGTCTTCCGCGACTGAGAATTTCTGACAACTTATATTGGTACCTAGCATGCTTCATTTAAAATGGAAATCGAAAGTACTGCAAAATCTTGAACGTACCAAATCGCGTAATTAGTTGACCCGGTGAGATTCCCCGTCGATTTATAAACCGGTAGTTTAGCTCACTCGTTTAATTTATGCTTAGTTTCATATAATTGGTGAGAAGATTATCAACTATGAAAAACAGTTCGTTTTTGGATATACAACGACACTACCAGATTGTTTGAGAGGTTCAAATTCATGAGGGCTTAATGATTACAAAACCAATATGTTATTAGCGAAGTGATACTGTCAATTAACGGATCGTTACGCGCTGATCGATCCTCGGCGTGCGCTTGCAGTTGTAACTTAGCTCTGATAAATGCGTCAGCTACTCTAAAGAGGTCAGTGGTGGCCCATGTACGTCTTATTAGTAATCATTTCATTCAATAATTTACTTGGATTTTAGGTTTAAATGGTGTGACAAGAAACTGCAAATCTGCACTTCTCTAGATAGGCCAACCAGCAATAGGCAGTCGGCAATAGATGGGGTTATTGTCCATAAAATAATACGCTGACACTTACCTTGTGTTTCAGAAATGAAAGGTCTCTAACTGGCAGGGTTCTCCTGGAGACCCTCAGTTCTGACTGCAGCACCTCCAATGTAGATACTTCTTGGAAGCCGTGCTCCTGGAGCGTGAGACACGTGCGTTGCACTTGTTCTATGCACGGAGAGAACGAGCAGAAGCGACCACCTAGAAAAAAAAAAAAAAACATTCAAGGGAGACCGAATCAAAATTATTTTTAAACTGGACACTAGCTTTATATGTTATCGAACGAATAAAAATGGTTCGCCCACAATCAAATAACACGGTATTTTTGAATTTGGTATTACGTGGTAACATTGGATGAAATGTAAAAATAAAAATCTGTAACTTTCTTATGCACCTGATTAAATTATTTCTAGATCTACTAGCCATTCTATGCTTGTTAGAAGCGGCGCATTATTTTGCTCTATGTAACATATTGAAGTTTTGTGAACCACAATTTATTATATTGAGTCATAAATGCATTTTTATTTAAACTTCATGCAACTTCTCACTTTGAACCATAAGACAAATAAAGGTCCATAAGTTGCATCGACAACGTGTACTTTTATTGTGACGATGACCTTATAACGGGACGGGAATTCAATTGTGCACCGGAGATCCGAGATACCTGTGTGTCGAACTCCCAAAACGATCGTTACACTATCAGACATCGCACATTGTGTGACTGAATCACAATGGTAGCAGCCGATAATGTCCACAGGCGGCTGGTACCCGCGTCAGGATCCGTTCGAGGTCGTAAAGCAACAATGTTTAAAACGGGCCAGGGGCGATCGACCTCGTGTTACACAATACAAATAAAACTAAACGCCGTACCACTTCATAATGCTCGCACACGTAAAAAGACAATCCAGACATAACAAATGTCGACAGATGTTTTCATTCCCATGTGATAGATACGAGATGACCGGCCGTACCGTACAGATAGCGCTCTTTTTTGTTACCGCTATACCGTTTTGAAATTTTTACAAGTCCAAAATGCCCGGGAAAAGACAGTCTTTTATGTGGGCCGCTTGTGGTTTATCTGTCATATCTTATCGACCAATAAGGACCGCGGACGTCACTCACTCTGCCAATCTGAGTGGAGCGAGATTCACCGCGGGGGGCGAATTTCAAAATGTTACATTTTTTAAATGTATCGCGTGCCTGAATGATATAACCGGAGCCGGTTTATTAACATAATGCGCCGGAGTGCGATCGGCTACGTAATGAAGCCATTACGCTTTATCGTTTCAGAACCCTGACATGACACACTAGGCTACAATTTAAACGAATTTTTAATTATTTTTAAAGATTTTTTTAGCTACTAGCCAATAGGCGTAGATATGATAGTTACCAGTAACTATGAAATAAAACTGTCATGTTCAATGTATGTACTTATCTGAAAGACGAATGGAACATATAAATTATACCCCACATATAATTTGGGAACGTTTTCATTTTCATATAGACGTAGTGTGAAAGTTTCCATAATAACACGTTACTGTTTATAGGTCGTATAGGTGGCGAAATATGTAATACAGTATCTTAATGCATCGCGAGTCACGTCGTGGGTTGGACTCGTGTCGATCAGCGATCTGGGGACTTCGCTTCGACTTATCTCAGGACCGGCCGGCTTCAGATTTCTAATTAAACTTAATTAATCACTGATGACTTGATATGGCAAGCTTTTGATTTACGCAGATCAGTTTCAAGAAGTGCTTATTTAATCACCAATTAAGGAGACGAGCAATAAGATTGTTTAGATGGTAACTTAGCCAGGCATCAAACCTGGTTTTAACAGCTGCAATGCCATAAAGTCACTGTATTACGTGAGAATGAAAATTTATTTTGATACCATTGCAGGTTTTTTAGGACTGTCTTGTGAGGGACCATACGAGCCGAGACGTGTATAGTGCGCAAATCCCACAGCGTATCCGTGCCTACAACGTCTATGCATTCATCCCCCGTTTATCTCAAATAGCCCCGTATACAATAAACACTATCGTTCCTGTTTGTATCTGTAACATGTATTGTCTAGTACAAATAGAAGACGTTTTATTCAATAGAAATCATAAAACATTATTTAGTTTGATTGAAACGGCGGCCCTAGAATTTGCAGTTACATTCGTTGGGTGCTGTATCGTAGAGCTGTTCATGATAAGTTAACCTTATCTGTGCGTTGATCTCTAGCGACAAACTTCAGCTAGTAGTTGTATAAGTTAAGGGTTAAACAATAACCGTTAGTCATCCTCGAGTGAAGGTGTCTTGCGACAGACTCAATCCGTGGACGGAGTTTGGGTCAGGGCACAGGAATGTCGCCTAATTGACAGATTAGTGAGGACGTCGGCTCACAAACTAATGTCACTCAGCGTTAATAAGCTTAGTTTTGTTGCTAGTTAATTGTTATTTGCTTTGCAGATAAATTAATGGTTAAGCACGGCTTACGATTAGTTAATTACTTGTAGTTTTAATAAACGGTTATGTTTGAATCCCGCAGTTATTTTAATGTGAGGTCGGGAGCTTATGACGAGTTAGCACGTTGATAATTAAGTAGGTACAGCAATCTGCTAAATAGAAAATGTATCTTGCAAAATTCAGATATTTGTGCTAAGTAATAAGAAAACGTTAGATTTACACTATAATTCATATTCTATATTATTCAGAGAATTCTGTTCAATCTATAGCAGCTACTTTGGTTCGTTTAGTAGTTTAGCGGTCACCTCTTAAAAATTACACTTAGTAAATAGTGCAAGCAAGATTAATTCCTTGCAGCTTTAAGTTTCTTACAGGTTTTCTGAATTACAAAATTATGTAGGTAATATATTTATAGTAATTTGGTCCGTCTTTTCACTTTCAGTATGCGTCCACATCTCTATGAGCATTGAGCATGTATTTAGAGTTTCTGAACCATATTGCCTCACCCCACCACGGGCTCCGGTACACCACGACGACACAAGGCAACAATGGGGGACAAGCCATTGATGTATTAGCTGAGATAACACAGTGAAATCATATGTGCCCTGCGCAAGCGCAACGTACACCGTAATGAGGTCGAGTCCAACGCGCATTGTTCTTTACTGATCCGATTGGAATTAATTAATGTATCGCTTTCAGTCATTAAAGATAATATGGCAGCTAATTGATATTGAGAGATTGTATCGTTCAATGCAAACCATAGATTTATGTTTGGTTGAGCGAGCATTTGCTGGTAGCTAGAAAACCATACGCTTCTAGCATAGTGGGTCCTTTCAGCGATAATATGTTGACCACGACTGGTCACGAACTAGTAAAATCCCTTCTATTGAAAGCCTCTGAAAACTACAGTGAACGCTTATCTATCAACTGCTTTCTGACAGCAAAACTTTTTTTTAAAACAAGGCGCCAGTCATCTCCTTTGACGCTCTTAATAATTGGATTACAATTCGACATACATTATTAGTAAGACGGTAAGTTTGAAGGGTTTACCATATGTGATGATGTGAATCATAGCAATATGATAGCTTGAAGAACGTTATATATGGAGAGTGCAAGTCGTCGCAAGGGTGGCCTGCATGCGTTCCGCCCTCGCCCCAGGCTGACTGCAATACAATGTGTGCTTGCTGTTGTGAATGGAATTATATATGAGTTGAGTACCCAGGTACTCGAAAATGTGGTGTGATATTTCGATAAGTTTGCAATAATAATAACAGTTCATAATATATCCGAGAACTGTATTTTGGCACATAGAAAGTTTTTACTGCTTATTTATAAATCTGCGATATTAAGTAGCCTTTTTTGTGATAGTTTACATAGAGCTCCGTGCCTAGAAGAGCAAGTTGCCGCTTGAACAATAAATATATAAATTGTTTCCGATTATCACAGCCTAGTCAAAACAAAAGGAGGCCTGACAACTCGCTTTACCTAGTTACCTGATCTTCTTCTTCTTCTTCTTCCTAAGTATGGCAATCAATCCCTTCAGGGACTATTTTTGCCAGTGTCGAGTGTTAGAGAATTTTCATGTTGCAAAATTTCTCGTGTTTGCCGCATTAAAATGCCTAGTGTCATGCATTCTAACGCCCAATGGAGTTTCTGGAGACAACCCACGGCAGTAGCAGATCGTAACACGCCTTTAGATTAGAGGTAACCTATTGACCAAAATGATAAATCACTTAACCCAAAAGTCGTATTATGGCATTATTTCCAATGCTCCTATAAATCAGTCACTAAATGAAACTTTACTGCACATATCGACACCAAAAATACACATTAAAGATCACTATAACACAATTTACGATACACTGGAAAAAATCTCAACCGCTCCGCCTGATTCCCGCCAAAAACTCTACCTGATCTTCTGTTCTTTTTGGAACGTCTAAGGAGTTTTAAACGTGTTTGAAACTACTCGGATATGACGAATACGGGCATTTTTTTATTGAATTATAAATTTGAGAAACATGCATATTAATTTAATTATCTCAATTTAATAAAATCTCTATATTCAATATTTTTAATGCCTATAGTAAAATGACTTACGCTAGTTACGCAATTCTGATACCTGTCCTATCACGGAGTTCCCACCCTTCGTTAAGAGGGAATAAAACCAATTTATAAATTCGTCTGCGACACGAGCATCATTAATTATGTTGCTGGCTGGGTGGCTGAGAAAAACTTACTCCACTCATTGCGATATCGTTGCGATCACGCCTCGTCTCTTTCCCGCAGCAACATGCGTTCGTATTATTTGCGAAATTCGAAACACTATGCGGTTTTTATTCTTCATACGAATTTAAACTTTGTTTTAAATGCAGTATGGTGAGGTTTTAAGTGGCAAAGTGGATGCTTTCATGCTCTTTTGTTCTGGTAGGGGTATCATCGTCTTTCTCTATTGTTTTGGCCAGCAGCTTCGTCGCGTTAATGGTGTTATCTGGACCTTTAGGCGCAGCACCTCTCCGTATATTTCTTTATCTTGTCCTCTCTGCTGGCGGTTACAAACATTTTTGTTCCTTTATTCATTTGCTAATTTCGAAAATGAGAAGGCCTTCGCGATCACATCTGAGTGTGATCGTAGATTTAGGCCCAGCTCGCATTAATAAAATTAACGAATGTTTTTTAAATTAATTGAACGCAGCGTACCGAGAACTTTGTTATCCAACATCAGAGTCCAGTAAGAAGAGAAACTTGAATTTTCTTAGTTAAATATTATTTAATTCTGTGCGCCGAATCGTTCGGGAAGGAATAGTATAGTTTTTAAGTCACAAATATATTTACTTTGTAACACAATAAATAATCACTGGCCACACAACCACTAGTTTCATCGTAGTTAAAAGGCGATATACTAAAAGAATCCTGTGGCCAACTTTGTATTTAAATTATGAAAAAGAGAGAAGATCTAAAAACTGAAATGTACGCATACGCGTGTAGAGATAACATTTTCTTTGGTCACTAACACAGCACAGGAAACAATCCAAAACATTGAATTGAGATTAGAGGGATGAACTCTATAATTTGACAGGTCTAAGTGTCTTGCTATCCATTTCTCATGTGCGGGGTTAAATAAGGAAGGCAATATTTTTAGACCTGTCAAATTAGTAAAGTTTAGTAATTTTGAACAACAGAATTGGCACCATTATGTACCTAAAGCTCGTTGCTCACAAAATACAAATAACCGAGGAAATTTATGAGAATCACAAATCCCACAGACATAATATTGGAAATAAAAATAAAATACAATAATTGCATATTTGATGTGCGATATCGGCTAATGCAGTGAGGGCGGCATAAATCCACGCGCTACAATCTGGCATCTCCCCGCCCCGCCCCGCGAGTAACTCACTGCTATCTGCACCGAATATTGTTAATCACTGGATCATTAGCAAAGCGTGCACCACACTATTGGAATAATTTCTTAATATGTCAACTCAAATATATTGACATTTGCCTATAAAAGCCAATCACTGAGACAGTAATTCTACACCTTATAATAAAATCTCTTTGAGATCATAATAATATCTTAATTTCAGGTTTGCAAACTAACTTTATTATTTGAGGGCACTGAAATTACGTAGGTCAAATGCACACACCTTTATTATACCAGGTAGGCAGATACCACCGACTGTTTACACATATCCTTTTTTCCTTTACATACATCGTTTAAATAGATACAAACAAAGGTATAAATTAAACCTTTGAAAAAATCACGAAAGTCCAACCAAATCTCAGTAGTGTTCCAAATTCACCCCGTATGCTCAAACTAAGTTTACGCGACGGCGCATGGCCGGCACGATAGTTCCATAGCGCACCAGATACAGATAAAGCCAACGGGGAGGAACTGCTATAAATACAAAAACGAACCCAACACCCATCATTCTGTCCCTCTTGCTCTAAAGACAAAGGCAACCCCTAAAGAGTGTTCTGTTTCATTTTGTATAATGCAATTATTCGGCATTGGTGTGCGAAATGCAATTAAAGAATAGTGAACGATATTTGTAATTAAACCAAAAATATCCACTAGTTTGCTTAGCAAAGAAAATGTACATACAATTAATTTAAATTACTTTGAAGTTAATAAGGTCAGTGTTTGTAGGATTGACACTTGAATTATATAAGATCAAGAAAGATATAACATCAAAAAAACACAATACCTAAATAGTGATTGGACCTTGTAGTAAGAATACTAATGGCCAATGTACACCGTCCCAACTAGAGAGCAATAAAGTATTTTACAAGTGATACAAGAATGTAGTGCAATCACCGCGCCGGATCTAACTTCGCTTTAACTTTATAAATACTACGCTATTTATTTCTGGAAATCAGCCGACTCACATCAATATGTTCGATGCTCCACCCTTTTACTTAGAACTGTTCATAGTTTTAAAGTAAAGTAGATTCTTACTTACATAATGAACAAATTAAAAACATCAAACAATGTTGAAGCCTGGTGGCCTTGTGGTTGAAGCAACAGCCTGTAATCTGATGGGCTCAGGTTAAAACCCCGGCCTGAACCAATGAGTTTTTCTAAGCTTAAGTGCAGTGATTAATCACACCATGAGCTTTTAAAAAGAAAGGTAGGGCGATTTGATATTTCCCGTTGGTTTTCCCATTTAAATTGTAGCCGCCCGACTGGGGACTGTACCTCTGCCTTACAGAAGACCACAGTGAAATAACACTACTTTGATGTAGTGTTGTGTTTCTGAGGTAAGTAAGGTTGCCAGTGCTCCACGAGGTTACGCTGGGCTAGTAGTAATGCTGCTAGCACAGTGAGTCCTCATCAACAACATAGTTCGCAACTCGTTAGTGATATTCCTGGTATTGCTAGCGGCTATAGGCTACAGTGACTGCTTACCATCAGATGGGCCGTATGCTTGTGTGCCACCTTAGTGGTATAATAAAAATGTTATATTGATATAATTCTACTACTCGACAGGGAAGGAACTAACCGGTGCGTGCGGTGGCTCACGAGAATCAATCACATTCCGACTTCACAGTTCAAATCATGTCTTATTTTATTTATAGGAGTAGGTTGTGTAGACCAATTTTTATATCCATACCAAAGCTTCAATTTGTGATTAATTCGAGTCAGAATTAAGACGACCGTATATCTAGGTGCGTGTACGAAAT
Organism: Falcaria lacertinaria; assembly: GCA_951449985.1. NCBI lineage: Eukaryota > Metazoa > Arthropoda > Insecta > Lepidoptera > Drepanidae > Falcaria > Falcaria lacertinaria. The sequence continues at coordinate 3,735,826 of OX602127.1, read as the reverse complement.
GTACGGTAGCGCGACATTTTGCGGCGATGTCGCGCGTCGCGGCGACATGTCGCTAACTCCTTATACGCAATGAATGGGCCCAATGTGCGTAATGGCCAGCCACAAACGGAATAAGGTGGTGTAATTAGAAAACTTTGCGTTTATTTATCTACGGCCGGACCGATCGTTATCTGATCAGCGATTAAAATCGCTCTATTGAAAAGAGTCTAAAATAATTCACGATAATTGAAGTTTGTAGCTCTGTCGTAGTAATGTATGAGCATAGAAAGCAATACAAATAGAATCCTTAACAAACACTTCTATGGATCGTTTGACAATGACCGCAATTAAATATTACAATATAGCCAGCCATTTATAGTTCAATAAAATACAATTTGTAGTTCTTCTGGACTGGCAATATGCATTCAACTTAGTTTGCATGGCACTCTAAAAACGTCACTTGAGTTAATGAATTATTTGATTAAACTCTAAGCGCTTTTACTTAAAACATAAAGCGTTCAATTCAATTACAGACAAACAATACTGTTTAACGGATTTAGTCATGAACAGTTAATGGTTTACAGGCGGTACTACCTGCTTTAGTTACAAACGCAACCTCCGGTAAATCATTAAGAGACGTGCCAATGCCTCCCACTTCACTTTCAGACCGATATGGCAATAAAACTCATTCACACGTTCATCAATTTAATAGATGCCTTATTAAAGACATGCGGCCTGAATCGATTCAAAACCGATTGCCGATTCGATGTTTACTGGTATACCGATGTTCTCGATTTAAATTAATATTGACAGCTGCGTTTACGCGCATTGATTTAGATTTCGATATTACAATTTATTTGCGTCCCATTTTGTGAATGTTCATTTCTTGTGTTAGACTTCAGGTGTGTATGATTTATTTTGAATTAATGTGTATATAATTGATTATTAATAGGGCTTTAAGGGCGAATACAGGTTTACCAGCAAAATTCCATAGTGTTCACGTCCAGTCGGGCTACGTAAATTATAAATTACTCGAGGTCGAACTCTACCTTCATTTTGTCATGGCATTTCCTACCACATGCTTTATTTATTAGCCACTAAATATTACTTTGAATAATGTGCTTTGTTCAGGTATTAATAATAACAGCAAACTCTACTTTTAAATATGTATTAAGATATAAATCTTTCAGTGTATATTGCTTAAAATATAAAGTGAATAAGTCACATTAATACAATTAATAATTCATTCTTATAATATCTCGTCGAAGCCTTTCTGGTTCCCGAAGGGTGTAGTGTGACAACAGTCAACATCAACTTCTCATCGAAGATGTGAAGACACATGTCCAAATTTTTTTATAAACCTTCTTATATATAATTTGCCAAGCATATAGCTATGTATGTTCTGAATCAAAAACAGGACCCCATTTCCTGCCTTGCGTTGCAAATTCAATACCTTTTTATATGTGTCCCAGTACTCCCATGAGACGAAGTAATAGTAGACGCGCATACCGGAAAATCAAAGAAATAAGCGTTTTCATGTACATAGATTTAGTTAAATAACTTTTACTATGTAAAAGAGTGTTTATACAATACCTACTTATAAACATATTTTTTTAAGACCTACATCTGTTTATGTATCCGTAAAGAATAGATAAAATCCGCAAAACAGGAGCTAAGCTATTCCAAGTGCCCTTGGTATGGTAATGCTATGTGAATCAATTAACCTGTCAGTGTAGAAAACATGTTGAACGCTAGATAAACTTTGCCTAGAGTTAATAGTTGTAAGTATTAGCATTTCAAATTCATATTACCGCACTTGCTTGTTACTTAGTCAGAAATTATGACTATGAGTACCATCCTCATAATTAATAAGGTAGTCCTTATGGTGTTTACTTGGAAATATTGCTTCATCATCGGACATAAGATTTCAACTAATCGTCTCGCATTGTACATTTGATTTGTCGCGATTTCAGAATTTTATGATTGAAATATTTTTGTCTTCAAACATGTCTGACAAGTCAGACAAGTCAAGACTGTCTGTATTAAAATTAATACTTAATTTGGAATAAAAAATATTCGTGGCGAACAAGAAACGAAAAATGGGACGAAACAGGATCAAAATATTAAATTCAGAATAAATGTCATATTTGGGGCTAAAAAAGAATTAAATATAGGACGAATACGGATTCTTTTATGTGGGGAGAAACTTGAGGCGAATGCGGAACAAATCGTCAAATTTTTGGCTCGCTTTGATTGTATTTTTTGGGTAGTTCCCTTCTCCCGCATATATGCCTTTTATCTATTATCATTCGTATGATGTAGACTCCCTCATCATTCTTACGACGTAGTTCACACTAGTTACCTACAGTCACAAAAACACGGTCATAATGTATTTAGTTCTAGGGTATCCGGACCATCCTGTCTGGTTGTTCGGCGACGCTGAGCATCGGAAGGTATAGGAGTATAAGCGAGAAATTACACTTTGGTCATTATATTATTTGGAGTTATTATATATAAGGTTGACAAACCATTCTACAGCCTGCTTGGTGGTAAGCGTAGACTATGGACGCCAGGGGTATCGTGACGTCAACAATATTCTTATTGTAAAAATTCTTATCGTTGAATGGGAGGACTAAACGGTTGCGTGGTTGCGAGTGTTACGTGTAGATTATCCAGCACCTACAGACAAATAAGTGTAAAGTATCTAAGCCAGGTCCACCTGTCGGGCGCGTGGGAACAATCCCCTAATTACCGGGGCAGATAACGAGTCTAATTCGCGGACTGCGTGCCGGCGCCGGTCTCACGCACGCATTGTCTTCAGTAATTGCCGATCCTGTACAATTTGTTGGGTTACTTGCCTCTCCGCATAGTGATTCCTTTAAGTGGCTATTTTCAATTGCTGAATAAATCGCATGCGTGTAACGTAAAAAGGGTTTCAGTACATTGGTGCCAATGCGATGTAGGGCCAAGATACAGGTGACTTTTGACAGCTCTGTATATCATGTTGTTTTACGTTACTTTTTAGCTGTCAAAAGTCACCTTTTATCATCGCCTTACTATTGATAGAAACATTTTCTGCGGTTTGTTATCACTCGATGTTTGAGTACTGGGTTATATTGTATACAAATATGTATATTGGATCTATGTCTGGAAATACTTATCTAACTTTAGAAAATTAAATACTATACTATCCTTGATTAACATAGGTAAAATTTTATTTTAAGGCTATGTGTCATCCTATTTAGCATTTAGTATTCTTTGGTGCTGTACAATAAAGTTGAAATAAATAAATATTTCAAAGCAGGCGAAGACGCGAGCAAAATTCAGTCTTGTATTATTACGACAAATAAGACAAAACATTGTGCATAGTTGCATATTCAAACATTTCATACTAATAATTTCATAAAAGCACAATAGGATAACATTTCCATAGAAAGCTTCGAAGCTTAGTTTAGGTGCAAGTGCAGGGCGTAACGCCCTCCGGCGGCTGATGAAGACATCACGCGGGGCGCGCCAATTGATTAGTCGCGCGACGCCCGCGAATGTACGCGGACGTGTTATTATTATGCGACTTTAGACACGCGTCCCTGTTCTAGACGACTTGGGAACATGCCCCATGTTCACACACATCGAGCCCATCGAGGCGGCAACATGAATACGTTAAGGGATAATTTTGTATAATTTCATAGTCAGAATTTGTCTATCGCTGAATTATGTTGCTCTCTATCCAATAAACATAGATTCTTGAGAATAATTATAAGAAATAGTACACCAAAAACGTCAAAACATATGCCACACAAGGCCAAGAGACCCGACTGGGGACTTGTAGGTAGCAGTGCCTAGCCGGAGTCTACAGAAGATCGCAGTCAAGTATCACTACCCTGATTTAAAGTTTTCTTAGAGCTCCCTGGATAAACAGCTTTTCCAAGCCACAATATCAAACGTTAAGGCTCAGAGTAGTTAAGGGCTTTCATTTATAACTATTGTTAATACTTTGTACTAAACAAATACTTACATAGAAATATTTGCCACGCAGGTAACAGTTCAATGGGGAATTATTGCTCGTATTACCGTCTCTGATCGCGAGAAGCACGCATTCTCGGACGACCATAGAAATTGCATCAATCGCCCTTAGCGGGATTCAGCTGGATCAATCGCATAATTAAGCCTATAAGGATGCAATACATCGTGTCAAGTGATAATTAAGTCAATAACTTGCTAACTGAGGTTCTTTCAGTAATTTTATTCGTTTAATGATGTTGTAAATAAAGCTAAAAGTACCTATATGATGACTCATAATCTAAAATAAAATTATTCTGAATATGTTCATCATCATCGCGGGCCGACGGACGTCCACAGTTGGATAAAAGCCTCCCACTAAGATTCTGAATATAAATCGACTTATTTTATTGATAAAAACAGAAGGAACAGTTATAAAAGTAGTCTTATTGGCGAATATTGAAATCCCGATCAGTCAGATCTGAAGCCACATCAATTTTGATTGGCCTCTGATTTAAACGCGTTATTGATCCTTCGATTTTAGTTCTGATCGAGTAGCTTCGAAGTTAATGGTACTACCAGGCCTCCGTATACTGGCCAGTAATTTTTTTTAATGTAATTTGGTTAACCAACATACCTAATCTCTGTATCATTTCAAAATATAATAAGAACCGCGGGTGAAACTGCAGGGTGTAGCTAGGCAATGATATCTGTATTAAACATACTCCATACAAAATTATTATCTACGTAAACAATTCTCGCCATAATCAATATGATTATATCAATGTAAACAACTCTCGACAAAATATATTTCTCGGAATTTTCACTTTCTTATAATGCTAGCAGTAATTGTACGTAATCTTTCCCAAGCAGGTTCCCATACAAATACCAATTTGTAGTACCTAAGCACATAGCGTGTCTAGATCCATTTGCCATAGAGAAACACCGCGGGTGCACCGATTGCCCGGAGGGGTTAAATTGTTTAAAAACATCAAACAACGCGTGTTAATTACTAACATAAATGAATTTAATCTGTTACATTAATCTATGCACTTCATAAAACTCACTTCAATGCATGCGCATTAAATTAATTTAGGATTTTTTTAAGGCATTTATATTTCATCTCATAAACATTACGTTGGTGCAAAGAACACTCATATTCCAGCAGAGATTTGAAGTGAACGAAAGAACAACATAGAAGAAAGAAAGAGGGGCCTACATTTTTTTTATTAGTGGCTACGTGTACTTACTATAGATATTTATTCCATAGAAACGGAACGAAATGTGCTGGGCTTATTATCAGGGGTCGGACCTACCATCTCTCAACATCCGAAGTAAAGCTAGATATACCTCTGAGTGAGATACATATTAGCATTTCAAAATAAAACGCACTAAGGTAATTAAAATACCCATTAATGAGATTGTATTATTAATAAAAGTTAAGTATTTATTAATCATAAAATAATATAATACTTGGAAATAATTAGCACTATCTTCCTATCTGTTGTAAACGTTATTAAGATGTTAAAAGAAATAATTGAAAGCAAAAAAAGCTATACAATGTATTATATTAAAGACAGATTAAATAACCGTATAAACAAGAAAAACGCTCACATTTCAACGCATGCGCATTACATCGCCGTATAATAAATCCACTGCAAAAGGTAAAGTAAGACAGAGTTTATTAGATAAGCAGCACATTAATAAACAAGGAGCAATGCCTATAGATTATTATTTGCAGCCAACATATACTGTGACGTTCAGACATACGGTTGGTTAATATGAGAACTACTGTCACTGTCAGGTCATTCGAGTGTCAATATTAAACTTAAGGAGACATTTTTAAATATTATAAAATAATGTGATTTCGCCGCGTCTGTCTGTTTGTCTAAACGCGATAAACTCAAAAACTACTGAAGACATTTTCATTCGGGTTTTCACCAATGGATGGAGTGGTCGGTACTAGTCTACAATTGAGTGTTAAGTTAGTATTGTTTAAGCAACAGCCGTGTCTAGGGATCGAACCGCAAAGTTAAGTTTGTCATTTAAGCAACTCGCACTTGGCCAATTTTCGTCTATACGTTTCTCTCTTTATCTATGTTTTTCTCTCTATCTAAGCAATGCAATTGTGCTAAGGAGAAAAATCAGATATTTATTTGACTTAGTGACGTGACCGTCGGTTAGGTCGTACCTAAACAGCACGGGACGATAAATCGAAAGTAAATAATTTCAACGTGACTCGAGCTAAGCTAAACAAATAACACCACTAATGAATTTCGATTAAAAACTGATTTATTATTTTTAAACGTATCCGGCCTGCTGAGCCTGCCATATAAATTGTAAATATTATGATTTAGCTATCACGCTTTCGTGTTTAGTGCTTAGTTTTAAGATAGTATCTTAACTTAGAATTATCCTATCTATCATGATCAATTAAAAAGAGCATATAGTGCGACAACATTTGAAGTTATCGATATTATCTTTCAGCAATGTAGACATAGAACGTTTATATAATCATCTAGCTTTTACCCGACGCTTCGCCCGCGTGGAGAATCAGAAAAAAACGTAATTATCCATGAAGAGCAAGTTTCTGGGATAAAAAGTATCCTATATGTCAATCCAAATCCATTCAACCGTTGCAGTGTGAAGAGGGTACAAACACACACACTTACACTAAACTTTCGCATTTATAATATAACATATAGTGTGATTTGTTGTTTATGTCAAGCATTACCTTTAAAACAATGGAACAAATGTATCCCGATTCATTACTGGGGTTACATTAGTAAATATCTAAGTTGGTCTATTCTTACGCCCGTCTATTCTGCAGTGATAAGGTCACACGTGTCCCAGAATTGCCTTTATCCGTAGATTTATCTAACTGTTGACAAAGTAGCATCGAACTACATCAAAGGGCACTTAGGCAATAATATAAGCTAGGTATATATTAAAACGTAAGGATTAAATCATTTATGAGTAGGTAAGATTTAGAGATATTGCTGTGTCAGCAGCTTTTCGATTCTCCCTACGTACAATATGGGCATCATACGTACCTACATGAAATATGGTATTTTTTTGTAAAGTTTAAACATATCAAGATACAATAGCGTCGGGTAAATTATGCTATTATTCAAGTAGGCACAAACTAGGCGTACAGGAAGGAGGAATATAACAGTCAAAACCAAATGCATTTTAGACTCGCAGGCTATTCTACGAAAAACCACAAACCAGTCCTATAGCGATATTTGGCAACGATACCAGTTAACCTTTGTTATCAATATATGTTTTAGAGTAATTACTCACAAGTATAAAATAAATATGATGTTGGTGCAGTGACGTGTGCTAAGGTATGCGGTCCGGAGGGCGCGGCGAGTCAAGGCTAGGGGTCACTAGAGAAAGGCAGGCCTAATGCTCGTGTTAATTATATAACTAACTTATTAATCAATGGTAATATTAAGGAAACGGGATGTACGCAAGACTTTAAGCTTGATATATAAAGTACCTGACTCGAGTCCTACACTCTAGCTTAGTCTTGTGAATTTAAGGGTCGGCAACGCGCGAGTACCTAATACCCCCAGTGTTGAAAGCCTCCATAAGCTATGGTAATTTCATTTGTCATATAGAATATAAAAAATGGCTTTGGCTATTATTATATTTTTTTTACAGATTACCATTACCAACAATTCCTTACAAACGTGTAAAGTTTTCAAACATCATACGATGTCGTAACTTTAGAATGGGTCCATTGCAGCTTGCCCTAATACATGATCGCATAGCTGAGCTTGCCAAAACTGGTCTCGAATGTGGATCAAAGCACAATGTCAGTATTCTGAAGTTTGCCAAACCACAGGAGTGAAACCTGAATGTTGTAGCTATTATTTATGGACCTAAACTTAAGACTAATATTTATACTCCTATACTGAGGGGCTTGTGACATTGCATATATCGATCGATCTGCGAAGTTAAGCAAGCTTAAGCCATTAGAAAAATAAGATGTACAATTACAAGAATTATACATTTTATGGTAATTTAGTCTTTCATAAGTGCCTTATTAGGGCCTAAACTGAATAAATGATTTTGTTTTATAATACGATACTTCCTTGGTACTACAAAGTATAGAGATATCACGCTATGAAGCTGCTTTGCTGACAAGCAAATAACTCAATAGTAACTACTCTTAATTATAATAGTTACAGTGAGCGAGTATTAAAAGACATATTTATCAGGGCAAAGGAATGCGATCCAATTGTAATACGAGATAGCAAAATGCACGGGTGGTGTTAATTGTACCTGCATCGTAAATAAATAAGAGACACATAAACCACCGTACGAAAGATAACAACACGAGATATGCACCTGGTAAAGATATTTACACGATGCGAAATGCAATATGTCAGTTAGTACTGTATTATTTTATTGGTTCGCATATAACCCTTAGCTAGCAGAGGTCAATCGACAAGCTTCGTGAAATCGTTAATGGAATACGCTATTTAAAAATCCTTATGAGAGTAAATACTAGGATATGAGGGACGCGAAGAAAATTAAACAGGCTCATACAAATAACTGTAGCGCTGTGATTTGCTTATGTATTTAATCCGTTTATAATATACAAATCCAGTCGGACTTGCAATGTTTAATATTCATTGGGCAAATTGTTATTGTTCCACATTACCAACAAATGAGATAGATACTAACAGTAAAATAAGCTTCGAGTCACCTACTACAAAGAGAGTTCCAGAGAACTGATTATATATTTATTGGAATTCTATTCACCGCAGCATGGCGTGCCTGGTTGTAATTCAGTTAGCTAAACAAAACGCTGGATTAGTCATATGGTCTATTGTCCATAGCTGTCGTTCGCGGCGCTTTATCTTAATTGACTACAATTTGATTTAGTGGCGCAACAACCAACAAATTTACATTTGCCATATAAAAACACTTCTATGTACGCCTACTACATAAGCAGCAACGTTCAAATTTACTCGAAGGCATATTTCGGCAACCGTAGCAGCTTTGTTGTGTTTTGAGTCCGAAGACAAGCTTAATGCTTTAGCTATTCAAATATTTACGGTGGGAATTTCGCTCTTACCAATCGGGCAATAAGAAACAACAGAATCTGCTGCTGGTGAAACAGCAATATTGTTGACATGTATTGTGTGAGCGCCGCCTAAGGGGACAAGTTATGTCACACAACTATTTCATGTACACCACGTCTGGTAGGAAAGTAACAAGGATATCAGATCATTATCACGCCATATGGAATTTGATTGAAGTTCAAGAGTTATGTGCGTCAAGCAATAGGCAGCCGCATGAAATGTACGGTCCGATTCCTTGATCGTTATCTGCATAGTTGGTTTAGCAAATAGAACTTGTCAGCAAATAAATTTATCTATTGATAAGATTTGTTGCCTTACTAGATAAATATCGAGAGAAGTAACTTCAATATTTTTTCATCTCCAAGCTGAATTTACTTGATTATGAATGAAGCGGCAGAAGACCATTAATCTTGCAAAGTCGGGTCCAGTGCCATAAAGGCGGTGAATAATTCCATCATTGTATTCATATGACAAATACAAGCTTCTGCATAAATTGGACAATCAAGTCTTAATTCTTCATATGCCGTCTTAACTGTTACTTTTATATATTACAATATTCAGCTGATTTCGATTATTTAACCGAGGACGAGTCATGATCAGATTATGATGAATAGTGTAGAGGCCAATTCTACCAATTCCCAATTAAATATAAAATAGTTTGTAGATTTCCAAGAGGGGATTAAAAAAAATTTAAGAGATTTTGGAAACGTCGACAACGCGCGAATGATATATTTGCTTTTATTGTATGTCACCTCAGTTGTATACGAAAAAGGAAAACCTCTATAAATATTCAGGATAATGTACACCCGGAAATGGGAATATTTAATAAGGAAATAAAGAACACGGAATAAGAATAGAACGACGCGTCGTATAAATCTCAGCTTTATTGCATTATTTATAGGGAATCCCAGATAACGTTAACTACATCGCTGACGACGGACTATAATTCAATCCGCTGATAATAAGGTCACGGTTCAACCTGAACCTTTACCGGCTGTTAGTGATTAGTATTCTATACGGTTGCGTTTACGTTCCATTAATCAATCTATCTATAGACAGTGTTAAAGCTAATCAAATTAAATGCTTCGTTAAGATCAGAGATAGACTAATCGCGGTGAGTAGCGGAGCTGTTTTGAGTGGAGTGACACCCAGCGTTGTCCGTCGATATTATTGTCAGCCGACGAAGGTATGTCGAACCGCGATCGCCTCGCAAGATTATGACGGTCGCTACAATTGAAAGTTTGAATTCGTAAGCGTAAAGTTCATGTATCTGATTCTGGAATATAAATTCTAGCTGAACTTTATGTTAAGTTTTTGTCGATACTGACTTTCCGTACAAAACAAGGATGTAACATATCTGTCTATCATAGTGATTAATAGCTAGGTAAAATATTTCCTGCAACAGATTGGCATTGTTTTTAAGAGAGGTCAGTCGATGTCGTGCTCGGCTGTTGCTTTCAGGTAAAGTGACAAAGGGCACTATTTTTCACGTAAAGATAATGTCTAGGCCAAGACATCTGAACTAAAGGCCTGTCCTATTAGAGTTTCGTCCGCTCCCTAGACAGACCACCACGGGAGAGGGTTTTGTTACTCTGATATGTCATGTTTTGCTAGCGTACATTTGTTACTGTTCTAAGATTGCGGGAACACTTCAGTATTTATACATCTACTATTTGGATACAGGGTGCTTCTTCATTGGATTTGATACTCAAAATTCTGAATTCGTTTCCCAAACTCATAAAAAAAATTCGGAATGTTTTAATTTTTTGGTGTTTGGAGAGCAATATACTTACCTAACTTTGTGTATTTTTAACCATCCACGATTACTAAGACAGTAACTTAAGATTATAACTTATTATGATTATATACATAGGACGCATATTCGAATGCAGCTGTATAAAAATTTCAAAAGACATCAAATCTGTATGTGTAAGATCAAGAAATCCTTGGAGTAATATTATAAGCATCTCCGCCCGAATCTGTGTAACAATTCCAACAATCTATCCTCATTACCGTTTCATGTAGCCCGCCTATTTTGTTTAACAAATCACAATAAATAAATTATATCTTATTGATGTTTTCGGCACAATCAGTCATCTGATACTTACATTGAGTGCGCCGTCTAAAGAATTACAGTATTAGTGCGGCTCAGAAAGAATAGTCCATACATTTCTCATACATTTGTTCCATCCATTGTTGTCTCGGTCCAGCTGACCATTTATTAATAGGACGTATTTGGACAGCGAACGACGTGTAATAAATAAACGCATACAACTTAAATTTGAGCCGAAAGCACTCGTTAGTTACGCTTCAGAATTAGACGGACTTTTTAAGGATTTAGGTTGGGATTTGAGTTGGTAATCTCTGGAACTATTTCAAGGGCTGCGTTAAGCCCTTATCGTCGGGTTACTTAATACCAATAATCGTTGGTGACAGACAAGATAAGTCATTCATTAAACTGTTTCATGATGTATAAAAGTGAATGAGGACCTTTTAATAATTCAACAGATATTAAATGAACCAATTAAACGTGATATATTCTACCTCAGAGTTATATTATCAACTGATTATATTAAGTTATTCTTAGAAAGTTATTCTTGCTAAGACTACAGAAGTAAAAAAATGGCCCATTTTTTACAAGCGATTTAACCAAATAATGTTGAAGAATCACTATGTAGGTACGCTTTTAGTAGACAGACGAGGAAGAGCAAAGCTGTATAATACATAAATGTAGAAAGTGCTACATTATATATATAAGCGTCAATAACCATGATACACAATGGCTTGCGACACCAGCCGCCAGTATATAAGCAACATCTTCATAGTAAATGTATGCGAATAATTCCTTACACAACTCACATTACGTCAACCGCACATTACGCTATTTGCCCACTTATATTTGAATACGCAACATATAATTACATATATAATATGTTTCAAATACTTCGGTTGGGTATATTATCCGCTATTGGCTATAATGATGTGGGCAACGATCGATTAAGGCGCAAAATAAGGGCCTTTGAAATATATAGAGGTTAGTGTTACAAAATAAATATAAAGCACTTCATTACTACACAATTAGCTCAGTGCCTACACTACATAAAATTACAAAGAATCTTTTTATTATTTTCAATTGATGAAGAAGATACCTAATTGAGTAGATTTAAACAGTTTACAATTTTAACAAAATTAAGTCAAAATTGTATGGGAAAAAGTATCCCATGTTATTTCGGGTCGCGAATATGAGTGGATATGAATTTGAGCGATGATAACGGAAACTCCACTTAATAATAATAATGATAATGGAGTCAGGTCTAAATATCATGAAGACTATATGAACTATATGTAATTTCGTATTTGAGCGGTACTATTGGACCAATTTATACATTCTCTCTTGCCAGCTACTTGACGAATGACAATGGAGGAGCTAAAAGCACACTCAAGGATACCACCGTCTTTGTGCAGTGGTGCGAGAGCTAAAGATGCGTATCTTGGATTTGGCCGTAAGTAACCAGCTTAGACACCAATTAGCCAAATGAATTTAAGGTTGTCAAAAATAATTTCTATATTTATTGCGATATAAATCTCTCTGTCTAGAGTTGGCGTTTAGTCATTTGACGGAGTGAAGCCTAAATGTCAGGGTATTGGTCGTATTGGCACAAACATTGGTGGTCAATTTTGAAGTGAAATATCTTACCGCAAGATCAGATAACATTTGATGGACTCGTGAAGTAAGAATCTCGAGTTCCTTAATTTTTTAAAAAAAAATACATTTTGTTAATTTCCCGAAATACAAAAAAATATCCCACACTAAACTACGTAGTTACTACTATAACAGAATGCGGAGACAACCGTAGCAATCGCTTATTTATTGTTCCCATGTAGCAAACGCAGATATCCGAAACACAATAACAAATTATTGACAACCCTAATTGCTTCAAGAAGGGTTCAAGTACTTTTAAATAGCTACAAATCTTCTGAATCGATTCTAAATGCGTTATCTTTCTCGATACTAGATAGATTAATGAATAGAATCGAATAACTTACAAGGGAATCTGAATAATCGACACCGTGTAATCAGATCGCTATCTGTTTCGTCGATTTACTGGGATCTGTAGCGTTTCCTGCTAGAGTACCAAAGCGTAACGATGTTTAATCTAGATATCGATAGTGATATAGGTGGGACTGTTAGATGTTTTGTTCGCGAGACAAATATTTGTAATAAATTATTATGGTTCTAGTAAATATTATTATTATAAATATTTGTTACACGACACAATTACGCAAAATAGGTGTTAAACCATGATCCTAATTCCGAATAAATACAAGTTAAATTGGCGTTAAGCCTACACGGAAGTCGTGGGCAAAAGGTAGTAAATTATCGAAATATATTGTTCAGTGTCAAAGTTTGTCAAACGAAGCCGCTGGTGACGACGTGCGTTAGCTTAAGCTAGAAGAGAACAGACGCACGACTCACCAACCAAATCACCACCACACACCAACATGGTAAGCAATTAACGTCACCTATTGAGGCCGACGTAGAAGATTGCAATACCAGTGGTTTCACTAGCGCAAGCTGCAAACCTTACTGTCGACAGAACTAACTGTGCTACCAGTATACGCTCTAGTCTTGTAACTTACACGGCGTATCTTTGAGCCACTAGCTCTGGACACAGAGTAGTGTTACTTGGTAGTATTTAAAGCTTGTCAGAAGCGTTAAGCTAGAGGTTATGTCTATCAGAAATGTTGTATCAGTTACCTCCTTCCTTAAAAGCGATGACAGCGTGTGGAACCCCAAGCCAAGGACTAGGCAAGTCGAGGAACACTGCGTCGGCTTTCCCGTTGAGATCTTCCCCGAAGCCATCTTCTAAAACATCTCGGTGTTTTGCCTGAAATACTTGAGTGTTAATAAAACTGAAGGAATTATAAGCCATAAAAATGTATAATACCACTAGCTTATGTCGTCGCCATGATTTTTAAAACACACTCCCCTTTTCTTTATTAAAAGATCTGTTTGTTTTCAAGTACTCATTTGTGGGTCAATTTTCAAAGAAGTCCGTTCAGCCGTTTTGTCGTGACGTAATAATAAACAAAGAAAAAAAAGACACACAAACATAAAAAAGAATGTATGAGTATTATAACGTAGTATGAGTTTAGTAAAAAATCGAGGCTTGCATTTTAACATTGAAATAAAGTAATGATTATGTGTACCTGTACCTACATAGAACATAAAGGATGCCAGCACGATAATTTTATATCATGAAATAAAGACACTTTTGAGGGTTCAATTATCATGTGTCGGGTTTTTTTTCATTATATTAAAATAATTAAAAACAAAATCTCATCCCAGACCTCAATAATTTAATAAAAGGACTTCGGCAATAAAAAAAAATTGAAGTCAAAAGACAAGACAAGTATATTTTGTACTTACAGTAACAAACTCTTCAATACCATGACTCTTGAATTCTTCTTCAGCAATTTTGGCCCTATGCTCGTGGAAGTCAAATGTATAGATATGGCCGTGGGGCCTCACTCGTCTAATAAGGGCATGAGTTAGAGAACCACTGCCGGTACCTATGAGAAAAAATATAGAACATTTTTACAAAGTACACATCATTATTGCATAAAAGTCGGTAGGGTGCACTGCGTATTTATGTGAAATCTGTTACCTCAATAATTTATTTCCGTAATAATTTATAACACCAGATACCACGAATCACAAAGCTTGAAACCATTCCACCCATTGATTTTGTTATAATTCTTAATTTCATTAATGGCAATTCCCGAGTATAAATGTAGATCATTTGAAAGGATTTTCAGGACGTGTAGTTCCATTAGGTCCTTCCTCTCAAATATGTTCTGTAATTGCAGCTTTAGCTATATACTTGACAATTGTTTACAGCTAAACATAAGACCACATCGACCCACCCCCGAATCAAGACGAATGAACTCTACTCTGAAATAACTAAAATAAATTTACAAAACAAATCATTTGAAGTTAAAAATATAGAAGAAATAATGCAGAAGACCAACAAAATCAACGGATTAATGAAAAGGAATACCAAATTAATTTCACGGGATTCTCATCTTTTCTAAAAAAGATTAAAGACATTATATTAGGTCCTTACATATGAAATTGGCGTTTTGTATGGGAGGAACAAAAAGTCGAATATTTTTTAATATAATATATTTAATTAATCAAAGTATGAACCATTATTTTCTATGCACTTTTGCCATCTCATAGGTAGTTCATTGATCCCTTTACTAAAAAAACCAGTCGGACGGGAATCAATAAAATCTTTGAAGGCGATTTGGACTGCCCCATCGGAGTTGAATTTTTTCCCTTGCAAGAAGTTATCCAAATTTCGAAAAAAATGGTAATCTGTTGGAGCAAGGTCCGGGGAGTACGGAGGATGTCTTAGACTTTCCAATTGAAGCTCTTCTAATTTAGTAGCCGTCTGTAGCGCAGTGTGTGGTCTAGCGTTGTCGTGAAGCAGCAGTGGCGTGGAGCGATTGACCAGCCTAGGTTGTTTAGCCGCTAGCTTTTCCATCATGGTTTGCAATTCCTGACAATAGACATCAGCCGTAATAGTCTGGCCAGATTTGAAAAAACTGTAATGAACAATACCGGCACTAGTCCACCAAACGCTTACAAGTAACTTTTTTGGGGTTAATTTTCGCTTGGGGCAGGATTTGGCTGGCTGGCCAGGATCTAACCATTGCGCTGAGCGCTTCCGATTATCGTAAAGAACCCATTTTTCATCACAGGTAATGATTCGGTTTAAAATACCTTCATTATTGTGCCGGTTTAGTAATGTAACGCAGCAGTCGACGCGCGTTTGCCGGTTTGTTTCAGTCAATTCGTGAGGTACCCACCTTTCAAGCTTTTTAATCTTCCCAATTTGCTTCAAGTGAATTAAAACAGTTTTATCACTAACATTGCAGCCTGCAGCTAACTCGGACGTGGTTTGCGATGGATCCGCTTCCACAATAGCCTTCAACTCTTCATTATCAACTTGAGTCTCAGGCCGTCCACGGGGCTTGTTCTGCAGGTCGAAATTTCCAGAACGAAAACGTTGGAACCAAAAACGAACTGTGTTTTCTTTTGCAACACGACCGCCATACACATCATTCACCCTTCGAGTTGTTTCCGCAGCACTAGTGCCACGGCGGAACTCGTACTCGTAAATAATGCGATATTTAAGGTTTTCCATTTTGTAAAATGAGTGACGCAAACAGAAAAAAACAGAAGAAAAAAAACAAATGAATGACGATCATCGAAGCACAAATACATGAGTCTATAGCTGTACAAATTTGAATTTGGAATTCCTTAGTATATATACAAATTACTTTTAAAGAGATTACAGGTTATATAGCTAAAATAGTTAAGAACAATATTAATTGTGCGTGGTTCCTGTCGCTTTTTAATGATGGCTAGCTACGAAACGGATGTCGTCTTGAATATATTGCAGTGGAATGCGCAGAGCTTAAGACCTAAATTGAGTGAGTTTGAATCCTTATTAATCCAAGAAAATATACATATTGCATTTATTTCAGAATCTTGGCTTGAACCCGAATCTCGATTGCATATTCGAGAATATTATATTTACCGTAAAGACAGAATAGACTCCTATGGGGGGGTTGCAATTATAGTCCATAAATCTGTTATTGTTGAGGAACTCATAATTAATGTTAATAACCAGGGCATAGAAGTCTTCGGTCTAAAATTGCTGAATTGTGGCCGTATAAAACAAGCCCTTTCCATTTATTGTCCATCATCTGTACACACGACCCAGTCAGATTGGGATAGAATTTTTTCCTTGTTTCCGAATAATACCATAATATGTGGAGATTTTAATGCTCACCATAACACTTGGTCAAACAGAAATGATTGTAGAGGTGTACACATCTATGATTCGGCTCTGGACTTGGGGCTTACATCGCTTAATGACCAACAGCCAACTAGAGTCAGGTTAGTGAATGGTAACATTCAAAAAAGTGCACCAGATATAACATTCGTCTCCTCAGATATTGCCGCTATGTTTGAATGGCATGTTATGAATGAAAATTTAGGAAGTGACCACCTGTGTATTAAGATCCGATTCAATTGTCGACACAATATTTATATCTCTAATAAGCGTAATTTTAAGAAAGCCAATTGGGATAGCTATAAAACGTTTATTGACAATGAGATCCCTACCCTTAAAAAAGAGGGTGATATACAATGGTTATATGACGAATTTATGAATCTTCTTCTTAGGGCAGCAAACTTATATATTCCCATGAATAATATTCCACTTACGCCTAGAAAAAAATTCACTCCCAGACCTTACTGGAACCCTACACTTTCCCACCTTGTAGCCCAACGCCGACTGTCTCTAAGTAGATTTCGTAAAAACCCTAACCCAGATAATTTAGAGATACTTGAAAAGAAGACAAAAGAAGCGAAAAATGCCATATTAAAAGCTAAATCACACAATTGGCAGAATTTCTGTAATAATATTGATGAGTCAACATCAGTCTCAGAGATGTGGAGTCGTATGAGGTGGATGAAAGGGTATAAACCTAAATTAGAAGTCTCAGAGGAGAAAAAAAAAAAGTTGCTACGCAACCTGGCCCCAGACTACGTCTTGCCACCTGCACCTGAAATTAAATCTACAAATGAATTTTTAGATGATGTTTTCACTTTCTCAGAGCTGTATAATTGTATAAAAAAGAAGGATACAGCGCCCGGAGACGATGAAATCACGTACTCAATGGTATATCACCTGCCAGAATGTGGTAAATTGTACTTGCTACATTTATACAATCTTATTTATAATTCGGGAATAGTGTCGCTCCAATGGCGTTCTATAAACGTGGTTCCCATTCCGAAGGCAGGGCACGAACCAGGATCCTCAGTAAAACTAAGACCTATATCACTTATTTCATGCCTTTGCAAAATATTTCATACCATGATCACTAAGCGATTGGAATGGTTTATAGAAAAAAACAAAATATTATCTACATTTACTTCGGGTTTTAGGAGAGAACAATCATCAATAGACTGCTTGGTTCGACTAACAACACAGATACAGATAGGTTTCTCAAAAAAGTTTAGTACTTTGGCTTGTTTCATAGATATTGAGAATGCATATAATAACGTCCTTGTAGATAAATTAATAAATATACTTGATGATCTCAAACTGGGAAAAAAGATTTGCCACTATTTGTGGATGTTCCTGAATGAAAGGCATCTTAAGATAAAAAATAATCAGGATTCAGATTCACTAATTAGGTATACATGTAGAGGATTGGCCCAGGGGGACCCCCTATCCCCGGTTTTATTTAATATTGCAACATACAAACTAAGATATCTAGTTAATAATATAGGTTTTTGTCAATATGCAGATGATTTTGTATTATATTCGTCTGACAGACTATTAGCAAATAGTGCAAGTCAGATTCAAGATACCCTAAATGTGTTTATTGGGTTCCTGAATGAATTTGGATTAAATATATGTGAAAGAAAATCTAAATATTGTATCTTCAGTAGAGGTAAAAGAAATAGTAATGTAGATTTAAAAATAAATGAGTGTAATTTGAACCAAGTTAACTCTTACAAATACTTAGGATTATGGCTAGATAAAAGTTTAAGATGGAATAAACATATAAACGAAACTGTCGAAAAAACGCAGCGATTCCTTAATTTACTTATAGTGTTGGCAGGGTCAGCTTGGGGATTACACCCGCGACATTTACGAGGACTTTATGTGTCTCTCATAAGATGTAGACTAGATTACGGGTCTATTTTATATGACAATAGCGCAAATTCACATTTATATAAATTGGATAAAATTCAAAACCAAGCAATGAGAGTTGTTGGGGGCTTTATCTGAATTATGACGCCAATAAACCAAATAACAATAATAATTGCTTTAAAATTCAGAAAGAAGTCTCAATTATGACACTAGAACTCATTGCAATCTCAGAAGCTCTAAACTATGTAAGAAATATCGGTGCAAATAATATATTAATTTGTACAGATAGTACAAGTGCATTGCAGCATGTGGCTCGATGCGCCTCTGGTAAAAGAGGTGTACCGATAGCTTATGTTGTACTGTCTCAAATTGAAGAGCTAACTCGAAAGGATACAAGGCTGGGGTTGCAATGGGTTCCGGCACATGTGGGACTGAGCGGTAATGAGAAGGCAGACATGCTAGCAAAAAGTGCAATCACAAGAGGATTAGATATACACATACTGCTTGATTACACGGAATTTTTGCCAAAATATAAAATGAAATGCAAACAGTTGTGGACAGAATATTTTAATGATAGATCTAAGGAACAGGGTATATGGTATAAGACTATACAATGTGAGCCTCCCCATATTCCTTGGTTCATCAATGCAGATCTGTCAAGAAAACTATTAATAACTGCCTTTAGGTTGAGGTCCGGACATGCTCCTCTAAATAGTTTCAAACATGTGATGAGAGTCTCGGATACACCAAACTGTGAAATTTGTGGTAAATATGAAGACATTCATAGGGTACAATGGGGTTGGCGTGCAATGTTCCTTGCAAAAACCCCTCAAAATTTTAATAGAATAAAAAAAAAATGCAGTTAAAACATATTTAGCTTATAGTAACACTTAAGTATAAATATTACACTCATACACTCAACAGTCCATACAGCTATGAGTACTGAAGCCATTATTCCAGTGATTGAGCCCCACCATGGGCTTCCTGTCATTATATAATAGGTTTCATCCTGGCACAGTACTTATTCTTTATCACTATAATAATTATAACAAGTACATCACATATTTATCAGTATATCCATACTAATATTATAAATGCAAAAATAAATAATTAAAAAGTGTTTACTGCAACATTACTTCAGTGTTTATTTTAGAAGTTTTAACTTGCAATAACATCAACATAAATTAAAACACAGAACTAAGATAAAATATAACCTGTGTTACTCATTGATAGAACCTACACAGCTCTTTCCAACTGCAACTAGTCGGCCATCTTCCCGTTCAGTTCATTTGACTCTGCACCCACTCACTCAAAAAGAAGCCACGCATTAATATTAGACATTAATGTGCCTATCTATTCCATCTTTTAACATTAAATGTATTTTTTTCTATTATTTCAGTTTTTCCAGACTAGAGATGACCTAAGAAAATATAACACTTTATAGTATTATTACTTATTGAAAAAGCTTACCGGCTTCAATAACAACGCAGCCAGGGACTAAGTCCAGTTGTAACATTATCATACTAATGTCAGGACTATAGATGATCTGTGTCCGATGAGGCAATGTCAATGACCAAAGCTCAGGAGTAGGTTGTAAGACATGGCCCCAACCCTTTGACAGTTCAATCTGAAATAACCGGACCAGTGGTAGAGTAAAATATAATCATCATATATCGGATCATTGTCCAGTTTGAGGAGTCTTCGAAGGAAGATGCTTACAAAGAGGTTAGGGAGGAGAAGAATGGGTTGGATGAAGAGAGTGAACAGTGACAGCAATACTGAGGACAGGAATACTATACAACATTCATAAGTGCATTTAACTTGACTGCACATTGACATTGAGTTATAATTACATTTGGAATTATTTAGGAAAACATGGCAGATTTTGCCATTCTTTCAAAAATCAGTTTCAATTAAATGTAATATTATTATTTTTTTTTAAAATTTTGATTGCTTAATTCGACTATTTAATTAATTAATTCAGAATTATTTATAAATTTCCTCATGTACGTATAAATTTTGGTAGGTATTATACTTACTAAGAAATTGACCAAGACTGGGTAAACGTTTTTTTATTAAGAAGTAGGTTTGTTTTGATTGTTTTTCTTAAAGTTAACTCAGATTGGGTACTGCTTATAATTTCTCAGGACTTACCCGGCTTCCGTATTCCGCCCCGATAAGATTCCTAACCTTCAGAGCACCATAGGTGGTCTGGAAAACATTTTCAACCATTTCACCTTTTTTGTTTTTAATTTCACGGACAACATCGATAGCGTGTAGATTATTACTTAAATATAATATCACCGTATCACCTTCGTCAATTTTATTTTTATAATTACGGAAACTCATATTATTTACTATAAAATCTGTCTCACAACAAAACTTTGTAAACAAACCATGCGGGCGGCCTTATCACTTATGACAGCTACGTTTAGTTTCTCTGTTCGTGCTTACAGGTTTATAGGAAAGTACATATTGAAATTTGACTTTTTATTCAATATATTTTCATATAAAAATATGATGTATGAAATTATCTATTTATTACACCATAACAATAGTGTATGGGATCTATACGATCGCATTAGACTTAGATTAGAATTGATTCATGTATATGAAACAATGATATCATGCACCAATAAAACGCTAACCTTAAAAAAGTAGAGTTTAGTACGACCACAGTGGCAAACAAAAACGCTTACGTAGAAAAATATTAAAATAATCGATTTTAACATGAAAATATTGTGATTATTGGAGTTTCTCAAATATGTGTCTCAATACAAGTTTATACGTACGTTGGAAGTAGAAGCTAAGTAATTTCTCAAGAGATTAAGTGAAAATGGATGCATCGAAGATCACAAGTAAGACAAGTTCTCTGAAAGCACTTATCCTCAAAGCTTGGAGGGAACGCTGGACTGACATACAATGGGGAATCAATATCAAGACTATTCTTCCAAGAGGCGTCAGCGGGGACCTGTACAATCTTGCGGATTGTATACTCCAGCAGGCTATGGTTGGTTGCGGCGCTAACCAGTTGATTATCTCTTATTTGAAGCACTCTTTGGCTTCACACATTGTATCTTACGCAGCAGTTCTGCAGCGGATCTCCAAGTTCGATGCTTTTCACAAACCCCACTGCATTCTCAGCCTCCTAGAGTTTTTAGAGAGTTTCCTTGATAGTGTCACTTGTAGAGGAAAAATGGAGGAAGAAATATTGGCATATACTGTGTCCTCGATCATACTGTGGCTTTTGCAAGTATATCATTACTGTTTGAGCAAATATCCCTCATCAAATCCTATACAGTGCCAAGAGCTTTTGGAAAAGCCAATAACACTTCTTAATTCCATAATTAATAGTGATTTTCTCATTGGAATGTTTTATTTAGCGAAGCAAAATAATCCTGATGAGTATAATGAGGTCACGAAGAAATGTCAGGAGATAACGGGCTTAATGATGATGAACACACAATTTAAAGCGCCTGTCACTATACATGAGACCTTACAAAAGATATGTAACATGGATATTGATAAAATAGCTCCATTAAACAATAAGCTGGAGTCTATAACTTACTGTTTGCAGGCTTTGATTGCCATTAATGTACTAGTAAGTCCAAGTGCTGATATACAACAGTTATCAAGTCAACTGCTGATGGTTCAAAGAATTAAAAGCTTCTCATTACCTAGGCTCTATTGTGAACTTATACGAGCCTGTTTCATTTCTTTAAATGACTCCAGTAAAGATGCAACAAAGCAAGCTCTCTGGGCTGCATTCACTTTCCTCAAAATACCTCAAATTATGCATTATGTGCACAATAACTGTGGTCTGGCTAATAAAGAAAATGAATATGCAGTAGAAATTGTTGAGGCCTTTGAAAAACTTCTGCAGTTCACTCCTCTCTTAGATGTGATTGATACAAAGAATTCTTGCAACAGTGTTATATCACTACTTGAACCTTTAGTGAAACTGAATGTGATATCCGAAACCCATTTAACATATTTCAGCAAAAAGCGAGATAATAAAGATATTAAACTTCAGAAATTGGAGCCTACTGGCTTACAAGGCTCTGTGCCTACATTTATTACAAGAGCTGAACCTACATTAGCTGGTATTTTAAAGACTATGGGGGGTGACTTCCACAAAACTCAAGAATCTTTGTATGCAATGCTTTGTCAAATTGTCGGTGGAACTAGCTTGAATACAATCCTTGCAGTAGCTACCGTTGAAGGAAAATTAAAATTGTTTGTTTCAAGGTTGATAAAGTTCAATGAATTTGCTTTACTTGCTGCTAGTGAGAAGGGAGCTCCACAATCTAAAGTATACATATTTGATATATCATTTTTGATCCTTTGCTCCATTGTACAAGATTATGGTATGGATGCTGTACTTGAAGAAAATGGCGACTCTTTCTTTGAAAAATGGGTTAAAGAGTGCATGATGCATAAAGGACTACATAAATCTCCAGAACAAATACTACAAAAGTGTGACTCACAAATAGTGGACATTTTTATCCATCATCTAAGTGCTACAGAATTTGATTTCAAGAATACTAATCTGAAGCCTCATGACCTCTGTATGAATGTAAGTGGAGTTATAAAAGAAGTCTTGTATGCATGGGAACAAGGTTCACTGTTAGTTGCAGATGTTAAGCGCATGCTGGATTCATTGAGACAGAAAATGACATCTTTAGCAGTGTGTGCTTCTGTGTGGCTTTTCTCGTACATAAATGTTGTTCATCAAGATGCCTTCTTAAAACCCATAAATATGGTACAACAATTTTTAATATCACCAACTGAGGCTGAGTTGACCCAAAATGACAATTTCAAAGAACGTGCCTTAATGATGTGTCAGATCATAAAAAAGCTGCAGTATGATATTCATCCACCATCAGTGTCAAAATCAAAGACATCATTTTCACACACAATTTTATCGCGACAGCCAATTTTGGAACAATTGCAATCAGTGTGGGAAGATATTAAGGTTAGAGGCTATCTGCATATCGATGCAACACAAGTTGTGGAAAACCTGATGCGTACTACAGGACCAGTTTGGTTTGTCACCAATTTAGTAAAGGAGACGCTTAAATTTCGCTACCAGGAGGACCTTGATAGATCTGTTGATATTGTCGTATCCATGTTCCATTTGAATATAGAAAAATGTACTCAAGCTTTATTATCTCACGTTTTACCTCAGTATTTATACAATGCTAAGTTGAGTGAGGAATTAGTGGAGCCACAGTCAGCTATTCTGGCTAAACTGTGTGTATATAGCATCTACGCTGCTCTTGAGAGTAGTAATTCAAGTAAAGCGCAAAGTCTAGGAAAACGTCGCCACGAAGATCCTGATGATATAGATGCGATGTGTGCATCAAGCAAATTAAGAAGACTTAATGATAATACATCCGATGCAAGTGCTACGTACTATTCTCAAGGTCATAAAGTTGCAATTACCTTGAAAGAACCATTACAATCTGGTTTGGACACATTATTTACGTCTTTTTCTCAATTGGCGGGAAAGAACGGCGAAGTCACACCTCAAACTCAATTCATACTTCAGTTTCTTTTCTACGTAGTGCAATGTGGCGGTGACAGAACCCATTTGGTGTTGCAGAAATTGCCTAGTGAACTTGTGCCTACCCTAATAAAAGCTCTTCCAGATAATTTTAATATTAGTATCATTCTAAGATTGTATGATTTATCAACTGCATATGGTAGAAAAAATACAGCTAGAGATCTCTGTTTGTTGAGAAATATGAGACTTAGACCCGATTGATGTATTTGAAGTCACTTGAAATTAAAAGTAATGACCGAAGTTTGTTTCTGAATAGATAATTGAAATACATTTAAATAAAAAAAAACATGCTTCTTATTTTCCTTCCTCTTTGTCTGTTTCGTTTGTAAAGTCTGTGAAAGTAAATATAAAAAGTAGTTCGATAAAAGTTTTAAAGTAGATCATTATAATCGACTGCATAAATTACATGTATGAATGATCTTCACTTCAGAAAACAGATTTTGATGAAACTTATCGAGTAGGTACTTGAGTAATCTGTCGATAAATATATAGTTCCATGTTTTCACATAGCTAAAATACTATCTATACACATTACATCTAATATATAAAATTCTCGTGTCACAGTTTTCGTTGCCATACTCCTCCGAAACGGCTTGACCGATTTTGATGAAATTTGTGCTTATCCGGTATCTATGAGAATCGGCCAACATCTATTTTTCATCCCCCTAAATTTTAGGGGTAGTCCACCCCTAAACTTTTTTTATAGTTTTAGACCGATTTCAAAAATTCTTTCACTGTTAGAAAGCTACATCATCACTGAGTAACATAGGCTATATATTATACTAGCTTCCCGCCCCGGCTTCGCTCGGGTAGACAAAATATTTGATATAAAAGTCTACCCGTGCGAAGCCGGGGCGGGCCGCTAGTAATTAACATAAAAACATCCTATTTGAAGTTTATTCTACACAATATTTTTTCAGGATGATTCAGATTATTGGCTTGTAGACTGTTCGGGAAGTGCTTAAACAGGCCTTCGGCTATTTAGTTTAGTTCAGCAATAGTTGTACGAAGTATATTATTTATACTGTGAGGCAAGAGTAATAGTGTTCGAGAAAGTAGGAGAGGGAGTTGCTTTTCAAATAATTTCATTTACAATAAATATATAATCCTGTTAAAAGGATGGGCGCATTAAAACTGCATTTTTATGTCGTAAATCTTTACTTTTCATAATTCAATCAACAAAGTAAATCATAAATTAATACTAGATACTGTTCCTTGGATACTTATGATCCCCTACGATTATATTTTTTACAAACTTACAATCTATTTTGTACAATATTGCTCCATAGTATTTTCTTCAGAAAAGTTCACGGTCAGTTATAATTTCGTAAGGCTTTGATAGGACGGAATATCTTACACGTGTTAGTCCAAGAACAAAACGAAAACCGTTTTTGGTAGCTTAGGCTTAGAGTACCTACCTACGAATAAATTCCTTCTATAATAATAAATGTAGATAAAATAAGTACTGCCTAAGTATAAATTCGATATAATCTTAGCAACATGTGACAAAAATTGTCTAGGTTCACACTCGATTCTGGAAACTAGTTTCTTTTCTTTTTATTTCTAATTAATTATTTACCTGCATGAGATGTACCTAGTATTTTTAATAGGAATAAAGCTACGAAATACCTATGGACGGATTTAGGATATGTTTAAGCTATAATCATACAAAGCTATTTACAAAAATAATACATTTTCGTATACAAAATAAACTCACATTGTATGTGAATTAAAATAATGTTCCTTACTAATTAATTGAATTATTCATACTTACTTGTTTATCGTAAGTTACAACCATTTTTTACACCTTAAAATAAATGTACCTACGCGAAAGACAGTAATCAAAATACTTTACACTAGCATTTTTACAAAATCTTAAAAACACAAAGATCACAGAAGAGTTCCAGAGCTTTTATCCTATAATATAATAAAAGTTATGACAGGGTAACGATATTCAACTATTTAATTAAATAATTACACATGATTTATGCTATAGTTATAATGCCGGCTTTTTGGCATCCGGTGAATCTGGATGCGGGTGATCTATAACAAAGAAAAATATATTTAACTTAATATAGGTAACACAGTATTTGTTGCAAACAAGGCCCACCTGATGATAAGCGGCTACCGTAGCCTATGGTATGGACGCTTGCAACACAAGGGATATCACTCAAATGTTGCCGTCCCTAATACAGTAAATAAGCAGAACAATAAAAACACATTGATCTAGTTGTAGAAATCTGAACATCATATTTTTTTAAATAATTGCTGCGAGCGAAACAACATGTAGGTACGTACATGGAATTTTTAAGACAAGTTTTCCTACGGCCACCGCACATCCCTTTCTCCCACTGATACCAAAAATCCAATAGGTACTGTGTTGTGTAGCCGACTAAATGTTTGGCGCGTGAGGTACCCACCTATTTACTTTCAACCCAAGCTTACAACAAAATATAGTTGTTCAACTATTCCAAGTCAATATTTTATGAGTTAATATGATCGAAATATGATAGGAATATATTGTTGAAAGGTGCTTACCAATTTGCCTTCTTAGTATGTCTCCTTCCCGGGATGCATTATATGCTGGCGGTGGATTACTGACCCTCATTGGTAAACTTAGCCTATTAGGATTGCAATTCTCGTCTATCAAGCTCTCAGCAGTGTTACTGTACGTCCGCTGATTTCTATTCCATGTTTGTTGATAGGAACTTTCTGTGGTTATTGTGTTACACCTGTTGTTAGTATGAGGAACATATTGCTCTGGTGACCAGTCGAACACAAACGTGTGGCTATAGTTGTGGGTGTAGGCAGACGGTGTGCCGGAAGGAGTTGGAGGCGTTGTCGTGACGTAAGGACTCAGATCTTGATGGCAGACGTCGGGAACCTTTTGCAAGGCCGATTCCGACCACGTGGGACTAGGATTCCATTGGTCAACCATGTCCGTCTCTGTTATGTTAAAGGTTTTGGAGCCGGGTCTCCTACTGGCAATAGACCCTGCCGATACCGCCACTACCGTATCTCCTGAAGTAACTGTTGACGGCGTACATCGAGGTGACATTGAAGTAGGCGTATTAGACTTTTCATCTGAGTTCTTTCCTTTCCGCTTGGCGTTAGGTTGAACCCTGGTATCCTCTATTCGTATATTGTGGTACCTGGTACAAGAAGCTAATGTTAAACATGCGGTATGCCTACCCTACAAAGTTATGCAGATGGTCATTACATGATTAGACAGTTTTCTATCACGTCAGTCAATCGACCCCATTATTATCCACTTAGGTGTTTTATGTTATGACTTGTACACGTCGTAGATCAATCTTTATTCTAGAGCGGTGATGAAAGATACATTAAAACATCAATTAAACTAAGGAGTTATTAATCAGCTTTAGCGTTAGCAGAAAAACGTGACCTGCGCTGTGAAATTCGTAAGCTATCCTGACTTTTATAAAGTAACATCGGTTAACCTAGACTTTTTATAGACATTTAGTTAATAAGTTCGCTATGGGTTCATTATATTACAAAAACGTAGTAGAGTTAACGTTCGTTGCGATAGTACGTGACAAAATAGACGCTCATTTTGAAATATACCTACAATTTGAAGGTTATGTAGCGAATAATAAAATAAGATGGATTACCTGTTATCCTGCAGTGAGACTGAATAATCCACCGGTCCGTTTTCTGGTCTTTCGTAAGCGTAGTGCATTGGGGCTAAATGTGTGGGTACGTGTGGTATATGAGGTTGCAGGCCTGTGTTGGGCATCATTACTGGCTGGGTTCCGTTGAGGCAGACGGGTGGAGTAGGGTACTGCGCAGTGGGGGGGTAGACGTTTATGTCAGGAGGTGGCGGCCCATACATTCTTGTAGCAGCTTCGTAAGCCAAGCCGTAGTGAAGCTTTGACTGTACTGCATAGTAGTGGTACAGCCAGGGATTTGCCTTCATCACGACGGCTTCTTGTTCACTGTTCCAAATAGAAAAAACAATTTATTCATAACTTTCACCAAAATTATGTCCTCGCAGTATAAAATGACGAATCCTCTTGGAGTAAGATGAGAGTGAAATAGAACGCTAAATAAACATATTATTTTGAATTTAATATTGTTCTAGGACACAGCATATACCCTACCTAATACCTGTCTTACTGTTAGTATGCGACCTTTAATAACAAGTACCTACGGGTGGATTCCGTGGGTAAGTGCTACGTGTTTAGACGTTCCTCCATTATGGTACTAACCAAAACAACAATTAGAATAAATTGTTAATCGTTATTGCATATCGAGAAAGAACTCCTTAGTGTAAATGTGTCTTGCAACATGCTTTGCCCATTAGGTATCTTCTAAATACTTGGTAAGTACCAGAAAATCGAACCGAGTAAAACTTTATATTTATATTCGTAGGACTTTTAAGTAATGGGAACAATACAACCAGTATTGTATGTAAGTAAGTAGCTATTTAATGTTTATTGTGATCATATTTTTCATCGGATCGCTTTTGAGACTCGAATTTCATAGTGTAGCTTTCTACCGACCTCCGCCTTTGTAGACATTTTATATTCTATAGAATCTGAGGCATTGAGCAATTTTTTTTAAATCATACCTAATTACTTTTTACTCAACTAGCTCGATATGTGATGGAATACAATAGTACGAGTAATTTCCGGCATAATCAAATTTGAAATTTATAAAAAACAATACAGTGTGTATTTAATATATTGCATACCACTTAGCGTACCTAGCTATGAGAAAATTATACGATTCTCGAAATATTCTTGTCACTGTATTGTAAGCAAGACAGACATAATAGAAAATCATATTAAGCTTAGGCACAAAGCGGTGACAGCGGGCACGGGAAGGTGCATACAATACTTAGTACCTATTGAATTTGTACTTGGTAACCTTTAGCTTCGGTTGGCTGTTGGCAACCTTTAAGATAGTGGATCCGGGGAAATGTCACATAGTTGGTCTCAGCCCTGGACCTATACGCGTACAATCAACAGGAAAATGCTTTCAGAAAAGCTTTAACAAATTAACAGCTGCCTATTTCCATAACGTTTAGCATTGTATCTTATTTATAGGCAAGGCAATATGTAATGTAAGTGTTTCTGTTGCTGGTAGGGTCAGCATTATTTTTTTTGCCTAGCCATTAACCTGTCTTTTGTACCTGTCGTTAGACCTTATCAGACATATTTATATAAGTGACAATCTGTCACAATACAGGATATCCCAACCTGTTCGCTGAGGTCATTATGTGACACTATCAGAAGCTTATTCAAGTAGGTACTTTCAAATTACATTACATTATCTCAATTCATCAAAATTGTTAGAATCGTTGTGTAATAAACAGATATATAAGCAGGAATATTTTCAAATTTGGTATGTCTGTAGATTTAGGCAGTAGAGGAGCTTAATTTTTGTATGCTTTTGGTCTGCATCAAATATACAAAATAAACTAAATCAAAAATCATTTATTCAGTTTAGGCCCTAATAAGGCTCTTATGAAGGTCTAAATTACCACTACTAAATAATCTACATGCACTCTTTCGGGAAGGCATTGATTTTTAGGCTTTAATTTTTTTCCGCCCGTTTAACCAGTTGGTTTTTTGGTATTTCTACTAACAGAACCAAACGATAAAATTGTTGAGTTACTGTTTTCCAGTCTAGCTATGTAAAATTATCAAAGCTTAAATACGCTGGTACATTCTCTTAAAGTTGAAGCAGTAAACGCTATTTAATATGGGGCTTAAATATTTAAGAAAATAATTATCTTCTTTAATGGTCGTTTAAGTGTGCATTGTTTGTATGAGAATATTTTTTTCCCTCCTCTTCTTAGTACCCTCTGTCTGCGTACCTAATCAAAAATTCAAAACACGTCCACGTCAAACGCGCCGTAGTATTTTTGCGTGCGAGTGTACATCAAAGTTTAGATATGTTGTGGACGGCGACAAATCGCTTTTGCATTCGCATTCGGAAAGAGCAGATAGTCGCGAAGGCGAATCAAAAGGGCGCCGGATAAAATGCTATCCCCTTGATGTTTACACACGCTCTGCATTAATGAACTTGACCTCGGTGAACTAATGCTGATTTATTGCTTACTGGCTTGTGTCTCGGGTTGTTTATGCTAAAAGCTTTGCCAAGGGTATCTTGATGCGGATTTGTTGCGAGTTTTTGTTTAAGTAAGTATTATTTGTGACACGCGTGACTATGCTTGTTTGAATGACAGTTGCTTGTAATACTCATATTATTTGGGCGATGAGTCTTCTATTTCATTCTGACTCTCTAATTAATTGCCATATTCAATATCAAATGATGACGCTGATTGCTGTGTACTCATGTAAGTGACAAATTCACCATACTATAAAAGCACATAATAAGTTATTCCTGTTTAAAATATAATTAGTGAATAAGTCGTTGGAGTTTCTTAAATAAATAAATCACAAGCTTTAAGTCTTTTGGTAGCAAAAACAATTTTGATTGCAACTCAATGCCCAGATCTTAATAAATAAAAACAGAGAGAAAAATAAGTGTATCAAGTATATAAATGACAGTATCTACAACAACGTACCAGCATAGGTATATATACATATCAGAAGTGGGTAAAAATATTAAAACAGAATATATAACTAATAGTCGATCATTAACTCTATGGGAACTCGCAATTGACTGAAAATTTATTGAACTGTTTGATTATCATATTAAAGTGTACAATTCAGTGACCTAAGAAATAAATCATTTGTCCTGTCAGCGCAGAATAATTGTGTCTATTAAATGTTTTTATGTAGGATTTTATTACAATAAGTAAATCCAAGTTTAACAATAGATCCTTTTTAAGATAATTTCAAGGTCTTTGCATTCTAGCCGGTATTTTTATATTAACCACGTAGTTAATCCGTTACTTGTTATGCATTGTAAAAGTAACTATGAGATTGTAATATTTGTGATGCTTACCTATGCATGGGGAACGCACTATGTAATTAGCTACACACGACGACAGTTGGTTTAGCATGCTGACCAAATTTGACTGGAATAATATAGCGAATCCCATGGAAATATTTAACAATAAAAATATAGACGCGTACCTACCTAGAACACATAGACTTATAGGTACATGCTATCATTAATAACCAATCGTTATGACTTGTATAGTTGTTTTTATGATTTATGTGTATTATCTATGTGTTTTATTCTAACAAAAGTATATATCCGTCGATAGCAGTAGGAACCCATCACAATACCAGGTGTCTGACCGTAGTTTGCTGGAATATACCAGATTTGCAATAACTACACAGGAATTATGATATTTTTAACTTAAAACCATATCAACTTATAGCCATCGCAGTAGAGTGACTGAGATCGGAATGTATTCGACCATTATATCCGGCCGCCAATTTGTGCGTCCGCGCAGCTTGGACGCATAAATCTCGACGACATGATGTAGGCGGTCGACATGTTGACAATTTGCTGTCGTTCAAATGTGTTATTTGTTAGTGCCTATATCATGTAGTATGCAGGTATCGCTAAGTGAATGAGTTATTAATATTTTCACGTCACTATTAAAGAAGAGAAACTGAATATGCTTCGATTAGTCAAGAGCCAGAAGGAAATAGGTTCTTGAATTTTTATTTCCATATTAATGTACCTAACTAACACATAATGGAAGTTAGAAATATTTTACATCCGTTAATAGGTCAGAGAGGCTGAGCTGAAACTGACATATTGTTATAAACAAATACAAATTCATAGTTCCGTGACATAATATCAAAGGTGGACATAATAACTTCATCTCATACTTGGGTGGGGGTGGGAGTATGGGAGTACATCCTTGTCGAACATACCGGTACTAAGTCACAATGACAAGAGAAAGTATATTTTCAAAACCAAAACAAGAAAATGCATTTCTACTAAAGAGAGTAAAGTAAAGCACGGGCGCCATTAAATCTGTTATACACGTAAGCTAGGTTCATTATTAAAAGCAGTGTTTATCAGTGGAAGGCACGAAGTAACATGGTACATTGCGCAAGAGCATCGCGAAACGTGACAAATGACGCAATGCCCTGAACAATTCAAGCCTGTGAGTGCTGGATTAAACACTCTACTGTCTAAACTGTAGCGGGGCAAGGTACATACAAACGCGATCAAGTACAAAAAATATATATATATAAGTTAAATATGTATAACTTACGAATTTTTTATGTAAAAAAAATTGGGACAAAATATGGTCATTGATATCTCAATTTTGCTTGACGTTGTAGTTCGACATCTCCCATCAAAAATTCACCAATTTATTCAGATTAACTGATAAGAGTACATTTTTGTAGAACGGTATATCACTGTTATTTCAATGAGGTTAAGCTTTTGATTGGAGGTACTTTTGAAGGGGTTTATTTATTATTTCTGGATAATTATTTTCATTAACATTATTTCAATGAGTCGCGGCAAGGGGACTAAAAACACAGAAAATTAGGAATTCAATTATTTTGGGGTGTAATATGATATTCATACTAACTCTAAGTGTAGGTAGTTAAAGCAGTCTGAAAAGTACTGTACACATAAAACAAAATGATAGACCTATATACACTGAAGTTGAAATAATAAGTAACCGCTTGTAATTTACACCAATCGACTTACAAAACCCAAGTACCTTAGGGCCAGTGCCACCGCCCTTTGTGCCAAGCCAACTGATTGTTTAGGTCAGCCGGACTGTCACCCACTCACTCATTGAAATTAACTCAGATTTACAATCTGCACCTACCGCTGATTAATATGAATTGCTCCTTTGTCGTAGGCCAGAGCCCTGTAATGATATTGTTAGCACTGATTTTAATCTTAGTTTATCTCGACAACTGAATATATGAGCTTGTTCATACAAAAGAAAGTTGGTAGGATAATATTCATTTCGGTATTATAGGTTGGTTATTGTTCATTTATTTTAGCTTAACATTTTTATATAAATTATCGGATAATGTACATACATACATAGCTAAGAACGAAACATGTAGTTAGGTTAACTTTTTGAGCATTGTATCTACAGCCATAAACAATATCTATGTAAAAATCAGCTTCAATTAATATAATAATATGCTTCAATAGTTTATTAAGGACGTAAACCGTTGGACGTTGGACGCTGACCTTTTAAAAAAATACAGACAAATTCACTTATTTAAATTATTAACTTTTTATTAATTTATATCAACCTGAATACTGAATACTTCTGCACATTTTATCAGTGAAATATGCTTCAAATACGCTGAAGGTAAATCGCGAAAATTTGCTAGCTTCGATGTATTTTCTGGGTATGAAATATGGCTGGGTGCAGTCGACTCCATCGATCAAGCCCGGCGCTTGTTAAACACAGTTTCTCACATCACAGCAATGGACCTTTGCAGGCATAATTCAAACCATCCCGATACTAACATCGCTCGGTCGATCGGTGAGCTAAAACTCTATAAATCACCCCTCACAATATTTATTCTCTAGCAAACTTCACTATGAACTCTCTTTTCACTTAATTACGCGAACTTTATATTCGACCTTTTCTGCAGTATACCTAGTGGTGTGTCAAGGCGTGTCATGCATCTCACTAATTGGCTTCGACAATTTTTAGGACCTTTACTATCACTTCATATCAGAGTAGTTTGTATACAGTATAGGTAATACGAGTATATACACGAATGAGGTACTTTGCTTACATTACATTTATTTTTATTTCTTTTAGAATTATTTATTATAAACTTTATTTTAATAACACTAAGGACAAAAGAAAGAACTTTGACTTCCATCAATTCGAAGATTTATTTTATGTTAAAGGATTGGCTTGTATTGACAGACATCGCTCATTAGATCAAAAAGTTATGTTACTATCTCAACTATCTGATCTTTCAGACGACTATTATTAATATTTAAGAGTGATAATTCCGACTGGTATTTTCTTCAAGACCAAACCCGCACATTTCCTTTCCACATCGTATTCTACTCACGACATGATGTGGTAAAATCGAGTCGTGGGGCCATGGTAAGGGCTTACTCCAGGCGTAGTCCCGAACGTCATCTCGCATTGATATCTCAATAGGGAAGTGTGTAGTGACCGCGTTAACTTATGGCTGGTCGTTTTTCATAGACGACGGAGCTTGAGCGGAATTATCGGGTTAATAGCGAACCTTTAAAGCCAATTAGTTGCGGAAGATGATTTTAAAGCTTAGCTTCGTGAAAAGAAATAACTAGACTTACGGCAAAGGTTAAGAGGGAGATGGAATATGTTTTATATGTATTGAAGCTGTAAGTACGCCTAATGTTTACCCTAAAGGTAAACGACTACAAGTAATTCAAGGATACAAACTCCAAAATCTTGGTAACATGAGCTAGCTTTAGTCATTATTCTGAGCATGAGCAATATTTTGGCAATGTTAAAAATATTATTTACATGTGGCCAGTGGGACCTAACCCATTACGAGTACTTACTTATATGTATATCATAATATCGGTGCATGTTGAGTGGTGTCAACTGACGGGCACCTTTCCGGGAATACGAGAAGATATTTAAATATGCGTATTTTTATTTTATATCTTCTCTATGTATTGATCAGAACCAAAATAAATATGTGATATTTACTTTAATGACTTAATGTCTATTAATTATATTATCTATAGTCTTGCTGTGCATTATATAAACAGGTATCTCACAAGTAACATGAACGGAAAGTTACATTACCTTCCTATTGTAATAGGTATTTTTCTGTAGCCATATATTTAAGAGGAATTCTAAACAACTCCGAACAGCCAAGTCAAACAAAATTCCATGTAAAATTATCTTCAATTAGGCTTTAATTCATAATTACCGTTGGTTGTACCATACGAGTGCTATTATAGCGGTAATAATTGGTCTCTTGAGCGATCTGAGCATAGTTGACGATAAATACCTCCTTGTAAACTTCACTTACAAGTTATTAACAAGCCTCGTCAAATTATTTCGACAATATAGCATAGAATTATATTTATGACTAAAGAAATGCAAATAATAATGTGTACACACCGTGGGAATCAAACACATGATACACATTGGACATTTAATAAACATGTTAAACTTTTAAAATACTTTATGTACATTTTGTTGATGATTAATGGTTTTATGTGTATTTACGCTAAAATTAAGTAATCAACTTCAATGTTTAGCCAGATAAATGTTTAAAATTGTTTAATAATTGCCGTCAAAACGGCCAATCAAAGCGAGACGGCAGTTCAAACTAATTCGTCTCTCAATAAACGTAAAATTAAATATTTATAACATTGTATTACTTATAGTGACGTAAGGCTGATAGTATTCGATCGAATCGCATCGTCGAGATGATTAGTTGGACTTTTACGAGCGAATATAGCAAATAAACATTATTAATATTGATACAAATGAAAATGTACGGATATTTGCAGCTATATCGACGAAATTATTGCAATAATCAATGTAAGCTCGAGGACCATTAACTCAGATTTAAGATGGGTTATTTACAAGCATTGTGCAATACGAAACGTGTAATAAAATTAAGCGTTCACTGTTTAACTTGCGTACAAGGACTAGCTGCAATAATTTTCCTCTTTTAATGTGAAAGTTGGGACCTATAATGTTTGAATAACAGAATCTATTAACATGTAGAGTAATTGGCTTTGGGCTTTAGGTACTGTGAATAAAGTTTAACTGATCTGGCTTTACAAGCCGATCGGCCAATATTGAACTTTGTATATACATACGTCGAAATCCGAATTTAGATTGAAAAGTTTAATTTGAAATTTGAATTTAGATTGAAAAGTTTAATTTGAAATTTGAATTTAGATTGAAAAGTTTAATTTGAAATTTGAATTTAGATTGAAAAGTTTAATTTGAAATGTAAATATGTACATTATGGATGTTAGTTTAGGATACTAAGATGATTTAATAATTTAGCATCAAAGCTCACAGCAGTGCTAAGCTTTTTTTTAAGAAAAGAGACAGTTTCGAATTGGTAACATAATTTTGAAGCCTTTTTAAACAACAAACCAACAATGTTTGACGAACCGCTGGTCTAGTGGTTAGTACACCTGACTGCTACGCTAGAGGACGCGGGTTCGATTCCCGCCGGGGCAAACATTTATGTGACAAATATGTTTGTCTTGCGTCTGGGCGTTTGGTATGTATTATAAGTATGTATTTACGAAAAAAAAAGTATATAAGTATTATATCGGCTACTGGTTCCCATAGTAAAAGCTTTGCTTAGTTTGGGGCCATTTGGCGCTGTGTGATAATGTCCAAGAATTATTATTATTATTATTATCTACCTGACCTCCGTCTGTACTCACACATATTATAAAACATTGCATTTGACGTCTGTATCTGAGGTCTATACATACAATAATTGCGCGGCCGCAATGATGAAGTGATTTCACCCTCGATCGCTCGATTGCTGGTTGTTTAATAAGAGATTCTCCGGGTAAAAACGATTATGTTGAATGTTTGCGAGTGGCCAGACAATTTAGTGCTCGTATCTCGAGTTAAATGGGATAGTAAGTGCAGTGAGAGTGAGACTTCACTTGTATCGATGGGCCTGCATTGCCCTCGTATAAGTGGTCGTGTAGATACACTATCGATGTAACAGTAAATCTTTCGATCGAGGGAATATGCCCCTAAAATAATAGTAAACGATATCATCAATGTTATTTTATGGAATACACAACTAGCCATGTAAACAAAGAGGCCTGAGTATGAATCATAAAGACAAGTTAAAAAAGAAAAGAAAGAGTATTTCAGGCATATCCTGTGCATATTTTATTATCATCCTAAAACCGGGTTTCTCTAAATGTGTTTGAACTTACCTTAAAACTTGATTTGTGCATACGATGACAGGTCGCTGCGAGTTTTCCAAATTATCCTTCAGTTGCAAAACAGCATGCACCCAAAGGAACTGGCCGGATCTTCTCTGTAATCTTAGCAGCGCGATACACGATCTTTCCTGTTCTGACTGGGTAACTGTGAAAAAAAAAACATGTTTATGTCCTGTAAGGTAAGTGACCATGCTAAATAGATTAAACTATAAGTTAAGAAAAAAATATGGATCC
The DNA here is from genome assembly GCA_951449985.1 of Falcaria lacertinaria. Taxonomy (NCBI): domain Eukaryota; kingdom Metazoa; phylum Arthropoda; class Insecta; order Lepidoptera; family Drepanidae; genus Falcaria; species Falcaria lacertinaria. The sequence goes on along the minus strand of OX602127.1, from coordinate 3,698,375 downwards.
TATGTGTCAATCTACATTATGTATTATGTAAGTAGGTTCACCTTAGAAAAAATATAACATACTAATTGCAAAGGTATATGTATCATCACGCTAAGTCCCTACAGAGTGTGCGCGTACTGGCACATTAGAAAAAGAAGTTCTAATTTTGATTTTCTTAAGTCAACATAATATGTTCTGTCACTTTTTCTTACAATAAAAAAATATCTTCCAGACATACGTTTGATTTCAATTAAATAAACTACAAAACACACTACAAATTTACATATTATAAAACACAGAGTACGCAGAGAGTATAGAGCGACTTTTCACTCTTAACTTGCACAACTATTTTAAATTCATCAATCCCTTCATACATGCCCGTCGGTTCCGAGTACTTTGTTACCTTGCCATCATTGAGTACTGTAACAATTTGACCTTGGTCTAACTTTCTAGATCAAATCACAGCTTCTTCCACTTTCATTCGTATTGTATAGATACCTTTTTGTCAGCCTTTACCTTTTTGTCGTCATCACTCGGTCGTTCTATATGTCCAAAGCAACTCAGCTTACTTAATAAAACATCACAACCATACGCTCAATCTTAGAGTAATCAGTGATAGAATTATTCGCGTCTACATATAGTGTTCTTGGCTCAATCTTTGAGTTCTTTTCTTATTACGTACCTACAAGGTATTTGTAAGGTACCTATATATTTTTGTGTCGATTCATCACTCCGATAAATTTTATTGATACCTGTTAACGTTTTTGCAATAAACTTTTTATACTCTTACCTACTTCACATGACTTAGGAGAAATAAAGCTTGACCAAAAATTACAATTGTTAATTTGTGTAATATCACATAACCAACCCATTCGTTGTGTATTGTGGTTGAATGGTTCTAAAATTTGTCCGTAGGATGCTGGTGAATGGATTATCATCAAAGATACTGAAGAAAAAAGGGTGGTAGTTTTTTTTATACTACTAATGTGGCAAACAAGCATACGGCCCACCTGATGGTAAGCGGTCACCGTAGCCTATGGACGCGTGCAACACCAGGGGTATCACTCCCGCATTGCTGACTCTAAAACTGTCCCTAAATATAACTTGGCCTTGCGCTTCGTTCCCGATGGCTCTCTAAATTAAGTGATTCTAAATAATATTTTTTATGTTTATAAATATTGTTAAACAATACCTAAAATAAATAAATAATGGGAATAATATAATGCATTGTTTATTCAATAACATAAGAAGTCTACATTACAGAAAATACCAAAATAAAACTTATTCCAGATGAATTTAATAGTAATTACAATTGCATTCGCGCTTCAATAAAACGTCGTGGTTGCATTGTAAGCATGGCCCAGCAGCAAAAGCAACTATTTTACGAAACAGTTTTTGCTGCCGTAGCTACGTAGTCTATGAGTAGAGTGTTTTAGGGCCGCAAGCAAAGTTGGTAATCGCTATTAAATTCAACTGGGGAGTTTTTGGCGGGAATCAGGCGGAGCGGTTGAGATTTTTTCCAGTGTCTCGTAAATTGTGTTATAGTGATCTTTAATGTGTATTTTTGGTGTCGTTATGTACAGTAATGTTTCATTTGGTGACTGATTTATAGGAACACTAGCGGCCCGCCCCGGCTTCGCACGGGTAGAATTTTATATCAAATATTTTGTCTACCCGTGCAAAGCCAGGGCGGGCAGGTAGCCTATGTTAATCAGTAATAGTGTAGCTTTCTAACGGTGAAAGAATTTTTGAAATCGGTCCAGTAGTTTCGGAGCCTATAGACATTCAAATATTTTGTCTACCCGAGCGAAACCGGGGCGGGAAGCTAGTATAATATATAGCCTATGCTACTCAGTGATGATGTAGCTTTCTAACGGTGAAAGAATTTTTGAAATCGGTCTAAAAAATAAAAAATAAAATTTAGGGGTGGACTACCCCTAACATTTAGGGGGATGAAAAATAGATGTTGGCTGATTCTCATAGATACCGGATAAGCACAAAAATGACGATTGATCAGTTTTCGACCGGAGAGGAAAAATGATTAAATTACTAAAATGGCTATTAAAAAATAAGGGTTGATCGTAGAAGGGTGAAAATTGAGGATTGTATGTATTTTTGTAGAAATTAAAAATTTTGTCTAAAAAAAAAAAAATTAGGGGTGGACTACATTTAGGGGGATGAAAAATAGATGTTGGCCGATTCTCATAGATACCGGATAAGCACAAAAAATTTCATTAAAATCGGTCAAGCCGTTTCGGAGGAGTATGGTAACGAAAACTGTGACACGAGAATTTTATATATTAGATTGGAAATAATGCTTAAATAACTTTTGGGTTAAGTGATTTAAATTTTTGGTCAATAGGTTACCTCTGACCTAAAGGCGTGTTACGATCTGCTACTGCCGTGGATTGTCTCCAGAAACTCCATTAAGTATTAGAATGCATGACACTAGGCATTTTAATGCGGCAAACACGAGCATATTTGAAACTTGAAAATTCTCTGACACTCGACACTGGCAAAAAATAGTCTCTGAAGGGATCGATTGCCATACTTAAAAAGAAGAAGAAGAAGAAGACATTGAACTGTCGGTACCTATAATGATTTAGATTTGGGACAGTAAGCTTAAACAACTGCCAACTATCAATGGACTCATACAAAGTTGTTTTAGGGTTTGTTTTAAAAGGCACCGTTGTAATTGTGATCTCAAATCATAACAAAGCAGCATTACACTTCCCATCAAAGCCTACTAAGTAATTAATTGAGGACTAAAAATAGAAAGAACCACTGCTACACGCGTGTGTTGACTTTTTGACTGAATAAAATTATTATCAAATGATGTATATATCAAGCGTAAGAAAACCAACGATTATCTTGAAATTCGGGCGTTAAATATACTTAATTGTTATGTTAGTGCTTCTAAAGGTACATCTTAACGGATTGTTATTCAATATTTAAATAATATACCACGTCGAATTATGTTAATAAGTGCTAATATCCCCTAAGATAATAATATAAACTGACATTTATAAGTGAGATAATCAGATTGATATCATTTTCTACAATTTATTAGTAAGTATGTGTTTCGTTAGTCAAGATTAATCGCGATTTAATGTAGTAGCCGAGCAAAATTGATTTAAGCTATAGGGACAAAGCTTATTAATAAACAAGTCGTCATAAATATTTGAGGGGTTTAAGTCAAGTACCCTATAATAGACTGACAGAAAACTAAGTTAATATAGGTGGTACATATTTGCAGTTCATATTTTTTACATTAAAATGATGAAATTCGAAAGTAAGTAGATCTGTCCGTCCATGGCTACCCTTTGAAATAATCTTAGTGTTTGGCAAAGATAGATTGAATATTATCAAGGATAGGTATAGCAGGCTTCCTTCTCATCACGAAAACTTATTTCGACGTGCGCGAATTACTTGTCTTGAAGGTTGTACGAAATAAGTCTTAATCGTATTGAATTTATCGTACCTGAACCAAACGGAAAACAATCATTCCTAATTTGCCAATCCAAAACTTTTTAAAGGTCACGGCGCACAAACCTGTCCTTGTCATTATCGATTATAGAATCAATGGATGATGACTCGAATGCGATATCGATATACAAACGAGTAAGTTTCGATTAGACTTAGATGTTACTGCAATGTTATCACTCTAGTATACGTCTTATGTCAAAGCATCAAGTGCGTAATTTGATATTGTGAGTGGTAAGTATATGTTTGCAGGAGAGTAATGAGGGTTAATGCTAGGTGGTTATTTGCAATCTAGACTGTTGGTTTAAGAGTCAAGAGGAGATTGACGACTGCTTTGATTGTGGTCGGGTCGGATAACTAGCACCGCATTTGCTGTACTTATTTTGCCTATGTGTACTGAAGTAAAGTGGGTTTGATTTGTTAGCTGTCTTTTTCGAGCACTACCTACGCCCAACTTAACGAATGACATAATGATATGAATGTAAATAGTAGTAATTAATTCTGGTTTTAACTCGAAATAACTAATAGTAACATAACTTGCAATCAAAGCGATTCGTATGCCATTGCATACGATATATTGCGCTTGTATATTCAAGCGATACAATAATACCTTTGTGTTCGTTCGCTAAACGGGAGACTGTACGACGATAAATCATGTACTGATTGAATAGTTTTAGCGTAATTACTAAAGGAATCGAAATAGTTTCGTAAGAGCAGTCATTGACAAATGACGAAAGTCGAGTTTAATTGGTCTTTTGTTGAACCCGCTATGTATAAGTAGACACCTCATAATCTATCTGTTTCTGTACAAATTGCATACGATACTGTGACTTCGAAAGGGTTTATAGAAAGACCATTGTAATTTGTTGCAAAAGTATCTTCGCGTAATTTGGAAAGTGTTCTAATTTCGTATTTGCCAGTTTTTGTCACGACTTTAGAGTCCTTTGCGATGCGAGTATCACTTTCGATTCGACTAAACGACTGAAGTTGTGTGACATTTAGTTGATTTAATCGGTCACGTCACACACGGGCGTCACGTTGCGAGACTTTCTCTGGAGCGTGTGGGGTTGTGATGATAAACATTAAATGCTTTTATGTAAGTCTCAGGTTATCGAGTGATCGTACTAGATGCTCTTAGGCGATTGCGGGATAGTCATATGGCGTTACTCTGCCATTTTTGCGACGTTAAGCGGGTTATCCTTAGCGGGAACAATCTCACAATACACATACTATGTAAACTACATTTTAGTTGCAGCATGTTGAAGATGTACATAGTAGATCATTCCTGACAAATAAGTTAATTCAGTCAATACTCTTTTATTTCAATTTTAACGTAGTCTTCTAAAATACTTTGTCTCTACAGTGTAAAACGTGTAAATATCCATGAATACAAATAATACCCTATACGACATCTATTTTAATTATATTATAGCTTGACTCTATAAAATAGAGTTGTTTCAAAGAGTTCGATATTCTAAATAGCTTTTACTTTTCTCTGCGGCCCTACCTCCAGTTCCCACAGTCTATTTTACAACAACTCTGGGGGTAAGCACATCATTAATCACGGACAATGGTGCAGCAGTCGTTCAGAAATCTATTAAAGCCAACTACGAAGTGATTGACGGGTTAAGCTCGCGTGCATACTATCCAGCCATCTGGGAAGCTTAGGACTATGGAGGTAAAGGATTTTTGTGGAACGTATATAAACTGTGACATGAAGACTTTATAAATTTAACATTTGAATAAGAACTGTAGAATATTAATAATGCTAACCATATAATTACGCTGGAATATACTAGTATACCCAAAAAGCCTTATCTTTATTTTGATGCACTCAAGAGAATAAAGTCAGCAGAAAGACACGCGAGAGACAATTTAAGAACTATAGATTCAAAACAATGGTTTTAAAAAATATATATAGATAAAATTAACAATCCCGTAACTATTGTAACAATCCCGTAAGCTATTGTAATCTCAACACAGATTTGTATTAGATATAGGTAAATATAAAACAATACTTAAACATTCAGAAACAATTCTATGGACATTACAAAACCTAGATGATAATGCAGCTATGGTTGTACATGAATCAAAATAGATTATAATGCAATTTTGTTCGATAGGAAACGAATTGTACCTACCAGTTATTTATTTATTAATACTGACCTTTGGACAAGGAAAAGACAATAGTTGCATTATCTATGGCAAGTAATCTACGGATGATTACTATAAAAAACTCAGAGAATACGTTTCATTTTTAAATAAATGGATTGATCAATGATTTAGCTGGCATTCAGTTCCTTAGACAAAAAAGAACTTATTTTAAAAGTATTTATTACTCAATGGTTAAGTAAAGGTTATTATTGGAACAAAAAAGACGAATATTAAACTCTAGAGCACTTTACTGACATAATAATGGTTAGGGATACGAGGAAAACAAACGGAGATAAAGTAGGTATTATCACATGTGGTACATTCTAATATTTTATAGATTTTTGGCAAAGTAAGTTTTCACTTCAACCTACACCATAGACAGTGAATCATATATGGAATTAGGTCATTACATTTCCTGAATTTTATTGGTATACAATCATCTGAAATCCGGAGTCCCTCAGGGGGCTCTCACTTATATTAACAACTTGTGTAACAGCAGTTTTTAAGATGGAATGTAAAAAAATACTTACTCAAGCGATGTTTCGTCTGAGCTTCCTTGCAGCAGTCTGGATGGAGGAGGTGGTACCAGCTGACGCCGTGCAGTGCACTGCGCTCCCAACCCAAGTGCCACTCGCTACTGGTTCAAAGGAAAAATAGAATTAGAAAAGTTTCAAGAAATGGGTAAAAAAAGTCTTATAAATATTAATGATATTTGCTCTGCGTAATGTTTTGGCAAATGTAACCAACTAGGTACACGTGTTGCCTTCTTATAGCTAGCTGCATCTGTATCTGTGTTGTACTATGTTAGTGGTAGTTCTACCACGAGTAGGTCCACGTCAAGTACTTTCATTACAGCAGCAGTACCTTAATTTATTTCAAACATATCAAATTAAACTATTATTGTAGTTGTATGGTTCAGATTCATAAAATGTTCTTGCACTTTCGTTATTACATTTTTGTGTTATTTGCCAAATGATTATTTCTTAAGTGTTTCAGCTAGAGCTGGGTATTTTGAGCTTGGTTTCGAATTATCAAGGCCTCTGCATTTATAATCTTTATCATTTGTAATCGATTCATAATAAGCGAAACACACTTTGAAGGGATAACAGTCAGCTCAATCAAAACCTTATTTGAATCAACTTCCACCCGGAAGAAAATAACAAAGATCAAATCTACACCAGTAATTTAAACGTCAAGTATATCTTCATTACTACCAACAAAGCAATGATGATCCATTGATTGCTCCTGTGTCTTGTAAAGATATATCAAGGTAAGAGTATCTACACATTTTAAGCGACCAGGAAGATAATTATTAAGAAATATAGAACGCGTTATGCAAACATTCGGAGTGATCTATTGTGAGCTCAAGGTCCCATGATGATTGATCGTTCAGATGACCCCATCAGATATTTGCTGGTCGTGTCAAGTTTACATTAATTACATTTATCATTATAGTAATGGACTGTATGTAAATATAAAATAGGCATGAACAATTTTAATTAAGCCTGTGTTTTCATTAATTTAGTTTGTTATTGGTTCTCTCTTATGGTTGAGTTCTCAAAAAATGATGAGGAAGTTGATGAAATAAGATTTCCATATACATTCATTCTAATGATCTCACTTTAAATTAGATTGTGTTAAGATTTATCATTACAATGAATTAAGTAATAGTAAAAAGTAATTTTGATTGATATTAAATTGGCTTTTCCCGATCAAGTTTATTGACAAAAACTCAAAAATGCTATTTATATGATATGGGTCAGATTTCATGAGCCATCTTCGTAATACCTAAACAAATGTTAACATTAGAAGGGTTCGGTGAGCTTAAACCAATCAAAATGAATTCTACTTTTATAATTATTCAGGATACTGGCGCAAAACTTTAAATCCTTAAAATATTTGGAGGTTTTTTTAGGTTCCTTAGCCTATATCAGAATTTTGGTCAGTCAACGGGATAAACAGTTGAGCGTCAAAGTGTTGAGAGTCAAAGATTAAACAGAATTGTTTTTTGTGCATTATAAGAGAACAAACACATTATAATAAATATCTAGACTGAGAAATACAAAATATGTAATAACAGATTAATGGCTTAATTCTGAAACAGCAGTAATTTTGAGTGGCCCTCGATTTTACATGCAAAATAGTATTTTGACGACGCTTCAAACGGTTACGAGGGCCTTCAAACTTTGAAGGTGTCAGTATTCGGCCTTAAAATGCATAGAATGAATGTTATTGCCAAGGAATCTTCCTTTTCTAATTGCTACACGTCCGACACAACACATATATTATGTATTATTATAAAAAAAATCTTAACATTGAACACAAAGTCATGCTCACATTTTCACGGTTAAGAGCTATCTCTTAACATATGTTAGAACAACGACCCCTACATACAATAGCCCTAAGGGATACTTAAATAGTAAAAGTTGTAATAATTACTAAATAAATAGTCAAGTTAATAATAGCACCTGAGACAAGCAGAGCTCGCACCCATGACCCACTTGTGAGAAGAAAACTCAATATGAGGTACTTATCATATGAACCGATAGTTAAGACAAATGTAAATAGTGCTCATAAATCTATATGTATGACGTATGTACCAACACATAATTATAATGGAATGACTTTGATACTTGAAAATTTAAGCCGGTAGCAAAAATAATAATTGGCATATTGTCTATCATATTATTATTCCGTATCTAATATTATTTATTTCAAAGAGGTCAAGTTTGCGTTGTTTATTTGATTACAAATCTTTAGTATTTATATAAATAGTGTGTATTATTAAGGTAGTATAATATATACTACCACCGCCAGGACCAACCTCCTAGCCAAGACACCCCTCACCCGAGCCATACACACTGTGAACGAGCTTCATTCCCGGATTGACATATTTCCATACAATTTGTGTGAATTCGCAAAAGTATTACTTAGTATTGTAAGTTATGATTAGTGTTATTTATTTAATAGTATATTAATTGTTTATTGTTTCTTAACTATTTGTAATTGTCGAGCTATATATTTTTGTTATGTCCATTGTTGGTTTATATTGTTAAATTTAAAGTGTTTACATTCCAATGAGCCGCACTATCGCTTTGGGTTCGCCTGTAATGATAGATGTAAGCTTTTAATAATAAATAAATAAATAAATAAATACTAATATTATAAAGAGGAAAGATTTGTATTTTTGTGTATGTGTGTATGTGTGTATGTTTGTATTGAATAGGCTCCGAAACTACTGGACCGATTCGAAAAATTCTTTCACTGAGTAACATAGGTAATATATTATAATGATACGGGGCAAAGTCGGGGGAAACAAGTTATTATAAAGTTAGAGCCTGAGGAGTTTAGTTTTAATTTCATATAACTTTTTTGTGGTATCTAGATATGCTAACATAGTAACGCGATTGTTGTGGAAAGACGTATCGTTACATTGAAAATTATTTAATGAGTATTACTCGTAAAACAATATGGTTTATGGACAAGAGTGTTAGTTATAATTTATGGACGCAGTACGTCACCTTAGAACGTAATAAGTACGCGTAAAATGTACGTACTTATATAGGGTTGTAACAGTAATTATGTATTGTTTTGTGTAAAATGTAAAACAATACAACTGGATTTTGAAATTATTTGACACGACATAAATGTCAACTTGGTTGTCGTATTAATAATGTTTCAGATATAAGGCCATGTCGTGTCAATCCTTTGTTTTTCCCAACCATGTAATATTCATTATTATACTATTATTTATAATGGCTAGAAATGACTAGATTTGTGTCGAAAACATATTTATAAAATATATTTTTATGCTATATTCATTATTACTACAACCCTAAATGTATGAGCATAGCACGCGTGCTATAAATCATGTGAGCCTGCACATAAAGTTGTATCGTACTGACATCGAAACTGAGTTTATAATCGAATACTAATCAGATGATGTCATTATGACGTCACTACATTTAACTGCATAACCATGTAATCGAACTGAGAAAATATAATTAACACTTAGTAATTGCTTGAGGTTAACACTCACAAGATTTCGATTAAACAAACATACTTCTAAAATGAAGGAAACTAAGTATCCACTTAAAGTTTTTATTTAAAAATAATTTGATGGATTTGTAGATTTTATCTATGGTTGATGTACGTAAAAAAAAATTAAGGTTACTCTTTTAAAGTTTAAATAAATGGCTTCGGAAGCTCCTGCAAATTATTAATAGGTAGTTTAACACCGTCGAAGGAACTGCAAATTATTACTTATGCAAAAAAATAAACAAGGTGATTATCGTTGATGTCAGTGTGTGTAATAGGCTTGAGTTCCACTCACGACCTCTTTGCAATAAAAAATCTCTTGTATTTAGTGTAATGGATTACGTATTAATACTAGATATTCTACGAATAAAATTTAAAATCTAAGAAAACTTTATTTCCTTATATAATTCGATTTTGTCATTGAGTATCTGAATAAATAAAGTTTAATATACATATCTTATCTTACAGCTACAAAGTAATAAAACGAAGGAACAAACTTTATTAAAAGAAACATGCTTAAAATTTAATTTATAAGATTTGATTATTGTAGCTGTAACGTGAATGAAGTTTGTAATCAATTTAAGAAAAAACGTAACAAATACCAACTATTAAGACGGTACTGTGTGTATTTATAATGTGTGTTCAAAGTTCCGGGAGTTTCTTGAAATAGTGAATAGTGAATAGTGTTTAATTGGTAAATGTCGAATATTACAGGTCAATAATAACATAATGATAAAGTAGTAAAAATAATGAAAATTGCATTATTAATATAACAACAGTGTCAACTAAAAAATTCTTCCACGTCATAGAAACTCCGCTCGACCAACCAACGCTTTAATATGCCAATGATTTAATAAATACCTTTTTATATAAATAAACTCTTCTCAGTGAGCTAGAGTTATTCAGTTTCTGCTACTTCATACTTAACATAATAAAAAGATTGTACATGTGTAAGACAGCAGCCTTATACAGTGACTACCCGTAGTTTCCCCTTCTTATACCACTGTCATTATATGTAAAGTGCCATCGCATCCCAGCAAGTGAGGACTAATGTTTACATTTCGACACTGAATCGAATAACAATATTACCCCTTTAAATGTTGTAAGCCGTTACATAGACTGTTTTAACTATATACCTTCAGTATCGGTAGCAGGAACATTTATCGACAACGTATTCGAAAACGTAACTCGCGAAATGTCAAAATCGATATCAAATTTTTAGTTCCACTTTTCACCGCCGCTGCGCTGTCCATTTTTCAATACAAAAATAGTCGAAAGCGATACGTAAACGTTGTCGCAAATTATTCAGGCTCGCTCTACAGAAGAGCTATACTGGAATTACCAGCCATGAGAGTTCTATTTGCGTTTCTTCTATTGTCAAAATATTTCTATAGAGCAGTAATAGATAAGATCGATTCAAGAAGTCGCTACTTGACACGTTGCTCTGATGTTTTCTTTAGTTAAGAAATTGGAGGAAAAAGAGCCGAAGAAGACGTATAGCGAGCAAGTGATACCTCTGGTGTTGCAAGCGTCCATAGGCTACGGTGACCGCTTACCATCAGGCGGGCCATAAGATTTTTTGCTACCTTAGTGATATAAAAAAAAGATGTATAACATTTTGGCTGCGAAGCTTGAATAAAAAAACTATATGTTATTACAATTGGCATATAATATGGAGCTAATAAAACATATACGGCTATATATTACGGAATAATAGTTTCACCAGCAAATACATGTATCACCACGATTGCAAATTTCAACGCAGTTCGGGTTGTCGACCGCTTTTTAAAGTATACATACATTCAGTTCTATGCAAAGAAGACAGAATACACGGTTCACTGGCTGTAGAACAAGTATATTGTATAAATAAAATATCGGCAGACTTGCCTTCAATTGAAAAAAATATCACACAGTACCTACGCGTTGACAGCTGCATAAAAATGCCAGATTGTTGTTCTATATTTTGTAAAGACAAGTGACGAACTCATCGAGCGGGCTGCTTACCATTGCTTATTCTCGTTGTCTTATTATTTCATGCCATTGAATGCGCAGAGGCATGCATATGAAACGGTTCAATAGAGATGTTGTCATACAACTACCTCCCTTTGATGGACAGTGGCGCTATGTGAGTTACGCATCAATAACGATTATTATTGTTTACTTGTACCTTGAACCAGTAGCAACTGAGGTGTTTACATAAGGAAGTATATAGTAGAAATGATTTTCATATGTATAGGCTTACACATGCATAGGTACACACAGAGCAGGAAAAGTACTGCCTTGGCTTACACGTGTAATGTTATAGAATTTATTGATAAGTCTTTCAATTAAGCCAATTAAAAAAAAAAAAAATTATTTCATTTAGATTGCCTCATTTGATGAGTCATCCTACAGAACTAACCCTAACTTACCTATTTAATGAATAATCATCATCATCAACTAAGTAATCTTGCCGGTGGTAAGAACAATGAATGTTTGGAAAACCAACAAAGCGGTAGCAACGATGTGACGTCGGTTTTCCAAGCATGTATGTAGTGCATGGGTAAGGTGTAGTTTCCTTGTACTCGTATTCGTTGCAGGTGTGCTTGTAATTGTGTATATGTAAGGCGTAGTTTTTACCTGACGTCACGTTGTTGTACGCAACGTACCATCTACCCTTTTAACTTAATATGAGGTGTTTAATTGGGGTTAAATTGAGTAGAGCGAAGCGCAATTAAACCTACGTCGATAAGTTTGGTGGTATCCAATCATGAGTATAATTACTTGGTGTCGATGTGCAGTATCTTCATGTCCATGGCGTGCACGGTGGTGAAGACGTTGGTGGCGCCGTGCACGACGCACTCGCGCGTCTCCGGCATGGCGAGCGGCGTGCACACCGCCAGGAACACCGGCTCGTTGCGGCTGCACAGCGGCAGGTACGACACGTAATGCCCCCGCACTAGTACTACCTAACGGACGAAAAAAACAATATAATTGTTGTTTTTAATTATGACATGCAGAATGGGCAATTAAGGACGACGCTGGGACTCATTGGATCCGGAGCATTCAATCGATCGTTGTGGAAATGTAGGGGGATGGGGATGCCATTGTTCAGCAGTGGACATCTATCGAATGATATGATGATGATGTTGACGAGAAATTGTATTTTTTTTAATCTTCAGTATAAGAGTCAACGATGCACTGGGCTGTCTAGCAGCTAGACGAGTTGACTGGTGAACCTGGATTCCATTTGCGCAGCGCTGAAACGTACGGCATAAGAAGCCAACAATTTATGATATTCAATTCAGGGGCAGCGTAACACGCATGAATACTTCATTTTAATGATTTGATGGTCCTTAATCAGATCAACGCGCGCTTTAATATTATACGTTATTGTAATTCCTACTAGGATCTATTTGAGTACGCGCCCACATGCGTAGATATCGTGGTGATAGTTTTTTAACACACAATCACTAATTCTAAGCAGTTTAATGATCTATGTTACTGTTCTATATTTAAAACACTAATTTTATAGACTGAGTACCTTTGCAAGACTTTAAAGGTCGACATTAATATATTTCTCAGAATATAATATAACCTACATACCTACCTACCTACACAGCATAATAAAAGTTGAACTATATTTAACGAGTGTCAGATCAAGGTTGCTATGCGTCTGTAAAGTGAAAAGGTTGGTAACATTTGACACAGTGGGTACCTACTCGGTCTCCACTCAAATAAGACTCAACTAAACGGGTTGAAATGTACGGCGTTTCAAAGGCTTAGCGGAGGCGTGTAGCTTTGACATTCTTTAAAGTTTTAACTACAATAGGTAGATAAGAGTTCGACACAATAGTTCACAGTTCAACCGCTCACCGAGCGATCTTCGATCCGGGTCCACGCGGCCTTGGTCGGTATAATTCATTGTATTGAACGGTCTCGTATTCGAAGTGACTGTTTAATGACATTTTGAAGTATACTTTTTTTGAATGCACAAGAAGCAACGTATAAAAGACAAGGGTGAAGTTTCGGGATCTAAATTTTCTCCAACACTGAAATGGAGGCAGTGTGAGGAATGCTGGTCTTATGAAAAAACTTAACGTTTACCACACGTTGAAGTCTTAATAAAATGTTTAAGATATGGTTCATTCTAATATACCTAAATATAGAATGTATGTATACTAAAGAATATATGCAACAGTGGAAATGCTAGCTCAATATAGCTCAGTATGATTGCTTAGAAACAATAATCTCTTAACAAGATGTATTTAAATGATGTCTGCGCCGTGTGGGCTAGATCGTATCGCTCGGTATATAAAGAGCATAGTGCTATTGTATGACAGCATTACTTCATGAAGTCATACTTAATATGATTCATAAATTCTAAATTATTTTTGAAGGAACCTATTTATAAAGTTGTAAAATTATTTGAAATTTTATAAATGCATTTTAGTATGCTTGTAGGAAAGAAAAAGGAAAAAGCTGGAAGGCTTGCAGCTTAAAAGGAAGTGCACTAGCAGAAAAGTTTGTGTAGGCACCTACTTCACTGAAGCTGCTTTGTTTATCTGGACTGACGTCCATAGACAACAGAAACTATACAATATTAGAAGTTGCCACCATCGTAGGTGGAAATAGCTGCAATGAGCCCTTACAAATATGATTAATTTAACTATCCATCATTCCCAGATGGATAAAATAAAAATGTTATAAGTTTCTTTTACATTTATTTAAAATTGTATATAATCTAATATACCCATTTTAAAATAAATAAGCTCGTTATTGGTAATCTTGAAAACGCCGTACAGATCGGTTCATTGTTTTGCGACCGTTAACTTAATCTATGTATACATTCAAACTCATAATCCCGTGAGAACACTTAGAGCTGTCAATAGAAGATTAACAGGCTTAAGTAACTTTTTGTCATAATTAACTCGATAGAAAGGTACCAATTCCCGCAGTGATTAAGTACAAAATGATTTGTTACGTCAACACACGTCCGCCCACCCCGTGCGCACGAGACGATAGATTGACCGGATATGATACGTAGATTACCGTATCGGCCGAATTATGATTACGCCCAAACATACGGCACCGGTGGAGTTTGCCTTAGAAATAAAAATTAAGGGTTAGCGTGTTTTACTACAATTAAGTTAAGAAACATGGCTACAGTTTTGTAATCGCTATTTACAACAACATTAGAGTAACTAGTAAGCGAAGCAGTGTAGGTAATTGTTGAATAGTATAGTCGAGATAGGATGACGTTTTGATCAAAAATGTAGATTAAATATTGACTGAATTAGCGTAAGCGAGTTTTTTCATTATTTTGAGGACATAATGGTAGAAATGTAAAAAGATAACTGCATACAATTTTAATTGCTTTTTTAAATAATTAAATTTCTGAGCAAAAGTGGCTTCAGTTTTTTTACATACCTATCCTAAAACAATGTTATAATATCAACAATAGCATCCATCAGTAGAATTTCATTTTGGGTTTATAGCAAACCGCGCTCGCTGTCTCTTACAACTTACAACAAATTAAAAGTGGCGATCAATCGTGACTTATTATCTGTTACGTAGCAACTCATACAACTGGACCAGAATCCATCAGCCACAAACCTAGCCATAAGGTGAACAATGAGCCACTTTCTAACCTAGACAAGCCATGTCGTGAACCACTCGCGTGGGCTTACCATTACAACTTCAACCCTGACAATGGCGTTAGTAGTCTCACTTTCCATTGCAATTAATTAGATCATAACACCGCTATTATTTTTATCTTCCTCAGCTAAGTGAGACGTCAAATTATTTTGATATTATTCTAATTTATATTTAGTTTTATCGGCCGCAGTCAGAAAGGCACTGCATTAGTCTAAAGACTGAACTTTATTCTCTGTGACAATTCTGAACGGACAGTTATAATGTTTGAAATATGTTTTCGATTATTTTGTAATATGTACTAAAATATGGTATTGAATAGAAGGTAAATGCCCTGACTGGCTTGAATCAGGCTTGGCTGACAATCTTTCATTGAAATTATGGAAGTATTTTCTTAGTATCTGTCCCACAGCCACAATCAATGTTATCAATTAATTCAATTGTTATCAGCTTACAATAACTTATTTGGCAACAATTCGGCGATAAATTTTCTAGGGTTAGTTAAATGTCAGTTTTGAGATACTTCGAAAGTTATATTCAAGTAATTAATTGCATTTAATTTCGAGTATTATTCAATTTCATTAATATTCGATAGTTGAATTCCGACAAATTTAATTAAATTAAAGCAATCATATAAGGAATTTGTAATCTTATTAGGGATCGTGTATTTCTATAATTATCAAAGCTTAGAACATGTGTAAGGCGAGCTGTCTTTTAAGTGTTTATAGATTCTAGTGATAGGACTTCCAAATTACGAGATGTATTTAAAAATTGAAACCGAGATATTAATTTGAACACCCGACGAAAAAGAGGGGTGTTAAAATAATATGAGAGGTTCAATGGTACAATTTAAATTACTTAGAACGTGAGTGCTATCACTTTTTTATACGTACACAATAAATGAATAAATACGATGAATAGCAATAAAATCAATTGAAATCAGTAATCTAAGTCAACTGAGAGAAATTTAACACCATCCTGTGAAATATATGAGATGTTTTATCATTGATTTATTAATAGTTATTTAAATATAGTGAAATAAAATTATTATTGTTTTGTTTATTCTTCATCCACTTTTCGCCCAGAGGTCGACGTCTTTTATCTAGTTTTACAAAGCGATTACACGAGTATACATCGACAAGTGGTCAGGAGAGTCACGCTCTAGCCGATATAAGTCACGAAATGTGACGTCATGACACACCTCTGCTGGTCGGTAAAGGTTTTTTTTTATTTTAAGTATCCTTTGTAACGGTCCGGGTTAGTGGCACGAGCCGCACGATATCCTTATTCGATTAAGTCGTGTCAATGTTTCGTATCGATTTGTAGAAAATTATGTTAATTGTATTTTTATTACTACTTTGAGCTATTTTACGGTCGTCGTAGTCGAAAAGAGATTTAGTTCCATACTCAGATCAAATAAAAATGTGGATGAACTTTGCGAACGACGGAGTGACGCCGGTTTTTAAAACATGTAGTGCGTGGGTAAGGCGTAGTTGTTAGTTGAAGGTGTGTGCTTGTAACTGTGTATATTTACACTGCAGGGCGTAGTTTTAACCGACGTAATTTCATTGTTGGCAAAGTCCCATCTAACTTTTTCATTTGATCTGATGTTCCATAGTAATAATAACGCGTGTATATTGAAAAGTATTACCGTAATTAACATACCATAAATACCTACCAATATAGAGACACATAACTGAACTATGAGTGCCTACGTTTTTACAGAGTTAATAATATCAACAATTTTGTTAGTACTAGTTGCCCTTAAGTATTAATTTACTGATTGGCGACACTGGTTGGCGGCAGAATATATAACACTACGGTTATATCAACGATATAAAAAGGTGGTTACACTTGTAACCGCCTAGCTAGGCTCTCTCTAACAATAACAATCCTACCACCACGTATATTTTCAAACTTTACGATGTTATCTATAGTTATATCATGGGATTAAAATGTAAACATGTTTTTAGATATAGATAAATGTCGGTACTCGGGTACGCAGCCGTTCATAACGGTGAGTCTCTCTGATTATAAATACTGGTGAGTCTGTATGAAATATTTATGTTATTCAAGTTTATGCGGCACTTTAAGAAAATATTATTCAACAGAACAATATTTCATTTTTTATATGTTATGTAGGTATATATAGCTAACGTCTTGGTTAACGTGTTGTTTACATATATGGGAGAAATGTAGCTATTTATATCTTGTTTATTTGTATTGAGAAAAATAATTATTTGCCATTGTCATATTCTTTTACTCGTTGAATTAAAAAGAAAACATTTACTATGGAGAGGTAGGGCGGATTGGGATCTCCCGTGGGTTTTCCCATTAATATTGCAGCCGCCCGACTGGGGACTGCACCTCTACCTTATATAAGACCGCGGTCAATTAACACTACTTTGATGTAGTGTTCTGTTTTTGCGGTAAGTAAGATTGCCAGTTCTCCACGAGGATACGCTGGGCTAGTAGTAATGCTGCTGGCACAGTGAGTCCTCACCAACATCCGGTTTGACAACTCGTTAGTGACATCCCTGATATTGCTAGCGGCTATAGGCTACGGTGAATGCTTACCTTCAGGTGGGCCATATGCTTGTGGACACCTTAGTGGTATAAAAATAATCTTAGCATATGTCTACGCGCTTTTTGAACCTACTCTTGAATGGCAAATTCCAAGTTGTGAGCTATTTCACTTATAAATTAATTATTTATACTAGTTAAATTGTAATGAATCCAAAGATGGATGGATTGTGTGAAAGAAGACATGGCCAGAATGGAAGTGAATACAGAGATGACGGCTGATAGAGAAGGATGGAAGAGAAAAACATATTGCGCCGACCCCAAATAATATGGGATAAGGGCAGGAGAATGATGAGTTAAATTGTAATCAATTGTAACATAAACAGACTTATTACCCACAAAAAATACAAGCACGTAAGTGCGAAATGGCTGCTCATTAAATGCAATATTTAAAAGCCTTCACATGTGCACGGTCACACGTTCCCAACGCTATACACTGAACGTAATACAATATGCAAATAATACATCTTAATATAGAGAGCAGTGGCTTGAGTTTTGTTATTACAATCAGATGAATTTACATTTCATAAATAAATGCATCTCCCGTGGCTAACGACGGAACACTGAATGTTTTTGCCTCACACACACCGAGTGGCTTTATTTAAATATGTGAGTGCGCTCGTACCTCGACTTTATTGTAAAGTGTTTAGAATGAATCTTCAGACGCCTAGCTCTGTACAAGCGGTATTTTAAATCGGCTGTTTACTCGCTTTTCCACGTAGCCAGTATTGCGAGTCGCAGAATTTTCTACCGATCGCGTATAATCTTCGATAGGAGTTGCTGCTTCGAAATTAGTATCAAAGGGTTTGGTAAAATACCTTTATTTACCTACTTCTGAGAAAAAAGATCTTTGATCTCATATTAAACACTGCCTTATAATAAATTACAGTTAACTTAGAAAAATGCTTAAAATGATTTTATCCTGATGATCCTAGTCATGATGTTAGGATATCATTCTGAAATGAGTGTATTATCATTGTTCTTTAATACGTTTAATTTTTTGTAAATGATCAGTCGTGTAGAAGTTGATGAAATTTCGTTGCAAGATTCCATTACATTGATAGTTTATAAAAATATAACTGATTCTTAAAACCGAATTTTAATTGTTTTCTCTTTGTTTCCGTTGTTTCCACTTGAAGGCGTAAATTATCCTTATATTTTTATATTAGATGCAATAAAATTATAAAATCTGCTGCTAACAACATTTTTATATTGGACGCTGGGTCCGCTATAATTGAAGGAACACAAGGAACTGGGACCTATTGATTGTCAAAATTATATATTTGTGTACCTTTTGTTGGAGATCCTTAAAATAAATAAATAATTCGATAGATATATACATACATACATACAAACAGGTGAAGCTACTAAAGCGTGTTAATTGGCTCATCCGAGCTCACAGACCCTTAAAACACCACGAATATCACACATGTCATCGTGCACAGCCATTAAGCAGCCAACTCTGACCTGAGGAGAAACTAGTTTAGTTTAGTCCACAGATACCGAGAAAGTATCATATAAATATGCCTCAGTCTCACAATGGGAATTGAATCACATTAAGATGTTGGCAAGCCCCACCAGCTATGCAGTGCGCTATATCAGCGTTAGAATTTACGGCTTTTGAAGCTAGAAAAACATGAGAGACCCGACCCTCAAGCTACTAAAATAGTATTCGGCAATCGCTCGAGTGATGCCCCTATGATGGCCGCTTAACATCGGGTGGGTCGCACCTTTGTTTTATTTTATACGACTATGGTGACACAAAAGCATATGGCCCACCTGATTAGCAGTCACCGTAGCCTTATTGCCGCAAACAATGCTAGGGAATGTATCATGTACCAGAGGGGTATCACTAACCCGTTTTTGATGAGGGCTCACTGTGCTATTTTCGTATAATGAATAATAATTATACTAGCTTCATTCACACCTCATCAACCTCACATAGATGTCCGTCGGGGACATGACCTTACTATGACAGATCGTGCTCATCTTTTAGTTTAGATTAGACATATTTCAATTTCACAACACTTAATTCTTATAATTGGTTATCTTTTCTACATGATCTACTGTTAAGTTGCAAAACAGGTAGTAACTTTAAACACTTTCTATTTTGATTGATTATACGGGACCCTGTAATCACGAAAATTAATTTGTGCTGTAATAATTCTAAGTTTACAACTAACGGTTCAGAGTTCACGATGCGCGCAATATTTTTTGGCAATTTTAATTAAGTAATAGATTTAATAGTTTGAGTTGTACGCAGTATATTATCTACTCTGAGGTCTAAGGTTTAGACTGATACAAAACATGAGCACCTATGGCTGTATACAAAGTTTTTAGTTCATTCGATATCTGAATTAATCTTGATTAGTTTTGATGATCATACACAAAAGTTAAATGATTTTATCAATGAATAACTTGTCATTAATTAAAGTCACTTTGTGCCCCTTGCAGGGTATACAATAATATTTTACTAATAAGTACTGTAGGTATTTTATATAGTTATCCGGACTTATTTCCAATAATTTATCAAAATCAGTTTTATTTTACTGAATACAAATATCTGCTTTCAAATCTTGGGTTCCCAATAAATTTGGAAGGCGTTTTTGTTGTAAATAATAATATTACAATTACAGGGCATATAAGTCTAGCTAATAGCACAACAAACCGACGTAACAATAAACATGTAACGTCTTTAAAGCTCTATTGGGCGCCATAACCGGGTTTCTTCGTACTCATAATAATATGCACATACAGGTACATGCTAATTAACAGTCTCGATACCATTACACACAATCACATTAGAAACTTCGCGATTATCTTCATTATGTATCGAATAATCGGCAATAGAGAGATGACCACTGCATTAACGGCCATATCAATTACAGAGGGAAATTTCGTATGTCATAAAAAGTACTGAGCAAAAAGATGTACGCAGAGACATATCATTTGTCCGTGTTCTCACGGGCTCTATAAAAATCGTATAGCAATTATACGGAACCTCTCGAACTGACACGTAGGTATATTAATTCCAGTAATGACCATCGGATGAGGCATCTTTCGTCACAGCGCGTATAGAAAACATCAAACACATATAATTAGACTCATCTATAAACTACGGTAATTGTGAATCGTCTTCTTTAATTACGAAGGCCGGCGTGGAAGGTTGTTGCTTGTGAAATTATTACATTTTGTATGATGGTGATGCGATTGTACTGGAACTGTTAAGAATCGACTATTTAGGAATAAAGTCAGCAAGAGTAACATTCCAATGGATAGTTATGTCGTCAGACCTCCCAAACCTAGAGAAAGTAAGCTGGCGGCAGGCCTATTAAACAAATATTAAACATAAAATTATTCAGCCATTCTTCATAAACCGAGACTAGACAGTGCGGGATCAATCACTTGTAAGAACTGGTGGCAGCTGGAGCTGGAGGTAGAAGACAGAGATATCTATAAGAATACACCCATTTATATCGAAGAAGCGCGGGACGGTAACCAGCGAGATAGGTAGAAGATATATAACCTAGCTAAGAAACTAGTTGCGACCCATAATATGTTTTTTAGACTAAGCTTCTTCACCCTGTAACTATCAATTACTACATTGTAACGTCTTTCTTAAATGAGTAATAAAATTTATTATTATTATTATTATTATTATTATTAAGAAATAAGTATAATAATAATAAGTCTTTACGCCTGCACACAAGGGTCCCGTAGGAGGTAGGCAGAGGTACAACAGCCACTTTTCACCAAAGATAATTTGGTGGCAAAGTGAGAAAAGGTGAGTCGGTCACCGTCTCTTAGGGATTACGTATGTCCTTAAAATTCTTCATGGACGTATGCAGGTTTCCTGACGATGGTTTCCTTCACCGTCAAGCTCGTGGTGTGACTAATCAATTCACTTAAGTTTTTAGAAAAGCTCTTTGGTACAGACCGATGGGATTTGAACGTGTATCCCTATAATAGCAGACAACGCTTCATACCACACGGTCATTACGGCTCTACGGGAGAAGAAATAGCTTAAAGTAATAAATGTGCTTGAAACCAACACTCAAAAGTCGGTAAAGTCAAGAAGACTCTATGTTTATCTTTTAGTGGTTTATTAAATGTACTGTTAATAAATCAATGTATAGAATTGATTAAAGAAATTATAACGCACTGCAACTACAATTACTATGTATGTATGTATGTATGTATGTATGTATGTATTTATAATATGTATGTTAGAACTTCTCATACAATTGGTTCAGGTTCCGTTCCGGCCAAATTTAATGCTAGTATTAGGAAGTTGGGTATTCAGTTTTATGTAATGTTCTGTGGTTAGTTGAGTTCTTTTATGAACAAAAAGTTGGGTCAATAATCTTTTCATTTTAACTACCTTGTCTAAAGAAACCCCAGTTTCATTGGATTTGTTAACGACTAGATGTTAGCCGCGACTTCGTTCACGTGGCGTAAGTAAGTAATTAAAAGTATTTAAAATAAATTGATACAGGCAATGCGTTTCTAAATTTAAAAAAACCCTCACAGGAGGCAAACAAGCATATGTCCCACAAGACGGTTACCACAGCCTATGGACGCTTAGCAGGCCAGAGGCATTAAACATACTTGCACGTTGCCATCCCTATACCCCCTTAGGACCACTATAATATATATACAAACATACATATCATCACGCCAAGTCCCTCACAGGGAAGGCACACCTCTTTTGATTTAATATAATTGAGAAAAGCTTGTATGTTGTTTCCATGTATCGGTTTTGTAACACTGCAAGTTCAATGTTACATATCCCAATATTAGCTGTCAATAGCATGTATTTTTGTAACTTTGGTATTGTATTCCTAAGGCCGATTTCCAAATCCTATTTAATAACAATATTGACAATCTAACATTTCAATGGCTGCATTATATCAAACTGACGAGTCTTCAATACACAGTTAATTCTCTGTTCTCGACCTTCACTTTATTTACTTAGTCTTAGTGGCAGATCCGCTCAGTTGATATAAAGGCTCTATTATAAGCTATGGTAAGGTTCCAAATCGTTCATTCGTAGATTGTGTTTTACGGAACGCACTGATTTTATGGATATAACAATATTGTCGAAAACATAGAAACGTTAAGGAATTTGCATTAGTAATAAAATAATCTAACTATATAATTCCGAATAAGTCTAAATTATTTTTTAAAAGTTTATAAATAAATGTGCTGTGTGTATAATAAAGTATTATTATATTATAAAATAGGGATGATCCGTTGGTCTGGTTGTTAGCTGTTACTATAAATTAAATACTTGGAATACTAGGAGCAGGTACGTCTAGCTTCACAGCGAACATTACTGTTGAGAAGATTACTTACTACCAAAAAAATTTTCTCCTCATTGCTAGCTCAGCGGATCCTTGAGCAACTCTGGAAGCCTTAACCTCCACAGAAACACAATTGATATTATCTATTTGTGTAATAAACAATATGAGCCGTAATACGAGTATAATGTTGGAGCGATCGCTAGGAATGTTTTGCTGCTAAGAAATGATCTAAGCTATTATTGTAATATGGAATAAGGTTAGTACATTGGAACTGATCGGTACCGTTGGCAATGTTATGTAGAGCATTCGCATGTATCTATTTAAACATTACTGTTACCATCGTCGCAGTGCTTCAGAAGTGAATGGGCTAGGAGTGAGACGATTAGGATGTAGGGTTGATTTGATAACGAAATTGAGGAAATATCCTATGAATGTTTGTTATGGAGACAGGTTGTCCCATAAGTCACTGGCATATTGATTCCTCTCAATATCGTACTCTAAATTGCTGGTAACCATACACTGCTTAGGCATATTCTACACTATTTTGAAAGGTAGCACTTCGCTGTATCTTACGCGTATTGAACTTTATGCCACTAATAAATGCGAAAGCTTCGATATTCGTCAACTACGATAAAAGGGCTGAAAGAATCTTAAAGAATATTGATACATAGATAATAAACAGGACTATGACTTCGAGGCAAACATTTTAACCCGAAAAATAAATTTAGACCAGGATTTAAAAAAAACTTTTTGTCCTGTTTCCACACCGATGAAGACGCGAGCCATTTTTTTAATTGTACTGTTGACAATTACCATTACAAATTACTAGTCTAAAATATATTACCAGTTCTTATCTTCTATCGGTACTAGGAGAGCATATATTTTAACAAGTTGCGCAATCTTCTTTTGTCATTGTATAATGATGCTCAACGTTTCTGATGTTTTGTGTGTTGGAATGTGCTACGATTACTGTTCATGTGCCATACAGAAATAAATTACACACATACATACATTTGCTTATATATGTCTACAGTTATCAAAATGTTAAACAATTTATATCTAAACGGAATAAGACTGAGTTTTGCCTGTTTTGTTTGGACAAAGGTAAATATAATTTGGTATGTGCGGTATATGATTATGTGATCGATGGTCTTGGTGACGGTAATTTGACGTAATGCCAGGTTTTTGGTCAATGATTAATGAGGGAAAGCTCGTGTTTTGATTAATTGCATTGTTATATAGAGCGGTAGACAAGGTACACGGATTCGAAGTGCTTTGATTTAAATGAGTCGTAAAATACTGTGGCGAGATAAGTAAATATATCTAACTAATCACGTTAGAAAAAGTCTTGCCATTTTAAACTAGTAGTTTAAGCAAATTTAAACATTTAATTACTATAGTGTAAAGTACAGACTCTTGCTGTAAGTACATATTCACCTATTCGTTGACAGAGTCACTATGCTAGCAGCAGAGCGCATCTTCGAGGGACTCTCTCTCTAATAATTCAAATATACACGTATATTCTTTCTCACAAAGATATGTCCTTATTGATTTTAACTGTACATAAAATATAGGTTTAAATGTAAAGGAATAAAAATCTGCTACGCACTACTTCATTGTCATTGCATAATATAAAACAAAGTCGCTTTCCGCTGTTTGTCTGTCCCTATGTAGGCTAAGATCTTTAAAACTACGCAACGGAACTCGATGCGGTTTTTTAATAGATAGAGTGATTCAAGAGGAAGGTTTATATGTTTAATTCATTTGTTTTTTGTAGGCGTTTGACTTATATGGCTAACGCTGGCCGTGCGAAGCCGGGGCGGGTCACTAGTATTTAATAAAAATGTACAACATACCGTCATTGTTATATAAAGAAAGGAGCGGCTTAGATCAAATTTTATCGCCTGTATTCCACTATCAACAAATAGTTACTCCCAGCTTACATTAAACGGCACGATAAATGATAAACGTATTGGTAAGTTTTGCCGTATTTATGAAATAATTCGTCCATTAAGCCGATATCGGTGTAAAGTTGGTGCTCGTGACCGTACAACCATTAATACTTGCGCAAAACATTTCAGCTTACCTCACTACAGTTACTACAAGCTGATCTAGTAAAATTGTTCTAAGTTTATGGGCTCTCATCAACCAACATTCTAGAGGTAGGAGACGGATTGATGAAGGATTGGAAGGCTTCTAGTTCATTAATTTAATAATTAATCAGAAAATGTTAAACTAAGAATAAAAGAGAATTTAATGTGGAGACTGTTTGTACTCTTTACGCTCTGTGTCGCTCAAATTTAAGGAATTCCCGAGTCCACGTCAAGTTCTTCCTTTTAGCATGGACATAAAGTTTAGAGTATGATGTCTGTCTTGATTTTTTTGTCTTGACACTTTTGCTTTCATCATATGCATCAACAAATTGACTTCAAGAAGAAACCTTTGCGTGACTTTGAAAAACGAGCGATGTTAAACACTCAACCGCTCTTGGTACCATTAATAACTTCTTCCTTTACACTATGGAGAAGATGTAATGTTACATTATCTTTGGTTACGTTATCATGA
Source organism: Falcaria lacertinaria (assembly GCA_951449985.1). Taxonomy (NCBI): domain Eukaryota; kingdom Metazoa; phylum Arthropoda; class Insecta; order Lepidoptera; family Drepanidae; genus Falcaria; species Falcaria lacertinaria. The sequence goes on along the minus strand of OX602127.1, from coordinate 3,672,636 downwards.
CAATTGCTCAGAAATATGTCAAGTAAAAGGTCAAGGAATTTCGGATAAAATTTCATATGTCAAAGAAAAATATTCTATAACATCTAAATGTGTACCGTTTGTATTGTCTTGGCTCAATGTGTGAACAGACACTATAATGGAACGTGTTATCTATTTACTTACACTACTGAGTATCCAGGTGTCCTTTATTAAATGTACAATAGACGTGAATGTTCCGCAATACTCATACATCGCGAACCATTTAACTCTGAAGGAATGTCGTCTGCTAGTAGCGTCTTTACACTTCGTTACGTATGATTTACCTGACACTTTACCTGATGCAGAAAAGTTAGTACCAGAAGATATCCCTTGCTTTAAGCTATTGATTAAATGGAATGACGGTAAAGAAAAATGGGAAGGCAAAGGTAAAAGCCACGTGGATATAGCTAACAGACTTCGACAAATTGGGCGAAAAGATTTGGCTGACTGGTTAAGTATTACTGCGTTTCAGCAACTGATTGAAGATGTTAACAGCACAGTACTAGATCCATCTTTTATTGAAGAAACTGATAATGTGTCTTGTAATAACAAAGCTTATAAAGATAAAGAGATACTAAATGAAAGCGAGTGGATTATGTACGATACTGTACTTTGGATAGTTGTAATGGGGTTGGTAGGAACAATATCGATAACATGTTGTCGTTTCGCGATGCTGAATTGTAAGAGAAGGACATTTGCTGAAAAGCCCGAGGAAGAAATGGTTGACTTGTTAAATTATGAACTAATGGAAAGTGAAGAGAATATTTTTAAAGAATGTGATGATGAAGGTACAGGCGATAAGGATAATGAAATGGTTAATACCGACGATTGTTCAGTATAATGTTAAGCTGCTAATAGTATACGTGAAGAAGGCAAGCAAAATGGAGTTAACATAAGTAAATGATTTTCGGTTTAAATGGAAAAGAATTGACTCTCGGAGTGTCAATGACAATCGGAAGAGTTGTCTTTTCACAATTTTCTAGAGGTGAGACAGAGAAAATCATTAAGGGAATGCTAAAATTGTACAAATTAATTAACAATCTTTGGCGAATCACAGCTGAAGAGCTGTCCACTAACAAGGCGCGTGTAGGCAGTATGGGGTACGTGGACGTACGCTGCCATCAGCTGTGTCATCGCAGCGGTGCTCGATAAGGCTCATTAGCGCAGCCTTTCTTAAGCTGGAACTATATGTATGCTATCCCTCTCAGAACCATCGTCTTCGTCCTTCGTTAATCGTCGTTGTCAATTTTATCTGATATAATGACAAACCGAGTAATTAATAGATTTATGAAGTGCAAAATGAAATATGTATAATTTTATTTTTATTCCAATAAAGGTTTTAATTTAGATCACTTACATTAACGATTACTATGCAACTTTAAACTATTTAATTTCATTCCTTTAAAGACCAGTCTTGTAAATAGTTGTCTGGTAGTGCTAAAATTATGGAAACGAATAATGATCCGCTATGTACGTTTACGTTCTGACGTAGTAATTGAAACATAAGTTACTTTATTTGTTTCCGCATTTGCAGCAACGTTTCTGATGAAACAGCAAAAGACACAACGCATATTACATTTACGCTCTATGTCCTTGTTAACTTCATCAGCTGATACCACAATGTGCATATCGGCTCTGCAAGTGAAATGGCTAGGTTAATAGCGCTGCGGCCATTGAATGTATGTTGAAACTCATCCTCATGTTAATTTGTACAGATTAGAAAACCTTATTCTGGAATTTAGTGAATAGTTTTTTTTTAAAAGAAGAGTACGGGAGACTAACCAAACAGGAAATTGTTTGATTTATTCTTGAAATTATCAATCTTTGAATTTGTTGCTTTAAGATATTAAATATAATATTAACTTAAACAATAAAAGGGTGTACAATGTACTGTCAGATTCAATTAGATTTTTAGTTGTGACTTGTGATTAGGGTACTTCTAATCTTTATTAATAATTAATGTGGATGTATTAATAAAATAATGTGACATTCTTACTTTTCTATTATTCCTTCCTAGCTGATCACACACAATAATTTGTTACAGACATTATTTATGATATATCAAATAGATGTCCAGAAAGCGTGCAGCCCATAAGGTACACTAACCTATATACCTTTGCAATCCCGGGGGTAACCGTAGCGCGTTGCCATCCTAATTGTAGTGAGGACTCAATTGACTGTGCTAACAGTATATCCTTTACTGCCAGCCCAGCATATTCTCAAGGACCTGACGCACCGAAAAAGTAGAATATTACACATTCAGAACATTAGAGTGGTGTTATTTTCTATCCATAAATCGTATCCGTAATAAGAATATGCTCTTTTCCACCAAGGTTTATCAGTAGGTAACTATTCTTGACATTAACTAATAATCCATAAGAAATTGTTACGTTCAACCATATTACCAATGAAATTGCATTTGTTCCCTTACATTAAATTACGCAGTGCTTTGATAAATTATCACAATATATTAAATAGTCCAGTTTTGAAATTAATGCCAAAGTGGCCACCTAACTTATATTAAATGTGATTGTTATAGGAGATTTAGGGCCACTAATTTGTCGTAAGTTAAATTTGGAATCGAAGTCAGTACGATTGGTAGATAAGCTAAGTTTTCAGTATAATCAGGATATCTACTAGTCATTCTTATGACGAACAGAGAATGAAAAATATAATTGTACCCAATTTCGCCGAACGAACTCCTATCAAGACTTAAGATTTCTGAATATGTACTTATTTCGCGAAAGTGTCTTGCTGAGACGGAAATAACTGAATCATTCAGACATCCTCTTCGCCTAGCTTTCTTCCACGCAAGCCCAGAACCCTATACTAAGCGAAGATTTTACACTGAATTAATTAATAAATTACGTTCACTATTTAGTAATTTTGTCTATTGCTTGTGTTAACTATAATTAAGATGTTTTAAGGAAGTAAACATAATTTTTCTTTCGTTCTTTCATATCATCAAGCCACGTCCCTTACTGGTAATAAACAGCGCGCCATTTCACTCTTGATTTGCATCTCTTTGCTATTTATATTCAATCTTCTTATCAATTGTTTGAACAGTAATTAAGAAAATTTTGAATCATTTGTACCTACATGTGACTATATGGAGCATATAATTTTCAAATCTCATTAAAGAGTCGACCACACCGGTGCAGTATTTGTGGGCGTACCCACGGCACTATTTTCACAATAATTTTCTGTCGTACAATGTTCCTTGGCTGTGTTGTACAGCCTGGCCTGCGGGTAATACCGCCTTGCTGAATAAATATTAATACATACATTAGTGTTTACGATGTCTGTTTGTGTATTTATGCGCTGTTTATAATCAAATATATTATTATTATTATCTATCTGTACAACATTTCTGATATAAAAATAAAGCGATGTATCATTGAAAAAACAGGTTTTATTTGCAACGATAATTGTGATTGCTGTCCCAATATATTCGTGCAAAACGTCACTCCAGATGACAATAAATGATTGTCGCGTACTTAACTCATCCAAAAAATTGCCTATAGTTTGGCATTAGACATAGCTCACTTGATTTGCAATACTCTGTAAGCTGCAGTGCTCTCTTAATCAACAATATAGGACATAATGCGTGGTGGCTGACAGTGCGGTTGCATCTTCTCAATCAAACTAAAATGATAGCATGAGATTTGGATGATATCAAGCAAAGAAGTTAATAAATACTGCCGAGAACTGCCAGATGACGGTAATAGTAAATAAAGATAAATGTTGAAACGTATAAATCTTGGTAACGAATAGACGTAGTGTCTGCGTTTGTCGTTGGTCATTATTTAAGAGATGAAATTATATCAATTTACACAGCAATTTACACAGGTGGAGGGGAAAAGTGTCTTGTGAAAGTTATAAAACAATTTATTTCATCACCTTAACGTGTGTAATCGTATTCCGGAAAATTACTACTCTTATCAATTATTTTGATGGTATATTTCGTTTGACCCTGTCATTAGTCCAACTTTATAGTAAATATTTACAAAAGTTGAAAAATAGTAATTGAAATATGTCTGACCAATTTGTTGTAGGGAACGAGATCAATAGTTGAAGTTAGTAATATACATATAGTGCGTTGCAATTAAATTGCACTAAACTGATCGTTATACAAATAAGTACAACTTTCTACAACGATTGTACGATTAAATAAATGTATGATAAAGCAAGGGAGAATATATTACATCGATCAAGATAGGTTTGGTCAGAAATAACAATCGTGCTCTACCTTTTAAACTATTTAGCTTTGGATATGGATCCAGTATTTGCTGTACGAAAGCGAAACACTTTTAGCACTGACACTTCGCGCGACGCACGTGTTCGCTCAATATTAATACCCTACACTGTCCCTGTGATTGCACACATTTGTTATTTTCAACTGGTAATGCCACTCTGCTCTCTATCTAACCACTTACTGCGTGTGGGTGTACTGTGATTTGATTAATTTAAATTTATACCATTGTACGGACGTTAGACCTGAGTTTTCATTGGAGATCTGTTTAAGCTTTTTGATACTAGTTAATCGCACTGGGGTGTTGGATGAACTTTGATTATAAGTGATCGCCGACAAGAGCCGTGGTAGTGGAGTGTTTATTAAGCGATGCCTGTTATTCTAGCAACGCAAGTTGGAATCCCATCGGACGGTATCAATGAGATGTTATAAAAAAGATTTAAGTGCAGTGATTAGTCATACCACAAGATTTACGGTCAAGGAAAACTTCGTGAGAGAACCTTCATACATACTTCTCAGAAGAAATTCAAGGACATATGTAGTGTCTTAGAGACCACGACGGACTCAACATTTGCCGCATCACTACCACATTATCTTCGGTGAAAAGGTGAAAAGTGGAATTTCTGCCTACTTTTTCGGGGATTCTTGTGGATAGGCGTAAAAATACATTATTATTAATAATATTGCGATTAATAACCTAGTGAATAAAGAGGGACCGGAACGGTCACGTGAACCACGTGCCAGCCCTCACATGCCACATGTCTGTGGGCAAAAATTACTAAACAGTAGGCACAGCTCTGACACAGCAACAAGGCGTCGACGATTTTTTCTGCGTCCCATAGCTCAATACCATTTAATTTAAAATTTGGTGCCTACTTAGCGACAAAAAATATATACTTTAGAAATATCCAGCAGATGTGTCATATTCAATTATTGAAATATTATATGTATTCTCGTATGTAAGGTACAAAATTTACAACAGGCGCTGTTTTCTCACGTTATTTAAGAGCAAGTGTGAAGGTGATTTAATAACTAGCCGACAGATATAAACCATCAGATAAGCCAGACTATGCCTCATCAGACTATTTTATAGCCCCATTCAAAATAATTACATCAAACGCATCATGTGTGGCGTCTACGTGTGGCTACTCGATCATACGAAAGGTGAGCTTAGGTTTTATAGCTTTTAGTTAGTTATACGATGAAGATGGTAATTTAGACCTTCATAAGAGCCTTATTAGGGCCTAAACTGAATAAATGATTTTTGATTTTGATTTTGATTTTGATTTTGAAGAAGTTAAATTCAAGACACATTAAAATATTTAGTTAAATATTTATTATTCTTATCATAGTCGTAAAATCAATTCTTTAAAAGCCTCAAAAAGAAAAATACAAAGAGATTTCTAAACGAGTTTATAGTAGTATTACTAACTTCACCTTTGAACTTAGCACCAAAGCAATTCTGCTCAACTGCTCTAAAATATATGAGCTACCTACTATTTCTTTCATACACTTTTCAAAAGAAAAGGCTGGCACGTTTTGAAGACTTTTTTATACAGAATACCTACTACCTAACATTATATTATCGAAGCGTGATCTTTCAATTATTCACAAGTTTAGTTCAGTGAATCAAAGCCTATCAATTTGTCAGCACTTTTTATACAATTATCTTTGAAAGTAAACTCGTTAATTATTTACCATAGGTATTGAAATTGTATTGATAAGTGAAAATGTATTTGACTGACGTTACAATTTTGATTCTGACTTATGAAATATGGAATGCTGTTGATGATTGTTGGGAGTGAGTTAATTGAACTTTGGGAGTGATTTGTATGGGGCGTTTCAAAGTTATTACATAGTAATATTTCGTAGTACATACACATAAATTTCTGAATAATGTGTTCTTCTCAAGTATAATTTGATTTGTACTTGTAGGTGTAGTGTTAACTTTCATTTTTTTTATTCTGAGTTAATATCCCAATGACGCAGCACATACTTGGTTGACGTAGACATTACCTTTAAATAAATTATATTAATAAAAGATATCCATTAAATTTCCAAGGAAACTACTGACTTACCTACTGTGTGTACTTTCATTACAAAATATTAATATGTCTATTTCGGTCTCTCTGTCTATAGATAGACCGTCCTACTCAATGAGTTATTATACCATGCATGGCTAAATGATAATATAAAGTCCTACCTTTTGGTCACCAAAGCGCATTTGCCTCCGGGCATTTCTGGCAACGTTCATCCTGCATAGGAACACCCTGTCTTCCCCATCAGCCGGTGCTCGGGAGAGCTCCGACCTGACTGCTTGTTGGTCTTGTTTGTCAATCACATCGTATACACTGTCTCCGTGAATTAAGAGGTCCTCCTGCGAATAAAGAAAAATATATGCTAATGATTTTCAATTTCCATCCACGGTATAGTCGGTATATAATATGAGTTATGTATCCAAGATATAGTCAGATATATGATATTATGGATGTTGGTCTGATTCGATATACACGTAACGTATGCTATGCGATTCAGTTTTGAGGGTGCGACAAAGGCATTTAATGACTTCGAACCTTCTTAAATTGAACCGAAATAACATATGACAGTACTATACCTAACTGCTATGTGTGCAGCTAATGAGATTTCTAGTATTAAGAAACGAACTAATATGTCGGGGTGACGACCAAGTTGATATAAAACACTGTAAGGTACTAGCACTACATATTGGTGCCAATTCTGTTGTTAAAAATTACAAAACTTAACTAATTTGACAGGTCTAAAAATATTGCTATCCCTATTTAACCCCGCACATGAGAAAGGGATAGCAAGACTTTTAGACCTGTCAAATTTGGTATAAAAGGTACTACGTTACGTAGTACTAAATATATTGTATTCTGTGAGTACCAGATGTGAGCAGAAAGACATGATAGAGTAAGCATTATACCTTCAGGCGTACCACTTGCTCGATTCACTTGTATCTCTAATATTACAACAATAGTCTAAACGAAGGTACGGTACATTAGGCGAAGGTGCCGCGTCCGCGATTAAAATAATACCTTGCGGTCGGCAAACTGATGAAAATGGCGACGCAATCTAGCTAAGTATACGCCTCTTTAAAAATAAACGCCTTGGTTTCTGCGGCAACGGTGATGGTTCCGCAATTAGCATTCCCTTTACCTTTCTTTTGTTAGAACAAAAGAAAAGACCGACAGTTGACGAAGTTGACTTTTGTCATCCATTTGGCGATTTGATTGGCAAATCTTTGCTACCTCGTGGTTGATCGTAACTTATCCTTTAATCATTATGGAACAGTTCTTTTTTAGTTATCTATAAAAAATGTTAGTAGGTAAGAATTATACTTTAGGGGTATTCTCAGAAAGTATAGGTTCTAAAGAGTAAAAACTGCATTAGAGCCATAGTCAAAATACAGTGCTGATTTTTGTTAATCTTTTTTTAATATTATTTTATCTTGGAAATTAAATATTAAGTAAGTCTTTGTTTAGCAGTGGGCATGGGTCAACTAGTATGATACTGATGATGAAGTACTCGTCGATAAGGCCGTCATTTGTAGCGATATGTATAATAAATTCTGTTTCTGTATTATAGTTTTAAGGTGTACAATAAAGAGTTATCTATCTATCTACTCGGTTAGTTTTGTTATCTCATAAACATCGTCAAAGTAATTTGTCATCAATTTATGGTGGTGATAAGAAAGTCTACAAAACAATTTAACAGGACTTTTTATAATATAACATTACTGTTTGTTTATTATTGTGTACTTAATTAAGTTGTAACAAGGGAGTTAAAATCCTGTAATTATAGTTTCCAAGAAGACTTGACTTGACCCGAGGTCAAAGGGTCATTAAAGTGGAGGTCTAATTTTCTTGCTTTGTATGTGAACAAATTTCAATTAACTGCGCTCTGGATTAAAGCTTTAATTAAATCATAGTTCCCGAGCAACCAAGGAAAATTTTCTTTAGATTGCATGCGATGTTCTAATAGGGCTGCCAGCTTTTTTAAAATTAATAAGTAGCAAATTATTTTGTGTTTTAAGCTTGTACCCGTTTTTATAAAATATCTTTATATAAATAGGTTTACTTGTACATAGCCATATTTCATATTTCTATCATCCAGGATATTATCTAATCTTGAGCTCATACTCTGATCATGTATGACGTATGACAGTAAAATTGAAATCATTGGAAAATTCTGAATATTATTTTGATGATGTTAGAATCAGAAAAAATATGGGCGAATGTTCAAATTTCCGTGGGCACACTTTGAGAGCTTTGCCTTAATGTAAATTGAGAGTACTCTGTACCCCTATGCATTTATTATTAAGAATGTGGATTAATTTAATTTACTTAGAAAGTGGCAGCCCTGTGCCGACGTCATAGCGCGTCACAGCGCCCCTCCCACCTGTCGCGACCCTCCGCGTTAAGACATAATTGTGCGCGTGCGCCGCGAGCCGCCCACGTGTCCATGGGGGGCGTCCATGTGAAATTACAGCGAAAAATTACATGTAATTTATAATATTTGTTCGTTTATGGTAGGTTTGATAAGTTTGTTTGAGTTGAGGACATCTAACGTCATAATTATACTTTTAGATCTTTGAATATCGCGATTAGGTATGTGTTATTAGGAAATAACACATACCTAATCGCGATATTCAAAGATCCTCTATGCTACTGGAATTTTTTGGAGGATGATGTTGAAATCAGCTACTCAGTTCTACATTGTCGAAGACAGCACTTTTCTTTCTTTGCTAACTGTGCATACTTATATAGGTATACTTGTGAAACCGACAGAAAGAGGAATGCTTAAATATAAAAAAAAAATAGATATCCAATAGGTTCACTATTGAATTCGGAGAGTATATACAATAACTCAGTTTTGAAATTTAAAGTTCATCTAGCTAGACCACCTGTGCAGTAAAACAAGAACAGATTTTAATTTAATCATATACTTCCAAGCTAATTGCTCTAGGCAGGTTCGCCTAGTCTCCAGTCTCCACTGTATGTATGAGATATGACCAAAGGTCATATGAAAAATTATAGGGTAAATGTGTATCACATATTAAAACTATTATATTATATTATTATTATTATCATGGGTACTGGGAATAAATTATTGTGAAACCATAATTTTATATAAATAAAATTCTGTCATCTTCGTGCATGAAGTCAATTGTTAAATGGTGAGTGTTAAGAATTATTAATTATATTATTATAAATTATTTAATCGCCAGCGCTAATTTATCGTTATGACGTGTGTAGGTCGTGACGTTACTTGCTTACGTGCCGATGATCGCGATTTCAATCTAGTATTTTTTTATTTATCCATGTATATCCAGCTTTCAGACACCTAAATAATATATGGAGAGATTAAAAACTTAATGAGCACTTAATACCGCATGGACTTTGTCTTCTTTAGGGGAAATTGTGCGGCTTCAGCTATCACACCACGTGATATTCGCAAGTGGAAATATATTTTCGCCTAGTGGGCAGGTAAATTACGTGCTAAATTCTTACAGCACGATTTCAAGCAAGGAACTACGTAGTGTACTGTAAATTTACTGCTAACTATATTACTCATAAAGTTATCGTATTTGAAATACGGTTTGTGTTTCAGACGGTTTTTCAGAGACGATTTAAGCTGTACTATGATCTACACCAATTTCAATCACATCTAACACCCCATATATACACAACAACTGATATCCATTTTATTATTTTTTGTAGGGATCGCTAACGCAACCTAGGAACAGTAGGGAAATCTCTTGACGAACAGACTACCTAGGTCGATATATAAACGGTAGTCATACAAATTTCCTTTAATCCAAATTACATTATAAGCTTTCAAAAACTTTCTATCGATAACAAAATATTAACAGAAGTGTATATTTTCCAACAAATATATCAATAACTGCGAAGAGCAGGTATTTTCATTCATACATCGATACCTATAGAAATATAAATCATATCTGCGGTTCCATCCATTGTATCGAGCGGCTATCCATTGCAAAGTCAATAAAGCCATTTTGTACTACAAATGCATTTTCGCTTTCGATGAACAAACACAATAAACACACGAAGCCAGAGCGTTCATTACTTACGGAATCTGTTTATTTTACAGCATTAATGCCAGCCATGGTGGTCTGGTACCCATTGAAACGAACTTTGAATTATTCCCAACATTGCTTTCACATTTCGATATTTTCGATTGATTTCGAATATACCGTTAGGCCAACATTTAGATTGGCCAATGATACGGCAAACTATTGGTCCAGTTATGTCTGATTGTTTGAGATTTTTGGAATTGATTTAGCTAAAAGTTATGTATCTATAGTGTTTATATCTCTCGTTAATATCGTTTAGTCTTATCTGTGATATATTTGGATTTGCAATTTGAATTATACATTAAATAGGCATTTAACATGTTATTTAGTTGACATTGATATTTGAATAAGTAATAAGCTTCTTATCAGTTAAAAATACTACTTTGTTTTAGCAACAGAACTTGGAAGGTACAGGTTATTAAAGCACTCAAATTAAACTTTGAATGACATTGTTTGACTGATAGTGGTATTGTTGGTAATTGAGTATTTATCAGTGACAATTTATCGCAAAAAATGAGGCAAGTTGTGCTAAGTCCGTGTAGGCTTTATGGCTAGCTAAATAAATTTAACTGGTTATGTACGAATTCTTTGTATATTTCCAGTTTCTATACAAAGAATATTTTTCCTTGTACATTGCTGGTAATATATGAGGAACAAGCGGAAGCGAAGTAGATACGTGAAAGAAATTAGAAACGGTAAATATAATAAGGTGTTGCCAGCACAGTGAATCCTCCCCAACAATATTGTTGGCAGCGCGCTTGTGATGCCAGTAGTGTTGCAAACGTCTGTCAGTTACGGTGAACCCTTGCAATCCAATCAAATCCAATAGTACCTCTTTGATGGGTCGTGGGCTTAATTGTCATATTGTTCGTAGGTATAAAACAAAACAAATATTGAGAAGAAGACGGCGCAAGAAAAGCGGAAACGCATTCTTAAACATAGATAGATATTTTAAATATGGAATCAAACAGAAACTGATGCTAAAATCCATAGAGCGTCCCAGAGACGATGATGCATTAAAACATACCTACGTATACTTGAAAGACATGATCCTCTTTCTTGGGAAGTCGTGTAAAAGGACCCCAGAGAGGTCAGATGGATGAGAATCCATAGAAATCTTATAAATGCGAAAGTAGCTCAGTTTGTTTGACAAAAATAAAATTTGACAGGCGATAGATTATAGCCTTGGGAAGAACATAGGCTATTTTTGTCTTAAAACAAATATACAGCTACTAATATAATAAAATTATACGACAATACGATTACGTCAATGCTCTAGTTCGACAGATAATAAATGTAGCTTATAGTCCGCATGCTATTAACATATTTACACTTCAACTCAATTACTGGACCTTACAAATGTTGAACAAACAAACCCAAGCCTCCGGATGTATGTAGATTAATGATGCACAGAGAGAGCTAATTGCGTTACAAATGAATGCGTGTCGCTTTTGATTGATCGTGTTGTTTCGGCATCGGTAGTACCCTGTGCCTTTGATAAGCTGCTGCTAATACAATTTGGAGTACGATTTGTCTATGTATGGTAATTCTGTTTATTAATTATCGATTATTGTTTTTCATTAAAATCACTTCACTAACTATTGCATAGTCGCTTTGCAAACGCTTCAAATTAAGCACATTAGCCAATGATACTGGCGATCATGTAATAGTGAATTTAATGTATTTTTTGTTACATATAGAAGTTATGTCAAACCAAAAACACTTTTTACCCTACGGGTAGTAGGGAGGGGTGTGTTCTTCGATATCTGTACCGTAGGATACCGTATGTTATTTAATAGAAACATCATCTCGCCAGCGTTATTATTTTTAATATACAAATACTCTTACGCTCTTCACATTGCAATTGCATATTTTTGTGTATTATCCTAATATATTTCATAAAATTCTAAGTTGATCGATGGTTCTAGAAACATGAAAACTGTTTTATATCGTTAAAAACTTCTGTAAAGGTCCATATTTAACATAAGTCTAACACTAAGAAAGGATCTCACTAGTTACCATAGAAAAAGTATATATTACTTAAGATCTTATTTAATCTTATAAGAATATTAAAATATTACGACTACCTACTTCAGTACCTTCTCTAAAATGTTACTTTAGATATTCCTTTGAAGCCTCACAAAAAGGCAAGATTTCACAATAGAAATGATAAATACCATTTTGCCATGGGCAGAGGTGCGGTGTAAACCATTCCTTACATCAATCCAATTTAACAAGAACTCTCTGACGCTCCTTCCCAGATATGATATCTTAAGCTTATTAAGCTTCGGGAGGTCTATTAAAGCTGGTGGCTCTGCATAGATATTTAATTCTGAGCATCGATAAATCGGCACAGTGGTTAGCGACGAAAAGGTATTGTCTATGGATGATCATTACATTGTTCGGTTTGCATATTGAATTATGCGTACTCTATTGTTTATGGTATTACTTATTTATTAGCTGCTCCGTGTGTGGTTGGATACAAAGGTGTATTGCGAAGTGTAAAGTACTCTTTGAAATTTGACATATCGGAACACCATTTCAATTGAAATACCTACAAAGAATTTTAATATTTAAACTATGTCTAAGTTCTTCTTATGTAGATAATAAACTAGAGTCATCAATATAAAAAAACAGTATTTGGCTTGATACCCTAATAAGGCATTAATTTATTAAAAACAGATTAAAGTATTAACATAAATCACAACATAACCTACCTACTTATAGATAAAAGATTTGACGCAAACCAGAATCACGCGGGAGCGTGCGCAATCAAGCACACAGCCTGAAAGTTGCACCAACCAACAGGGTTCCAATATTAAAAGAAGGCAGCCCATGAAGCCAGAGCCCGGACTCCCACTTAGCAACTGACCGTGCACGTCTCCGTGCACGGTCAGCAGAATTGGAGGAATTCTCGGGAAGAGAATTATAAATCACCCTGCTGACGGGCTCGTCCCACTGCTTCTGCCATTGTGGTCTCAGCGGAAAGTCTGAGCTTGGGCTGGCCAATGCCCAAACATCTCTGGCCTCAGTCAGGAACGAAACCTCACAGCCACTAAGTCACTGAGTGAGAACTTATTGAGATTACCTATGAGGTCTCGCACACTATAAGGCATTTATGTGCTTTACTACCGGTACGGAAAGTATAGCCACATGAGAAGACCCGGCCATGTGAATATATTTACATCATATGAATATATTTATCGAAAGTGCAGTTATTAAAGTAATTTAATACCATTTACCTAATCTTAAAAGCTAATAGACAGGGAAAGTAGTATTGTCTCAGCTTAAAATCAATTAGCATTAAAGCGTTTTAAATAAAACATTAACATCGTTTGATATTAAACTTTACTGCCTAGTAAAGTAGCAATTATACTGTCGTAGAATAATGAAACGTTAAGCTATCCAATATGACACACCCAAGGCGTAGCGGTTTATTCTGACCAGATCCATTCTTTCGCCCAAATACACTAAAACTAAAAAATATCTAATAATTTTCCCTCCTGTAAATTTCATGCGTTTTTATTCTTATAAGGTTTATTTTTATTATTTTACACCACCTCTGGTGGCCGCTTACCAACAGACAGGCCTTATGCGTTCAGTAGCGCATGTTGCAATGCCCATTATAAACCTTATATTTTTCTTCTATTTTCATTAATTTTATCCGTAAAGTTATATTAAAATGAGATCTTTATGTTTCGAAACTCTTATTTATATTTCGTTTCGTCTTTTGTTTTCTAAAAATTAAATCATTATTTTGTGATAATGGGGCAAATAGGATGGAGCTCTTAAGAGAAAACCTTCAAAACACCCAGCCTATAATTTGGTCAAGTAAACGCCGTATTAAACCAGCATTGTTTTTAACTAGATATTTGAATTAAGTACTTACTGCCTCCAAAATCTTATCATTAATCTTAATTGTGGAATAACAATAAAATATTACTCAGAGTTAGGGGTCACCTCGTTTGAAGTTGATCTTTATTTATATGTAATTAAGGTTTAATGTACTTAATGATAGTCTGTATCGATCATTACTCTGATCTGGTCTATAAGAACCGTATCGTGGGAATTCTGCCGATAGATGAGTTATGGCGAGCGGCTTTGGATTTAAGTTCGCTTGTCTGTAGCCGGATCTAGTTACCGAAATACTGACCAATCATTAGACTGGTTAGCGTAAAATCATTATAATGCACTATCAGATTAATGGTAGATGTTAATGATTTATTTCTTTTAAATCTGATTATTGCTTTTAGATAAAAACTCTTTCAACATAATTAAAGATACTAAATGCTTGTACATTTTTTAGGATCCACAGTCATTACTCTTACAATTTGAAGTGAATATGAAAAATGTTCGCCGAGATGGTTTTACTCTTTGCTATTGGCAAAATATAAATGAGAAAAAAATATCTTACTAATATTATAAATGCGAAAGTCTGGGTGTGTGTGTGTAGGAATGTGTGTTTGTACCCTTTTCACACTTCAACGGCAGAATGGATGTGTATGAAATTTGCAATGGAGGTATTTTCTAAGCTGGATTAACACATAGGATACCTTTTATCGGTTATCTTTATTTTGGAAAAAAAATAGGGTCCGGGTAAAAAAAGAATAAAAAAGCGTGTTAATTGCCGAAGTAAAGATAGAAAATATGGAAATTATTATTTTAGTTTCATTTACAGTACTAAGTGCTATTAAATATATACGACGTTTCATAATATGTAAATTTTAGTACTAAGCTTTGGTATTGTTAACCCAGTGTCTTCTCCAAGACAATGCATGGCTTCATTGGTTTTGACATCTGACAAGCCGCCGGCGCACAATCAAAACAATAACGCTGGCTTATTTAAGCGGAAACATCGAACAACAAAAAACATATGTACAGTCGTTATCGATAATATAACTTATAATTTGTTTTCAATACAAATATGTATGGGTCGATTTAGTAGTTACAGATTTTACCCCAAACATATAAACAAATATCATATATCCTTATAAAATATTAGTAATGATTATGAACGAAATTGCATTACACTAAACACATGTAAGCTTTCGCACTGATAATATAGCAGTGAGGTACCGTTGTTACAATTTGAAACCAATCGAATTGCAATACGAGATAATGGTTAATCTCCAGGTTCGGTAGGAATCACGTGGCCTACTCCTAGTTAGGAGTACGCTGAATAAAGTGCACTACTAAATGCCATTGCCTTGTTCACGAATGAAGTTGAGTGTAAGCTTGTACAAGGGGGCGAATTAGGGTTGTGACTTATGTACAGAGCCTTAGACTTAAAATTGGCACTTGATTATGTACTAACATAAAGTATATACAATGCAAATGTGAATGGAAGAAGAAGCCGTGAAAGGTCAAGGTCTCACTTTCTAGACCAAATTACCACGGTAAATAAGGTTAGGTTTTATTCTCCCGGCATTCCCGAGAGGGACTTGGCGTGATTATATGTTCCCCAGGCGTAACACCCACCACGCCGGAAGATCTTAGCTTAGTGGCGGCTGAGCATGATCACCTCGCTCGCCCCACATGGATGTACAATCCATCTATTCAATAAAACTGTGATGATTGTGCCAATTTATAAGCAAAATATTTTCTAGTTTATAAAACAATCATTGCTATATATCTGCGGACAATCCATACCTTATGATTGCGTCGGATAGGGATTGATTGACATCTGCCTCTCGAGACAGTCGCTTGCCAATATTTATGATACAATTCTAGCGTTAATTAAGATAGAAGCTGTTTCATAATCAAATGGGACCATTATTATGTGTCAAATGTTGGTAAATGGCAAATTTTGTAAGGCTTAGGGCGATGCCGGGTCGATGAGTAGGTAGTATAAAAAACAGCAGCAATTAAACATTAAAAAAAAAATTAATATATGAATAACGTTTTTTAAATTATCCTGACAAAAAACCAGTTCGGATCAAAAGCATAAATTAAAACGGCCGTTAATTGATTATATTCACGTTATCCCTGGAGAGGTAAAACAGAGATGTTACTCAAGAAAAATAACACTTTTCACAGAAGATATAGATCCCAAGAGGGAGTGCCATTGCCGTTCTTCAGCCAGATTTAATGTAGGACAATTAAAGATGAACAATTTTAAATATGGGAAACTCATTCACATATTTGAGCCCCAATATCTCAATTCAAACGGCTTACTAGTCTTACTACTGAACCACATTGGTAGAACTAAGATAAAATATATTCTAAAGAAAATAAGGTTTTAACTACATATCGTAAATATTATTGTAGGTGAGTGTACAGAGATAAGATGTAACTGGTCTAGAAGCAGTGTGCCAACACCCGGCCCCGTCTATTAATCACAATTTGAACATATTGACTGGCTATCATTATGTGTGTACATCTGTGGTAGCTCCGCTTCACACGGGCCGACCGCCAAAACGGCTGGTGCAAGGGGTGTGGTCAATAATATCCATTTATTTATTTGCTGACATGATAATGACACTCGTTTATACGTTTTGAAAGGTCAAGGTCAAAAACACTATTCTAATGTAGTGTTGCGATTCTACAGTTAATAGGTAAGGAGGTGACAGCCTATTTTGAGGGGGTGTCAAACAGGAAGTTACCCGTTTACTTCAAAGTTACTAGTAGGTAAGTACTAGTAATTTGAAAAAAAAAAACGAATTTGACAACCCTTAAGAAATCCCGTTTGCCCGTATCCTATACATTCATGCAGTACTAGTGGTACTAATGCATTATGAACTCTATTATCGTTGAGGGATGACTCACCGAGCTAATAGCCAAGATCCTAGTGAAGCTCTTGAAACCTTGATCACCGCAATTATACATCATATTAACGTTATTTGACTGTGATCTTCTTAATTTGAGGCACAGTCCTTAGTCTGCTGCATTTTTTAACATAGCCAAAGGGCTCAGAGTTTTAACAGTATTAAGTATTACCGCAGCTAAATGTCAATTCAAACAATAAAACAATTGTTCCGGAACCAGGTACAGTTCCCTGATCAACCTGTAGGCACCGCGCTCGGCGGTCGCGGCGAACAATAAAACAAAGTGATTAATTCACCTCTCGCGAGCTAACGAGAAACTATTTCGGGTCAGACGCACTACAATTTGTATCGGGACCCACCAGCGAGCCTCGACTCTTACTTAAGCACGTGAAAATTGAAAGGTAAACAATGGAAATGCGCAGTACAATTAATTAACGGAACATTTTTTGTGGAACGAAAATCATCCTAACTTTCAATTAATTAACGGAATGCGTTTTGACATTATCGATATCTTTACAAATACTCATATGAAATGGAAGAAAAATGAATTTATTTTGTATTATGTTTGGAACTTCACAACGGTTTAAAAAAAACCAGCAAATAAGTAACATTATCCCCGAGTACCAAAAGAGTATATTTATATGTTGAAGTGTTGTGCCCTGAAGAGTCTAGTCTATGATTTATATACTATAAATAATACGTATAATAATATATTCTATCATAATGCAAAGTTTTCCTATTCCTAGGCGAGCAAAGTTGGGGGCAAAGGTTCACGTAATACATGCGTATTCTATGTAATGTAACACTGGTATTTATGGGTAATACATAATATATTGGCCAATTTCTGTTATATGAAATCACTAAACTAAACTAATTTGACAGAACTAAAAAGCATTGCCATCCTTATTTAACCCCGTACATGAGAAAGGGATAGCAAGACTTTTAGCCATGTCAAATTAGTTTAGTTTAGTGATTTTGTACAACAGAATTGGCACCCTTGTAAAACTTGCGTGCTATTTATATAGCAACATGTCACTCAGATTGATTTTTATCGTTTTAATTTATTGCGACAAGCATATTCTTTTTAAAATTACATTTTCAACATAGGCACGCACTATTTAAGTCATTAAGTGGAAAATATATCGATTAACAAAAAAACATTATTACTTGCATAAAACTAGTAGAAAATCATTATTCTAACTAGAGTTTTTTACTACTCACATATATATATATATACTATATATACACACATAAATACACATCACCACGTCGAGCCCCATTCGAACTAGGCGAGAGTAAGAGTATAGTGTCATTTCACTCTTGACTTGCACACCACTTCTACATCCATCCATCTGTTCATACAACACACACGTATAATTATGTGTATAACAATAAAATATCGGTCGATTGATTGATTTCATTCAGACATTCATCAATAACGCATGAACGCTATTTAAATAAGTATATGAAAGTATCGGTAACAAAAACTTACCATCGAGTGCCCCAGATATTCAGCCGCATTGTCCGATATGTATAGCAATTTTCCGTTTTGCGTCATCATCATCAAGAACCCGTTTAAAGCCTGCAAACAAAAAGCCTTTGTCATTTGAGTTAAATAAGTAGCAACATACATATTAACTCTTCCCCTTTCCCGTTCCTTTCGGGGACATAGCGTCATTTCAATGTTGACTTGCACACCAATAAAGTTAGAATGACGTAAGCAACATGTATAAAAAAAACGAATGGTTAAAAAACATATTGGTACACTATGAATTTTAGCGATTTTTGTAAGCATCACAATTTTTGCAAGCCACCGCCATTGCATTATGCGAGCAAACGTTATTTCAAATTATGTGTCCGGTGTGTATTGGTGTACTCGCCGAGTTTCTTTCGAGGAAGCCTTTTTGGGATATGGTCTTTCGCAGTTAGTTCGAGGGAACTTTAACTGCTTGGCCTGACTAAAGTGGCGTGGCCAGTTAAGGCCTCCAGCCACAAAAGGAACTAAATCTAAGCAACAGAGCTGAGGGCGTTGCTGGGAGAAGCATACCGTGATATTTATGTTTAGCACGGTTTTTGTCTTCTTCCACGTTCAATCCCTCCATCTCTCTTTTTAAACCTTTTTCAAAATATTGCCACCGAGTAACCACACTAAATGGCGCATCAGCTCATTAATATTTAAACCTATACTTTTCTAAGTTACATATTGATCAGACTGCGTTTTTAGTCTTTTATTAGTCTAGAATAAAACTATCATTTAAATTTGGCATAACAACAACGCGTTACAAGTTTTAATTATTAGATGTTGACCAATTAGTTCGATTTGACACGGTGCATCAAAATATTTGAATAGTGGTCGAATGGGTTAAAACGTGATTTTTGTTATTATGTTAAATGCAGTTTTATTGATACAGGCCGTTATGATTCTATATCAAGATGTTTAAAAATATCATGCAATTAGTTCTATAATTTATGGAACTTGGGTCGTTTCCAGCGGGCTTATAACGCTATTATCACCTATGGATCAAAGTCGTCAATGGACTTCAAAAGGCGACTAGTGACGGCGCTCCATTAAACAATCATTCTAATTTTAAACGGACCCTTCTAAGAATATTAGCTAATTATATGAGATGCACTTAATTTTCTTTTGAATAAAAAAAAGCGTTTGTAAGGAAAAGGTTTACTTATGTGACAATTTCAAGGTAACCAGTGTTGCGATCGGCGGAGTGGTTGCGGTACGATATAATTTATTCGTTTCATAACTCAGTTGGTATCTCGGAATAATAGGAACGAGACCAAACGCCATATAAGCCGGTGCTGCGATACTAAATCTATCTTCGCTGAGATATGCCGAATCGTTAAATGCGTTGAGCGCTATGATTGCATAGATTCATTAGATGTTGATTTACTATATTCAAGTGTAGCATTTTAACTAAATTTAAGTCTAATAGGCGATATCTCAGATCTACATTCATACCCTGACGAGACCACTGGTCTAGTTGTTAGTATACCTGACTGCTACGCTAGAGGTAGCGGGCTCGATTCCCGCCGGGGCAAACATTTGTGTTTGACATGCGTCTTGGTGTTTGGTATGTAAAATAACTATGTATTTACAAAAAAAAGGACGTATTTATTATATCAGCTGCTGGTTCTAATAGTGCACTATTTGCTTAGTTTGAGGCCAGTTGCGCTGTGTGGTTAATGTCCGAGCATTATATCCTTCTATAATAGCTACAAAATGTAAAACTACGCGTCATTTTACTCTTGCACACCTCTTTTTCTTCTGCATTCATCAACGTGTTCATGCTCTCCTATTACCGAGTATTAAAACTTCTATTCCCCAAACAATGTCATATACTCTTTCTTTGATTACCTATATATGAGTTATACTATGTTTAATTATCAAAGTATACATCATACAAACAAATAAAGAACGTACTATAGTAAACACGTAGCGGTTTACATGAAAAATAGCTTCCAACTTATGATTAAACCCCTCCAATTATGGTTAATAAGCGGTTGCATCAGACACACCCTCATTTCAAAACTTACGCATCAAAAAAATATTATTTCCATCCCTTTTAGACATATTACAACGTAATATATTAGAACAGGATGGCTATATATTTTAAGCGAGAATTTGTACGTAAAATTGTATTTTAAGCGTGGGAAACGTAGTTTTATAAATAATAATAAGTTTTGTTTGTGAACAATTGAATACTTGCCTTTGAAAATCCGAAGTTAGGTGCATTCGAAGGCTGGTGGATGATGTCAAAGCGCTTGAAAACTGAAACAAAAACATATATTCATCATAATGATTGCAGATTTTATTTTCCTACAATTAATGAAGATTAAACCTTTGAAACTGACATAGAAAAGGTTTATTATTAGATGTCACTATTATGTTTTTATCTAACAAAGAAGTTAAATTATCAATTTGTTTTATATATGTAGCCTTAAGCTATGTATGTATTTAATCGAAATCCTTCAGTTACTTAATTCAAACTCAGAACAGAAGAAGGTAAGTGAGTTCACAACTATTTTTCTGGTAAGAGATTAACATGTTATATTACACATTAACTTACTAATGAAAATAACACACGCAGACTTCAACAAATATCAGAACAGCAGGACCGTACGAGGAGCACTTAAAATATTCTGTGCCTGATATAACCCGCAAATCTAGCAAAATGTAGTTCTTCTACCTTCTAAGAGCATAAAAACCTACAAAATAAATACCAATCACTCATTAACTAATCCCGAAATCTCAGCAATATGCCACTTGACATTTAGGAGGTAGTTTCTGTAAGGAGTTTATCGCATATATAGTATATCTACATATAATGTTACACACTGTTATATTATTGTCAGTTCGCCCACGTGCCGATAAAATAAGTTAATATGAGCCTAATGTTACGGGCTTTACTAACGACAAGAAATCGTAGCGTTACTGCGCTTTGAAACTACGCAACATTATATGTCGTTAAGAGAGGTAGTACACAGTATTCATATTGTTGCTTTTGTTATTTGATAAAATGTACGATGCTGAACTAAATAAAAGCTGCAGTTAAAGTTGTTTTCAAATAAATGATTGTAATATATTAGCTTAGTTTAGTTGATGAAATTCTAAAATAATTTATATTTACTGGGCATATTAACGGCGTAAAAATTGAAAAATTGTGTAGTTAAATGCTAAAAATTTTATGGAAAAATACAAATGTTAACTAAATAAATGCTTTAAGAAATGTTAAGTATCCTGGTTTCACAAGTGAGTTCAGATTATTGCATCTTTGGAAACGTGTTAACAATACTTTTGATAGTGCGGGCTTTTCAGGCTATGGTAGGCGATTACAATCAAATAGAATTTTTTGAAAGTACTGATACATACAGAATTTGATTTGACTACACTACTGTAAGATAGGCTAGCGTGTGTAAAGGCACCATTCTACACGCGTCCTAACATACTTATGTAAAATCCGAACAATCGATAATTTGGGGCAGCCTACTCCGATACACATCTGTATTGAGACTCTATGTAGACTATTGTGCTCTTACTCAACGGCTGTATCACTCTAACTAAAGGTGAAAGAGATCTGTTATCGGCTAAATGTATCATGCATTACATCAAGCCATCGGCGCCGTGAAAAAAAATGTTTTTATATATATCTTTGTTAGGTCGATTCGTACCGATTTGATATGTACAGACGCGTGTTTCGATTGTTGGTATGATCACTATCAAAGCGTTAGTTTTTTTATTTATTGGTTACCAACATTTACTATTACGTTGTTCATAATTATTATGTTAAATGGAAGCTTACGATAAAACATCCAAGAAAAATATATATGAAACTTAACAAACTTAGCTCCGGCTACACTACGTACATACGAACGAACAACAAGCTATCCTTTTGGGTAACAATCAAAATTCGATGTCATTGTGCACTCACGGGACAAACATAGTTTGTAATTAATCGATTATATCGATCGATACTTTCTCGACCGGCGGCGGCCTAGGAAGCAACGATAAACAATAACCGGCCGGCCACCCGATTATATCGATAAGATATCGGAATAATTCCCCACTCTAATGGGCCCGCCGTGGTGAATAAAGGGGATTTACACTTTCTAAACTATCTCAAAAGGGGTTCTGGAGGATGGATTAGAATATTGATAAGTTATAGATGTAAGGCTGTTTCACACCGAACGAATTCAAACCGAAGTTAACCATTTGTTAAATGTGCTTGAACTACATAATAATCACAAAAAAAAATTGTAATCGTGGGCTTATGTCAGATTTAAAGAATATATTTTAATAATCGTGAACAACATAAACCTAACTATAGATATTCAAATATTTAATTAATTAATTTGCCTTCGAAGTTAAAAACAATACATGGTTAAATTTTTCTTTCAAGAAAAATCCCTGACAATTGTCTTGGAAATTGGTAAAAGGTTTTTTTAGAAAGGTCGCAAGGCAATCACAGTAATTACAAGTAATTACAATAGGTATATTCATGTGCCTACTCATCTCACAGTACTAAAGGCATAGCATAACGTTTTCCAGTTTCATATAAGAAGAAATGTATATCGAAATTAGAACTAAGGCAACAAACATCAAATTTTGAAAAGGATTTTTATAATAATATAATATTGTAATCATACCCTATACCAAATTATTGCATACGGTACAAATATCATCGGAAAACATTTAGAACTCAATGTAGTTGCGGTGATGTTGTGGGTATATTTCAATATTGCATTCCAGAGTGCACCCAGTAAACATATCTTAGTGCAACGCAGATGCGACATACCAAACGACGATAACATATGGCATAATGAGAATGGCATAAAGAGAGCATAGCATACAAGGAATATACCAAAATGATTTTATTAGTCGTTGCGATCGCCAATTCTTTTAGACCCACTAAAATGAACTATGGATAGTTAAATTTCTCGCAAAGATTGTCTTTTAGATATATTTGAAAAGATTATATGCGTGGCATTTACGATACATATAGTACAACAGAAAAACAAACAGTAATAACACCAGATTTACGACATCATGTATTTTATTAATTACCACAGATTAAGTTCAGCTTGTAAATATTAAATTTAATGCAACGAAATAATTTGTAAGCTGTGGGACGCAAGACAAATTTCCTACATTAGAATCAGTTATGTTATGGAGCGTGAGCTGTTCGTACTGACTCGGAGTAATGCCTGCAGCGAGCTAGCTACTATATATACATTATTATGTCGAGAAAAACTAATGGCTGCAGGCTGTAACACTTCCATTTTCCACTGTCTTTCTACTGGGTAATAAATGTGCGAAAAATAGTCTTGTCATTTTGATACTCAACTACGCTGAAATAGTTGTACGGATATATTACAGATCGATATTTTATATATACTGTTTTTGTACCATTTTGACAACACAAACCTGAGTGCAGTAAACTTGATGCTACGCTTATTGTCGCAGGTTCGATTTGTTTAAGATAGCCTTGAGAAGGTAAGAGTGATTGATATACGTGTATTTTTTATGTATTTTCATAAATAAAAAAAAGTAATTATCAATTTTCCGGTACTCATAGTGCCAGCATTACTTAATTTCTAACCAGATGGCGCTGTGTGATAAAGTTCGATCATTATTATTATTTAATAAGGCGCGGACAAAAAGCAATAAAAAGTAGTGAGTTAAAACATTGTAACTGATCTCAATTGCTTTTCCGATTGGAATGATAAATGATCTAAAGTTACGCAATAGAATAGATAAAATTAGACTATTCTTATTCTAATGTTTCAAACTAGGTCAGTATTCCGACGAATCAAATGTTCGTTATCGATATAGGTATGAGTGGGTAGTTAGTTACCTAGTTTTTGGTACAATGATTCAGTGCGAATTAAGACCCATTGCATACATTGCCACAATAGGATACTTATTAGAAATTTATAGCTGGATTTTTAAATGAAATCATTTTGACATACCACGGTTAGTCGTCACAATCACGGGTAAATAATGTTTTATAAGTAAAATTTCCTAAACTATATAAAAAATAAAATAAAATCAGCCTAAAAGAACTAGGATTTATGAGGAAATTTGCATGTTCAACATTTTCATATAATTAGTACAGTAAGGTAATATAATCGACAAGACCTTTCCTTTTGTCTAGTGTTTAGGTATACCTGACTGCTTCGCTAGAAGTCGCGGGTTCGATTCCCGACGAGGTGACCATTGACATTATATGAGTATTCTTTCCCTTTTGTTGGTTCCCATAGTACAAGCTTTGCTTAGTTAGGGGCCAGATGGATCTGAGTGATAATATCCGAACATTATTATATATATTTATTATTATAACTACTAAAGCAAACAAGCAACAATTGGACGCAATAGAATAGGTATTTTTTGCAAAAAGAAGTTATTCTCATAACCATACAATAATTACCACAAATCCACATAAATAACATCGCCCACGCATACTTAATAGAGAAAATGAATGTCATATACGCAATTTAATATCAGCCATTATTCCTGCGACTAGAGTCTATTTTGACATTACTTTAATGTAGGCATGAAGCTAGTTAAGCATACGTGATCCCGCGTTTGTATTATTAATTAGGAGAATGCTAGTTGGAAATTCATTTCACTAGCTGCAATGTTATATTAGACACAATTTCCTTATTATTAGTTTCATTAGGCATTTAAGTCAAGAGCTCTGCCCATCTGGAAAGGAATTTGTATAAATAAATTTAACTTATTTAATTCTGTCACAATCTTTCTGTCAAACATTTAAAAAAATAAATGAAAGTGTCAGATCCCAGGAGATCGACTTAAGCTCAGTTCTATTTAGTGTGTTGCCAGTGGCCTTAAGGCGAGTTTATTTAAGGCAACCTCGCAGGTGGCTGCTGAATTGAGATGTTCGTTAGCCCTAATGGTATGTATCTCGTCAATCTGCGGCCAGTTATTTCTGCCGCCCGCGAAACTGGCCAGCGTTGGACACTGGCCCTTTTAATAAGGGGATTTTGCTCTCTAAGAATATGTATTCACTTTTTACTTGTGTATGGTTTCTAAATTAAAAATGAGACTGGCAGCCTTTAATTGTATGCCATTTTTTATAATGATATTGGCTGTTACTCCTTGTATTCAAAAATAGTTTCTCAGCGCCCTGCGCATGAAGTATTTACCAGAGAGAGCTTCTGAGATGTCGTGATGAGACAGAGACTGAATAAAAAGAAAGTACTCAAATTATAAGTCAATTACTAACATACTATATATGTAGTCTAAAATCATTGTCTTTCTAAATAACTAGCGGCCCGCCCCGGCTTCGCACGGGTAGACATTTATCAAATATTTTGTCCACCCGAGCGAAGCCGGGGCGGGCAGCTAGTATAATTAATATATAGTCTATGTTACTCAGTGATGATTTTAGCTTTCAAACGGTGAAAGAATTTTTGAAATCGGTCCAGTAGTTTCGGAGCCTATTCAATACAAACCCACAAAAATACAAATTACAAATTAAAAAATACAAAAATAAATTGTAGAGAAGAAATCCAAGAATCAAATCACAAATTTTGAATAATCACAATAAATTTTCAATTCCATGTATACATGACATATGACCTTACCTTTTCACGTGTTTTTTCTACAATTAAAGAAGGGCAGACCGACAATGGTCTTATTTAAAACTGAACCCGAAAAGGTATCGCACGCCGCACTCGTGCAAAAACAGTTTCCTCCGTTGTAATTGAGCGTACGGTTAGCACTTATGTGGTATGCTTCGTCCTTATTTGTGGGTGTTGTTGGGTAATGAAGACAAATGATATTGGAAATTGAGAAAAGAGGATTTAAGTTGCTTACATACCTACTTGGGATCATTTATTATCAGCTGCCCTATTAACAAAAACTTTCGACTACGTCTTCGTATCGCATTCAACTATTTTTGTATGGGCAAATGAACAGCGCTACGCCGGTATAGGTGAAACTATTTTTTTATGAAATTTTTGACATTTGTCGAGATACGTTCTCGAGTACGTAGTCGAAAGATATTCTTGCTACCAGTACTAGATCAAACTCAAACCTTTGGATCTAACGACAGCATTTTTCTATTTTACTTAATCTCGTCTCGTTGAAATAAATATTCTGGGCAATGAATCGACGTGTTCGGTAGATCTAAGTGAAATGTTTCGCGTTAATGGCTTATGATCCAATAACATAATACACCCACCAAAAGCAGAAAAAGTGTGCAATTCAAAATGAAATGGTCTACCCCAAAGGGGACAAACGTGGCCTTGACCTCACGATATGTATGTGTCATGCCAACAAATGCTATTTTATAAATTACTATTAAAACGTTCTAATCTATAATATAAAAATGAATGAAATGAACTAATATGTTGCAAAGCGCAAATCTCAAGAGCGGCTGAACCGATTTCGCTTATTCTTTTTTTAGAATATTCCTTAAAGTATGAGGATGGTTCTTACGGAGAGAACATTTTAAAAATTGGCTGAAAATGTCTAAAAAGGTTGACAAAATATTTGATTAATATCTACCCGTGCGAACGAGGGGCGGGCCGCTAGTTAAATAAATAAATGAATCTCAAGTTCAACTCCCACAAATTCCACAAACATATAAAAAAACTATTCAGGGAAACCCTTCGATACAAGGAGAAGAATCTTCTATTTATATTATTTTTTCACAATTAGTCAAAAATGACACCGTACATTACACAATACAGTAATGCTCATTAATCTAAGGTCATTTTCACACGTAGCGTCCAAAACCGCAATTATCTATTCACACACGTCAACCAAATTGGCTCGTCATGGCAACACGTTAGCAGTAACATTAGCAGCGGCCTTATGACTGACGGACTTGAAGGGCTTCGTAGATTATGGGAAGTCCATGTTCCGGGTTGATTAAAAAGCTTTTAATAA
This sequence comes from Falcaria lacertinaria, assembly GCA_951449985.1. Taxonomy (NCBI): domain Eukaryota; kingdom Metazoa; phylum Arthropoda; class Insecta; order Lepidoptera; family Drepanidae; genus Falcaria; species Falcaria lacertinaria. Next base: position 3,645,055 of record OX602127.1, on the reverse strand, counting down.
TTGGACTATGGGAATTAGCTGATATTATTGGCATTGGCCATTGTTACTATCTATAATACGCTGTTAAATATAATACGTTAAGGAAGTATCGATATATTCCAATTTCGTATTCCAAGTCGAAGTTCAGACTCAGAGGCCCTTTCCACTTGAATATTATAACTTTTGTATAAAAATATTTTAACTAGCTATCAGGCCTTGCTGTGGCAAATACATAAATATATATTTTTTAATTTTTATCGATAGATTTAAAGCTCGATAATAGTTACTTTAAAAAAAAGTTATGTACAAGTCGAAGAGATTTTATTTTTATTTTTTTTTACTTTAATATTCATTACATAGTACGTGTAAATAACCGCCCTAATTGAAGAGGTCTTCTAAAGTATGCAGTTTCATCACAATGCTGCTATAGTGAGTGAGCTTCGTCAAATTTCAAATTTGGCAGTAGGTACTTTAGTTTTAAATGCGGAAATAAAGTAAACAAATTGATGGTATTAATAAAATATTAATACTTTTATTAATTTTATATCCTCAAGTAATTTATAATCAAATTTAAGATAATGATTATGAATAAACACAACATATGCTTAAAGTGTAAAGGTGACCATCTTCCACTGATCTTTATTAACTAGTTAAATTAGTTAGATTAATAGCAACATCGATAATTACTGTGCAAGGAAAATAAATTACAACAAAAATATTTGAAACTATAATCAATTTGAAACAAAACACGTATTTATGAATAGCTTCCCTTGACATTTCGATTTTACGTAATAATAATATAATTACTCGATAAAAAACACGATTTATCGAATGAGTCGTCAGAAGGGATAAGAGAACATTTAAGTGAGTGTTGTTTTTAATCGATACAATGTATTCTATTCGATTGGCTGCATAAATACAGGTCATTCGATTTATAAATCACGTTTGAAATCGATTTCAACAAGTGGCTATTAATTAAGTTGTAGTTAGATTAGAAATTAGATAGAGTAACCGCTGGGCGGCGATAGCCGCTGATGTATGGCTTCAGAGAACATTAATATTATATAAATGTTATTGCTGTGTGCAATGGTAGATACTGGAGGTGTTAAATGGTAAAACTCGATGGCACTCGATAATTCTACAAGCGTGTAATTATGTTTGTAAAAAGCCTATAGTTCGGCACAGAGAATTGAACTTTTTATTACGACGCTACGAAACTAAGCACCTGTGTACTAAACAGAGTAACGGGACGGCGTGCAGCTTTGCGTTGTACTGTTTGCAATAATATATATAAACAAACACATGTTATGTTTATGTACGTTCGTTACATACGTATGTATGCCGACAAGCAGTCGTGTGTAAATATTACCGTGTTCCAGTTAGTATGGATCTGAAGATAGTAGAACATAAGATGTACAGCTGAATATAACACACGTAACTGTATGAAGCGTCGTCAAAACAAAAATGTTCATGTAAAATCGGAGGCCACTCAAATTAATGTGGCATCAGATTTGACTGGCGTTTCAGTTATCGGCCACAAAGAACATGTTTTAAAAATGCTGTATCGTGCTTTGTAGAACTGTTAGGTTCTGCAACTGGTAGGCACGTAAAGGTTTCAGTTAAATTTACTACTTCTTAACTTTCTTTCCTTGACACTTGTACTATGCTTACGTTCATAGTGATCATAAATACAATGTCCTTAAAGTGACAGCTATGCCACAAGCTCCTCCTATAACACTAATAGAATACATATATAATAATTAAATGCTATTCAGTGGGTTGAGTTTCAGCATATAAGACTTAAGTGCATAGATTATGATGTCAATTTATACAGCCATATTCAAGATAAATGATGCTTAATCAAAAGAGTGTCAGATATAACTTAATTTGAACGTGCTCATCGTGTTATTGAGATAATTATTAGTGTTTAACCAAACCAATTATTATTATAAAAATATATGCAGAAGGTATAACTGAACAGCGCGCTTTGATGTCTTTTGTACCAGCCTTGACCCTTATGCATTAAACATTGAGAAATTACTTATAAATTATATATTTATATTAGAGTGTATATTATAATCTGTAAACTTAATCATGAACATTTAATTTTATAATAAATCATTTGTATTCCTCAAGATTAGCTGTCAATATTGACAAATAAAAATTGCGAGGTAAACATGAATGAAATATGGTATGGCTTTTCATTAATCTCACTATCAATGTTTATTAAAACAGCGTGTCCGATGATTGAATCATCAATTTTAATTATAATACATTGGCAACATAAATGTATTTCAAGACGTGGTGGCCTTGTGGTTGCAGCAACGGCTTGTCATCTGATGGGCCCAGGTTCAAACCCCCGCCTGTACTTTCAGGAAAAAATCTAGTTCCTTCAAATTATGGTTACAAAAATCTTAATAGTAATTTCCAGGAACTATGGTGAAAATGTACGTACTATGGCATCTACTAAACGTTACTAAAAACATTGCAAATGGAACAGGTTTTTTGTACGAAAACATAATAAAATGAAAATTCAAAGTTTCTACTTAAAAATAACTAGTTACACATAGTAATTAATAACTTTGCTGTTATTAAACTAGGCATTCATATTGCTAGAGGTATTATAGCTTTAGCAACAATAGCTTTTGACTACGTATTCATATCGTTTTCGACTATTTTGTATGGAGAAATGAACAGCCTTGCGCCGGTGAAAAGTGGAACTAAAAATTCGTATGAAAATGTTGACATTTTGAGTTTTATGTTTCCGATTACGTAGTCGAAAGCTATACTTGCTGAATGCATATTCCAAGTATTACTTTTAAATCACGGTGACGTTAAAAAAGTTGACTTGACAATGGGTCGCGAACAAACCCGACAATTTGATTCACACAACAACACTCTATAGTCGGGGAGCCCACGATGCTAAATGGGGATTCACTCGAGCGTCATGGGGACCTATTTTTGAAGGTTAGATAGTAGGTAGAAAATAAGGTTATATGATGTATTCCCCCCTAAGCCGGTGGGGAGACGGCGTCTGCAAGTTTAAAAAAAAATGTAGTAGAAACAGCCACATGGACATACTCGAGCGCGTCAGATTGACTGACGATTCGGACGTGACGCAAGCTAGTGATGAATTTTTGAAAATACAATATGCAAAAAAACAAAAAAGCGATTTCGAAAACTCGAGCGCGTCAGATTTTTTTACAGATGGTTCAGCTTGTTGTCCCAGTCATGCTGACACTATAATCTGACGGTAATAGAGAGGATATTTCCTAAACTGATGGTTTGAAAACTAAAAAAAGGTGCCCTAGATGCGCGGACCTATATGGAGAGCTCATATATGGCGGAGGTACTCATCATGGTTCAGGGTACCACCCATATGTTAATCTGACGCGCTCGTGTAAATCCCAAAATCCCCGCTTCGGCTCCCCTACTACTACATATGTTTCGCGGTACTTATACGAGCATTGTACTCGTCCGTAATATAGAAACATCCGTATTCGTACATGTAATAAGCCAACAGATATAGACACTATGTACACATACATATATGTAACTTTATGTCTGTGTCCGTCTCCGTTTTTTAACATCTACTGAGGCCTAACGCTAGCAGTGCCAGGATGTTACTAGCGCGATGTAAAGCCTTAGAGGACTCACAGACAGACAAATCTACTTACTATCGTATACTGTTTTACCAGTTATATCTACTAACACTAGCCCGCGACTTCACATAACATACTGAGTAAGAAAAGGATACAAAAGACCTAAAGATATAATTAGTCTAGGTTCTTCAGGGATAGGAAAAAAAAATGTTAGTAGTTCTAGTGTTTTATGTTCTCTGTGTGATAATGTCCAAGCATTATTACTATCGATTCCCACTTGATAAGAGACTTCTAAATGCTTTTGACCTGACCCGCAGACGGAACTTTAGTATATGACCTACACTTATATACTACATGGTATATAATATACAAAGTACATTGATGAAATCATCATGTGACCTTTCGCTTCGTAACGAACAAAACATATTTTTTATTAAAACAATTGAAAGTGTGAAGTTGTATGTATTATGTAGGTACTTGATTTTAAGGTCATGCTGTATGTATCATTGTATCGCGTTTGTATTTGGACTTGTACATAAAACCTGCTAGGTCTGGACCCTGATTCTGAATTATAAGATGACAGAGGGATTGGTTCTCTTGCACAGAACACCGTGGACCGGCAGGTTCATTTTAGATAAAACTTAGGAAAATTGGAGGAGTTTTGTGTGAAGAATGAAGGAGTTTATGGCACATTTAATACGTCCTAATCTGTGTCTCATTTTAGAGAAAACATAGGAAAATTGTTGTGTGAAAAATAAAGGAGTTTATGGCACATGTGATACGTCCTAATCTGTGTCTATGGGGTAAAAACATGACACTATTTTATTAAGGCTAAATAGGATCATTCAATGTACAAAATTTCGTTTAAAACAGATAACTGTTTGTCAGTCAGACGGCATCACATGCAAAATATTTGATTTTGAGTGAAATTAACTGGATTCTATTTATATTATTATGGTAGGTATTTTGGTCTCTTTAAACCAAAGTATTACATAGTCTGTGGTTGTGGTTAAAAATGGTGTTTAATATACAACGGCCTGAGAGCCTCTATAATATAGAGAAAACATAAAATAATAGCAACCTCCTCTTTATTAAAGTCAATAAAGAGCCGAACTTATCGACTGATCAGATGTTCAATTTCAATGCGAACAAAGTAATATGTTAACAATTAACGTCAGACGTCTTTCAACGATTCGAATCGGTCGTTGAATCGAATCGGCAACGCGTGTCTTAAGCGATTGTATCAATCGATACGAATAAAAATAATTATTTCCGACCTTACCCAAGGAGTTAATGGTTGTTGGAATAGCTAACTGACAATTAATTTAATTAGGAATGTTGAAAATTTGTTGTATTAATTGTGCGAACTACTGCTTTAAGGTCATTGAGGGCAATCAAAATCGAAACTGTTTGGATATAATCCCTTTTATTATTTTATAGTTCCTTAAACATACGATTCATTAGTTAGCTAGTTTAATGTATAAAGATATATCTATATCAACCTATAAAATATTTCCAATGGATTCAAGTGATTTTATTCAAGGCAACATTGATATATGTCACTTTATCTTTCTGTCTGTTTGTCTGTCTGTTAATATTTGTGCAAATCCCTTCAAGGACATAGTGCAGCAAAGTTCCGCGATTGTAATTTTATTAGTGCTTAATTACCGATCCTGTTTATTTTATGACAATGTGAAGAGACAATATAGAGCCGGCCTGTATAAATATATAATAGTCCTCAATCATTATATTTTGGATGACAGCGAAATGGAACCAAGCCGTACATATAACCTTCAAGCCACGGTGGGAATTTCATATAGTTATTTCTTTTCGTAAGACCTGGAGATAATACAATTCAATTTATCAACATTTATAGGAGTATCATTACATGCAATTCAAAATGAGCTTTTGTTTCCAGAACTGCAAGCCCAAGGTCGGTTAATGTGGAAGTGAAACATAAGTGATATTTATTAATAAAATAATATTCAATTGTACCATGTAATAATGACGGAGAGTCGAAGCAATAAATCTCTTTGGTCATGTTTAATGTATGTACTTAGACTTACGTGCAATATCGCGAGCGTTTCTGTTAACAAAAACGTCGCGTTTATCTACTATTTACTTGCTGTTTTTTTCGTTTATGTACACTTCAAAAGTGGATATAGCGTATCTGAAGACAAGTACTTAAAAATTAATAGAGACCCTTGCAATACAAGTAATATTTATTTACTTAGTCGTAGTTATTTAGTTAGTTCAATTTTTTCCTTCGTAACAACAAAGGCTTATTGATACAAAAATGCGATGAATTTTTACATGAAAAATACCACTATAATTCAATTATTGTATGCTAAAGTTAAAAAATTTGCTAAATAAATCATATTATCAAACGTACTCTAAATATTAAAGTCATTGCCTTTTCTACATTATAGGGAATTTCATGGGATCATCTTGGATTCAGGGGTCCATCAAAATTATTAGCTGTCTAATAATATAAAGATTCTAATAAAGAGCTAAATTGCGGTAAGAAAGCCAGTCAGTAAATAAAATGTCCATTGAAGAGTCGCTTTAGGATAAGACTTCACCCAAACAATGAGTGTGTACAATGCACTCGTCAATCAGCGGTTACGCTGACATACTCGCCGGGGTATTGTGTCAGTGCACAAAGCCCATGAACGCACCGAGCTTAGACCTTGACCTACAAGTAATAGATAACCAAGTACTGCCTAATAATAGATATGTGACCTGGTTAGGTATTTATTATACGTGTGCAATATGCTGTCCTGGAGCGAATGTTAACAGTACTGTGGGTATTTCTTGTGTACGTCTTAAAAGCCAAAATAAGCGGAATGTATTAAGCTGCATTTGCGTGCATGGTGTTTTATCTTTTCATATCATTAATGCCTGTTTATGAAAAAGGGAACATTTAAGTAAAAATATATATGGTTTTTTGTAAGCCATAAATCATATACTCTATATTATGTTGTATGTTGGCAGCTTTATCAGTGCCGCTTAATCTTGCCAGCTTAAAGACAAACAAAGAAATGTTTTTATAAGTAAGGATGTTCCCTTCTCGTATCGATCCTGGTAGTTTTTGAAATAACAAAAACAACCATTGATGCCAAATTATAATACATAGCTAATAATAATACACAGCTTATAATTTTCTATGTATATTTGTTTTGAGTGATCTCGCGAGTATGCTTAGATTAGAACTAATTTGAGGACACAAGTTTGATAATTGTACGGTATAATATATTAATTTACTTTAGGAATTATTTTTTTGTACATTTGTGTTTCCACTATACGACACTAGATGTCGCTAATTCAAAAATAGAACGCGCTTGAAAAAGGTTGACCGTATTTCATAAGTAATTCTTTGTACATTTTTACCATTAACCATTCTGTTTGGAACAATACAAATATTCCTCTGGTTGATACCGTGGTTTCATTTGGTTCCTGCAACCTAGAAGACCATTTCGTTTGTTACCCCCAAACATTGGTCCTTCGTAGCCGGGTCCAGTGTGACCGGCAGGTTGTATTTTTTACGTAGTTCCCAACGGAACTACACCCTCCAGTTCTAGTAGTACCGTACAGTGGTGAGTCGTGTAGTAGTGTGGCATCAGGTGAAAAGCGTGTACCGACTCGTGGTATTGCGGACGAGCGTGGAGCGGAGGATCCCTACTGCACACATGCAGTGGTGGTGGAGAGGAGGGGTGGCGAGCGATCAATCAGTGAAAGTGTGGTGAATAGTGTCAGTGATAACATCAATCAAACTGTGAGTACATTTAAAAATTATTATTTGCCAAGCAGAATTAAACCTTATTTCTATGAAGACCTTAACTTAGAAGATAGCAAAAATATATATTGGAAGTTGGACCTGATTTTGATGAACTGTTTTACTTTGAAAATGTTGTTTGTAAATTTGGACTTAGAATAGTTTTCGTATAAGTTGTAGTTAGGACATAGGCTAAATTTTAAGAAAAACGGTTGTTACGGGGAACCTATGCCCGATTTCACTCAGAATGTTTACTTTAAAAAAAGACTTGTAAAATTTTTGGAAAAAATGAATACATAATACTATAAAGTCTAGTTTTGCTTTGTTATAAAATTTTATATTTTTCGTTAACTTTGCTTATTTGTTTCGTTAATTATTTGGTTACTTCTGTGGTTAACTTTCATTTAAATGTGCGCTGTAATTTGTCGTGTTTATTGTTAGTTTTAATTGTTTGTATTAGAGTTAATATTACTTTCTAATTTTGAGCGAATATTTTTGTGTGATAATGGAATCTTTAATACATTTTCAAATAGATAGTTCGGAAAGATTAGTAAATGCGTATAAAAATTATAAGAAGTCGCCAAAGGAAAGAATTAATAAGGAATATTTACAGAGTAGATTAGAGTCATTAGAGCAAAATTGGTCAGCATTTATATCAGGCCACAAGGAATTAATGCAAAAATCTGATCCTAAATTATTAAAGGCCGATCAATATACAGTCACAGATGTATACAATACTGCAGAGGAAAATTATTTAACATATAAATGTGAGCTAAAAAATGCATTATCAAGCCTTACTATTTCTAAAACTTGTGTTACAGAGCAAACAAAATGTGTCGAATTATCGAATATAAGGTTGCCAAAAATAAATATACCCACGTTCTCTGGAAATTACACAGAGTGGATGTCTTTTCGGGATTTGTTTGTGTCAATGATTCATGAGAATGAATCATTAGGTAAAGTGCAGAAGCTACATTATTTGAAGGGGTATTTAAGTGGTGAGGCTGAGCAATTGTTAAGGAATATACCGATTCAAGAAAGTAATTATGATCATTGTTGGGCTCAGTTGGAATCGAGATATAATAATAAAAAATATTTATCTCATTTTATTATAAAACGTCTGATAAGTCAAAAAAGTGCAACGGCTGAATCAGCTAATTTTCTTAAAGAGCTTCTTGATACTTCATCGGATTGTTTAAGCGCTTTAGCTAACTTAGGTATCCCAGTCAATTCGTGGGACATTATTGTTATACATATATTAACTTTGAAGTTGGACCCCGAATCGCGAAAACAATGGGAGCTTACCATTACTACTAACATAAATACAGATGAACTACCTACTTTTACTCAATTTAGGGAGTTTTTAACTACGCGATTTAGGGCTTTAGAATTAATTGAAACTAAAACAGTCAATAGGTACTTACCAAATTCAAATCCCACCGCTTCTTCAAGCAATAGGCCAAGAGCATTCTATGTTAATTCATCAAACTTACCTAAGTGCGTGTTCTGTTCAAATGAACACAAATTGTATACCTGTAAGCAATTCATAGATCAAAATATAGACGAAAGGCGCAAATTTGTTCATGAAAATAGGGTCTGTTTTAATTGTTTGGGTTCTGGTCACTTGGCTAATGTATGCCAAAATCCTATTAAATGCAAAATCTGCAAACGTCATCACCATACTCTGTTGCATCCGAGGAATGTAGGAACTACAACTACGACGGTGGCTACTGAAACATTCGAAGAAGATACGGAGGACAATATAGGTGAACATGTTGAAGAGGCGTTGGTTCACACGGCTGCAGTCAGGAATCATTCAGTTTTATTGGCTACGGCATTGGTTAATACAGTAAGGGCAGGAAAAACATATACACTGCGAGCCCTGTTGGATCAAGGTTCACAGGCCTCTTTTATTACAGAGGCAATGGTGCAGCTTATTAAAATAAAAAAAGTTCCCGTTAAAGGTCATATATCAGGATTAGGTGGCGACAAAAATATTAACTCTAAAGCTATGGTTACCTTGACATTACAATCTAGGGCAGACCCATCAATAGAAATCTCTGTCAAGGCTTATGTTTTAAAAACGATCACAACCCTTCTTCCAAGTAGAAAGGTTGTCAACCCGCAATGGTTAGACTGTCAGGGTCTTGAATTAGCCGACCCACAGTATCACATTCCTAATAAAATCGATATGTTGTTAGGGGCCGAGGTTTATGGTCAAATATTAAAGGAAGGGGTTAAAAGAGACATACAGGGCGCACTTATAGCTCAGTCTACATCCTTTGGTTGGATTGTATCGGGTTTAGCGGAAACATCGGACATAAGTTCAAGTAATATAGTTGTTATGCATAGTTTATCAGAAGAAAATGATTTATTAAAAAGATTTTGGGAACTTGAAGCAGAGCCAGTTAGTGACAAGAAAATATATACAGAAGAGGAAAACAAATGCGAAGAGTACTTTGCCAAAACAACTCGCAGAGATGAAGAGGGGAGATACATAGTTAGGCTTCCATTTAAAACCGAAGATCCGGATTGTAAGAGGAGTGAATCAAAGAAAATTGCTGAAAGAAGATTGCATGCATTACATAGAAAATTTGACAGAAATGATGATTTCAAACGAAAATACACAGAAGTAATGGAAGAATATTTACAACTAGGGTATAAGGAAGAAGTTGAGGAGAAGGTTGATGACGCAGTATATTTACCTCATCACGCTATCATCAGAGAAGATAAGGACACCACGAAATTGAGAGTAGTATTTGATGCGTCTTGTAAAGGCGTCAATGGTATATCGCTAAATGATGAATTAATGGTGGGACCTACTTTACAAGTTGAATTAAGACATTTGTTAATGAAGTGGAGAACATATCCCATATGCTTAGTAGCTGACATCGTGAAAATGTACCCGCAAATAAAGGTTGATGAAAGAGATTTAAATTTTCAATCTATATTATGGAACGTTTGTCCTGATAGAAAAGTTGGCGTGTATAGAATGACTAGAGTAACGTTTGGTACGGCATGTGCCCCTTACCTGGCTGTTAAGACGTTGATGCAGGTTGCTCTTGATGAAGGTGGACTTTTTCAGATGGCAGCAGATAGGGTTCTGAAAGACTTTTATATCGATGATTTGATGACGGGTTGCCAAAGTACAGAAGAAGGAATAAAACTTTACGAAGAAATGAATGAATTGTTAAGCAAGGGTGGATTTCAACTACAAAAGTGGTCAAGTAATGATGATAACCTATTAGGAATAGTGAAAAAGGGTCACGAAAACAAGGAAACGAGGGAATGTATAAAGATAAAATCAGAACCTGAAATAAAAATACTGGGACTTACCTGGAATCGACGGGAGGACACCTTTCGGTACGCTGTGACTCTACCAACAATGAAAGAACCTGTAACAAAAAGGGCAATTATTTCAGATATATCACGATTATATGATCCATTAGGCTGGGCTGCTGCAAGCATAATAATAGCAAAAATTATTATACAAAAGCTTTGGTTAGCGGGTATAGAGTGGGATGAAAAAGTACCTAAAACCATATTAGATGAATGGGTTACTTATCGAAGCCAGTTAGAAACTTTAAAATTAATGTCTATTCCTCGCTGGATGGGTATGAAGCTCGGTGATGTTCGCCTCGAACTGCACGGGTTTAGTGATGCTTCCAAGTTAGCGTATGCTGGAGTGGTGTATCTTCGTGTTGTTGATTGCAATGGTGACGTAAGAGTGAATTTGGTAACAGCCAAAACGAAAGTAGCCCCAATAAAACAGGTTTCTATCCCACGTTTGGAGCTTTGCGGGGCCGTTATTTTGGCGAAATTGCTATGCGAGGTGGCTAGAGTCATAGGTGTTTCGAAAAATAATTGTTATGCATGGACTGACTCAACCGTCGTTTTGGCATGGATCAACAGTCACCCAAGTCGCTGGAAAACTTTTATTGCCAATCGGGTTAGTATTATATTGGACACTCTGGAACCATATCAGTGGTTTCATATTCAATCGAAACAAAACCCTGCCGATTGTGCATCACGAGGCATTGTACCATCGGAGCTGGTGCAATCATCACTGTGGATGACTGGGCCTGAAATATTAAAGAATAGAGTGATTAATTTAGATAAACCAAAGGACATGACAACGAATCTAGAAGAAGCAAAGGTATTCTTAACAAAATCAGAAGAAGTGTGTTTATGGGACAAGTTTTCATCACTCACTAACCTAATTAGAGTGGTAGCATACTGTAGACGTTTCCTAAAATTTAAGGAACCTGAACATGTCAGACAACATAACACGTATTTGACAAGCGTAGAAATGAACCAAGCTTGGGTTGGTTGTATAAAGCAATATCAGGAAGAGCATTTTGGAGACGATATAAAGAAATTAAGAGAGAAAGGAACAGTAGGAAAAACAAGCAAACTAGTCTCATTGAGCCCATATATTGACGATACAGGGCTTCTTAGAGTGGGTGGAAGGTTGGAAAAATCGCAACTTTCATTCAATAGAAAACATCCAATTTTGATGCCAAAAATTGGAAATTTAACAAAATTATTAATTGCAGATAGTCATACTAAAACTCTTCATGGAGGACCCCGATTAATGTTGAGTTATCTGCAAAATAAATATTGGATTCTTGGCGGTACGCAATTGGTAAAAACGCACTTTCGCAAATGTATTGTTTGTCTAAAAAATACTGCGGCTACAAAAACGCAGCTCATGGGGCAATTACCTTCAGTGAGAGTCACTCCTAGTCGACCCTTTAGTAATAGCGGTGTTGACTACGCTGGCCCTATTAATGTTAGAGTCTCTAAAGGACGAGGACATAGAGCTTATAAAGGATATATATGCATATTCGTCTGTATGAGTACCCGAGCAGTGCATATTGAAGTGGTCAGTGATCTCACATCACAAGGATTTATATCTGCATTTAAACGTTTTGTAGCTCGGCGTGGACATTGTCATCAGCTATGGAGTGATAATGGCACGAATTTTGTTGGAGCTGCACGTGAATTGGCGGCTTTGTTTGACTCTGAAAGGTCAAATATGGTGAAAGAAATAGCCGAAAACTTAGCCACCAATAGAACCGAATGGCATTTTATTCCACCGCATGCTCCGAACTTCGGTGGTTTATGGGAGGCTGCAGTAAAGTCGACCAAGACACATCTTAAAAGAGTGATTGGAGACACAACACTTACCTTCGAAGAACTTTCTACTGTTTTATCTCAAGTTGAAGCCTGCTTAAACTCAAGGCCACTTTCTCGAATGGATTCAGTAGCCGATGATTTTATGGTACTCACGCCTGGTCATTTTTTAGTCGGGGAAGCAATCGTTACGGCACCTGATGAAAATTTTGAAATGTCAGCTATGTCGTGTTTGAGACGTTGGCAACTTACACAACGTATGTTACAAGATTTTTGGCGACTTTGGTCACGTGATTATCTCAATCAATTGCACCAACGATTTAAGTGGACAAATCAGAGCCCTGAGCCTAAAGAAGGTGATGTGGTGGTGGTTAAAGAAAATGACTTACCTCCCAGTCGTTGGTTATTAGGCAAAATTGTGGCCAAGCATCCTGGGTCCGATGGTATCACTAGGGTAGTTACGTTACGTACGAAGAATTCGATGATTAAACGACCAACTTCAAAGTTGTGTATTTTACCAGTAACGGAATGATGTAATCTTTAAAGAGATTATTGTCTTTTATTTGTATTGTATTGTATGGATTGTACTTAATTTTATATATAGCATAATATATATATCTCTGACAGATTTATTGTCATTTGTATGTAGGTTCATATCTGTTTCTTTACTATTATTGTTTTCATTGCTATTCTCAAAACTGTTTTGTACTTTATTCATGGTGGGCGGCATAATTTATGAAGGACAACATTTTGAAATATTGTCCTTGGTGGGCGGTTATGTACGGTATAATATATTAATTTACTTTAGGAATTATTTTTTTGTACATTTGTGTTTCCACTATACGACACTAGATGTCGCTAATTCAAAAATAGAACGCGCTTGAAAAAGGTTGACCGTATTTCATAAGTAATTCTTTGTACATTTTTACCATTAACCATTCTGTTTGGAACAATACAAATATTCCTCTGGTTGATACCGTGGTTTCATTTGGTTCCTGCAACCTAGAAGACCATTTCGTTTGTTACCCCCAAACATAATGGTGCCAATTCTGTTGTACAAAATTACTAAACTAAACTAATTTGATAGTTCTTAGAGTCTTGCTATGCTTTTCTCATGTGCGGGGTTAATTAAGGATAGCAATACTCTTGAACTAAAACTGTCACATTAGTTTAGTAATTATGAACAACAGAATTGGCACCATTATCAAACTAGTGTCTTCAAATTAGTTCTAATCTAAGCATACTCGCGAGATCACTCAAAACAAATGTACAGATAAAATTATAAGCTATTAGCAGCAACGTCTACACCTGTTGGCTGGATCTAGTTACTAAGTAATTTTCAAGCTGTTTTAAAATTTAAATTAATGTTAATGTGACATAGCGCTAAGGCTCTAATTGGATTAACGTCGGTACACGCATACATTATTTATATACGCATGTACGCGTTAAGCTGCTGATAATTGCGTGTTAAACGATTTTGGTACTTAAAGTTTTATGGTTGATTTTTGGGACTTGGCACTTTGACGGTTGTTTGCTATAAGGAACGCCGCTGGCACCGTCTCATTTGTAAGCATAAACTAGGGGTTTTAAACTCTAAATCAGACTATATAAAGTCTAAATTTGGGGTAACGAATAACTAGCACTAAACACCGTTTGCAGGCGATATCGCCAGGGCAATTATCGTTATTTTTACTATCAATAGTGAACTTCATGCATAAGGTACAATTTAGCTGATGCAGATGCCGTGAAGCGTCGGTAACGTCATCCATATAAACACAAATGTACGTTTAATCTACTAATTAAAAATTACTACCGAAATCAATTTTGTCTAAACCCATCAGACCGACTAGATAACTACAGTGATATAAGTGCAATACGAAACAGTCACAATTACCGTGTAATTATGTCTAATTACAGCACAATTGTAAACGAACAAACACTGGCGATATCTCGATAATGGCGCGCTAAGTGCCCCCCTCCTGCGCCGGCGCCGTAATGATATGATGTGCTTCTAGCACGAGTGCCGACCTATAGTTTTCAGGTCATATGGTACTTACTGGTTGAGATTGTTTTATTTTTATTTTAGATAAAAACATTTTCCTTATTTGTGCGACAGGTGGGAAAGATATTTGGTTCAATGAATTAGCATTGATATCCACTTGGTGCGCTGAAACAAGTTAAACTGTTTTTTCTCCTACATAGCTATTAGTTTTTATTTCATACTAGCTTTTGCCCGCGGCTTCACACGCGTGGTAAATAAGTCACCTATATCTAAAATTCTAAATGATAGCTTTTGCCCATTGTTACCTATTTTTATGGATTTAACTTCAAAAATGACGGATTACCAACTTTCATCCCCTATTTTATGCCTTACGGATGGAATTTACAAAAATCCTGAAATACATATTTATTTATTTTTAATTGAAAGGCCAAATACCAATTATCATGCGCTTTACTTCAAAAACGACGGATTTTCATACAAACTTTCAACCCCTATTTTACCCCTTTACGGGTGGAATTTCCAAAAATGCTTTCTTAGCGGATACCTACGTCATAACATCTACCTGCATGCCAGCCCGATCCGTCCAGTGGTTTGGGCTGTGCGTTGATAGATCACTATGTCAGTCAGTCAGTCGGTTAGTCAGTCACCTTTGAGTTTTATATATTTAGATTTAGCATCGCCTTTTCCACGTGGTTAAATTTTTACTGGATCAAAGGTAAAATGTTCTATACCGTACCCCCGACGATGTGTATGCAATGATCAAATTTCACGATGATTGGATAGCGTAACAAATAAACAAACAAACATATATTCGCAATATTTCGCTTTAAATTAAATTAAATGGTTCATCTGTGTTATTTCAGGATAATAATATGCCTCTAGTCAACTTTAACTTCAGCCAGCTCATTAGTTTCTCTATTCACTACTTTCTACTGGCATCGAAATTGACTAAACTACAACTGAACCTTACCACACAAATTATTGTTAAGTAACATAATCATTAAATACCACAATTGTTTCTGTTGTCATATCTACATTTCTTTGAACAAAAACCATTGAATACTTTATAAACCGTCATTTGAGCACAAAAGGCGATTGCAGTAAAGTCCCTGCAACTCTGTATTACAGATCAATCACGCACATGAGCACTAATTAGGGACAAGAATGAAGCCTTCTCGCTATTCCCAGGGAGGTATGCAAAAATTGTTGAGAAAATACCAAAGATGCGTTGTGCGTGCCTGTTAATTCTCCGCGTACGTAATTTCAGCATTTAGACCTATATGACTGGGAAATGTAATTGTCTGGGTGTTTCGTATGCTTATGTTCGGTGCGATGTGAACGAATTTAAATTGTAATAGCTTCTGCCCTTGACTTCTTTCGATTATAGCAGTAGAACAAATAGCCTATATAAGATATAGTTAATTTTATTCTGTGATATTGTAGCTGACGATCAGTTCTGAAGTAGTTCTAAAAATATTTATGTGGAAATATATTTAAATTTATATTTATATTTATGTAATTTTCGTGATTTTTACTAAACTAACACATACTATAATATTAGAGAACGGAAACGTAAGTTTCTCTTAATTATTAAATGTTAATCTGTGGTAAGCGCATGCGCACATAGCACAACTGCAAATAATATGATGTTATATTGTGTAATAGTTTCTATGTATTATTGCATCGAACCCACTCGGGATTGAGTATTAAATCAAGTTAACTTTTCTCATCGTATATCATTATTAATCAAAACATTTATATTTTTCCTTCAGAAATCGAATCAGCGCTTGTTATAGGTAAGTAACTAACTGCTCCATCAGACCACGACCGATAAAGCTGAATAGGTATGTTAGCTTCCTTCTTACAATGATCGTAAAAAATGATTTTTCAGCGGAAAGAATTGCACCGACAATAAACTGCATAAGAACTCCGCGCTCTGATCGTAAAACAAAAACTCCTAACAACGACTCCCAAAGAGCTATCATTGAGAAGTAAATCCTGGCAGCGAAATCATATGCAAACTGCGTTTCCCACGATCCGTGGACAATCGAACGTTTATCGAGTCGGTAGGACCCGTATTCTCGATTATTCCAATCGTATTACGTCATCTCGGTCGAAATTTAAATAAATTAGATCTGGTTTTCTGCAATTGCTTTAATTTACTACTTTATTACACGTTATCGATTTCAAATGATTTTCATTAATCAACCAACCTTTTAAAATTATTAAAATTAATAATCATATATAATGTTGAAACTATATGAGGCTACCGTAAGGCAGTTTCGCAAAAACGGTCGCTCTAATTAGAGGTTATTTAGTTTTGTCACAAATTATTCATACATGTATGGATGTTTTTCTCAGTCTCATTTCGCTATCATTAAATTATTTATAGTCAAAACATTAGTACTTCATTTTATCTTATGCATTCCTTATCTTAAATTCACACTTCTGTTTGATTTATAAGTGCTTTAAATGTATAATTTTAAGCGTTATCTACGGAATAAGATATTTATTTATTCACGGATCTTTACTAATTGATGTTCGTTTTAAAATAATTATGTGGTTGGCTTTGTGCACATTTAGTGCAATAAATTATACAAAAAAGAGCTGTAAAATCACAAAAAATACATTTTTAAGGAGACGGGTTAGCGTTAAGAAGCATACGTAGTGGGCAAGTAAACGTGGAAGATGAAAGACAGGTGTGCAATACTCGATAGGGACTCTGCGTCAGTTTGAGACATGACGCCATGATATTCGGAATTACTTAACCAATCTTTAACGTACCTACCATAGGCAAGTACTTGTCAGCGTCTATTGGCTGCGGTGACCGCTTACTGCACATTATCACACAGGCCATCTTGCCAATAAATAAGCAAAGCTTATGGTATGGATACCTACCAGCAGTCTTTGCCACGAATTCGAACCAGTGACACTAACTGTACTAGTCAGGTAAGGGATCATGACCCGTTTACCCACTGACTTCACCCACTGGTGGGTGAACGCGAATCAAGAAATTCAAGAATTAACCGTGCACCCACCCGTTGTAATTAATGTTTGATATTACGTTATTTTTTCTCGATACGTCATAGAAATCCACTAGGCAATCGGCGACATCATCCTGCGATCACAAGCTAGGCACACCATTGCAGTCTTCTTTGGCACAGACTACCGATTTTGGCTGAAGTCGTCTCTTCACTAGTATAAAAAAAAAGGATAGATATTGTATCCGCGAATTTGATTAACCTTGTCTGTTGCAGTTTTGTTTGAGTATTAAAACAGTTAACGATTACAAATTGCAGTGTTATTTTAATGGATCCATATTAAGAATAAATTGATTAATTGATTATCTAAAAGCTTTTCCGTGTATCAATAGATGTGATAATGAACTGTGACTGCTATTGTTTGTTTTTTGAGTCCTGTTTAGTCTAGACATTTGTTTTTATAACAGTTATGGTTCAAAGAATTTAATATTTTTGTGTTATTTAATCGGTTTCCCAAGTTAAATATTGCTACGAAGCAACAGCTATTTTTACTATGCAGTATCATTTAGAATTAAAATTTAAAAGCGGGTCACCGTTTACCATAGGCTACGGTAACCGCTTACAATCAGGTGGGCCGTTGGTCACCTTAGTCGTATAAACAATGGATTGGTGGGCCCCGATTGGACCTAATTTAGAAATACGTTTTTAAAAAAACGATAATTACTTCTTTTTTTGATGTAAAGATGTTTGAAACAGTCTCATTTGATTTCGGTTACGCTTCCTGTGTAACCAGAATACGTCCGTGAGGATTCTTATGAGAAGGGTCGTGCAATACGCGGCCCGCTGTTCGGTAGTCCGTCGGGAATGCTAGGGAATCTCGATCCGGTGGGTTTACATTGACGATACTGCATTGATATTATAAATTCCAAATTGGAAGTCACTATAGCTACTTAAATGACGTTTAAATCTTAAATTAAAAAAAACTAGATTTTTTTTACTTAAATGATTTTAAAAGATAAAATAAATAAAAAAAAACAAGTTTTTTTTATACCACCAAGATGGTACACAAGCATACGGCTCATCTGACAGTAAGCAGCCTAGGTCCTAATAAGGCACTTATGATTATCTACTTTACCACCGTCGTAAGCTCCCAGATCCAATACTGTAATGGAAAGGTATTTTTATCGTTAGTTTTTTCTTATAATATTCAAAAGCCATATGGCGATTAATGTATTACTCCTACTTGCTAACTTTCCTAATTACGACCAAACTTATTTGGTGTTTCCCTCAAGAAGTGAGTCATGTAAGCCCGTGGTGCGGGTGGCGTGCGGCGCGGGCGTGACACGACTGGGTTCGATTCCCTGCAGGCACTATTAGGCCCAATAACCATCAGTCGGTAGCCAGACCCGGCCCGCTAATTTTCTCTAATTTTCCTATCAAAACCGATACTCCATTGTTTTTTTATCAAGTAGCAATACCTAACTGTTTGCGGCGTGGGAACATCGGTTTCTTGTTACGTAATTATCGGTTTTTGCATGGTTTCTTTGCGTTCAAGGCTGTGTTTTGGTATTTGCGTGTATGTGTCGATATTTGTGAGAAATCCGACCTTGTAGTAACGTGCTAAATTGGGCTTGAAGGAGTTTAGAGTAATGCACTCGCGTCACTGCCAACTGCTATGGTGCAACTCGTTAGACCAAGGTTCATACACATCTGAATATACCTTTTTATTAATTGATAAAACATGATTGTAGATAATTTTATGCTTTTAATTATGTCAGTACTTTGGTTACTTGCACAACGAGCGATTATACTATATACTATGTAATATTATAAATATGTATTTTTTTGTATGTGGCACACTGAATTTGTAACATAAAAAGACAACTGGATTTTAGACTTCAGCTTTCGTCATAGTCTAAGTACTATACAATAAAAAAAGTCCCGGTTTATTTACATCATGTATACACAAAATAAAGAAAAATGTAATAGCATACTAGCTTCTACCCGGGGTTTCACCAGCGTGGTTCTAGTGAAAAAATAAATGTTTTTTATGCTATGTGCTTTTCTGTACCCCTGATAACGTCTTTGCAAAACTTCATGGTGATCAGTTGAGTAGTTACGGCGTGAAAGCGTAACCAACCAACAAACTCAAATTAGCATTTCTTATATTATTTTGGATACATATAATACTTCTACACCAGCCAGGTTGCCTGGAAGAGATAACATCTTGTGATAAGGCCGCCTATTGTGCCGAATTAAAAAGTATTTTATGTTTCATAGGTATTGATTTTATATATATCTTCACGCCTTACCTACAAGGCAGAGGTGCTACAACACCTACTTTCCACCGAAGATAATTTGGTGCCAACGTGACAGATGGTGAGTCCATCTCCGTCTCTTAGGCACTATATACGTCCTTGAATTTCTTCTCAGACGTATGCAGGTTTCCTCACGATGTTTTCCTTAACTGTAAAGCTCGTGTTGTGACTAATCACTGCACTTAAGTTAGAAAACTCATTGGTACAGACCAGTGGGATTCGAACTTGCATCGCTAGAATAACAGGCAACGCTTCATACCACAAGGTCACCACGGCCCAATTATTGAGTTTGGTGTACATTATAGAGTTATGTATATATCTATCTATTATCATAGCTCGTCGTAAAGCCAGGTGTGAAAAGGAGTGGCTGACGGGCATGCGTTTAGAATTAATTCTGCTCGGTTTGTTAACGTTACTGACGTGCAGTAATAGGACCCGTTTAAGAATCCCATAGTGCCCTTGTGAACCTGTTGTATTGATGACAGGAGTACACTTGTTAGGAGATACCATGCTAACTGCAGCAATTGTCAGTTAACTGTGTGTGAACTGGGATGACATCGGTCGTATTTTTTAAAAGATATTTAAAACATATTTCTGTTCCAAAGGTATTGCTATCATTATTTAACCCCGCACATGAGAAAGGGATAGCAAGACTTTAAGAACTGTCAAATTAGTTTAGATTAGTAATTTTGTACAACAGTATTGGCACCAATAAGTGCGGAAACAAACTGCTCCAAATATTCAAGATATGAAGATTATTCGAACGGCATCATTAAGCCCACGAGCAATATTTAGAAAAATAAAAAGAGTAAAGTCGGTAACAATTCATTATGAGGCTTAACATACGCAATATAAAGGTGAGCTTACCTTGTTGGAAGTAGTTGGACTTCCTCACGTAGACGCAGACCAGAGCCATGAGCTGAAGCTGTGACAGCCTCTGTCTGGTCGAGGCTGGTAGAGGCAACAGGTCTCGAAGGTTGGCGATCTCTGCGTTGATCAGGTCGCGACGCAACTTGCTCGCGCCCTTCGTTGATTTGCCCTGGTCGAACCTGGGCAAACCATAAATATCATTTTGTTGAAACAACTGACTGTTTCGATTCTATTGATGAACAACAACCACTTACAATTACTTAATTCTAATACTAGCTAATACTAGAAACGTGTATTTTGACTTTTACTACGGACCCCGTGGTGTGAGAGTACAACTCGTAGTTGCCCGGTTTTTTTACTACACTGTAGCCTAAGATAAGCGCATACCGTAAACTATCTTATTATCGTTATCACAGGAACTTATATGCTCACAATACAATAAATTGTCAAATATCAATCAGCGCAATACAAGTCAGTTAATATAGCAGCATTAATTACAACTATTCAATTATGTAGTTAGCTAGTTACGAACGTATAAAATTGGTTCCACATTCATATCGGTATTAACAATAACAATAATTATTTGTTACTAGCTTTCCCTGCGACTTCGACTGCGTAGCAATATAATATTGACTCAGTTACTCAGTGTCAATATACAATTGTAGTGATGAAATATTTGTTTAAATCGGGCCGGTATATTTTTGTTTATTCATTACCAACAAAAAAAAAATTCTCTTCGTATCAGTTTAGACTAGCTTTCAAACCGCGACTTAGCATAGCTAGTATAATTTAAAATACTCATAAAATAATAATGTCATACGATTGTCAGGCAAATTGCATATCGTGAGTTATGGGTGTGCTGAGTTTCATAAAAAATTGACCTCACGTTTCTGCTCAGATTCTTCTCCAGATTCTTATACAGAGCCAAAAAAGAGATAAACGGGCAATTCTTAATATTTATGTCTGTAGGTATATAAGTGTAACTCTAAAATGTACAGACAAATTGCAGCTCATATAAATAAAGTGGATAATTTTTATAGATCGATAATGTTTAACGATTTGAGTTAAAATTACTATTTCCTAAAGTAAATTTAACCTTGGTATGTACTTCGTAATAATAGTAATAGTACAAAGTAATAGGTGAGGTCAAACTTAAACTATTTTTATAACAATTTATTTGATTGATTGATTTTTACGTGTACGATAGGACGGGTTAGAAAAAAAATACGCTAATGACACTCAATTGTAAAAAAAATACAGCTACTCAAAAATTGTGTACATTACAATCTTTGCGATGCGTTGTAAAACATAAGTGTTTTGAGGTCTAAGGGCTAGGAATACCGCAAAGTATGAAGTATTTTGAAGGACAGATTCTGCTTATAAGATCATAGTATCAAATTGCATGTTCTGACTAATCTAGTAAGACTATCTATCCGTGACCTAAGGAGTTAGAATTGAATTTAGGTAAATGCTTAGGAGCATGAGCATCCTTTTTTTATACCACTAAGGTGGCAAACAAGGATACGGCCCGCCTGATGGTAAGCGGTTACCCTAGCTTGTGGACGCTTGCATCACCAGGGGTATTACTCGCGCGTTGCCGACCGTGTACCACTTTTGTGGTATACTCAAAACTACTAACATATAAAAAAAAATGAACTTTTTATTTTAAAAATAACAAAAATTCTTTCACCAGTAGAATACATTATCACTGAATAATGTATTATAATTGTTACGCGGGAGAAAGCCAGTCATACAATAAAACCAATTTATTATTAACAAGATAATAAGTATAAATAATGGAGTTCCTTCAACAGATCGAGTGTATTAATAAGGTAAGGCTTCAGTCATAAGCCCCGTAGTCACGTTTTCCTTTCGACCAATTTCAATAACAAAATCGATCATAAATAGCTTTATTCCATTTTGCACGGCATTCCACGCGGCTTAAGTGTAAAATTCATTCGCGGAAAAAGATACAAAATTCCTTTTTATGAGAACGGAACTGCAATCAAACGCACAAAGGGAGAATCAATATGAATGGTTCGCGAACTTATTAGCTTATATAGAGCAACACGCGATTCGACACTTCCCGTGAAAGGTACGTTCTGACGTGGTCTGGGATATATTACATAAATCTGAGGTTAACGTGTTACAATAAAGGCTTATTGGTTTTTTGGCGGGAATTAGGCGGAGCGGTTGTGAGATTTTTCCAGTGTCTCGTAAATTGTGTTACAGTGATCTTTAATGTGTATTTTTGTCGCTATGTGCAGTAAAGTTTCATTTAGTGACTGATTTATATGAACATTGGAAATAATGCCATAATAGATATTTATCATTTTGGTCAATAGGTTACCTCTGACCTAAAGGCGTGTTACGGTCTGCTGCTGCCGTGGATTGTCTCCAGAAACTCCATTAAGCATTGGAATGCATGACGTTAGGCATTTTAATGCGGCTAACACGAGAAATTTTGAAACTTGAAAATTTTCTGATACTTGACACTGGCAAAAATAGTACCTGAAGGGATTGATTGCCATACTTACGAAGAAGAAGGCTTATTAGTAGTATGAACACTCGTGAAAAGTACTTTAGGAAGTAAAGAGAAATACAGACTTGTGAGCTTTCGTGCATAAAACATGTATTCCATTGTTTTAATTATATAATTGAAACTTTTTGAGTTAAGAAGACAATATACACCATAGATAGAGTGAGGTTGTTACGTTGAGCAGGTAATGAAAATCTTGGCATTTTTGTCCTTATATTATGTAATATTGTACGTAGTATATAGTCTACTCTGAGGTAATATATAGATTAATTATATTCATTGGTAAATATAAAGACACTTGCTGTCTTTGCGGTGGAGACCCTGGGGCCATGGGATCCAGAGGCTCATCTGCTGTACAAGGAGGTATCACGACGATTGATTGAGGCCTCCGGTGACAAGAAAGGCTGGAACATATTTTGCGCTAAGGATCAGCATTGCCATACAGCCGGGCAATGCTGCCGGTCTTCTTGGCACCCTCCCGCGTGACAACAATTTGGGACAAGTGTTTTATTTATTTAATTTTAAATCGTATTATTATTGTCCCATATATATTATTGGCATGTGATGAATAAAAGTTTGATATACGTAAAGACACTTAAAATCCATGATAATGTACAATAGTTGTATTTCCTCGATAAGGGTGCTATCAAAGTGTGAAGTGCACCTCACCAGCGCATGTGTATCGTGGGAACGAGATGCATTACCGCCTCGCGTAGCTAACTCCTAACCTATTTATATAAATAAGGGCGATCTCACCTCACGCTCTTTCCGTACTTTAACTAAAATAACGTGAGTCGAGAACAAACGGCCAATTTGTGGGTTTATATAACAAACGAGGTTTTTGGGTGCAAATCGTGTATATAAACGACAACATTCGTTCCATACCAATATATATATAATATAACATTTAGCAAATTACGTTGGGTAACAGTGTGATTATTTAGAACATATTTTATATTGTCTTTGTTACGGAGGCACGTAACAAAGACAATATAAAATATGTTCTAAATAATCACACTGTTACCCAACGTAATTTGCTAAATGTTATATTTTGCACAGTAAATACTCTAAACGTTTTACAAAATATCTGGCTAATTATAAAATTAAGTCATTAGCAACTGCATGTACTGTATTGTTAAGTTATATAAAGTGAAAACCAAGCCCTGTTTTCCCACGCCGCGAGCCGTTACAAAGGCAACTAATAATTTAGTCAATTTTCCAATATCAGGTCTGTTGTGGTCTAAGCAATAAGTTAGGAGAGTAGCTGAAGCGGAAGCGAAATTTCTCTTATACTTATTAAGTATTTAAGTTGGTACTGCAAGCAATAAAATATTACTAGATAATTTGCAAAATTAAGTCACATGTAAGTATACCTAGAACTGCGTGTTAAAGATTTTAAATAAATTTAAAAAAAAGTTTGCTCGCCTACCACGGTACTTTAGAAAATTTTTCAAAGCATTTGAGAGCCATTTCAAGTGTGGCTATTACTATAAACTATCGTATATCATCAGACGTTACTTTGCAGTTACCTATAATAATGAAATTGAATCTCTATTTTCATTGGCCATATCACGGTTGAGCGGCTGGACCGATTTAGCTAAATCTTTTTTGTTATTGTTATTGTCAACGTCTGTCGGGACAACTAGTTATAAAATACAAAATATGATTAAATTGCTATATTCTGCTAATATTTTTTCCTGTATGATACGGATTTTTTCAAACAGTCTGCGCCCAAGTATAAATCAGCTGGTGGAAGAAAGGCACTACAATAAAGTCTCGCAGTCAATTCTTTAAATCGCTCCGCTTATAGTTCGGGCTAAGCCCTTATAGGGTAGTGCCTTGAAACCGCAACAGCGTATCGGTCGTGTGCAGTACACGGCCCTCGCATTACGTATGTATTCCTTTATCTCGGTATTAGAACGGTCTATAAATTCTAATGCCTCCCTATTACTACATAATACATGTTTATGCTATCCTGGTATCTCGGAATTATATTATTAAATAACCCTGGGATAAATATCACGATATTTTTTGATGACTACATAATCTGTCATAATTATAAGAAGGCAGGTACAAAACATAGAAGCCTTTAAAATGTGTGATTTATGTATGGAATAGCTGCCCCTACATAGAAACGCTAGGAAATAATATGTGTATGTATGAGTGTTGAATAAGATGCGAACCGCATTATCATCCTGGCCTTATCCATAGCAATGTTGGGATCGACTGCTCTAGTCCGACGTGACTGGTTACCCAATTAACAGGGAAAATTAAATTTATTTAGGTACGATCTAACGAAGAGAATTTAAGACCTTATTTCCAAAGATTTCCGATAGCTTAACGTTGTCTTCTCTATACGGAGGACTCAATGTGGTCTGGATATTGGGGGGTAAATAATAAGTATGTATGGGTAGCTTATCTAATATTCAGCATACTAGTTGAAGGATTGTAAATGGAGACCAAATTAGGGGAAAAATC
This sequence comes from Falcaria lacertinaria, assembly GCA_951449985.1. Taxonomy (NCBI): domain Eukaryota; kingdom Metazoa; phylum Arthropoda; class Insecta; order Lepidoptera; family Drepanidae; genus Falcaria; species Falcaria lacertinaria. The sequence continues at coordinate 3,619,375 of OX602127.1, read as the reverse complement.
TCTTTAGAAAATGATCGCCTCAAAATTTTCTACACAATGTGTGTTCATAACGAGTAGATAGCCCCACTCACCAAACGGCTAAGGAAAGTGCGCTAAATGCGGCCCCTTGAGGCGAAACGAGCAATTTTGCCTCATATCACAAGTTTATGTACTTCGTTGTGTGAGAGATTGTGTTGCCATGTGACGCTGTAGGTGGCGGCATTTTATGAAAGTACATAACAAGCCGCAATACATACAAAACATTTGAAAGCATACAAAGAAACTTCACGGAAACCGAAATGACATACGGACGGCTAAGTTAACTAAGTTTAAATGTATAATTACGTGAAATAATGAACGTACATTTTATAATGCTAATACATATTATCGTATTACAGGTACTTAGTGAGCTGGAATCATTTATATGTTATTGGTTCTGAAGTTTTGCTTACAGGTCTGAGACATATCTCGCTTATGGGAATTTTATCAGTGTGGAAATATTGAAGGCTTTGTTTTGCTTTTATGGCTAGAATTCATAATCGTGTCAATTCTGTTGTACACTATTTGACAGTTCTAAAGGTATTGCTATCCTTATTTAACTCCGCACATGAGAAAGGGATAGCAAGACTATTAGAACTGTAAAATTAGTTTAGTGATTTTGTACAACAGAATTGGCACCAATATCTTTCCAACGTGATCGACTTTGGTAAAAAGCTTCAGCTAGCGGGGCTTATACTTGTTTGCCACCTAGTAAAAAAAAACTGTAGTTTATATTTAAAAGCAAATCCAAGTAAGCACAGGCAGATGTTCGACACGTGACTGCGACATTCAAGATACACTATAGCAATGTCGGCTGTCGCTGTAGAACCATGTCGCAATAATTGGTGCGAGCAAGCCCAACTAATGAGAGTACCTACTATTGTGGCAGTGATCAGGGTGAAAAAGTTGGAAAGCAGAACTGCCCTTTAGCTAAGCATTAAGGACTCATTAAACATTGTGTGTACTATTTGTGTTTTTTTATATATTATCAACAAGTACATCGTCTATCCAGGCCATTATGCTTTGGAAAGATGGGAACATTTAAGAACTAGATATTTCCATGACATATTCAAAATATATTGTTAATCATAATTTAAAGTAATAAGCCATTTTTTTCTTTTTTTATTTAAAAACATTAAGTAGCAAAACAGCACCGATTTAATCACTGTGCCTAGTGACTGTGCCTTTTTAACAGATTTTTATTCAGATTCAGAAATAGGTTGGAAGATCCACATGAGTGGATCTGGCGGACCGTCAGCTAGCTAGCAGCTAGGGCATCTTTTTAAACGTTAAACGGTAAACTTTCTCGTTGAACTAACTTTAAAAGTAAATTTATTAAATAAATCTATAAATAAAAGCTACCCTTCTAAGCATTACAGTATAAAAATATTTTCTCGCCATAATAGAGGCATATCAATCACAGACAACCGAAGGCTACTATTAAACCGGGCCTTTGCACTTTTGCTTCCCACATTGTCAAAATATAATCATTATTCATTCCAATGTTAATACGCGGTAAATACGTCAAGCAATCAGTTTAATTGTTCATTTTGTTGCATAATTAATCTTTTGTTTCATATTTAATGATTAAACTACGCTTTATTTTGATTCGTGGTTATTCATTGATGCTATTCGCATGTTGTGACACCGAAGGTCAATTTTATTGTAAATAAGTAGGTGTAATTCGTGATAGGTGATTTGAGAATACCGTTAGATCGATTTATCACCTTATCGGATGGTTGCAATATATTATATTTATCGGATGGTTGCAAGTTAATGTTGAAAATATCGATAATTTATATCGAAGAGTTTGTCTGCTCGCTAAGCGTAAAGGTGTTTGACGGACTTTATTTGATTCTTTCCGCGTTTATTGATTGAATATTTACATTAAATTATATTTTAGATTGTTTCAGAACTGAGGCATATAGTATGCAAACAGCAACTCAACGCTCAATTATACACGAGTATTTATAAATGAAAATACATTGTTTTAATACAATACAATAATAATTTTATAGATTGGTAAAAATGGGAGAATAATATAAAAAAAACCTAAGTTGGGATTTAGTAAAAGAACGATCGTGTAGCAAAGGACGGAGGCATAAAACGGGTACTTGTCAATAGGACAGACAGTTGTTGACAATTTATGAAGAGATCATAGTGTAAAAGTAATGTTTTTTTAGTACATGTCTACCTATAGCATGAATAATTGCGACAACGTTTACGTATCGCCTTCGACTATTTTTATATTGAAAAATGAACAGGGCTGAAGCGGTGAAAAGTGGAACTAAAATTAGTATGACAATTTTGACGTTAATTATTTACGTTTTCGTTTACGTAGTCGACAATGTTCCTGCTACCGGCAGTGAATGCAATACGGAGCGAGAATATAAGTACATACTATCTAAGTCTCGGCAGTCGAGTACATGTTTCAATTTGCTACAAACCATTGTCATTCTGACATCCTCGACTCTTGAATTTTACACGCGTACTAACATACGCTAATATCCGCGATAAATCCGATGCATTACTCTCAGCTAAAACAGTCAGATACGTAGCGTTTAATCGAAGATTAAAATTAGCTGTCAGTTAATGAACGCAGCGGCGCCGCGCCGGTTATTTAACGCGGCTCCGAACAGCCAATTGGATTATAATTGTTTTTCACGCTCATTTATTGTAATTGAAATAAATCTTTTGTTTAATAATTTATTGTTTACTTTATTCTTTATTGCGCTGTGCTTTATATTATTATTTTAGCTATTTTATAAGTCTTTATTGTGTTTTATATTCAACAATATAATCTGTAAGGAGTGTTCATAATGCACATGTAAGCTAACATGTCAAACGAGAGTGATGCAAGCTGATAAGGATAAAAATATAACCATGTTACTTACTTATACACCAGCTTTCGGTTTCGTAGGCTTTATTCGCGTGGAATAAGGTTACCATATTTTTTATCATTACAAGCTTTGTCCTGCAATATTTGAATATAACGTTAAAAGTTAATTTGGCATTTAAAACAGTTGTTGTCAATAGAAATAATCTTGATTCTTTCTTCTTCTATTTGCTTAAAATTCCTTCCAATATGCATTGATTAATATCTATGATATAACTTATGTGGTCTGACTTTAACGTTTCGTTAAAGATTCGGCAAAACTCACTACGTCGTCTATTAAACAAATGAAGCACAAGCCGTTTAAATCCTCCAATTCTACGAGAGGTTTTCAGTTCCTTGATTCCATCCATCAAACTTTGTAATGAAAACATACAACGCTCATCTAACAGCACAAAGGAGGTGCTAGTTAATCGTTAATTCGCTGTGATTAGAATCTGTGAGTCAGTGCGAGCAGATTATCAACACCATAATAGGGGAGCTCTGTGTCCGCGACCTTATACACAGACTAGGAAGCGACACAAAGTCGACGAGACACAATCAGTTTATAACACGTTGACGAAGTTTTTTGTAACTATATTCGAAACAATATAAAAGATAATAGGAAACATTGAGATTTCGCTTTACGAGTGATACCTACCCCTGTTGAAGTAACCGTCAATAGGCTACGATATCCGCTTACCATCAGGTGAGCCGTATGATTTATATACCTTAGTGGTATAGAAAATGGGGCTAAAGTAATTGTATTCACTGTAGTTAAAAAGACTTACAGAGAAATAGATGTATTGGCGGCAGGGTGCCCACTGTCCATTTGCTTCATACGATGCTAGTAAAGTAAAGCTGTTAGACATAGCACTGCAAACGTTTATATTGCTCTATTATTTACGGTTACCGCTTACCAACAGACGCTGTTTGCTTATATATGACTTTAGTGGCGTCAAAAATAAGTTTGTCAAAATATGCATTTACGTTCACGTCACGTTTACTTAACAAAGTCTTACTAAATAATAATAATTCAAAATACCAGTGGATGGTGAACTATAAGCAGTTTCTGACGTATTAAATCATATTGCGCTGATTGCTGCCTTATTGTGTCTTCTTGGAGCGATTAGCGTCTAGTTAAGTTACACAACCATTATTTGGTTAAGGCTAATTTTGTATTTAGTTCTCATGGCTGGGAGTCTCATCTGTCAACCATTATGAATTTGACTGCAAAGGTCTGTTTGACATTACGTTTAATTGCCTACGAAGACACCTTTATAATATGTTGGCATTAAATGACATGATTTTTGCTCAATAAATGTGATGTTATGCTTATATACAGGAGGCAAAATAGCCTCTGATCTCTCAGGCATGTGTTTGTTTGGTGGTGAAATTTAAAGCAGACTTTAGCGAATCTGAGGAATCTAGAAACTAGGTATGTTCAGTGTATATACTCGTACCTACTACTAGTTTTGTCCGCAACATCACTCATAGGACATATATTATCACTCTTATGTTACTAAGAAGCGTTGTAGTATTTTACCGGTGAAAGGTTTTTTTATAATCGGTTCCTAAGTTCCTGACTTTATAATATCAAAACAAACAAAATTTCTCTTTACAATATGAGTATAGATTCATTAAAATGTTTACCGTACTTCGTAACTGAGCACCTGTCTGATGGTAGGTATTAATTAAGAATTAATTTATTTTCACCGTAACAGTGGCCCCAATTTGACGAAAGTAACCAATGACCTACAAAGCTAAGTAAAGAGAAAAAAAAATCTAAGACATTCGACTAATTACCCGGATAATGGTCAAGACATATTAATTACGAAAATCCAAACGCTATTTCGTAAAACATATCAAATCTTTTTCTACGCACCAGTCATACATTTCAAATTGACTGACAATGCATTAAGTGTATATAGTGTATATAAAGTGTAATACTTTTTAAACACTTGACTAGTATCTGGAGCGGGTTGGAGGTAAAGGTCACATCTCAATGAGTAATCGACGAGCTTCAGTGAACGCTAAAGTGCAAAAAGTATTATATTAACTAGACTGTACCTAGTAATTATATGTCTACCGACTTGAGAAAAAATGGCAAAAAAAATTGGACGAGTTCGTTACACAATACTTACAAAAAATATTTTTTTAGACAACCAATTAGATCATTTTAGTATCAATTGATTTGCTCGAAGATTAAATGACAACACGACAATTTTAAGGCTCTGTTTTGGTGCAAGATTGAAGAAAATAATGTTCACACAGGAAGTTTATCGTGATATACCTACTATGAAAATCCTTAACAATTAACTCAAAATATTTCTGTAGGTATTACATACAATAAAATATTTTTTACGATATTCTTATGTATATAATATGCACGTAGCTTTATTAATGTTCTCATGGAAACATATTATTATTTACCAAAAATGGTACTTAGTTGCAAGTTGCGCTATTATTTTTTAAACAGTATTTTATCGCGTTACTCTCATTGAAATCCGCTAACTATAAGCTTTAGGTCGATAAATAAGGCGTGTACCAACAATATTGGTGATATCCACTATGCCGGAACTTGATTTAGTATAAGTAAGAAATCACTTATATTGGCTCCTTATAATATATTATAGTCGGCCCCTGGTGAGGACTATGACTGAATTTTAGGACTTTAGTTACACTGAGAAACGAAATTCGTCCTGAACTATACGCCACAATAAAAAATATCTAAATGACATAATTTTTCGTTCGAAATGTACCTACGGTTTTTATCATTTCGCTAATTATTCATTATTATTATAATTCAAATACTGTTTTTGGCTAAATAGCTGCATTGTAGCAGTATTTTGACAAGATTAATAATTTATTCTAGTCATATTATTTCAAATATAGTAAGATAATAATTAATCTATAAAACTATTTTAAAAACCAAATTTTATTATTGCACCGACGAAAATACGAGTTAAAAATACTACTAGAATGAGGCATACCAAATCAATATCTGAAAAAGAAACTGGAAAATAAAGTAAAAGAATCAAACGTTTCAAAATAATAGAATACAGTAACAATTAGATCCCCAATGAACATCATTAAGCGAAAACAAAAACATAAATGGACTGAACAAAAGTCGGTGAAACAAAGCGTATGTCCGCGAAACGACGGCTAGAAATGGATCTATCAATTAAGGCTGGCGTGAGTGGACTTTTGATTGATCCATCAATAAGTACATAAATCCATTAACGTTATACGACTCTGTTAATTGTGTGTTTCTGAGGGTGCCCGACTATCTTTGATGCTCTGTACCTGGCCGGATTCTCGGGCTAGGTTTAAGCTACGTTAAATTGTCCATTACCAGCATTTGTACCCAATGTCACACGAATTCATGTGTTTATTGTAGGTTTTTAAAATAGTCGTATTATTACGTAGGTGTATCGGGTATTAGGCTTCCGTGGCCGATGGGTAACCAACGGAACCCTGTTACTAAGACTTAGCTGTCCATCCGTCCGTCCGTCCGTCCGTCTGTCTGTCAGGGGGCTGTATCTCGTGATCCGTAAAAGCTAAACAGTTGAAATTTTTAAATAATCTATATCTACACTAATATTATAAAGAGGAAAGATTTGTATTTTTGTGGGTTTGTGTTGAATAGGCTCCGAAACTACTGGACCGATTTCAAAAAAATTTCACCATTAGAAAGCTAAATTATCACATAGTAACATAGTATATATATTATACTAGCTGCCCACCCCGGCTCCGCACGGGTGGACAAAATATTTGATAAATGTCTATACTCCGAAAGTAATGTCTACCCGTGAGACGCCGGGGCGGGCCGCTAGTAAAAAAAAAAGGGGGTCCCTCTACTAGAAACGTGTTTGTATGGGGATCTTTTTCTCTTACTAACGACAACAAATACACTTTTGAAAAGCTCATAGTGTGTCATTTTCTAAGAAATAAGGAGTTTACTATTACAAAATTATTATTTGCGGTTGGTGCAGTAGTCGTGTCTAGGGATTGAATCGCAAAGTTAAGTTTGTAATTTAAACTGGTTTGTTTATAGTACCGTTACTTAGAACCCTCGGTGTAGGAGTCTTGCAACTCGCATTTGGCCATTTTTTTTTGATATGGAAGTGTTTTATACACATATACGAGACCACTGGTCTAGTGGTTAGTATATCTGACTGCTGCACTATGGGTCGCGGATTCATATTTCGTGTTTCCTTTAAATACTATTAAATTTGAACTTAGTCTCTCTGCAAGTGGCTGAGCATATTATATTGAAGGTACTATCCACTCTTGCGAATTCGAAATCTTTGGCATTAAAGCACTAACAGAAATCTCCAAAGACTCTTAAATCAATACAATTTTGAATCTCAACATGTAAGGCCATACATACTATTATTAAACCCATACACCAGTAATTAAAGTTGATGTACGTTTCCATTATACGTATTAATGAGTTTAGCTATAGTACAATAGTTTAATTAGATCTTCTGTTCATTAACATATGATTGTGTCACAACATTAAGCTTGGTTATATCCTACTGTCAACTAAATGTCAGAGATGTCTCTGGTGTCAGTAGTGTCGGCTCATTGCGCAATGGACACGCGAGGAGAAAAGTGGTTACTTTAAATGAAATACGGTTACTTAAACTCGTTGTTTTAACGCTATTTATTTGCTTGACACTCGTTTCCCTAAATATGCTGAAATCGGGCGCGGCGTATCAGACCATGATTTGATTATGATTAGGCATCTGAGGTACGTTTTGGCAGTGTAGTACAGTTTGTGTAGTACAATACTGGTAGCAGGAACACCTTTCGAAGATTCATACGAATTGTTTGTTCCACCAGCAGCGCTGTTAAATTTATATTGAAATTTTTTCTAAAACGATACAACTACGCAGTCGAAAGAAATTCGATAGTCTTTCTGCTAAGGCCACAGTTTATCTAAAGAATAAATAAAGGCAAAGAGCCCTCAGAACTGAGCATGCATGTGGAAACGCTATGAGGTGTGTAATAGTGACCTTTAGTATTTGGCTAGAAGAATGAGATTCCCTCGAAGTTATGTATGTCCTAATATTCAAAAATCAAAATCAAAAATAATTTATTCAGTTTAGGCCCTAATAAGGCTCTTATGAAGGTCTAAATTACCACCGGTTCGGAAAAAAAGCCACCTGAGAAGAACCGACAAGAAACTCAGTGCTCTGTCTTTTTATTCATTTAACAATCATTATATAACAATTTGTAACAATATATTATATTATTTCTCATAATCATATGTTTGATTATATACAATAATCATATTCATGAAACGAAATTCAGTCGTTGATCTGGATCATTTTATACATCTTTTAAGTATCAAAGTAAGTAAAATACCACATAAAAATCCTATGAAAATCTCCCTGCATGTACATTTGAGGCCAAACAAACCTGCACTGATCAGCTTACGTCCGCTATCAACTAGTACATCGCCGTCTGTCCACGTGCCTGGATTAAATGCCGTGTGACATCTGATTGTGTACTTATTTGTACCACGCGCTGTATGATTGATAGCCTGATGCAACTTAACGGTAGTTTGTTTGATCAAATGTTTGGTTATCGAGATGCAATACAATTCTCTAGAGTAAAATATTTAGGAGATTCTAAATTTAATCAAATAAATTCAGTGAAACGTTACAGGTTACGTCTTGTTGTCCCTTTACTTAGAATACAAACGCGTTCCTCATTGCAGTATGTTTCGACGAACATGATGCAATTTGGCACCATGAATTAATATTTAAATATAAAATTATAAAAAAAGGAACCATTGGAGGCGCCGGGTATCGATCCCGGTACCTCTCGCATGCTAAGCGAGCGCTCTACCATCTGAGCTACGCCCCCGTTGACAAAATTAATGAAATTTTGATACACGTGTATCTATTAATAATATCCGATTCGATTATAAATTTTCTACTACAATGGAATCGATCTAAATATAAAAAAGTTCTTTTTCGAATTAATTACCTTTTAAAATCGTGCAATGTAACTGGCACATAAAATATTAAGAAACGGTAGGTACGTAAAGTAAAATTAAAAATATATATACCTAAAGAACTTTTACAATTGCCGTCAACGTAGCACACTGCTCTCTGCTCTGTAATGGATGTCATTCGATATAATTTGGGATGCCGCATGGTAGCTGTCGGTGCAATAAGAGCAAGTCATCTCTCAGCCTAATATAAATAGAGCACATTAGGCTGAAGCTCGGTCGGTGTACATTGCCGGCTTATCGGTGGAGTTAAAAGGTCTTTTTAAAACCGACGTTTTTTTTATTTCGATTGCTGCATGTGAGCGGACATGAACTAGGGTTCGCTGTAATTTGTTAAAAAGGACAGCATGGGGTTCTTCAAGAAGGGTGTGAAGAGATTTTTGAAGGGTCGGCAACGCGCGATTGATACCCCTGGTGTTGCAAGCGTCCATAGGCTGCGGTAACCGCTTACCATCAGGCGGGCCGTATGCTTGTTTGCCACCTTAGTGGTATAAAAAAAAAAAGAACAAAATCTAATACTTGCACTTCTAGAAGGTACAAGCGAAGGGAGGCGTTGTATTGGAAATAAATGTCTTTAACCTTATATTGGAATCCGTATCTCAAGATTTTGATATAAGATAGAAAACTAACTATGCTTATTTTAACAGTGGGACTTGGTTATAGAATAATTTAGAAGCACGATAGTAGGATCCTGTAAATAAGTCGAGCTTGTAGATATCCTAAAAAAAGTTTTGGATGTTTGTTACTCAATCACCAAATAAGATTCACAAATGATAATGTTGACATACAGGTGTTTGCATACCTCTGAATTCCTCCTGAAAAAACATTTATCTTTTCTAATTTGAACATATCGGGTAATTTTGGACATATTGGTTTTAAAAATATATCTAATTATTATCCTGAATATACAAGGTGAAATCGCAGACTGAGACCAGTTTTATTTACACAGAAAATGCTAGTAACAAATGAATATCTGTGCGTGAGCCCGCAATGTACAGTCCTAAGTAATTCCATAATGGCCTTATGCACATTACCTGCGTTATTTTGAGTGGTTTTATATAGAACAAAAAGAGTAAACTCAGGAGTTATGCATGGAACGCCGTCTCCCGCTTTCTTAAACAATTGTTACCTAAAATTGGTGAAGATTTAGAAAATATTGAGAATACAATATAATGCATTGGTTTACAGCCACATGCATTTTATGTTTATATAAAAACAACAATCAATGGCTTAAACTTAAATGAGTTTCAGCGTCCATCTAACCAAAATTGGTTGAATGAAAGATGGTACGAAAGTAACTTGAACTTAAAACAAATTTGGTATTATTTGAGTTGTTATATTTAAACAAGATATTATCGAATATATGTAACACATACGTCACGACTCACCGGCGCCGAATTGTGAAATGTCCTAATATTCTCCTCAAACACAAATTGGAGACAATATTTAAACGTTGCGAAATAGTGACGTATGTTTGAAAACGTTACATTTCAAAGTCGATAATAGGTCATAAATGTAGCGAAAACAAATACACTTTGATATGTCTGTACTTTGTACATAGTGATATGCGCTTTATAAAGGCCCGACGTCACACGTTACACTGAAAATTTAAGAAGTGTGAACTGAAACGTCACTTTTGTCCACAAATTAAAGAATTTGTTGTAACCATCTGAAAACGAGTGTACTTACAACTACTTATTTATTATTTTATAACAGTTTAATTCTTGCTACAGTGCTTGCAACATTTTCAGGACTAAACGGCTGAACGGATCGTAATAAACCTTGTCAAGGAGATAGATTATATCCTGAGGAAGGACATAGGCTATCTTTCGTCTTTAAGCAATGCAGACGACATCGCGGTTAACAGCTAGTACATTAATATCTCCATAGTTTAAGAGCAAGGCCGTATCGGTCCGTTATTAAGCGTGACTTGTAAAATAGAACTGTGACAAGTTCCTTAATTAGAACATCACGGTATTCTGTGACCCTTTAATCAACAACAAAATGTGGCACATTCTATAAAAATCAACGGGACTTTGTGTCCTTGGTTCAGAAATATTTGATGTGGTGATAATGGCTCATTCTCGATCTTGAATAAATTCTAAAATTTACCTAAGACATCCAATATTACAGATTCAAAGACTGCTTAGTAACGCATTTATGATCAGTTTATGTAGTTTCGTCCCAGAGCTTTGCCTGCGATTGTTTTTTTGACCAACTTTGACACCTCATTTTAGTCACTATTTTAGATAAATGACTGATCATTCCACCTGACAGATACTTAGCACATAACCCAGTGAACACTGCTTCTTATCAGAGTACCTGAATTTCTGGAGAAGTGAAATCTGAAATTTTCAACGGCTATTTTCTAAGCAACCGAGCTCCATCAGGCAAACCATGAAATACACGATAAAACATGATATACGTCATAATGAAGTAATTAATATATATATATACTAGCTGTGCCCACGACTTCGTACGCGTGGAATGTTTTTTTTTCATGGGCTTAATGTTATTTGCGCCGAATCCTAATTATTTTTCTAAACTAAAAGTCACCGAATGCCGCATTATAGCATCAGTTATCTACCAGTGAAAGTTCTGTTTAAATTTGTCCAACCATTCGGATTGTGTTCGCAATTTAGGTAATGGGCTTTTTTTGCTGCGCGGAAACCTAATATTTTTTTTTGTAAAAATAAGTAGGTATCCTATTTTATGCCTTTTAGCATCAGCTCTGAAAGTTCAACCATTCAGATTTTGTTCACAATTTCATGGTTTTTATGTGTTACGTGGAACTCTATTTTTTGGAAAAATACCAAAATAAATTAAGCCTAAATTACGAATTATAGCATCAGCTACCTGCCAGTGAACAAATTGGTCCCGCCGTTCGGTTATTGTTCACAATTTCATAGGTTTTTTTTATTTGTTACGCGGAACCCTAATCATTTTTCCAAAATAATTGTAGCCTAAGTAACGTCTTATAGTATCAGCTACCTTCTAGTAAAAGTCCTGTTCATGTCGATCATGCCGTTCAGATTTTGTTCATAATTTCATGGGTTTTTTATTTGTCGCGCGAAACCCGATTAGTTTTCCAAAATAAATTAATCAAAGTTACCGGTTCATAGCATCAGCTACCTGCCAGTGAACAAATCGGCCCCGGTGTTCGGTTATTGTTTACAATTTCATGGGTTTATTTATTTGTCGCGCGGAACCCTAATTATTTTTCTAAAATAAATGTAGCCTAAGCAACGTTTTATAGCATGAGCTACCTACCAATAAAAGTCCTGTTCATATTGGTCCTGCCGATCAATTTTGTTCATAATTTCATGGGTTTTTTATTTGATGTGCGGAACCCTAATATTTTTTCCAAAATAAATGCTCAAGTTATGCCCAGTAAAATCAGCTATCTGCCAGTGAAAGTCCCTTTCAAATCGGTTTAGCTGTTTTGGAGTTACAGCCAAGTACACATTTTGACTTTTATCCCCTATCCCGGGGAACCGTGTTGAATTTCGGGATAAAAAGTATCCTATGTTATACCTGGTAGTATCAACTCTTATCGTGCCAAGTTTCATTTGAATCCGTTCAGTAGTTTCGGCGTGATGCTCGGCCTAGAAACAGACAGACAGAAAAAAATGAAAAAAATATATTGGGATCAGTATCGAATATAGAGGCCCCTCCAAAAAAAAATTAAATTATCTTCAATGTACAGAATTGGACCTGTTACAGTTTTATTATAAGTATAGATTCCATATTCAAATATATACTATCAGTCACTCCCACTGAAAAATTAAGACGAATACGACTACACCTCATAATGTATATTAAAATCTATAAAGCCGAGTCCAAGTAATAGACGTACATACAATAGAAAAACAAAGCGCCCTTAGCGTCCTTCTGGGGCAGCCGGGTAACAACAGAACATTTGGCAATTTGATAACATACCTGGTGAACATGTTGCGATATAGTGTGGGCAGGATGTATAAGCGGCGCGCTCCGGTCGGCGTGCCCCCGCGCCGCCCCCGTTGTCATCATTAGCGCCACTCGGTGACCACCACACCACTCCCACCGCTCCTACCTGAACAATACATACAATTTTAATCTAACAATATGCTCGCCAATACGTGCTGGCTCTGCAGGTCATTTCAAGCTCTGGGAATCTTTAAACGTCACAAAGTGGTGGCCTGTGGTAGAACGAACCACCTCGTATTTTGCAGTGGGCTGGTATAAATCCTGGCAGCCTGTACCAATAATCTAGTGCATCTCTGACTGTTTATATGGAATACCCGGTTTAGACTTAAGAGATTTATTATAGTGGCCCTCCTTTCCCACCGTTAGGTATACAAGGACACTATTCCTGGCAACCCCTTCCGACGCGTCAGGGACCATCTGCGGTGCATTCGTGCTGGGGTGCGCGTGGTGAGCGACTCTAATTGCTCCGGCACCATTCTGGAGAAATGGTAGTGAGACATCACGGTACAACACACACTATGAGTACCAGGGTGTATGCCGTGGCGGCGAGACCTACCGCAGATGGTCCCTGACGCCTCGAAAGCCAGGAATAGCGTGCCTCCTTGTATACCTAACGGTGGGAATGGGGGGCCACTATAATCTCTTTAGTCTAAGCCGGGTATTGTCTATATGGAATAAAGACTATGTGGAAAGTGCTTGTAATAGTTATAGCTCCCAAACTTACGAATAGAGATGACTCACACCACATCTTCTGTATTTTTTCCAAATGAACAGAGCAGCTGAAATTTTTATCATCTTTTAAAAGCCGTAAATTATTTTTGTAACTACGTCTGTTCAAAAAAACAGTAATCTTCATAAGCAGGAACCCATACATGCACATACAAATCAGAACGATCCGTTTATTTATACATAATACAATACTTTCTCTCCAATTACCAAAATGTTATGAATGAATACAATTGAAAGTTTATAGGCGCCTCCTTAAAAGGGTAAGATGCACTACCTTATAATTACGTGATACGTACTGATATCATACCCTTTCAGTGTATTTTGAAACTATCTTGGCGGTTGCTCAACCATTGTTCATATAAGTATGAGTTTAAAGGTTTTGTGTAGCTATTATGGTTTCCAGGTTGAGCAAACCAATGGTTTTTCTATGTACAGGCCTATATGAACAATATAGACTTCATATGTGTTTTAACAATGCAATAGAAATGTCTCGAAAGTCTCACCACCTGTCACTTAAGCGCCATAAATTATTTGGATTAATTCAACACACCCTCTCTAAGATACTACGAAGATAATTTTGAAAAAAAAAACAGATAGTTTTATCAGATCAGTATATTTTAAACTCCATAGTGTAGCAACATTATAGACACAAATCTCGTCTATGGCCTCAGAAATATTGTTCTTATTAGACTTATCTTTTTCGTTCTCGTGGATTAGATTAGATTTTTACAATGAACATACACGAATTTCATTCATCGCAACTACGACGTTTAGGTAGCAAACTTCACGCCACCATTTACGGCAATAATACCCGTATTATGAACCAAAAATGGTGTGCAAGGACGTCCCACAGAAGAAATAACCGTAGTGCTAAGTATTTTCATTAGTAGAAAATTCCCCAAGCCAATCAGTGCTGGGCTTTTTTGAATTGGACTTAAAATGGACATGGGTGGGGCGATAATTATTAACACTGGCAACCTTATATGGGATGTCAAATACGGCCAGGGCACGTCTGTTGGTCATAAAATGCTAACAAGTTATTGCCTTTTTTGTTTCGACGAATCATTGTAAAGTAGGTAGTCATTTTATGTTAGTTTCATTTTATTACTTCTTTACATCTTAGAACACCTGTTCGATGCTTATGTTTTTCTTTTAGACTAAAATTGAATTAGATCCGTCAGAAGTTTGACCGCTGAGATTAATGCATTGGTGCAACTAGCATTTGCTCTGTGCTATTTTAATTAATTTCTATACTTATCTAGAACAAAAAACTGAAACTTATACCTATACGATATAGGAGTTACATAAACTCCAAATAATCATATAAAAACAAAAATAAAACTATATTATTATAAAATAGCATACGAACCGTCTGATGGTAAACGGTGTAGTTACGGACGCATAAAACACCAGGGTTATCACTCGCATCGCCAACCCTGTAAAAATCTATGGAGAGATTCTTATCTTGAAGCAACTACTTCGAAGCTTTATAGCAACTCTGTGTTTATATGTCAAAATATTTGGTTAGTTATTTAATTGCATACCTTAGTTACAAAAATAATGTATATATTACTTTACTACTCAACATTTTTAGAAGTATTTTTATCGAAGACTAAAAGTACCGTTAACGTTTTAGTTCCTTAACATACGCCACCATACATTTCCCAAATTACCGTGTTCAGAGCTTCAATAATTTTTGGCCCCGAGACTCCTAAAGACGCGTATTAAAGTCATTACGTCCATTTTCGAACAATGATTGGTCATAATTTAGTACACATTTTGTTATGCTATTATTGATAAAAGTAATGTAATTTATATTTGTTAAATACCTTGTTATTATATTTGATAAACCATTTTTTGTGCAACGATAGGTACACATTCTATTGTAATTATGTATCCTTTTATTTGCAACGTGTAAACACTATCTGATGATCTAAATTAAACTTTAGTTTGTGCGCCGAATGGTTTAAATCAAGTATCTTTTGTTCTATTTTTTCGCGTCTACTATCGATCATAAAATTATTTAAGACAAAAAAAATTGTAACAGTTCGCGTAATTAAATTAAACTAAAATAAAAAAGTTATTGTTAGCGGTTATAGGCTACGGTGACCGCTTACCATCAAGTGGGCCGTATGCTTGTGTGCCACCTTAGTGGTATAAAAAAAACACTCTCGCGTTGCCGACCCTAAAATCTAGCATCTCTTAGGGTAGAAACTTTCATAATTAAAATTTAATAATATTTTCCTATCGAAATATTTAAGTGATAAGAAGTGTGGCGAACTCTTTTTTTTTTCTTTTTGAAAATAAACAGTATTACTGGAATTAATAAAATATAGTTTCACGAGAATCAAACAGAGAGGCAACAAAAGAATTACTTACAATGCTACCAACGAAACAATATGAGCTTGCAGATACTGTGGCCACTTAGAAATCGAATAAAACAAACACAGATATTCTATTATGGCGATCATTCGTCTCTTGCGTTCCTATCGTATTAGAGCAGGACAGGCCTACCGGTTGAAATGTCGTAGGTCATTAGGTCCTTTCCATATAGGGTTAGTAATATGCCAATATGGTTGGGGCCGTGACTGTATTACTAGCCTCTAGAAACCAACAATAGGTTATTTGGAATAGATTTCAACTTGAATTGGTTGAACAACTACTGAGATGGTTTTATTTGATACAATGATACAAGTGAATTTAGATGGGAAAGTTTTTACTAATTGTATTTACTCCACTAAAGTTAGCAAACAAGCATACGGATCTCCAAGTATCATGTTTTGTAATCACAAATAAAAAAAAAACTACTACAAAATCGCACGCAGATATTTCAGAGAACCTCGTAGTTGACCTTTCGCAAGAAGACCCTGTTAGGGTCGGCAACGCGCGAGTGATACCCCTGGTGTTACCATCAGGCGGGCCGTATGCTTGTTTGCCACCTTAGTGTTACAAAAAACAGTTACAAAAAACGTGTGTAGTAGTGGTACTTCTTAAAAAAACAATACTTAAGCGGTATATTATACCTTACGTTAAAGTGTACTAAGTCGAAAATTGTATAGAACAATCCATGGATTTGTTGCCATTAAGTCGTAAAATTTTGCCGCAGTTGCAGATATATCGCCTGTCTCACCTAGTGTAATGCTACAGCAATTACCACGTCACATCATGACAGTGACTAGTAATTGGATGTTAAACGCTTGTAATTACATTGATATTTATTTACTTTATTTGCAATGTGTTGCCAGACTTGTAAATTAGCGAAAGTTTTAAAAGTTGGTATAGATAACATACACTTTCCATCTTTATCTATACAGATACAATAAACCTATACGCATATTACTCACAGACCCTTACTAGGTTTTCCCGGTGTTGTAGGTACCGCACATATTTTAATGAACAAATAAACAAGCATTTTTTTTTTAGTTTGTTCGGAAGAGCTCGAGATTATATTTCCGAGAATAGTAATACTGATTGAAGCAAGTGAATTTCAAGATTACGAATAAAATTGAGTAGATATGTAAAAGTCAGAGTCATCTGCATACACATAGTTACAGATATTAGATTGTGATTTGAGTTTCTTGAACTGCAATGAAAGCTACCATCACCATAACGGGCACAACGAAATTCATAGTATGTACAGTTATGGTAGAAATTAATAACCGTATATGAAAACACTGGTTTGTCATACAAAAGTCATCCAGAATGTCGATTCAAATTATGATAAGGCCGAAATTAGTTCTGGTAGGACGTAATGGCCAACGATTAGGTATGTGGGCTACATGGAAGATATAATATTGTTTGGTTTGTGGATATGGCATTTTGAACATTCGATTGTTTAAAGAAACATGAAAATTATTAATATACTTTTACAGAGAGTTATAAAAAAAACTTCATATGTTTGCTGGGTGTTAAGCATATAATCTGTAGAAACTCTAAATAAAATAAACAAACTGACAGAGCACTATAGTCACTTGGAAAAACCAAACATTAGTCTCTGACGTGCTATAAAATTTAAATAACCGGCTGCAGGGTGCATTTACTTTAGTTTTTTTTTATATCTGATGACCCTAATGGCTGCCATGTATCCACCTAGTTTCTACATTATATTTTCACCAATTTACAAATTAGTGGATATAATTCAACCTTTAATTAATTATGACATTCACACTGCCTTTTGTACAATTGCATAAACTTGTTGGATTCCATTGTTGACAAGATAACAATAATTCATGTCAAATCAATTAAAATCTAGATCAAAATAAAAAAAAACATGCCGTATCCAAATTTCGTAGTTCTATGCATAGAAACGCAATGAATGGTACGCATCTAGAATGAGCTTTTACTAAGTATGCCACTTTTGGATAAGTGCTTTAAATTCCTTTATAATAATTGAACATCTAAAATCAACAAAATAAATGTGTGCCCTAATATTCCTTCTCACTAAGGAGCTGGTTGATACCAGTATTTCATTTCATGTTAGTTTATAATATCTTCTTAATCTTTAAGTAGGAATTTTAGAGTTCATTCTTTGTTTTTATTCTATTCATCATTTTCAGGGAATGAATCATTGCGCGTTCCCTTATTTCATTATTTAATTTTATTGAAATCGCTTTTTGTGCTTATTTCCTTCTTCAACGTCGTTTCTGATAATGCCTACTATAGACGACATTGTTATTATGCTTAAATACTGGATATTTACATAAACAGAATACACAATTCTCATTTCAAATTAGACCTACTGTGTACTGAACTGAACAAATCACAACAAAAACGTTCCATTTTCAAACAATAGAACCAGACAAATAATAATAACAGCGTAAAAAGGCTTCCTAACTGTTTAAAAATAAAAAAGTTTAAAGAAGGCTTTAAACAAAGAACACCTGCCCTGCCCACCCCGTAAGCAAGTAACTGCTAAGTGGTGGTGTTAATTCGACCTCTACTTACCAACACCCTGTCCATACACTGCTAATGTACTGGCTGCTGGGTTGGAAAATGGGGGGCCAAATATTGGAACACTGTCCTTTCGGTTTTTTGAAGTCTGTTGGAGAAGGGAGATAAATAAACATTTGAGTTCTTTTTCGTTGGATTTACTTGAGATTTTGAATAGATGAAGTGATTTATATACCGTTTTTAAAGTGACCCTTTTGATACCTATATCCAACTGTAAATTAAGTTCCCAAACCATAACCCAATTAAGGGTTAGAAGCTCCATTGATTGTGATATTCCTTATTTGTGGAATAGAGGATGATACATTGCAGCTATAAACAAACCTCTTTTATTACCCCTTAGTGTAGTGATATCTATATTTTGAGGCATAGTATTTTAAAATCTAAGGGCTGAAATAAACTAATGAAGTAGAAATTTCCAGTGATTACGTATCACTGGGAATAAGAGCACATTATTTTATACAGACATAAAAAGTAATAGGTTACTAGCTATAGAAATTACGTAAATTTTAAAGCAGCGTATAAACGATTTATTTGGAATTTAAAACTCACTACCTACTAGCCGAACATGCAGAACCAATCAAACGAATAAAAAAAAAGAAATTAAAACAAAGATGCTAAACTGATAATTACAACCGATACCAATAACTCTGATTAATAATTATGAGTAGTCGTTATAATCATTGCTATTAAAAGTAAGGCAACATTTTTAATAAGTGGTTACGTCATTTTGTTGGTACATGGGAGTTCGAGCAGGATTTTAAACTAGGATGTGAGCTTACTCATCTCATTTGCAATAATGACTAATATTAAACTTATGATTCCGCGAAAGATTAAATTAAAAGTTTAAAAACAAACCCATTTTAGTACGGATGTTTTAAAAAGGTACAGATACAAGATTTTTTTGCTTTATGATGTCAAACACATTAATATAAAATTAATTTGCTTCATTAAGTACTTAGGTCCTCTTTTGGGCTTCGAAGTTGGCAAGTAAGCGTACGGCTCCTCTGATGGTAAGCGGTGACATATACCTAGCCTTTAGCAATACCGGGTGTATGACTAGTGCGTTGCCAACACTATTGATGTTGAGGACTCACTTTGAATAGGCTATTGAAATTAGATAATTAATTTAACAATGCTATGATTCCGACGATGAAGATTTTCATAAAAGGATTATGATAAACACATACAATAATGTTTCTGGAATAGACTCAAAATCCGTTTTGCTTAGTAACATCAAATCAATACGTCACATAATAAATATATACATAGTAACATTACGCATACCGCGTGTAATTGTTTCGAAAATAGCTCCTGACATACGATAGACGGTCTCATTGTGATGCATCAGAGAAAAGGAATCACATGCAATGTTAAAAAACACCGAAAAAAACAAAGAATACAAACGAGATGGGCCCGCGTACGCCAAGATCTCGGTCAGGCGGGAGCCGAGTTCTTTTGTTTCCAACCTCGAATCAGCCAGTGTCTCGAATCTAGATGCTGTTTCGATTTTTTTATTCCTTTTTCCTCCTATGGCTTTTTCTTTATTGTCTCAGAGCGTCCAACTTAAAAAAAAACTCCGGTGGCTTATGGCTCCCCATTGATATGGAAACGTTCGAATTGAAATTTAAATATTTGCTTGCGCGGTAACTCGACGGGCCTTCATCTTGAGTATTTTGTTTTTAAAAAGTGAAAACGTGTTACCAACATAATACGTATTCGTTATTTAAACATTTAAAATTGAAACTTAGAACGTTCCTCTCTACTATAACAAATAACGAACCCTGAAATAAGCAACAATTAAAAAAGCTATTTACCAAAACGTTTTATTTTGACATACTCGTCATTAAATTGATAGTTAATGACTAGTAATAAAACAAGTCTAATTTATCAATAACATCGTTTAGCCTGCCAAATGAAACATAACTAAAACGGAACCTGTTTGCTAAAAAAAGCGAAGGCGAGTATTTGGACCAAAGAAATTTAATTGCGTTACACGGAACCCAGGTCAGGGGTCGCTTTCGATATTTATTTGTAACCGTTCCGATGAGTGGCCACACGGGTTTTTTAATTGAAGTACGAAGTGTCTAATGCGTAGAGCAGTGATTTAGTTGTGACTAGAAGAAACAATTTAAAAAAAGATTAGCACACCGTTACTTGTAGCAGTAAATATTTTTTGATCATATTTTCCATTTCAATTGAATCAAATTATATAGTTTTTATTTCGGACTACAAATAGCATCCATATTATGTTAGTATACAATTAATGACTTATTAACTATGTAAGTGTCAAACAGTATTAGGAACAAAATACATAATGCCTAATATATTAACGCGCTACGGATTTGTTACCCGCGACACAAAAATATAAAATAAAATCTTTGATATTAATGATTATTTTTAAAGTAAGAATACGCCCTGATAGTAAGCGGTCACTGTAACCTAACGTGTTAAAATAAAAAAAGCAGGTGGTCAAAACGAAATCTGTTCTAACCGGAGTCTTTTGACACCTCTCTCAAAATGGTAGCATCAAATTTATTTGTGTTTGCGCACATGCCCGTAAATGGGTGCCTTCTTACACGTGCCTCGTTTTGGTACTTAGTAATTATAGGATAATAATAACTTGTTTGCTTTGTTTTCAAATAACAAGGAGTAAAGCATAGAGATTTTCAAGAACGTTGTGAATATTTTTGCAAGGTCGGCAACGCGCGATTAATATCTACTTACCGACTCCTGGAGTTGCAAGCGTTCACAAGCTACGGTAACCGCATCCTATCGGGAATCAACAACTTTTGTATAATTGCTGTAACAAGTTTTAGAATTTCGACGGTGTTCTTTACTCTTGAACAAACAAGAATTTTAAACTTAATAAACTTTTTTCTTATCTAACATCATAAAGAGAAATGTTTTCTGCTTCATTACTTAAGAAAGCTGAAGCGGTCATACAGATTTGATTGGAACTTGACATAAAAGTCTTCCAATAATGCACCAGGGAAAAAAATTTTACCTATTTAACGGGTATTATATGTACAATAAAATCTCAGATAAAGAAGTTTCACTTCTGGTAAGCACTCGTTTATAGTTCAATGTAAGCCCAAATAGAGACAGATTAGTTCACCAAGCGATGGCAAGCCTTATTTTTAGACTCGCTCCACGAATAAGTCATGCTACATTCGTTGTTTGACATTAAATCAATGTAACCTTGCGAGTTGCGTTACTGGAGCACTGTTTACTTCACTCGCTAAATGTCATACGAAAGTAATTGATTTGGTGGGTTTACGTGACTCGTTATGCAACTTGAACCAGCTTAGATATGATACATTATGACTATAGTCTCCTAAAATTAAACAGTGTCTTATTAAAAGACGCGAAAGTTTGTAAAATTTGAAAAATAATAATTATACTATACGTTTTATATAAATACCTACTCAGTTTATATAAAAAAACGAACGAGCCCTACATATGGTCACTAACAACTCCTTTTTTTTGCTAAGACTATAACTATTTTCCAGCGGTGATCAAATTTTCTAAACAGTTTCAGTAAGGAAGCGTTGTGCTAACGGAAAAAGGGACAGACGAAACTAAGGTATACAGTTTTTGGCAGGAATAAAGAGGAGCGATACGATTTTTTCATGCCGTAGATTGCTTTAAAATTGTATATTCAGCGTCAAGATCTATATTAGTTTTTACTCACCGACTGATTAAGAGGAACATTGAAATTTGGCTTCATTACTATAGAGTGAAGTGATTTGCCATTAAACCCATAAATAACCTGTGACCTAGATGCGTATTCTGACCTGCCAATGATTTATATTGTGACAAGCAATTTCAGGAAGCAAAAAAACCAAAACAATACTATTCACACTCTTTACTGGCAGAAATAGTACCTGATAAAGCTTGGGCTACTTTAAACATAATGAAGAAGACTAAGGTAGACGAGAAGAGTGCTAGGTTGTGTAAAAATAGTAAAGACTCAAATTGGGGCGAAAACCACAAATCTAGGAATTCTCTTTAGTTTGGTGCTCTGTGGTGGAAACTGTTTCTATAAGTCAAACGCCGACCACGTGGTGCTCCCTGCAGGCTTGAAAGCGAGGCTCGCTTACTAACTAATTTCATTACAACCAGCACGTATACATGACGCAAAAACATTGCAGGTGAAAGAGTGCAGTTACGTTACTGGTCAAAGTATCAAACCTTTGCGATCAAAAAATATTTAGAATGACGTAGAAAGTGTTCATTGTTTATATCACTAAGGTGGCACAAGTTCGCACAAAAGCGTACGGCCCATCTGATGGTAAGCGATCACCGTAGCCTATTGCTGCTAGCAACACCCAGGAGGATCACTAACGCGTTGCCAACCTTATTGTTGATGAGGACTCACTGTACCAGCAGCAATACTACTACATAGTTACATCAGTTTGGTTTGTCTAGTGATAAATGCTGAGGGTCATTCCCGTTGTTCCCCATTACTTCGACCCCACGGGGGTCAGCTTGAAAATCTATAAGATGGGACAATAATACAAATAATATAAGATTATGCAATCTTTCGTTCGCCGTTTGCAATGTATTAGGGATTCTAAACTTATTTTATCTTCAAGCTAATTAAAGTCCACAAACAATGATGCGAAGTCTCAAAACGCAAAGCTATTACATATTATTTTCAATTTCTGACGAACGATGTTTACGTGCGGCATTCACAAGAATCTTATGTGCGGCTATTGATAAGCCCTTTATATTACTGTACAACTATATATACACTTATATCTATAATAAATGTAGACAAAAGATACTATACTTGGCCGACCCGTGGTGGCCGTATGGTATGAAGCGTTGCCTGCTTTTTTAGCGACGCAAGCTCGAACCCCACGATGCAGTGAATAGTCACACCAGGAAAACATCGTGAGGATACGTCTGACTTGCATACGTCTGAGAAGAATTCAAGGACGTTTGCAAAGCCCAAGAGACGGTGACAGACTCAACACGCCGGCAATAAAAAAAGGGTCGTGAAAAGTAGGGTAACACCTATGCCTACCTTCGGGGACCCTTGTGGGAAGACGTTAATTCTGCTTATTTATAATTCGGCACGGTTTTATTTTTAAACGTATTTGTCAAGGCACACAACTCCCGAACATTAGAGTATTTTTATTTTTTTTAAAGCCAAGAAGTAATAGTTCCCGCCAGAGAGATTCACATCCGGTTAGCGACCGGTTCTCCGTGCCAATTTGTATAACTATCTATTTAAGTTGTATTTTATAACTTTATCAGATATCAATCGGATAAAACGGATCGTATTTAAGCTAAATCATTTTAAGCAGCGGTTGTTATTATGTAAGTACCTACCTATACTCCAATGTGTTATACTTTAGTTGTAAGTGAAAAAGTTAATTTAATTGAATAGCTGCAATAGTTAATTCAACTGTCTGTTAACTTTTGACGGCTACGACGTTAACCGAAATTATTAAAATGTGGCAGATATTTTGTTCAATGATTTATGGCAGGAAATAGGAATCTCTAATTCCGACAATGTATTACTGCAGACGAAGTTGCAGGTAAAAAGCTAGTCGTTAGTATTGTACTTGTATATTTTTTATAAGTACTATAAAGGTGGCAATTAAGCGTAAGACCCGCTTAGTGATAATTGCTCACATATTTTTCATATTTTTTTCTGTTAGTTGGTGAATAAATCCGCTTGTTCCTCGTACATTACCAAGTTACATTACCGGCAATGTACAAGGAAAAAATAATTCCTTGTATTTAAGTCATTCAGAAAATCCCATTTCTTTTTAGTTTTAAAAACTTAAAATAAACTAACATAATTTCTTGGAAGCTAAAAATATGACGAACTATCTATTCCTTGTACATTACCCGGTTATGTACGAAGAATATTTTTTCCTTGTACATTGCCGGTAATGTAACTTGGTAATGTACGAGGAACAAGCGAATAAATCATATTGCATGAATTCGAATTTAAACCTAAACTTATTTTCCGTTAAGACAAAATAGGTTCTCAAAAATCTGTCGGTATGTTCCACATCACTGAACAGCAAATATAAAGCTTAGTTTATCAAATTGGTTCCTGGATAAAAAAAATAGCTCCAGAACTAAGTAATTTTATCTATCTATCTATCTATCTAGTTGTTTTCCCACTGCTGGGCAAAGGCCTCTCAAAAGTAATTTTATATTTGTTAAAAATTAACTGGTTTTTATATTTGTAATCTTATAATTATTCATAAAACTTGGAAGGTTATATTCATAAAACAAGAATTATTTTGAAATTCTAATACATCATTTATAGAAATTCTGTAAAATTCACATATAATAATCTCCAGTCCTTTAAATTTAAACAATTCTAAGTAAAATATCTCATTCAATAGTGCTGTTGAATGAGATATTGCAACAGTTTGAATTGGCCAACCCGAAACATTTTTAAAACATGTGATACTCGTCTATTCATTCTCTATTTAATTCCAAATGTGTGTCCCTACATCACCGTAAGCAACAAAGAAAAGCCAAGCATGATATTCAAAGCCTTTTCAGAAGAAGCAGACGACGCAATACCAGCAAAAAATAGTCAAGCGTTCTGATGCGTCATTTATTTGACCTATTAAATAAAACCATACAAAAAACTAACAGACTAGAATTAAATATGTACTATGTATCTTATTTAGTCTTATTGTTTGTACCTACTTGCGGTTCACCATTTTTTATGTCAATTAAGTGGTTATATTTCCCTATTATCCTGGTTAATAATGACTCACAACATTAGGTAATGAAGTTAACTAATTTGGTTCACTTTTACGAGTAAAGTACATTATTGTTTTTTATTGGCTTTTTTGCACTAGAAGTAATTTACTGTAGGAACAAGAAAAACATAATAAACTTGCAAACTGACGTACCTACTATAAAATATGTAGTATTGGTGGGTAACTTAAATGGGTTGTTCCTATACCTCCAAAATTTTATTCCGACCACTTTTATTTAAGTATACAAATTTAATCCCAGGACATCCAAGGAATATATAGTACAGGCAACATGAACAACGATTTTAAGATTTAGATAATAAATCGCTAAATTTGTTTTTATTAGATTTCTTTCTTTGTATTTAACGGGTACTCCTTATCTTTATATGTACATGTTCCCTTAGAACAGGCTCTACCTAGTTTAGGACCAGTAAAAAAATGTATTCTGTTTCGAATATAACTACTATTTTAAAAATATTTTTTTTGTTGTTCTCACTTTGATTACGATTTCTGTGAAACATGCTACTAAAGGCATTAAAGCTTAGTATCACACTTAAGTTAAAAGTCTGGAAGATTGTAAGAAGACAATGTTCCGAGGAGTTGTTTGCATTGCACTTCTCTCGCGACGGGGAGTTCATACCCCACATTAAAACCAAACTGGTCACGCACACAGCGGCTTCAAAGAAGCTTCCTCAAATTTTGAAATGAACTTCCAACGCGATTTCCACAAGTGAGAACAGCATGGGTTTTGTTTGGCACCTAAATATATCCCATGTAGGAACTTGGATCGCAACCGAACGACCCACCTGATTGTAAGCGGTTAATGTTAGGGTATCACTAGCACCTTGTAAGCCTTATTGTTAAGGAAACTCTATGAGCTAGTACAGAGTATCCTCGATGAACTCTAGAAACCTACCATAGAAAAGTAAAGGAGTGATTTTATTTGGCTTCGAACTGTAAGGTTGAGGTACTATTCTCAAACTCAACTCTACATCAGTGTATGAGTAAACTTTGACTGTGATCACTTGTATGGTGGAAGTTCTGTCGCCATTCAAGCGGGAAATTCTTCACGTGTATTGTGATTAATCTTCTGAAAACCTCATTGATAACCAGCCGGGGTTTGAACCCGGACCATCTCAAATGGCAGGCGGTCACTCAACCGCACGGGTTTTGTTTCGTTCTCTGTCTGTCTACTTGAGAGAGAGACTATGCAAGATATATAAGGATTAAATAGCATTTGAGGTTACTTAATAAACCTATCATCACGCCAAGTTCCTCACGGGGTAGGCAGAGAGTAAAGAGCGCTATTGCATTCTTGACTTGTACTGGTACACCTCTTTTGCTTCTTTTACATTCATCAATCTCTTCATATATATCTTTGTTCTAATTTAAGATTAACATATGAGATTAATAACATGGTATTAGTGTTATTTGAACCCTGAAGCTGACATATTGTGTCTTTTCTTAATGTTTTTGTTTATAATAAATATGGTACCAACAAAATTTTACATACACAAACGTCTAGGAAAGTGCGAGAGATCTCACTTATCGATGTCGGTACTTAGTAAGATAGTTGTATCGCATCAACCATTTTAGAGAATAACATTGCACGTAAATAATGAGTTGACGAGACCGCTGGTCTAGTGGTTTGTATACCTGACTGCTACGCTAGAGGTCGCGGGTTCGATTCCCGCCGGGCAAACATTTATGTGACAAACATGTTTGCCTTGCGTCTGGGTGTTTGGTATGTATTATAAGTATGTATTTACAAAAAAAAGTATATAAGTATTGTATCAGCTTCTGGTTCCCATAGTACAAGCTTTGCTTAGTTTGGGACTAGATGGCGCTGTGTGATAATGTCCAAGCATTATTATTATTATGAGTAGGTACCTACTATAAGATACTAATCAGGTTTTAAAATCATGTTTAGTATTTTCTTAATATATCAGGCTCCATGTAGGTACTTAAATACTCTCACTGCGTTCTGCTTAGGTATCGATCTTGGCATTCCAAGTATGATTCAAATGCCGATGATAAATTGAGGGTAGGTTAGAAAATACAAAAAAAATATGTCAGTTATGCATATGTGACTGAAAGCATATGAAAACAAGAAAACAAACTTATTCATATTAGATATTTAAAAGCTCTTACCGCTAGATCGCAAAACAATCCTTTTATAATTAGGTAGGTATTGGTATTGCACGTTGCATGTAGATAATTCGTTGCCCAAATATGTCAAACTGAGCCGCACTAGTACTTTGAGTAAATACAAATTGTTCACACCTTTTCAGTTCACACTTATACAAGTCAAAATTTACGCCCTTGTAACCACTAAACAAAATTAACTAGACCTAGAGAATATTTAGCACTGAATTCAGAACACTCTGTGTAAATATCCCTCGTTATTACTTATGAAAAGTCACTTCATACACTGAAAAACTAACACTACAGGGCATATGGTACAGACATATATGATTAGGTTAAGTCAACTAAAAATGTCATACGATCCATTTTAAAACAGTCCCGGTTCCAGATTCGACCAATGAGTGTCCCGAGTTTGAATTCGGAAATGTCGGCGCGTCTGTCAGGTCGTGTGCGCACGCGCGGGTCGTGTGAGCGTGCTCTGCGCACGGGCATCGGCACCGCACTGCGTTCGCGCGCTTTTCGACCTACGAAACCTTCGCGCACAGCCTCCAACTCTCTAAGTATGAACTGTCGATGATTCCAAAACATTTTCACACGGAAAGGATATACAAAGTCGATATGTGGATCGGTCTGTCGACGGACTAACGGAACGAAACGTCTTCGTTGACTGATGTTGATGACTACAAGTCAGTTTTGTTTTAATTTTGACGGGTGTTACGAAGTGGTTAGTTTATTTTTAAGCGGGATTATTGTATCGAGTTATGAACGCTCAGTTTATGGTCCATGGTGAATCGGCTCAGATTTTTTGTTGTTAATGTAGTTCTGTCAATGGAAAAGTAAAGTATTAGCTGTTGAAATGTTCCGTATCGCCGGCGCGTAGGCGGACTTCGAACAAGTCTGTTATGTAAAGGATATTTCGTTTGATCGCCGATTGACAGGATTACGATACTAAATAGGTATATCAATCATAAATGCGAATGTATCCGAATATTATCTAAGCTCAATCAAAAGCTATCATACTGACTTACCCACCCAATATGCCTGCCTATGATTACTTAGAATGCCTTACTTTTCGAGTAGTTTTAATATTTGGTTTAATAAGTATTTGGACTCGTTTATGCTAATTGAAATATATCCGTTTGATCTAATTCCAGATATTAGGAAAATTATGATCTTTTAAAATTAAGCTCATGGATGTCACGGTATGCCACCAGTTAAAAAAATACCGTTAAAAAGATTTGACAAAAACTCAATTTTAAGAAAAAACTAATTCCAAAGAACAATTTCCCGGGAATAAAGTAAAGCTATCTGAAAATACACCTCAGGTAGATTTTAGGTTCAATGACCTCTAAGCCCTTTTGTTTACATACCACGAAAGTGGCAAACAAGCATAAGGCCCGCGGCTTTTTCTGAAATGTTCAATAGTTTGTTCAAATGTTTTAGGGTCGGCAACGCGCGAGTCATACCCCTGGTGTTGCAAGCGCCCATAGGTTACGGTGACCGCTTACCATCAGGTGGGCCGTATGCTTGTTTGCCACCTTAGTGGTATAAAAAAAATCTACAGTGATACCTAATCGTGTTTCATTAATAGTAATGATTTAATGTAATTTATCTTTATGTGAAACTATCGTCTTTGTACAAGCTTGTTCATAAAATAATAACAAAACTTCTTCTTAGTATATCCTTGGAAAGCAACAATGAGTAACCTCACTAAACGGTATATATTTTTAACTTAAAACATCATAATTAACTTTCAAAATCAAAAGTATATTGCAACATCCACCTAAATGGCTCAATCAATGCAACAAAAAAAAACAAAAGGCTATCGTTCCTTTTTCAAAAATATGCAACTTAATTTATTTTTTGAGTGGTCAATATCTTATTACAAAACATATTACCGTTTAGTTCATCATACCTATTATAATATGGACAGAATAAAAGTGATCATCATAAAACTTTTGTAACAGAACTAGCGGTCGATTCGATACAAAAGACATCAACGCTCACAGCACACATTTAAGAAATTAATATTTTCCTAAAAACAGTTGTACCCCAAATATTTGGTATAGTATCACGTTCAATATCTTATAAAAGTTCTGATCAATATTTCACGAGATCTCGCAAAAAAATCAAAAAGGCATTTTAAATGGTGTTCCTACTTGGTTTTTTTTTTACAGCAACACTGTACGCTGCCATGAAAAAATCCAAACGCAAATTGAAAAAATTCTACCTGATAATAGCCTTGATAACTTTACACGCATTACATCACCATTGTCAACACTATCGTGAAAAAAATATGCTTGAAAGAGACGGCTATACAGCGTCGCTTCACACCGCGTTGTCACTTCATCTTCAACGTGAACAGTCGTCACAGTTCACCGCTTACGACTGCCCACAACGCAACGTAGCTCACAAATAGTGTCCATCTCATTCGCTCCCGGGTATGTCTTATGAATGGCTTAAATAGAAAAGGACGGAACAAAATGCGTTTTTTGAACGAAATGTTTAGTTTTTTGTGAAATATAGATCAACTTTAAAATAATATGTCAATGACCCGAAGTTCCGGTAAAATCATAGTTGACTTGATGGCATTTTTTTATATTGCCGTTTTTTGCCATTTTCATATAGTATTATGAATTGTGTTAAATTTTATATTATGTATACAGGTTGTGATACATTTAATATTGTTTTTAAAAGCTTAATATTTCCTCATAAGAGCAGTCACCGCCCGACGAATATTTGACTTAGAAAAGCTTTTTTCTGTGATACAAATGCCTTTATCCTTTATTTTTACGTTATAAATAAGTACATAGACAATTGTATTCAAATACTTTAAGTATATTTTGACAAAATATAATATTGGTGTAAGGGCATGTATCGATTATTTGTCTCTGTTAGATAGATTTTACCGTATCTAGCGAAGCCGCAAAAAGAAAATATGTTGGAAAATGTCTAATGGCTACTTACGTTCAATTCCCTTTATCATTGACATCCGTAATTTACTTCCTAGGTATTAAATTATCCTCACCACTTAAGCCTTATTTATTAGAAATATTATTATTCGGTATTAATTATAATCATTAAAATAATAATTAAGGAAGGCTGCTTAAAACTGTAATTACGTAATTTCATAAAATGATTGACTTCTTACCAAGAAATTTTGTTCATAGATAAATTAAAATTCGTAGGCGGTTTTTATGTTGGTAAAAACAATGCGTTATATAATTGCGAATCGGTTGTTTCTTTATTAAATATAGGTAAATAGCTTTTTTAAGAACCACGATATCATGGAATTATTAAATACTACATTTATTGTAGTTATTTGAAAAAACAACTTGCTCGTTTTTCCAGAACCGTTGAGTAAAAGGTAAATAATAATAAAATACTCCTATTGTTTTCAAATATAGTTCATCCGATGAAACATAAAACTCCACTGATAAACTTCAAATATCTCAAACCTTATGCTTAGTAGGTGCGTTTGTTTTTTGTCAAAAAGAACCGAACACACCGTATAATCTGACCAATGCACCCGGGTCGGCGCAGTGACCCGTGATTCTCACGCCGTTGCCATGGCAACCGATACAGTATCACTGCCGATATTGAGCGTAATTTGTAGCTTCGTGTTGTAAAGAGATTTACTGAGGAGAAGATGGTGGGCTAGGTTTAGCTTTGTGGCTAAATGCTTGTGGTTTAGTTAGGTGGTGGTTGTAAGCTCACTTTGCGTGACCTTGCATTCTATTTGAACAAACCTTTGTACCCAATTAGAATAATATTTGTCGGTTATGCATACTGTTAAACGTCATTCTGACAAAATACGCGTAGTTACATTTACATGTTAAAGAGAGATAGGGTGAAATGGGACCCGTGGGTTTTCCCATTAAAATTGGAGCCACTCGACTGGGGACTGTACCTCCATCTTACAGAAGACCGCAGTCATATGAACTAGTGTTGTATTTCTGCGGTGAGTAAGGTTGCCAGTGCTCCATGAGGATTCGCTGCGCTAGTAGTAATGCTGCTAGCACAGTGAGTCCTCATCAACAACAGGGCTGGCAATGCATTAGTGATACCCCTGGTATTGCTAGTGTCTATAGGCTACGATGACTGCTTACCATCAGGTGGGCAGTATGCTTGGGTGCCACTAAGTAAAAAAAAACTTTTTTTTTATACCATTAAGGTGGCTTACAAGCATACGGCATAAGCATGAGCCCGGCACATATGCCGAACTCATCATATAGCTTTGGGCTTATCTCAAACACTTTATGGGTTGCCACGAGATTTAAAGCGATGTGTCTAGTAACGACGTGCAAGTCTCCTCCTCAAATACGACAATATGTAAATTAAATACTCAGTTTAGGATACACAAAAGAATCTATAAAAATATATCGCTTACTTCCTGATAAGACCCTATTTACACTCACCAAAATGAACTTAATTAAACTGTCCTATAAAAACGTGGCTCCAATATAGGAGCGTGAAATTAATTAGGTACTTACAACGCGTTACATTGTTGGCTGCCAGCGAACTGTGACAATTACGTGTTTGGAACGCCTGGCATGCCAGCGTTGGATTCCGACCAATTAGATACGATAGTGAAAAAATAAACCTCTTTTGTGGTTCGGGTATGATTCGTCACCTAGTTTCATTTGGCCAGCTGTCTGTATCTATATAGGTAGGTAGGTTATGTACTACATAGGTAGCCGAACGATACTATTAGTTTTTAGTCTACTTTTTGGTCAAAGAACACATATTTCTAACGTCCAAATTAAGACGGTTTTAATAAGATTCACCCCAAAGCAAAGGAATTTACTAGTAAAATATTGGACCACATATAAGTGTACGTAGGTATCTCAACAAATGGGGGAATGGGGATGAAAATGTGATCCAGTTTGTATAGAGAAGCAGGATTAGATAGACAAATAATAAATGCTATATTTTTTTATACATGTTTCAGGCTTTTCAAGATTCAACACCTACTGGCGTGAAATTGGAAAATACGTCAAAAGCTAGTTATATTTATAAATCGCCTCAGCTCCGTGATAATACACTTAGCTTAATACGTTGAGGTACTGGGATCGATCCCCAGGTTAGGCTTAAATAAATTTACATATTTTATAGAATTATTTTTTGTTTGATATATGCTATTGACCAAAAAACGGTGATGGTAACGCCATCTGTCGAGTTAGGGAAATATATTCGGCGACAAGTCAGTGTTGACTGATGTCATACATTGTGCTACCCTTGCGAGCAACCCTTTCTAGTAGGCGTGAAGATATTCCAAGGGCAACGGTTTCCTTTTCGATTAAAATTACTACACCCCACCGGAGGTAGACTCGAATAAAATTCCAAAAGATATAACCAATTCTATCGATAGTCCTTATCGAAATGTGGATAAAAACATCACTTCCGAAATACCAAGCATGCCGATGTGCTCGAACCAAATCGATGCGATGCGTTCAATCCGTGTTGCTGAGTAGTCCAGAATTATTTGACCTACTATACCCCTCTGACTACAACAAAATTAAGGCCTAATATGGGTGAAGGGGTATACTAAGAGGTCAACACAAAATGGTAGTAACGAACAAGAAATAGGATGGACGATTGTGACAGAGCAAAATGCTTAATCAAACCTTTTAAAATGTGTGAAGGTATTTTGAAGTACTATGGTCAAATAAAAAACTGAATAGCTTATTCTAGAAAGTATCTTAGTACCTATAGTTAAAGTTACATGAATGAATATATCGTTCATGCGGCTTGCTGATATAAGTATAAGGGTAACACTAGCCTACTGCCTCCTTTAATTGCGAGAAACACCTTTTAGAATATTGGTTCAAATTATAGATCACAATTATCAAAGTGTGGCTGCCGTATCACCAACAAATAAAAAAAGTGCTGCGTATATTACAAAAAAAAGTTCTTTTAACATCACCAGAATAACACTAGGCTTTTAAATATGGACCTTTTAATAAGGTCACAGTTTGCACAAGTACTAAAACAGATAGGCAGAACACTAATGGTTTCGAAGTTTCTTTAACTTCTGAGTATTTTAATGCAATAATATCAATACACGGATATGATTTCCTAAATAAGGCTAGAATAGATAATACATAAAAGCGTTATTAGGAGTAATAGCAACTCCATTTCGATCCAATCCAATCTCGTAGTAAAGTAATCGGTTAATATCAGAACAGCGTATATAATTTATTTTATTCTGCGGTATTGTACCGCACGTGTGTATGGAATTGTTTTACCCACGAGGGTATTCGACGCACATTGCACACTCGACCAAATAAAACGTATGAGATACGATTAGGGGTGACGTCCGGTCGATGTTTGATTGTCGATAAATTAATTTTGAATTTCAATTCACATAACATTCCAGGGCATAACAAATAAGAAGAAAAATTAGCCTCTGCATAATACGTAATTGAAGAACCGATTGTTATAGCTAAGCGCCTGTATTACCGTGCCTTGAGACGCGCGCTCAATCCCTGTAAATCAAAGAAATATGACCATCAATTTTTTTTTGTATTTAGTAGTATTATTTAAGAAAGTTTTTCTTTGTAAAGTTTAATAATTGAGTAATTGTGCATCCACGCATCAGAGAATCAGACCGTGGATTGTGAGTGTCCATCATTGAAAATAATAATGCGATTATTTAATATGATTCGCACCCCTACAAGCCACAATTCTCGCATGGCGGCGCGTACGGTGGAACCTCGCGTTACGCAGCCACTTTCCATTTCCCCACATTACAAAAGCTTTTTATATCGAAGCTTATTCCATTAAAACAATGTGAGCCGACCGAGACTTGAAGGAATTTTATCATTTAAAAAAAAACAAAAAATAAGGTAAATGTTATGCTCTTTGTTGTAAAGGGTACGTTTGCAAGATGAATGACAATTTATGTGGTAGGCTTCGTATAGGAAAAGGATAGCTACGTGCTAAGACACCCATAGTGACGAATATTCTGCTTATCTGTCACCAAATATGTAGTTTCATCCAAACTGGACCTCTAGTTATTATTCTGAACTAAATAAACACTATAATATGAAGTAATAAGCTAAATGACTGGACAAACAGAGATTCAATAACCTTTTCATTTGTTTCTTCAACTTTATACATAAAAGGTTAATGTATCATCAATTATTTTTTATCATAAACTGCGATTACAAAAAAGTTAGAAGTTTAAATTCAATATACTTACTTGTGTACAAGCAAGCTCATAAGTGATTGTAAAGTTAACCAGTTAAAGACAACACGCTATATGGGCATAGTAATTTTAGTTAGCGCGAAGGACCATACGCCCCATCCTTCTCCATTTTCTCTCCTACAACGAGTTGATAAGACGAAATTACTGATATTACTCCACGTAAGAACCACCTACGAACGAAGATCATCATCTCGGTAAACACACAGGAAAATTATTTGACGAACATTCTAGGCAAAGCAGTCGCCCGATCGAGACAAAAAAAAAAGTACGCCCCAATTTAAAAAATCTGCTAACAAAATGTAGCGATGAGACAAAATAAATAACTGAATGAGTTTATAGATACCTTAGGGTACTTTATTATAATCGCACAACATTGCGCGACATTTTAGGCCTGATAAATACCTAAAGAAGATGTTATAACAAATGATGCGTATTACTCTCAATATAATAGTAATTGTGATCATAAAAAAACTGTTGCTTCAACCGTGCCTTTCACATTTATTGTCTGTATGTTTTCACGTAAATAGTGGACATGCGATAGTGGCTGGTTCTCTGTATAATAAAGCTTAGTCTATGGCTATTGAAATAGGAATATTAACGACTCTTGAATCCTTATTGAATGTAATTCTGAAAATCTTCATCGCCATTATGAAGTAATTTCAACTGTTAATTTAGGTCTATACGCTTCCCAACAGAATCATAATCTAGAATTCGTAGGACGCATGAAATGAGATAGATGGTGAGATATACATATACATCATGAAGCATCAGTGCTTACTACTGCTTAAAATCGAAAATTTAGTAGGTACATCGAGTGTTCAAACGTAAACAAGGTCAGGGCTAAGAAATTCAGGAAAACCGTTCATTAATAAACTTAGTTCCACTAGATCAGATAGATAGATAGCAAGCCGTGAATCGAAGCTCCATATGGTGTAAACACCCACATGGTGTTTAACTTGGTGATGGACCGGTTATCTCTCGTTACGCACTGCGGATGAGAAGGTTCATTAGAGACACAAAAACACACCGCGCCAAGCTCCTGCATCTTGTATGAGGCTCCCGAGGCGATGTGGGGGACTCTCTGAAAATACGATACGAAATATATTTTAAAGAAAAATATATTTAAAAAAAACAAGATGCTATTACTGGTGCCGATCTCTACCTGCCTACTGTTTGGGAATAAGCCAGGGCGATGATGATGATGATAATATGGGAACTTTGTTTGACCTCAATCTCACGTGATGGTAAGTTATATGTATGGTGACGTCTGGTTCCATTGTGTAATAATACAATCGAAAAAAATTTTTTTTTTTTAAATATAAAATAACAATATACTAAGTAAGTAATATTTATTACACATGATCCGCGGCATTAGCCGAATTATTTCCTACCTTATTTGTATAAAAACTTATCTATGCCACAGTGTTAACTTTAATGCGAACAAGAAAATAATTAAACATTAAAAAAAATGTAACCGAAAAAAAAGAGTCAGATTTCACACATTTTGCAATTTGTTTGAGAACTGCCCAGACCCGACGCAAGCCAGTTAGTCTGCGACGATATATTGCGTATTGTGGGCTACAAATTGATTGGATTCATCACACACAAGATGCCGCCTTCGCGGTTGTCACTTGCTCACACCATCCGCGTAACTCTTAACAAATCTCAAAACCACACTCGAAACAAAATTTCAAAGACTTTTAAGCTTTAGCACGTGGAGATAAGGTCCTAATATTTTTTGCCGATGGCAAACAGAAATTGTCAAAACGCAAAGTTGAATTGACACTTATCACAAAAATACATAAACGTATTTTAAATTTTGTGCCGTTGCAATAAAATTCAGTGAATTTTAAAAAAATGTAAGCATTTGTTGGTTTTTGAGCATTCATAAAATTGCGCGGAGGTGCCGATCGTAACGGATTTCTCGTCAGTTAGTAGACTGCACGCTTACAACCTTACAACCTTGTACTTTTTATATTTTAACACTTTTGACGTTCAAAAAACTGAACCGTAAACAATGAGTGCAGATTTTTGTATTCATTCTGTAACAATCACTTTAACATTTCATTCTTAAAACCAATTTGTTGAACATGATAAGTTATCTAGACGATCTATTTAACATTTATTTGGCTGTTTTTATAGAGAGGTTAATTTAAGATTGAAGGGCACTGAAGGGCACAACTATATAACTATCGACCGAATACTGACACGACATTCAAAGTTTGAAGAACAACGTAACTGTTTGCAGCGTCGACAAAGCTACTCAAAATTAATTAGGCATCAAATTCGCCTGACCGTTCAGTATTCGGTCATAAGTGTCCTTGCCTTACAACAGTAGGTTCTTAGTGTAGGTACCATGTACAAAAGCGTGGAATTATTGGGAATAAAAGACTTACTTACTAATATTGTTTCGATGCCGTTACGTCTTGGCACTAGGACTACTGCAATACACAGGGGTGACCTTTACCATTAGGCGAAAGATCTCAAAGATGGCTTAGTATCGCGGCAATCATCTGACGAATAAGCTTTATCTCAGTACTACCTATAAAGGAAGATAATAAAATATTTCATCTTGTCGAGGCCATATCAGCATGATATGTATCTAAGTTAGAAAACGGTGCCACCTCCATACGAAGACTTACCAACGAAACAGTTTACTCAGAAGAAATATATTTATGTCATACCAAGTACGGATTCAAATAAACCTAACCACATTACATTTCAAGCTTATAAGCAAGGGCTCACGTTTCTACAATGGTATGCATTCAATAAATATTGAAGAAACAGCAACAAAAATGATCGGGATTGTTGTAGACGAAGCGATATTTATGCGCGTCCGCAGACTCGAACCCGCGACCCCGGGCTACCGTGCCGGCCCTGGTGGTCGCCGACATGCTCCGCCATCCATTGAGATGGTTTACAAACGTCTCTGGCTCTGTTACAGATTATTGAAATATTTAAATCGCCTCGAAGAAAAGCGGTATTTCCTTCACCGTAAAGCTCGTATAGCGAGTTTATGTTTATTTAAAACTCAATGTGGCAAGACATGAAGGCTCATGAAATCCATTAATCATTTAAAAAAGTACTATGTACTTTGAGATATTCTGTACACATATGATTATAATCTTCCACTGCAAAGTTATACCGTAATATTTCTATATCTATGTATGGTGACCTATTTAAGAACTTTGTATGTGAATCATAGCCGGTAAGTATTGTTGCATTTTTAATACGAATACCAAAACATTGATTCAGAAGCATGGGTCAAGGGATCTTTATCGATTAGAGACAATAACATACCGTTCCTTTGACGTATTTTCATCTGGTTATATGTATATATCTGTAGCGCGAGCATGAGTAAATTGCGACGTTTTCGTATCGCCTTCGACTATTTTGTATAAAAAAATGAACAGCGCTGCGGCGGTGAAAAGTGGAACTAAAAATGAGTATGACAATTTTGACATTTCGTGAGTTACGTTTTCGAATAAGTAGTCTAAAAATGTTCCTGCTACCGGCACTGATCAACTGTAAGAATGCGAAATGAAGCATAAATACAACAAACCTAAAACTGCTAAAACTTACTTTATTATTGAAACGGCTACTTTTTTATTCCTTATTGCATGCGATGCGTTTTTAA
Organism: Falcaria lacertinaria; assembly: GCA_951449985.1. Lineage (NCBI taxonomy): Eukaryota > Metazoa > Arthropoda > Insecta > Lepidoptera > Drepanidae > Falcaria > Falcaria lacertinaria. Next base: position 3,581,086 of record OX602127.1, on the reverse strand, counting down.
TATGGGTCGTATTTTGACGCGGTAAAAGAATCTTAATGGCATTAATAAACACCGTTACGAGAGTTTTTGGCGGGAATCAGGCGGAGCGGTTGAGATTTTTTCCGGTGTCTCGTAAATTGTGATCTTTAATGTGTATTTTTGATGTCGTTACATGCAGTAAAGCTTCATTTAGTGACTGATTTATAGGAACATTGGAAATAATGCTATAATATGACTTTTGGGTTAAGTGATTTATCATTTTGGTCCATAGGTTACCTCTGACCTTAAGGCATATTACGATCTGCTACCTGTCGTGGTCTCCAGAAACTCCAATAAGCATTAGAATGTATAAAACTAGGCATGTCAATACAACAAAGATGAAACATTTTGTAACTTGAAAATTCTCTATCACACAACACTGACAAAAATAGTCCCTGAAGGGATTGATTGGCATACTTAGGAAGAACAAGAAGATGAAACACTGTTACAAACAAATGTCAAATTGACAACCAAAACATCAAATAGATATTCTTATGAAAACAACTTGGAACTTAAATTCTAATCAGGCGTACCGTATCGCATGCAATACATAATTCAAAGGATCGCCAATAAATATGGTGCGTTTTAGCCGAGTACATTTGCTATCGATCTCACACGTCTTATTACTTACAATCAAGCATATAAATTTGCTATTTATTTGCTTTGTCTAACCTGGAAAGGTTTAGGGTCAACCTGCACTTTGAAGTACATCGTTTTTAGGCTTCCGTACCCCAAAAGGAAAAAAGGAACCCTTTTAAGATCACTTTTTTGACCGTCCACCTGTCTTTCTGTCTGCTAAGTGAAGAGCTTTTTTTCTTAAGAACGCGTGAAGTTATCAAGTTTAACTTAAAATTAAATAACCGAGTCTATGGTCTTTTTCAGCTGTCATAAAATCAAAACTGAAGGTCAACGTGAAGAAAAGATATGACCGCTAATATCGCAAATTTTCTCATATTTTGTCACATTTCACAAGGGAATCAAAACCTATGGGGTACTTCTCGTTGGCCTAGAATCATCAAAATTCGCAGGAAGCAGTGTCTTGCAGCACATTTAAAAAAAAAATAACTATAGCAAAATATAAAAATATCTACTCCTCCATTCGTCTAGATGACGCTGCGTTTGTTTATAGATCGTATACGTGAGCGAGTCTGACTCGCACTTGGCCGGTTTTTATTAATAATCATTAATCTACAATAGTGGCAAAAAACCGTAAGATCTCTTAATAGGAACCGGTAACCGTAGCTTATATACGTTTTGGAAGTATGTATCACTAAATGCGTTACCAAACGTGTAGTTTATAAAGTTCTTATAAAGATTCATTGTGCTAGCAGCAAGTCTTTCCTGCCAGCATAACGTATCCTCGTGGAGCATAGATAACCTAACTCAACCAATACAACTACGCCAGAATAATAGAGGTATTTGAGTCCGATTTATGTGTACATACATACGATCAAAATTACGACTGGGGACTATACCTATTATACTACCTCCACCCCAGTCGTAATTTTAATGTTATCTAATTTCGTTGTTAATTCAAATTTGGATCAGCAGTTGAATGATAAAATAAAATGCCCCAAGTGTATGACGACCCTAACACGGAAAGTGTTAGCCTCCGGGCATATGTGCGATACAGCCTAATCTAATCTATCTAATGGTGAACTGAGAGAATAATAAATACGCACCAAGTTATGGCGCGCCTGCGTAGTGTTGTCTGGGAATTGTATTTATGCTCTCGAGTAATTTGAGGTCAGTTGATTGTGGTTCGATATATGTAAATATTCCAATATAGGGTCAAAAAGTTCTAGAATGGAGACCAAGTACTGGAAGACAGCGTCGGATGGCTCCTCACTAGATGGACCGATGACCTGAAGGTCGCTGGCATGCGTTGGATGCGGGCCGCATTGAATCGGTCATTATCAAAATCTATGGGGGAGGCCTATGTTCAGCAGTGGACCTATGTACAAGAATATAATCAAAGGTGCAATAGTAGATATTCACCCACTTTAGACACAGTGCTCTTAAACTTCGGTAACCAAAGACAGCTTTATTAAAGCGTTAATTTGCATTAAAACGCCTGGCCTCATATATTTCTAACTGAAACCTATTAATTTATGTTTATGATTCCTATGAATTGGCAGGCCTCTTATTTCATAGCCCAGTGTCAAATTCTGTTTGTGCTGAGAAGATAAATAATATTCTTTTGTCCAATAAAAACATAGAAGGGAATGTTTTACATTCCCTTTTAAACAAAATTTAAGTAGAACTCATTTTTAAGCACCAACAGATTTGTTATTTTATTATTAACTGTAAGTACCTCATTAATTCAACTTGTACATTACTACGTTTAAATAAAAAGAAAAAGACTAATAAGAAAAAAAAACCCATTAAACAGTAGGTAGGTATTCGTAATTTTAAAACATTTTTTGACCCATTGAAAAACGTACCTTCGCGTTGATGCTCTATGTAACTTAATCGATACCCCATTTCATCCGGTACTACCTATAATACAAGATTAATTTTATTGTCTTAGATAATCTGGCTCCTAGCAATTCCATTCACCATACATCATTATTCCGATTTCTGCGTTTGATAAATATATAGAAAATATCCTCGTTTAATAAATTACATCAACGGATACTTCTGACTTAATTACTTATAAATGATTAAATCCTTGCATATTTACACGTCTACATCACGATATACCCCGGTTGCCCTGTAATGATAGGTTAAACTCTGTTTTAAACTGGAATTCATAATTATTCACCGCGATATCAATCGGTTATATCGCTCCACAGATATCTATTGTGTTACTCAATTAACATTTTCTCGCTATAAATGAGGTGTGCAGTCATGCTGTAGTTTTCTGGAAGAGACATTTGTCAACACTAAACATACTTTAAGATTATCTTGTTACTGGTGTCTATTAAAAATACGTTTTTTTTCATGTCATTAATATTGTTTCAAAAACTCATAAAATATTTTTTTTACGGAGGGTTTTCTACTGAACAAATAATACTCTTTAATTTAAGCTATTTCTAATGACTGCGTTCGTATAAAAAATTTGCGCCTCGCATAATTAACTAAAACTTGAAAATCTGAGTACCTATACAAGGCGTTGTAACTTATTCAATTATTAATATAAAAGAAACAAAAGCGAATATAGATGTGATGGCTTATAGAATAAAAGAGGCACACATATTATTGCGCCAAGCACAAATAACATGGGATAAGCACAGGAGAATATTCTGAGATGTGATACCACGGTATAATGATCCAAATTAATTTAATTTAACATTTAAATAAGGTACTGTTTTTTTAACAACGAAATTATAATTATAACTCATGATCTTGCACTGTTGTTTATTACTTATGCCAACTAGCTTATTTCCCTTGCCATTTCCAGTGATCACTAAATCTGTGAACTTAGAACATTAACGTCCAGTGTTGAGGGGCATGCGTGTACACAGTTGATTTATAGACGCGATCCCGCTGGAATAGCTAATTTATGGACATTTGTTTAACTTTGTCATCGTGATCATTACTTCCATTTCAGCGATGAGCTCTGCATTAATCCAAAAGAGCAGGTGTTAAGCATTTTAATCAATCCATAAAATTATCTAAAACTAAATAATCTTTAGGTCATAATTGGATACTGTTAGGTTAGGTCATGAAAAAAATATATCCAGCTTAATGTAGTAATCTACATTTTATCACAAGACCCAGTGCGATTTTTAATAAATAAATTATTTTAAATTCAGTCCGGAATTCTTAGCGTGGACCCCATACAGTTCGTTTTGTGATATTACGACATATTGGTGCCGATAATGTACATACAGACATTGGTAAAGTTACAATTTATACGGATTATTGTCTTAATAATATTTTTACAATCAAGGAAAACGAATGTGGGAAATATAATTACTCATCATTAATAGATTGTTAGAGATATTACTAGTCGCATTTTCTAAGTACTCAATAACTGTCACGAAGATAATTCGTAATGATTTTATCCTTCTAGTAAAAACCCAATGATAGATCTGTTTTTATCCCTGGTTTTTGTTAACTGTTTTAAAGAACTGAAATGCTTAATGTAGGCAGTGTATGACTTCATTATTATAAATCTAATTATATTTAAGAGTTAGCGCCACGTAACAAACCACAACCAAATCACTGATGTGGCTATCTCAAAGGCAGTAATGGGTTCAGATATTTACGCAGTTATAATATTCTGTAGTATTGAACACGGACGGTAGCCACTTAACATCAAACTTGCCATACTAAGACTTATTAAAAAATACAACATGGGAGTAAAAACCAATACGAAATTACATTTCTTTTGAGAAAGCCAATAATTTGAAAAATACACCACTCAACAATGCACAAAGCATATTTATCTATATGAATACCAAAGCAAATCGCGGAACCAATAAAAAATAAAGCGGTAAGATCGCCCAGATTTAATGGTACCTACATAAATCCCCCACGTGCCGTAAGGTTGGACATAAAAACCACCGCTGGAGGCTATAAATCATAACTACATAAACACCCAATATGAGACGAAGCCTTAACAAAAAAGTCAGTTAAACAGAGTAATGACTAACAAAACAACGCGATAAATTTCAACTTAAAGAGGTGTTATAATTAATGTTTCCGAGGTAAAAGAGTGACCGTAAAGGGCCGGTTAATTTCTTATCCCTTTGTGCCGCAATGTCATAATTTGTAAGCAATGAACACTAATAATTTGTGCATACAAACTGCTGGCCATCTTGAAGGGCAATTTGTCCGGTTATTTTATTTGAAATTTGATTCAAGGATTTGTCTTATGCTATCAAAATAATGCTATATTAATATAAATGAATATTTTTAATTTTGAATCAGGTATTTTACTTAAGTAACTACCTATTATATACTAACAAAATTGTATATATATAATCATTTCTGATTTACCTAAGCCCTAATAATTATTTAGGTTGTACCGTTATACAAAGTTTTATCCTTACAATACTCACCTATTTGTAATTGAGAAAAACTCAATTCTCATTCAATTAAACGTCTGTCGTAGCATGTCTTTGGTTCCTTTACAAAGGATCTACAAGTGCTCTCGAACGATAAACTGTGCTCTACGTGGAAGCCCATAAAACAGTGTGCCACCACGTCTTAGTTAACCATTTGTTTATGTGAACCAATGAAATACTATTCCTTGCTTTCCAATGTCTTTGTTCGGGTGAAATCTAGAATGAAAATGGTTATTGAGTAAGTTTTAAAGCATCTTATTTGAATCGAAATCAAATCAATGTTCGTTATAAATTAACAATTGAAGCGTGTATTCACCTGCCATTAGTGATAACATTTAATAGCTTGTTACCATTAAATTTGTGTCGCTTGTTTGATATTGTATATTTTTTATTGTACTTTTTAGTATACATATTAAGACCAAAGCGGTTTTATCCGTAAAAAGATTAGATTTATTGCTTTGGCATAATAAATATGAAATTGTAAAATAAGTGGAAATAAAAAATAACAAACAATTGTGTCCTACCTAAAGTCGAAGAACTAAAATCTATAAAAAATATAAATGGTACAAAAATTTAAAGCCAATATTATCTCATCTTTTGGGTTTAAATGCCGAGATATGTCTGTATTTAACGAACCTTTAATGCCTTCAGCCGTATCTATAAATAATATCTGGTACCTCATTACTTATAAAATTTAGCTACTGTAAATACTTGCACCATAAAACTTTAGCATTTCATTTAAACTTTCGTTATCTTAATCAGTGAACAAAAGATATATCGGCCAATCTGTATGGAAAGCTGCAAATTGCAAATTGCTAAGACACAACCACTGGCGAACAGCGTTTAATTAAGTGGCACCTGGAACTATTAATCAGGCGTTTGGTTTTAACACTTGATTATAATATTAGTTTGAATCACCCGATAATTATTTATTCTGTTTCGAATTCCAGTAAATTAGGTATTAAAGTAATTTTAGGGTTTTGCAACTCATTTAATATTCCATTCGATACCGAGGAATTGTATAGTCCTCGACTTAGACTGTAGCTCCCCATTACAGGAAGTCACAGCTAAATATAATTTATATACCATCAAGGTGGCTAGCATACGGCCCTTCTAGTGGTAAGCGGGTACCTTAACTCATTGACGCTTGCAACACTAGGGGTTGCCAACCCTTGAATTTTTAACAAAGTTTCTGATATGTATGTATATTGCGTGGTGTTCCTGCGCTGAGTTAGGTTTCTTACTCCTCGGAGATGCGCATGCGGAGTACTGGTAGTAAAGATACCTAGTCATCCCTTTTGCTACAAGAAATGTGATTCCTCTCAACGTGCCTCTAGAACCGCAGGGGTCCATAGGCTACGGTGACCGCTTATCAAATAATATAGGACGAACGCTTCTTGCTATTTTTTTAATTATTTATTCATACAGCTTTTAAAGTTCCTCGACTTACATTTTTGTCAATTTCTCATGGTTCAAACACTCCCAAAAGCCTTAATTGGTAAAAATATTTAGAGTTCACGTAATGGCTTATCTTGATAGGGTAACTGTGAAATGCCTTGCCATATGAAGGTTTTTATGTCATAGAACAATGGAAACAGTATGGCCAGCATGATATCGAGTTGAACTGTTAATCTGCAAGAGATTACATTATTTACGAAATGTATTTAAAGTATGTAAGATGTATCCTAAATCCATTCCATCCCACGGTTGCCTGGAAGAGATCGCCGAGTGTGATAAGGCCGCCATTTGGACTATAATATGTCACACTGTATTCTTGTATTGTATTCCTTGGTGTTGTACAATAAAGTTTTAAATAAAATAAATAATAAATAATATGTGAGGTGAGTATACTATTATTGTTCTCCATTCAAAGTTCTGATACATTATAATTTCTAGGTATCTGAGATCACTTTTATTCTGCGACTCTCTGGCTTTATACCAGTCGACATTTTGGAAGCGTAGAAAGTCTTCTCTTCCTGGTTACCTGTTTAGTTAAACAAATTTCATCCAAACTCTTTCAAGACAATTATCTTTCAATTACTATACTTGTGTAATATTAACCTCACAAAAACTAACTAGAAATATAACAGCAATTATTGTTACTTATAAAACAAACTTTCCTATCGTCGACTTGTACTTAATCTGGCATCTAAAGTAAGACATAAAACTGTAGGCTTTGTCTTTGAAACGTGACCTATCAATACCTAGAAGTAGGGCTTCTGTACAATATCGTAAACAAGTCATATTCAGTCGCTAACCATTACATTTTGACGTATTTATTAGTATTTAAAAGGTCGTAACTCACCACACTGCAATTTCCAGTACTTGAGATATGAAGGCGTATTTCTTAGCTGTCCTGATAATACTCTATCATATCAGAAACGAGTCGTCAAAATTACCGTACTGACCATGATATAACATAGATTTCGATGATCGAATTTGATTGTTTGACCAAATCATGCCCTTATTATCTTCACTTAATCTAGAGAAAAGAAATATGATGATTTCTATATACCCGGCTCCCAAGTTGACAGTTACAGTTAAATACCACTAGGTTGACAAACAAGCATGTGAAATATGGAAAAAACAGATTTTTTGAAATCCATGCCGAAATTAGCGCTATAAACAGTTTAACTGTAAATTTGTAACAAAGACACATTACAAGTAAAACAAAACACCGTATCATTTTACTTTATTTTGCCATATTTTAAGTAGTACGAACTATTAAAAATACAATACAAGTCACCTGCGTGAATATTTTCTTTACATTGGTACAGGCTTTGGGGACAATATACAGAGCTTAGGTGCCGGTACAATTGTATGATACATTGACGATGTTATCGCGTGTGCAAATGCTGCAGCCTGCAGCTCATACTGCCTTGACAGAGAATATATATTTTTTCCTGCAAAGTACATATTTGAAATATTGCGTTAACAGATTGAATTTTACTTTTAACCAACCTAAATTAAAATCTTCACGCGTTCCCGAAACGGTCTTTGGGGGAGAAGAGGCACTACGATCTACATTTACAAAAAGTAAGCGATGGTGAATCCGTTATTATCGCCCAAGCATGCTTTTTATGATTAATTTACTATTTATATAATTTCTATTTAAAATAATCGACCAAGAGACATAAGAGACAAGGCTTCATAAAAACTCCAAAATGTTTCACAACGAATTAATTACAACATGTGTACCAAATGTATATATATATCAAGAGCAATGTATACCCAGCTACGATATTTTTAATAATGAGACAAACGATACCAGTATAGTATGTTGAAAGGGGACAACTATAAACTATCATTTCTCCTCGAAGCGTAAGTTTAATTAACGTCTTGTTACACCAACTAAAATGAAGTTGTTCGAATAAAATAGCTAAGAAATGAAGGGACTGGCCGAGACATAAATTTTATGTCTCGCTTTACTCAACCAAGTTTGAGATTAAGTTCCAATCAATTATTATGTGGTATTCGGATGGTTTATGAAGTTTATTATGTATTCATGTTATAATTGACTTTAATGACTGTAAAAATAGGGTCAGAATTTACTTGGTATACTTTGAATCTATAATTTATTTAAAATGTGGCAAATCTGTATTATGTTATATGATCATTTGTTTAAACTTTTAGGTTTCTATTTCACATGCAGGTATACGAACAAAATACAATTAATATTAACGATGGTAAATTTTATCAATCTCACATAGCAATAATAAATCAATCGAACGACCATCACCCTATAAACCATACTTAGACCTTCATAAATGCATAAGGCATAGGGCCTGAACTGAATAAATGATTTTGATAAACTTGCAAGGCACAGAAGTCGTAGTCGTATTTTTGAAGAGGTGGTTGTTACCGCAGTGCCCTGGTACTGCACTATCGTTTTCCTATTGCCTCCCAGTTCCAGAACTCTGTAGCTTGTAAAATTCCGGGATAAAATTTATTGCAATAATAATCTATAAATCTCGAGGCAATAAACGCTATGCAGTCATACAGTCAATTGAAGATCAGCTCGTTTTATTACAAGTTCAAACCAATACCGCTGTGACGTTTGAACTCTGTAAACTTCAAACGAACTTTACATAGAAGCAGAGCTGCAACTTTTTATAGGCGTAATATCAAAGTTACAACAATCACAATGGCCCATAGAGAGCAGTAAAATTTTATTTCACTCGCCCACTTAACCTGTGACGTGTAGAGTCGACGGAACAGGGGCACTTAGCCCTAATAGTCGCGTCATTACTGTAAATACTGAATTGATTTTGTTCAAGTAAGGTTGCGCGTTACCACTGGATCTATACTTGCATGTTAATTCTCACGCTGAGTTGCTCAGAGTAGGCATAAATAATATGAACACCAGTTTTAAGTTTCACGATCTCTTCATCACCAAATCTTATGTCTGAAATATGATTTAATGTTGCCAGATATCATCATATGAGAATATAAACGGCTTTACAGAAGTATATTCAATCTCAAAAAAAACTTTTGAATTTTTTTTAAATGGTTATTCCAAATATGCTTATGTTAAAATAAATGCAAAGGGTACGGTATCAGTTGATAAATACTAAAATTAATAAAAACATGTGACTTACATAACCTGATCGCATCTCACTGTTAGCCTCATAAGATGAAATCGAAAATCAGCAGTAAGTGCTAGGCTAACCCATTTAGACATTGTCATTTGGTTTTCAAAGCAACTGTTTGGAATCGCTTTTTTGTACGTATTACTTTTATGGATACTTAAAATATATATTATTTCCCTATAAAATACCTTTATTTCGTAGTTCTGTTTAACTGCGTATCAAATAAAGGGCTTCTGAAGTCGTTCGCGTCCCAATTTTGAATTTTGTTCCTGAATAAATAAATAATTTAAATTAGTTATTAGGTAACTGAACCCAACGGAAGATGTAATAACACTAAACAGTGCCGGTAGCAGGATCATTTTTTGACTACTTCGAAAACGTAACTCGCGAAATGTCAAAATTGTCATACTCTTTTTTATTTCCACTTTTCACCGCCGCAGCGCTGTACATTCTTCAATACAAAAATAGTCGAAGGCGATACGAAAACGTTGTAGCTAATTATTCATGCTCGCGCTACTGATGTATTGTGTTTCTGCGGTGAATAAGTTTTCCAAAGTTCTTTAGAATGCACTGTGCGTCTCTTTGAGTGATACAGTGAACTTGATATTAATTTGGCAACGTGCTAGTGATGACTACTTCTCATCTCGTGGGCCGTACTTTGCCTGTTATTTTCCCACCGTTATTGGATTATGGTATCACCATACTTCCCCAATCAAATGGGCATCGATATTTCTAACTACAAATTGCTTGTTGTATGTTTCTAGTTGTCTATGTGCAAGGAGTTTAAATGTGATCACACCTACTACATGTTTGAGGTAATTGACTACATAGGGGCCAGAGATAACCCGACCTCGTTCCGTTGTAACAATCGTGATACACAAACCAACGCGTGATATATCTTAGCAATTAACCGATTAAGATCATTTTAATTTATCCGCACTATAATGGCATTCTAATTTGAATATAATGACACGTGGATGTGTAGTCAAATAAATGTGTAACTTGATAAAATATAGTATATGAATTGTGACAGTGTGTTTGGTGTAGTCTGTCTATTACAATATACGTGTTTACGATCATAACTATTTTTTTTACCGGTTTACATGCGGTTGCTGTTATAGGCAAAGCATACTTCACATAAAACCTATTTTGAGTAACATGACCTATCAGACAATAAAATTAGTCCTATTTGCAAGAATAAGAACAATCAGCTAACACGGTACGCTAGTCAAATTACCGACATTCTCCAAGAGATCAGACGAACCACTTAAGTGATCATACGGCAATATAAGAAAGGACCAAATTACTTTGTTTCCAAGTTACATTCCCAATATAAAACAATAACGGCAATAATTTGAAATTGGAATGCCTCCATTATGTTTCTATTAGCGCGGCACGTACTGCGTATGCGCAACGGTAGCTTCGATTATTTCGCTGTAATCTGGTTATAGTTTATTATTACCTTTAACATTTCGCCGACAACACAAATAAAAGAAGGTACTATATTTATCCCTTAGCAATCTGAGTGAAATATAAGTAAGAGGTTCAGCGAAATGGCGGCCACTTTCAACATTTTTAGTCTCTTCACAAACTACCGTATGACAACGAAATCGTTGTTTCATTGATTAGAAAATTTTGAATAAGTTAAAAACAAAATGTCCTAAGCATGTACACTTGTTTAGGGTTATTGCAATAGAAATTAGATTCATATACACTATAGGGACATACGACTTTTGCTTTGTAGCTAGTCAAGCAATATTCTCTATTTGCATATAATATCCTATATTCCAATGAAGTAATCATGATCTCGTGTACAGAAAATAACTTTTAACCATTACAATTGCCTTCTGAAAAAACAAAAATAAATATACCCCGTTCCTGATTTAAAGAACTTCCCTGTCAAATTACAAGGATATTGGTGACTGATAGATAGACAAATAGGGATACATTCACATTTATGGTATGAAGAAGTAAAGGCCTGTTATAACATTCCTATATAAAGACATAGCCAGTAGGATAGATATATAATTCTGGCTAGATCTCAGTCGTTAAGACCTCCATCATCTAAGAACCTATTTGAAACAATCACTAATCTCAGGCTATGTTCAAGGCGCCTCATCTCAAACGCTGAGTACGTGTGGCCTGTAGGTGTGAGCAGATTGTGATTATTATGTTAGTCCCGTAACGAGGTGCTTGCTGCCCCTTTGATCCGACGGACCGCTTGTCGACACTGCATTATATTTTGTTATGGTAACTTATTAAGTATTCTGTGTTTGGTGGGTTCTATAGTTCCCGTGGCTAAGTATAGTGAGGTGGAAAATTCGAAAATCGGCCTTAAAGATCTTGGATAAAAGTACCGCAGATGTAAGTGATTTTTGAAAATTTCAGAAACACAAAGGAATGTCATTAGGGTTATTATAGGATTAACGCCCGATCCCAAATATTTTCGTGAATTATCTTATTTGCTGGCAAAGGATATTAACATTTTTGATTTCGATACAAGATGTCGTTGTCATACCTTAAATTTGCTCTGTCTCTGTTTTCAGAAAGGAACTATCGATCTCTTACATCCAGTAATGTCACTAACGACGTACTAGCTACTAACAGTGCATTTACATTGAAATTTAAAGTTATAGTCCCCCATGCTATAATATTTAAAGATATAACCCTCCATTTTATATATAACACAAAACTTCGCAAATAGCTAGTAGTACTTGCTAAAGCTATTTCGCAAAAGCCCAGGGGTCACGAGGTCGTTAGAGGAGAATAAATAAGTAGGAATATTTGAACTGAGGAAAAAGTAAAGCAAAACAAATGTGTGCTTTTCAAACACTTGACAGGCCCATTACCGCGAACTATCACCGCACACTGAGGGCTGGACCCTTTACCTTGCAGTAAAACTTAAACGTAATAAGAATAATATTGTTCTGATTCAATTTATTACGGAGCATTTGGGTACATCCGTTGTAAACATATGTTGTTTTTCAACAAAGCACTGTGTTCGTGTTAATACTTCTTTTTATGGAAATGATGAGTCTGATTTTACTGTGGCACCAAACTTGTAGAAACATTATAGTTGATTTTATTTGAGTTCGAAAATCTGAATTTTCACACATTTTTGTAGAAAATAGGATTTTAAAATTACTAAATCAAATTAAATGTCCAACTTTGGTGCCATAGTAGTAAAAGCTCAGACGAACAAGCTCTGACAGAATATGCAAAAAAAGCGTTGGGCGGCAATTTTAAACTTGGACCAAGGCTATGAAATATGGATGATGTCCTTTAGGCCCTAATCAGACTGTAATGAACTCCACAATTCTCCACTGCTTCAATTTTTTTTTTCTTATGCTACTTAAAACTTATGTCCGTATTGCGTTCATTCCTAGCTCACTGTGCATAACTTGAAGCCAGCCAGGCGCCGACGACGGACCGACACGCAGACACGCAATTAAATAATGCTGCGAGTGTTCACACTAAATTCAATATCTCGGAGCGAATTCTTTTAGATCTACGACGCTTATGATCCTGTTTGCGTAACTAACTTTTCTCGATTGTTTTGGGTTAAACTCACCTACCTACTAAAAAGTATTTTCGAATGTCCTTATTTCAGGATTAAGAAACTTTTTAAAATGTATTAATTTCTCGAATTATTTATTTTTATTTAGAACGCGTATTCATTAAAATTACCTAATATATTCGAATGTAGAGCAAATGAGAGAAATACAAATTCCTAATAGGTAAACTTTTTCGTAAGACAAACTAGGTTTTTTTTTTAACTTCGTTTTATATGTCTTAACTTAAAGGCATTTCTCGCTTCACGCTTTCTATCTTCTATTGCCACGGCTGTCAGATTAACACGATTTGACGAGACCGCTGGTCTAGTGGTTAGTACACCTGACTGCTACGCTAGAGGTCGTGGGTTCGATTCCCGCCAGGGCAAACATTTATGTGACAAATATGTTTGTCTTGCGTCTGGGTGTTTGGTATGTATTATAAGTATGTATTTACAAAAAAAAAGTATATAAGTATTATATCAGCTACTGGTTCCCATAGTACAAGCTTTGCTTAGTTCGGGGCCAGATGGCGTTGTGTGATAATGTCCAAATATGATTATTATTATTATTAACAGTGAGAATAAGTAGTACCAGTCCACGTTAGCGCAATTCAAGAACAGTTGTATGTAACAAAACACGCTTTGTTTTCCTAGACAGTTCCCACAGCGAGACTAATTTGTCTGTCTGCTCAACAAAATATCGTTTTCGCACTCCAATTTTGCATCTCTTTATAATCGGCTAAAATTTCTTTAACATTTTTTTTAACGTACTGAGATATGTATCTGAAGAATCTTATATACTTAAGAGCAAAAAACCATAGTCATTGTCTTTCTTAATACTTTCGTAATTTTTTAAGTATTATGTATTAATTTTTTCTTGAATAAAATATGTATGTAAAATAACATGAATTATTAATGCAACATACTGCATTTTTTTTCTAAAACGTAAATAATGAAAAAGAATCTAAACAAATACGAGGTATATAATATTAATACCTAGCTGATTTATTTTAATACATTATCTTAGACCAAAAGCGTAGAATTCAATATTATATTTCGTACCTGAAAATTAATATTTTATTCCTAGCTGGATAATATATTTATTAAAAATAAAAGCGCTATTAACAAAATCAAGTTACATTATAAAAAACATTCCCAAAAAAACTTTATCAGTACTTTTGTAACAGCCTAATATCCACTACAAACACTACCTACATTAGTTAAGCTCAAATGACAGGGCGCATAACTCACAACACACCAACCATTACTGTAAGTCAAAATGGCGGGCAACTATCAAAGAGAAAGCTCGCGAGCTCTCACATCATTCTCCATGGTCTACTCTATGGAACACTTGCAAAACACAACCCTACATCGAAGACCACAAACAAACTTACACCTTAAACAAGTCAAGATAGGGCTTACTTCAGAGTATGCTAAAGCGTTAATTCCGTTCGTTTTTGGTATGACAGGGTTAAATTTATCAATTTATGAAGATTGTTCGTTGTCTTGCACTATTAACACGTTAACGTTCGAGATTGTTGCTAAATATTAAATTATAGAAGTTTCACGCGCTGTCGATAACGCACGGTGGTGTTGCGAACTTAATAGGCTTGTGAACACATAACTCACCACTCTATACTCGTCCTCTGCCATTGCACGATTTGCCTTTCTCTTCCCAATTAATTTATGTGTTAATTCACTAAATTCGTGAGACTGATGAGTGCACGAACAGCCCTTTCAATTTAAATAAAGGAATCCAGTTAGTTATGTTTGAGTATCCTGAAAATTGAATAAAACATTTTCTGTTTATCACATTTTTATAATCAATAACCCCATTTACATTAACTTCTCAAATAATTACAACATGTATACCTACAGAATAATAGTCATCAAACAGGTACGTAGTAATTTTTCAACATTTCGAAATTCAATACCGACGAAGCGCAGAGAATCAGAATGGATGGATAGATAGATATATACAATTCTCCGTAAGCTTTATGTAGTGCTTAAGATTACTAAAACTATAGTTATAACAAATTCGTTGAATTTAAATATATTGTATTTTACTGTATGTAAATTAATTTTGACAACTCATTGGGCTTTATTGAGCTAAATAACATACTAGATTTAAATAACTTTCAATAATTCGTTTAATTTATTTACATAGCCGATTACAGATTACTATAATAATGACGTACTTTCATTGGGGCGTAGATTGCCAATACATGTGTATATATTATTTACGAGGGATCGTTGCGAATACATTTTAATACAGTTTCTACGGGGGGTACATAGATAGATAGGTCACAAATGCTACCTTTCGATTAATGTTCTTTAAACTTGTAGAGATTTTTTATAGTAATTATATCTACAAGAATACAGATAAGCGATTGAACGACACCCATTATCGCAAACTATATAGTTAAGATAATCTCACTTCTCGCAGATACATCACACCATCACCTTCATAGCTATTATAAAAGAACTAATATTGTCAATGGCACCTTGCTTCAAGTGTAGTTACTTACAATTCTTACATACACTTTCAAATTTATTAAACAGAAATTAAACTATCTATAAACAAAAATTATATCTTATAATAATAACATACTAAAACTTAACTAGAATTAATATATTATTAGTTAAAATGTTTCTTTATAGGTAGATTAACTTTAATTATAGCACTTCAAAGATAGAGAGAACTTTTCTAATTTACTCAGGCTACGACCTACCTGGTAGTAAGCGGTACTGTAGCTTATACATCGATAGACGTTACAAATAAAGAATCTGTAACGCTGCGTTCGATCTATTGAAATTAAGTGTTGACTATGTAGTTATAAAAATTGTAAGCTTACACATACACGTTTTACCCATTCTCTTATAATCTTAAATTTACATAAGTCAAATTAGAGCACTAACACAGACGTAGTCGTTGCAAATCGCCTGTCAAAGAATGCCTTAGCAAAGGTAAAACTCACTAACTAAAAGGCTTATACAGTTTATTACTTGTGAGATACCAAACGTTCTCTAGTCGCCCATAGACAATCAGAAAAAAACCGATTTTGAAGCTCGTTTAATTTCAGAATCATGAAAATATTCATTTTTTTTATTAATCCGAGGTCACAAGAAACCTTGTTATAATTGACTAGCCTCCAACATAATTCTAGCTCGCAAATAATTGACTTTTAAGACGCTAACAATTAAAAATAACTATTTCATTTAATTCAGACGAATCATAACTTATATAACTTTGCAAATTTCGTCAAATCTGTTAGTTTTCCTGACGATAGTTTCTCAATTAAGACGCTTAAATTTCAGAAACCATTTAATTCTCTTACTAAATTAATAATAAAATTATTTATTTTAATATCTATAATTTTGAATTATCATTTAAGTATTCAATTCAATTCCATGAGACAATCCAGTGCAATTTATTTGGAGAGGTGAATATTGAAAATCACACTTATAAAAATGTTTAACGTGGAAAACACATAAATATATTGTTGCTAACAATTTATTTTTGTAGGAATATACCTACCACGTACTATACCAGTATCACGTAGATTCCACAACATTTGGAAGATATCAACGACTATCACAATGCTTTAACATTGAAATTATTTGGCTCATCTTATTAATGTTACGCACGTTACCATTTCAATAAATTGCATTAAAACTCAAGTCTCAGTCAAGTCAAGTCAAATCTGATTTGAGTACGCCTTTCGCCTCTATTTAGACACACCTTTTGAAGTGATTTTTCAGTTGAAAGTAGCTTGTATTAGTCGCCTTTGCTCAACAAAGTCCTTTTTATCCAAATATTAGGAAACTTTTTACATATGAGCCCTTGCATGAGCCATATCTATCTCAAGGCACGCAAATAAATTACTGGACAGAGCTAAGCTTGTCGTTGTTTATCAAATATTTACAACCAAGAATTTGCAAATATAGGAATACTTCGTTCCATATAAGGTTTGAAACATGAAATAAATGAGAAAATCTGAAATTATATCTCTTCGTGACATCCCCATAATAAAATAGCACAAATTCTGGTCTTCCTTGCTAAGCGACAAAGTCTCCGATTTACGTTCGTTCGTTTTATATTTCCCCCTTCAAAATTTGTTTATTTTAATTATAAATTTGTATTGTATGTTTTATAGAACAAATTATTTAAAAAATCAGCTCCTCGAGTCAAGTGGGATCCAACGGATGAGACGAATAAAATTACATGTACTTTCCTGTAATGAGAAATAATTAACATTAATATAAGTACAAAATGTATACATTTCTGGGAAATTCAAAAACACCACATGCTGTATTGAAATGTGTTATAAAATGTTTAAAGCAAAATGTGTCTAAGAACGTATTACTGTAAAGTCAAAATTATCTACAGCGTCTAATGTACTCATTGATGTTTATGATAGTGTGAAAATGAGCCGTGACTTTGTGTGGGTGAGTAAAACGCAAGAAATTTGAATCAATATCATGAAATATGTAGTTCTTTATGATGTATGTATAGTGTGTAAAAATACTGCAAAAATCCATTACAAAAGATTCACAGCGTGATAGAATATCGCAGTCAAATAACGCTTCCCATTTGTAATATTGTGCGACTGCTACATTTCCAGAGTTCTTCGACGAGGAGATATGCTGGAGTAGGAAGACATGTTCATCCTGCATACTACTTAAACCACAAATCCTCTCCTCTCCACATATAGTTGGCAATTTCATCCCATGCCATCGGTCAAGCCTGTTTGCCATCTATGTAGTTTAAATGAATACCCTCAATCGCTTTCTGGATCCAATCTTGATATGACTTCAGAAGTCTTATTAAGCAAAGTCGTTTAGCAAGACTTCTGACTTAGCTGGTTCATTATTTCAATTCAAGCACTATTAATGATACAATATGTTTTACTTACGATCTCAGCACTATTCTATGAAAAGCATACGTGCAAGAAGAAGGAAGAGGAGTGCTATTACTCACAATGGTTAAGAATAGATGGCATAGTGCCATTGACGGTAGCGGCCGCGACGGCGCCCCCAGGGGTCGGCGCGCCACGGTACCGAACTAACCAAACATTTGTTTAATGTTATCACCTGCAAACAGCCGTAAGCAGAACTTATGCCACCAAGCGATCTAGCTACTGCCTTGGCTATGGGCTTCAGACGGAACTGGAGCATAGAAGCTAATGATGTCTGGGTACAGTCCTCAATGCTAGAGAACTGAGTCAACATCAGATATCAAAATAGGCATAATAAACGTTACTTCTTTACCAACAATTTAATAAATATATCGAAATAGATAAATATTTAATTTAAGGGTAGTCACTCACTACTTCGGTGAGCGTGACCAAAATTGCAAAGTATTCTGGAATGCATTTCCACAATTTATTAGATTCTATACTCCAGACTATTTCATTGTGTTGAATAACGAACAGTTAACAGTCAATACAGTCACTAGAAGTTTTGAAGATAGGACAGAATTTGATAGAACATTTTTGCATTGCTACACACCTATTTTAAACATCGATTAAGTACGTGTTTTCTTGCACTTAGCAGGTCACTTTACAATGAACAAGGATGCAACGTCTAATAGCCAATTGAAAAGTTGAGATTGGACACACGATAATAAGGACACGAGTACTATTTTAATGTATACTAGTGGTTAACTGAATCTGGTACGAAATGAATATGAAAAGGAAACAAATTTAATAAATTCAAATTTAATTTAAAAAAAAAAACGTTGCCGTTTAATTAAAGAATGACTAAATATTTAAGTGAAAAGTGGAACTCCTTTTGTTATTTTAAGATGTGTCCTAAGAAGGGTTCCTTTTAATAAAATATGCCAACAAATAATTTTCAACGCGTGTCAAATTTCAACTTTAAATAACATGGAACATTTATTTTGGTTGCTTTAAGCTGACATAGACAACGACCATCGTATATTTACATTCAAAGTAACCAATGCTACTTACCGAACAGTAGGCCTATTATTACGATTCCGATCACTCCCATTATTATCATCATCTATAACATAGAAATCGTTAATTAGCTTCTTCGACGTCATTTGTCAAGAAAAAATATTTATTCAACGTTAGTGACATTTGGAACACTAATATGTATGTCTATATTTTGAGAAAATTGGAACAAAAAAACGCGCGAAAATTTTAAAATTTTGTACATTTAGTACCTTTAAGTTTTGTAACCAGAACTTGTTCTTCAAACTCTTCGCCTGCTGTTCAAATTGTGATGCGCCTTGCTGAAGCGCATCTGGGAACATTAAATTTTCTTTGAATAAAACTTTACATTATTTCGTTTGAAGGGTGATGGTGGAAGTATCTAAGAACATAGGAAAGTGGCTCTTTTTTCTTAAAAGCATAATAGAGACGTATATATTATTGTGGAAAAGGTGCTCCTGACCTACCTGCTCGGTCATCAAGTTCTGACAATTTGGCGTCACGATCCAGTACCTTCTCAACATTTGTCTTCATAATGTCTACCACCTGAAATGTATAAAATGAATTCATTCATTTATGTTTCACATTCACCGCCTTTCACTCTAATATATATAATCACACAGGTAGATTGGAAACCTTCGTCATTGACATTAATACAAATACGATCAATACCACTTAGGTATGCTGTTAAATGACGAGTTGATCAAAGCATGTTTCTTTTATGACTATGGGGAAAATATTAACGGTATATTTATTTTATTTTTGCATATGGGTGTTCGGGTTGTATTCAAAACAGTTTAACCATTTTCAAAAAACAGAACTTAACCTATCTACTACATATGGGTTAAATATCCTACTAGAATGCTCTTTGCTTAACAACGCCTGAAGTCAAACCTACTACCTGCAGCTAATAGTTAAGATGAATACATCAAGCACTGTATGTTTGCTTATGTGTTACTGATTTTTGTATAGGTACTTTTCTGAGAAGTATATCTAGTGATTTCAATTTAAAAATAATTATATCCTTTTATGAAAATAAAGAGTAATTTCCAATTTTCTCCTCAGCAACAACGGCCCGCCGAAGCCGGCTAATTTTTTTACAATTTGGAAGTAGTTCTTTATAAAATGTAATCAAATGAAGTTTATTTTTATTTTAAAGGCAGGGCTTGCCATCTACCGCCTATTTAATATCGGGGGGCACGGGAGCGCCCCCGCCGATTGTAATTACCTCATCAACTTGAGCCTGTGTCTGCTGTAGCCTTCTCTGCGCAGCAATCTGCTGGGGCGTGCGCGGTCCACCGATGATCTCGGCATCTGCACCGGCTTCTGGCGCCAGACCTCCTGGAGTACCCTCAGCTGCCCTAAAGTATAAAACAAGAAAGAGTGACATTCAATGTAAATGAAAAAAATACGTCAGTTGTTTTTCGAGATGCACTTTTGTTCAGCAGCGGACATCGGTAGACCGATATAATGATGTTTGTCAAAATTTTCTGTATTTGTAATGCATTAATCAAATAAAACACCCGGCTCTTGGCAAGAAGTAATTGTAGCCTGCAGATTTGCGTCACCAAAGGTAACATAACGTGGAGCTATTTAAAAAGAGCTGATAAAAAATAGGCCGAGTCGCACACCGAGGGTTCCGTACTGTTTGCAATAGTAAAAAAAATATCTTTTTTTGTAAAATATAGCAATTCACACTCTATGTTCATTACAAACTCTCTCTTACTCTCGGGTACCATTATTAAGAGACAGCAATAAAACTGGAATAGGTAATCAGTTTAATCATGTATATTTGGGCCCTTATACTGTAATCGAAAATGTTGCACCTAATGTTAACTCAAAATAAGAAAGGAAAAGATAAATTTGGTCATAAAAAACGTCTAATCATTACTTTCCTTCGCATATCACACAAGCTATCCGACTCATCTTCAGTTTCACTATCTTAATCTTGAGAGGAGGTAGGCAGAGGTGTTAAGGCACCCTTTCGATCGTTGTCTTCCTGTGTAGTTCTTTTACTTTTAGTGTATTTAATTTACATTAAAAAGAGAGGTAGGGCGATTTGGGATTTCCCGTGGGTTTTCCCATTTAAATTGGAGCCTCCCGACTGGGGACTGTACCTCCACCTCACAGAAGACCGCAGTGAAACAACACTACTTGATGTAGTGTTGTATTTCTGCGGTAAGTAAGGTTGCCAGTGTTCCACAAGGATACGCTGGGCTAGTAGTAATGCTGCTAGCACAGTGAGTCCTCATCAACAACATGGTTGGCAACCCGTTAGTGATACCCCTAGTATTGCTAGCGGCTACAGTGACTGCTTACCATCAGGTGGGCCGTAATATATTATTATCCGATATTGAATGTGAAATAAATGGGATGTAAATCAAGTGTTTCTGACAACGGCCAGCCAATCAATATAAACGTGGCAACCTGCCAGCCAACCGACGTCATGAAAATGTGCCAAATGCCACTAACGACTTTGCATGTTATACTCACATACCTATTTAAGTAAATTAATAAAACAGAAACATGCAAGCTTTTAGTCATTCATCACTTTTCACTGCTAACTGCTTTCTCATGGTTTCAAAGATCATTGCAATTTTGATCATTGCAATCATCATCAGTAACAAAACATTAACAAAGTAAAGTTGTCTATCTATAGGTAACATTACCGTGTCATTTAATGATACTACAAGCAGTGTTTTTCATTTCTTCATGGGTGAAGTGTAAAATTCACTAGGCAAAGCACTTAGTATACGCCATGTGGCAATAACTTAGGAGGCAATTAACTTAAACCAAGTTAGGAGAACCAAGAGAGTATTGAACTTTATGTAGACACGAAATGTAAGGAAGATTTTTTTTTCTTACATAAAAATGTACAATATATATTTTTAGACAAATACCTAAGTAAAGGGACCTATACTATTCTATCTAGTGTAATTCTTGCGTTGAAAGGTCCCAGACAGGCGATATGCACGTGCGAACTCATTAGTAACGCTCACAGGGTATATAAATCTAACTTTCATCCCGAACACTAACAGATTTTGTAGTGGAAATAGGTCGCCACTATGGCCGAAACGATTGAACGAATCAAGACACAATGTCTTGAAATTGATTCCCACATCGAGTCAAAACTGTATGACTTTTTTATGATTAGAACTTTGCATATAATTGATAGGAAAATGCCCTTAGAACAAAGATATACCCACCACAAGTCGCGTTGGAAACTAAAACAGCTTTGTCAGGTTGATTGGGTGTTCACTGTACGTCACATTTTTACCTACCTCTTTGAGGTGTGAAGATAACTTAAGAAAATGTCGAAATTTTCTAAAAAAAATATTTTAAGAAAACCGCTAATAAATTTCAGGCCCAACAAGGCATTTATGAAGTTCATTAACTCCATACATCAACTGTCCTAGAAGAACCGGCGTGAAACTGGTAAAATAAGTATTTGTAAAACATTGTCAAAATAATTAAATTCGTGCTATATAATATGACTCCCACTACCTTACACATAAAAAAGAATGCAAGCTACATCTGCCTTGCGCAATAATAATGCGGAAGAAGGTAAAACGCCTAGCGCTTGTAGTTTTCAGTTTTGCATTTCTACATTGAACTACGTCACGATTGAACTAGATACCTTTATGGCATTATATATTCCCTGTATCACATCATATTAATATTTCTGCGGATGATAATTTAAGTTCATTTAGTACAAAAAAATTAAGTATTATTAAAAGTTTTCCTAAATAATCTATCCATTGTTTTAATTAAACATCCTGAAATATGTATTTTATCTTTTACGCAAAGCAGAGAAAATTAAATGTTTCCTTTAACACACTCTTCTTTCTTGTAAATAGACACTTCAACCGGAAACATTTTATCGTAAAACAAAATTTTGCAATTCAATTTAAAACAGCAAATCTTCTAAATATCAGAATAATGCAGGAATCAACATTTAAAAATATAAAAATAAACTTACATTTTATTTTCCTGTCACACAAAATCTTTTATGATAAAAAATATTAGACCCAATTGTTTAATGCTGCAACAGTCGCTAGCTTTCAGGCAGGCTTCAGGAGAACACTACCGCAAAGCGAATGTAGGCCGCAGTAACCTCGCACACACAATGCTTTGGCGAGCTTTCAGAGCTTCTACACTAAAGAGTTTGACCTACTGTAAGAATAATTTTATCTTGTGTGTTAGAACTCTTCACAAATGATTGTGATGAAAATTATTAAGGTTTTTTATTTATTAATTCTTTTGCATTGGAATTTACGACTCTACTGTCATAACTGAAATAGTAATTCTCTTGAATTTTAAAGGGGCCACATAACGTGTTCGTTTACTTTCGTTATAATTTTGTCTATTCATCTGATATAAATACAAAAATTACATTCTGATATGTTTAAAAATATTAGTACTTAATTTTATTTAAAACGAGATATGCAAAGCGGTTTCCCACGTGCATACAAACTTCGTACTCCCCTCTTTACTACCTCTTACTCCATTAGAAATGTATTTAAAAAACACTTCTTTTCTAGCTATTAGTCGCGCATTTGTCTATTTATAATTCAAGATCAACTTTTGTAATAATGCCACTATATACTTACTGCGATTTTGTGATAAATGAGTTAGTAATATTTCATTGTTATAATTTTTTTTTATTTATACCTCTTAAGCTCTTTTCCACGGGCCAGTACCGCCCGCCCTTCCGCGCACGCGTGGCACTGGGAGTAGGCATTGATCCGCGCACTCGTGGGGTAGGTCCGGGGCCCTCTGCACGTGTCCCTGCAATCAATGAATGTGCCTGAATGTACTTGGATGCATTGATTTAAAGGATATGTAGATAAGGTACTATCTCTGTCTTGTAGCCTCATCAAGAACAAATTTCGACGACGTATTCATATCGGAAAATAAATAGCGCCGCGCCGACGAAAAGTGCAACTAAAATTTTGTATGAAAATTTAGACTTTTTGAGAGTTAAGTTTTCGGATACGTAGTCAAAGGTGTTATCGCTACCGATACTGGTGTCCAAGGTTTACAATATTAAAGTAAATTTAAATGAGATTTATTTGATAGCCTAAAGACATCTTATCTTGCATAATGAAAGATATTTTTCTACTACGAAAATGGCAAGTAAGATCATTTTATTTCATAAACGCTTGCAATTACAAGGCTAACGCGGTATCAACCCCAAATGGTGTGTCAGGAATCGCTACTAGAAGTATAAATTAACAGTTAGTTCATCCCGTACGCTCTCAGGACGTCATATTCCTGAAAATCTTCACAAGATAATAACACTACAAGGAAGCGATATTTGACTTAAGACCGATTAACTTTTTTGCTGTCATTTATCCAGCGTTAAAAAAATAACACATTTTCACAACTTATTGACGAGACCGCTGGTCTAATGGTTAGTATAACCGACTACTAAGCTAGATGTCGCGGGTTCGATTCCCGCCGGGGCAATCAATTATGTGAGACACATGTTTGCTCTGCGTCTGGGTGTTTGGTATGTATTTACAAAAAAAAAGTATACAAGCTGCTGGTTCCCGTAGTAGGTACAAGCTTTGGGCCAGATGACGCTGTGTGATAATGTCCAAGTATTATTATTAGGTAAACCATCGACACTGTTTTTGTTCTTCTTGTTCGAGGCACCAAGTCGCAAGTAATGACCGCACACCGGCGCTTGATGCAGCGTGCGTACGCGCAATAAAACTATACGATTACCTAAACAGTGTTAGCTTAGTGTGGATATGCTCTATGATTTATAAAAGAGGATTTAAACGTTAGTTTAGGGTATATATGGGGCATTATACCTTTTTTTTTATCGTTACAGTAATTAATAATAGTATAAAATTCTTTGATTAAAATTTTCGCTATAATTCTCCGCTCTTGACGGTTTACGACCTTAGAATAAATAATTAACCTCAACTCAATATTTATTTATTACATGAATATCTTTTATTTATTCTTCAACTTTATATATACCATATAATACTGATGTGAGTCAGAATAATAACAACACATTTAATGAATATATTCACTAATTACTAATATTTTGTACATTACATACATTGCAAACGTTTCTATTTGATTAATTGATTTTCATTGAATATGTTTATTTTCCAACAAATTATAGATAAATCCATCCACATGAATCCATCAGATGATAAATACATTAAATATAAATTTTATAAGGCCATTAAAATTAGGGCGGCCGGCCCGCGAGCAAATTGTTGTGAGCGTCGGTGCAGGCGCACAAAGAGGCCGACTAATCAATTGCCTCAGACGCCGCCGCACCGCCCGCGACCAACCTGGACCGCGGACCAACAACAGAAATAAGCTAACCTAAAACGTATAAAAAATATAGTTCTAATTAATGACGTAATAACAAATACGAGTAAGGTCCCGTAATTATTGACCATCTTTTTTGAACTTATCAAAATTATGAGCATTTATGAAATGTTTGTCATTAAATATCTTTTTTTGTCTTTATGGCCTGAATACATAAATGAATAGCATTGTCAATGGCCTCGTAAAAAACAAATAAACAAAATAGGCATGTTTAATTCTGTAATAAAATATGCATGCTTCTATAACCTATAACTAAATCAACATTTATTTCGACATTGATTGCATAGGCCGTCGTTTTTAAATCGATAAAAAAGATTATGAAAAAAGTACTTATGTCATTATCCACACCAAGCGCTCGCTGGGATCCCCAAAGTCGACTCTTCATTTGTTTTATTAGCAAGACTCCGCGAGGCATCGTTACTCACTCCTTTAATACATTTATTATTGCAGCCATATCTTTAATTACGTCGACTATACAATTAACGATCGTCAATCCGTGAGACTGGACGCTAATATTTGTATTTGTAAATATTAATATAAACAATATTAAACAGAACAGAAAAATAAGCCGTGGTGGCCTTGTGGTTGAAGCAACTGCCTGTCATCTGATGGGCCCAGGTTCGAATCCGGGCCTGTACCAATGAGTTTTTCTAAGCTTAAGTACAGTGATTAATCACACCATGAGCTTTAAAAAAGAGAGGTAATGAACAGCCTACAACAGCTTATAGCTGAAACCTTCAGCTACAATCGACCAAGTGTCCGAACTGAAGGCAGGTGCTACGAACCGACATTCTATCAGCAATTAGCTCACTTAACTTGCAACTAGGCGCTGCAAACAAATCCGGGCTTTGTCCACCGAATTAGCGTGCACCGGCTAAGTGCTGGCCGATCCTTGTTAACTTTTTAGGTTAACAAGGCGACTGTGGTGTTTACGTGACCATTTATTGGTACAAGGAGCAGAGCCTTGCGCCCGCTCAACCCCGAGTGACGAGCTCTCAGCGACTAACAACACAAATCATTTGAAATTCAAATTATTGAATTTTCATCTGAGAAATTTTTTTTTTATGTATAATATTCTAAAATTAAAATGGGTCATTTATAAACCAATAAAATAAAATCTTTTTGAAAGTTTAGAATAGATTTTTTCTTAAATTGAATTTTCAATTTTGAATTAGGAATTTGTCTAGCAAGGATCCTAACATTATATCCATCTACGTAGGTCGTCGTTCATACAACATTACATTTCAACCATTATTTTGAAAACGTTTGTTTATAAAAGAGTCATCAACTTGCATATTAAAACCCAGGTTCAATTGTATCTTCAAAACATTGAGGCACGCTATATACATCGCAATACACATAACATAACCTCAGACACATCAGAACTTTTTTTTTTTTTTACATTATTCCACAGCGCCACCTGGCCCCAAACTAAGCAAAGCTTGTACTATGGGAACCAGTAGCTGACACAATACTTATATACTTTTTTTTTGTAAATACATACTAATAATACATACCAAACACCCAGACGCAAGACAAACATATTTGTCACATAAATGTTTGCCCCGGAGGGAATCAAACCCACGACCTCTAGCGTAGCAGTCAGGTTTACTAACCACTAGACCAGCGGTCTCGTCAATTCTTCTCGTCAAAATTTACGTGCAAAATAAATAAAAGAATGTGAGTAAGTAGGTTTTATATTAATTTATGGTACATGATACTTAAAATCAATTATATCTTATAGTTTGTTAATTACCAACTGTTCAAAAAATAGTTGTGTCAAGCGACATGATTTTTTTGCGGTCAACAATAAGTAACAATCGGTTGAACTATAAAAAAAAATCTGAAACTCAATCCTTCCAACGCCACAATACCAAAGCATATAATTTTTACATTGATCAACTCGATTCACAACGAAAATTTTATTATATAATATAAAATATATATATAACCTACTTCCTAAACAAACTGTATTAAAAACAGTACTCTATGCGCTACGCTACCTGTACGGAGCGCTACATTTTTGACATAACCTTTCCATTTTGACATGTCAATATTTGAGGAACTGTAAGCCGATCACAAGTTGTTCCTCGTATGTCAACTTTGCCATCAAGCTGCGAGGTGTATTGCCGTTTCGGTATTTAAAATGCGATTGGAAAGGGACGGCGTTCCTTTTTGTCATTAACATGTATCGTATTGTCACCTGGAAGTTTAAAGGTAAATTCGGCATTTTCTTCAGTTGCATTATCACATATATGGTAATAGACACGGCGGGTGCGGGGCCGACATCTGTCTAAACACACAGCTCGAAACTGTATCATGTTCCCAAACTGTTTACGCAGCAACTTAAAAAGGTATTTTGGAAAATTCTCTGTTATAGTCAGTGAGCTATAACAATTAGTAAACAAAAATCGATCCTATTTTCGATATTTCAATTACTTATATAAGTTAGTTTAACTATACGGTTGTAGTATCAGCTACCTGCCAGTCTATGTTCCATACAAATAGTTGTAACAGTGCAGATTTTGTTCGCCAATTATTTTTCTTCAATAAATTATGCCTGAGGTACACAGGGTACACTTCAGTACGCATCAGCTACCTGCCAGTGAAAGTCCCGTTTAAATCAGTCTAGCCGTTTCGGAGATTACCCCAAAACAAACAGACAGACAGACAAAAAATTAATAAATTCGTTTTTTGTCATTAGTATCCTGTTTAATTTCGTATGCATTTAGTAAAAAGCTGATGTTTTGATATTGGTAATGTAACTTGGTAATGTAAGAGGAACAAGCGTTACAAAGAGACACTTCAATTTTATTTATTTGTGAATAGATTAGATTATCACTCATTACATTTTCGCTTAAGGCAATCCACCGTTACCAACCAACGCCCGCAATTGTACACAATGTAAAACAACCATTATCATAGTAATACAAAAAGACAATCTTATCAAAAAGCAATGAAAGTCAGCATTATATCGAGTAACGAATTAATAGTAACAAAATGATACCAACATCCGCCAATACCATTAAAATGGCCGCCACAATCGCTATGGGAGGTCCCTTCGACTACGGTTAAGATAACTTTTAGAAATAACGACGACTGTTTTGATTCCTAGTGTGTTTATAATTAGATTTAATTTGCACTGTAAATTGTTTTTAATGTGCTCATAAATAAAGGGCACTCTAGATTTATAATGATGATAGAATCAGATGAAAGTTGTGTAAAGCAATATTATTTTTATCAATTAAATTTTATAAGTTTAATATATATATGGGACAATTTTATGGTTTAGTGAGGGTTTCAGTTATATCCAATGCCATAATCAGAAAATACACACGTTGCAAAATAAGACCACTAATTATTTGAAACAATTATAATGTATACAGCTATCTTTATCACTACCAATACGTACATATAATCACCCCAAATTCTTTTTAAGATAGGAAGAGACTAAAGTTTGCACACCAATTCTGCATCATGTACATTCATCGATATCTTTGTATATAGTACCTACTTTATAAAAGTATTTGTTTAAATATGCATACGAAACTTCCTAGCTATTTTACACTGTGATAATTGGAATGCCTCCGCACGCGTTAATTCACTTCAACAGCTATGAAAATAATATAAGTTTGAGCCGTAAAGTTATTACGCTACATTAATATCGATCAACAAGCTCACCCATCCGTCCGCAATGAACTCCTCATAATTCAAATATTATCCGATGGCAGCAAACAATGGGTCCTGGTGTAAACGCACCAGTATCGTTGTGGCATCGTCCAGTTATTAATTGAGCATTGTCCTTGTAATCGGCCGGTGCTCGCCTGCGTATCTTTATGAAGACGCACGCGCAGACTGCTGGTAGAACCTACTTTTGGTTAGCGAACCAATATATTCCGTTAAAGAAGCTAGATGAAAGCTATATTAGCGTAGTTAAGCTTAGCGTGTTTCAATCAAACTATATTTATGCCTAAGTTAATTTAGCAAGCATTTACTTTCGAACTTTTTTAAAACAGTGTCTTAAATGTTTGACATTTAAATAAAATCCATCAAGTCCTATAAGGTATCACTAAAGTGCCTTAAGACTGAGACAATTTAACAATATTTGAAATCCTATGCCTCTCGATAATTTTGGAAAGCTCTTTTCTTATTATAATTTACGAATTCAACAAAAAGAATAATCTCTATATTTATTATTATAATTTTTAGAACTGTTTTCATTCGAGTTTATTTATTACCAATAGTAGGTTCTCTAGCTGAAATGTATGAAATTGGCGGATTCTAAAGACCCATTCAGATACGACTTGCCAGAGGTGTTCTAGGAAGCAGCATTTCTGATATCTCAAGATGACCTTTCAATCGTTGGGCTTGACACGCATTTCTCTCTCCAATGTTTACAATCTATGAATAGGTTCATACTGCTAGTGGTAATAATAATAGTTAGTTTTTAATAATGAATATGAAGAAACATATAGTAAAATGAAAGATTGTTAAATATATCGGTGGTAAGCACGAGTGGTTACTCTAGCCCAAAAACGCTTATATAGCAGGAATGAAGCAAAACCTCTTCACCTTACTTAAAGGAGTCATTAGCAGTCGTAGCAGTATATTATATCGTAGCAGTAGTATTCTACGCTCGCATGCGAGAAGCACTGCGCAGACCAATTTAAATATAACTCATCTTCTAATAAGTTGCGTAACATTCTACCACTATTGAGCTAGGTAATTCTTGGAATAAACATAAAGCGTACGACTGTGTGACGTCAAACACTGGAGTTTGCTCTCAAACCGCGATGTTTGATTTTCGAGTTTGCGCGGATGGTGCGCGGGCGCTTATTATGTTATGTGGGCGCTTCTGTGTGTCAACTGTATGTTGATTTTGGACTTATTTTATATTAATCTTGATTTTTTTTTTATATTTATTCTTAAGCGCTTTAAGGCTGCTTTAAGACTTGTCGTATTGTAAGGGTTTGTTGGTATTTTTTTTTGTTACTTTATAGCTAGTTGCAAATGCCCTGTAACAGTTACAAATGTGGAATAAAGTAAGGTTTGGAAGTAAAAGGAATCGATGCTATACATCTATGTCGAGGCAGGCCCAAATAAATATTTCGAATGACATATATATATATATATATACACAGCTTGAATATCTAAATGATTTCCTCCAAGTGATGTCCTATACTTGGTAATTTTTTTTTTGTATCTTTACTTTCATTCTTACAACTGTATTTCTGAAATTGTGCAATCTACTTTAAATGACTTATAACTACATACATAAACTAACATAATGATTATGTTAATGATACACTGACATTAGAATAAATGAATTTTAATAATTATACACTATGTGTCTGTTGCTAAAATCAATGTTCTTTATCTTTCTGGTGATGGTTCTAGGTCGTACTTGCAAACATCCATCTTGACGTGACGATATTCTATAAAATAAATTTAAATAATAAAAAAAATCTTGTATATGTATGTATGTACTTTACCAATCACCAATAATTACGACGCTTTTGGGTGACCAATCCAGTATGTGACCTTAAGTACTTATCAATCCCATTTATTAGACACTAGCGTGCCGCCCCGGCTTCGCACGGGTTGACATTTATAAAATATTTTGTCTACCCGTGCGAAGCTGTGGGGGGCAGCTAGTATAATATATAGCCTATGTTACTCAGTGATAATGTAGCGTTCTAACGGTGATAGAAGTTTTTAAATCGGTCCAGTAGTTTCAGAGCTTATCCAACACAAAAATACAAATCTTTCCTCTTTATAATATTATATTATAGTATAGATTAGTTAAGAAGTATAGATTAGTTTAGATATAGATATCTATTGATATAGCAATAAGAACATTAAAAGAGTAATGTAACTTACGTTTCTTTTCATCGCAGTTATACTCATACATGTCGCAGTTATCAATGAACATTCTAGTAATACCGAGGGAGTCCTGTCCGCAAATTGGGATGAAGTCATGTTGACAGTCATCGGCCATTTTACAAAAGTTTATTACCTGGTAACAGAGAAAACAACATTTAAAAGTTCGAGGAAGCAAAAGAGAGTGATGTAAGTAAGCATTTCATACTAATACAGCGATACTATAGTGTTGTATCTCATCTTCTTTCAGAATTTGTTTTTGTTGGCTCCACTCGCTTGATGAAGTGCAGTGTTCAACGACAAAAGTAGGATATCGCAGAGGGCACAGCGCAGCGCTCTCGTTGCAAAGCCAGATAATATGACAGTATTGTATTGAGGATCAATTGGTTTATCTACTTTTGTCTTTGGTTGTACTTTATAGAATTGGTTGCCTTGATAGTTTTTTATAATGGTTTGTGGAAAATTTGCATTTTAGTATCTTTACCGGCTTAAAGCTTTTTTTCTAATCTCCGTAGCCTTGGAAACCACACCCCATCAGATACGCCATACACTTGCATACCAGAGTGCTCCCAAATTAACTTACCGGCTCTAATGGAAAGAAATAATCTTCGGATTCGATTTCGACGTGTGTCCATACTTCGCTTATTAGACACAATATAATAATACCTAAAAAATATGAAAATAAAATAAAAATATACAAAGGTAATACAAATCAAAAGTGTGATGAGAGGAAAACAGAAATTATCGAAACAAACACCAATACAGAAATGATTAGGTAAATAAAATGGGTTATTAAACATATTAATACTTACTTGTTAAATATATCCTTATTAACATATTATAATATTAACTATGACACAAGCGCTTTGGCTTACGATCAACAATGATCTATTTGGATTTTGGTCGAACGGTAAATGTTTGCGTTCATCCAACAACAATGGATGTAGAACAGGAAATTTTGCCTCAACATACGCTTATGTTGAAACCTATCCAGATCACTAAATTAATTTCAGGGAACGTCAACATTGAGGTACATAACGAAATTTGAGTTTGGTAAAAAAAAACATTTTTTTCTGAGATGGTAATTATTCGTCCAATATTCGATTCATTTTCCATTCTTTTAATTCTTACATCCGAAATAGTTCATTGATAAAAAGAAACATTATCTCAGTCACACAGCTACCTGTATGTAAACACGCAGCCACACATTTGTATTCTACTGCCTGTGTTGAAACACTAATAATCCATGTAAGACGGATCTATTGTTGATAATATACTTAGAACCAGAAACATTTGTACTTGGTACCTACTTACCTACCATTGCCAAAAGTTTACGTGTAGGCCAGTTTTGTCCATTACGCGAATCGTACTTGTGATCTCAGAAGCGACAGGCCTGCTTGGCCACCAGACCAGGTCCTCTGTGAATTATAATGGAATGCGAATGAAAAGCGTTGAAAGCATACTGTGGTAAATTGTTCCATACTCCTGTCTATGTGATTTCTATGAGTACGGTTGTCTTCATTGCTTAAACCACAACATTTATGTCGAAGTTTATCATTTTACCTTAGAATTTCTACGCTACAATGTGGCTTATTGAACTAGTTTGCTGTGAGCATTCAATTTTATATTTATATTCATCTCTTGTATCATACGATTCTGTGTATAAAATTACATTATTTTCGGGAATTAATATTAACATAATATAAAGACATAAAAAAAGATATAATAAAATTTCTAAAGAAATGCATATTTTAATAGATCAAATAGTTCAACTACATTAGGGTGCCACAAATAAAAATAAAAAAGATGTCTCAGAACTTCTTTACAAACACATACTTTTAAAAAGAGAGATAGGGCGATTTGGGATTTTCCGTGGGTTATCCCATTTAAATTGGAGCCGCCCGACTGGGGACTGTACCTCCGCTTTACAGAAGACCACAGTGAAATAACACTACTAGATGTAGTGTTGTGTTTCTGCGGTAAGTAAGGTTGCCAGTGCTCCACGAGGATACGCTGGGCTAGTAGTAATGCTGCTAGCACAGTGTGTCCTCATCAACTACATGGTTGGCACCCCGTAAGTGATACCCCTGGTATTGCTAGCGGCAGGCTACGGTGACTGCTTACAATCAGGTGGGCCGTATGCTTTTGTGTCACCTAAGTGGTATAAAAAAATTAAAATAAAAAATATTTTAGTTAAGATGTTATTTCGTTATTATATATTGTGTTATTGTTACAGTAATTTATTATTATTGTTACAGATTACAACGTATGGTCATATCTCTTTTATTTTGTATCATGTCATCTTCCAAACGATGTCACTACGCCATCGGTAAGTTTATTACAGCTTCCTCTTCCTTCAACTTATCGCTTTCCATTGGAGGTAGGCAGAGAGAATCTAAATCGAATAGTATTGAAATGGGTGCTCAAGTAAAATCTTGCAACCGGCTTTTGTGTATTAGTGTAATAAACTTCAGCCAAATATATACTTTATTCATTTACCTCCTTTTCTCTCCCTTTCATGGATGTACCATGTAGGGACTAATTTATTTTTATAAGTGTTTCATATCATTAAACTTATAAACGGCTTCTTCTTCTATTCAGATCTTATAGAGACACAAACAAAAGTTATCACATTTGTTAATAATACATTGTTTATGTCCTTATTAATTTCTAAGTCTTGTTCCAGAATAAAGTGGAACAATTCTGCTTGCTTGCGGACACCTGTATTCACGACACGATACCCGTTTGCGGCAGAATGGGTGACGAGAAAAAAACGTTCCTGGACACTTGTGACCTTTTCGAATTCTCTTGCGACTCTAACTTAAGTAAGAATTAGTTTAAGCCTGCATTTATCACTAACGATTAGCTTTTTTAGCGACTTCATTAAAATATCTGTGGTTTTTCCCAAATAAAATAAACTAGATTACACGCTGAAAATGACCTGTCAATAAAAGATTCGTCAAATTCAAGTCCTTCCTAGACTTTGCGGATAAACTATGTTTGAGTGCCACCTTAGTGGTATAAAAAATGACAGACAAATTAGTATTTTTTATAGCGTGCCCTTTCGAAATCACAAACATACACTTCAATAATAGTCTGCAGGGGCTGTTGGGTTCGTATTCGGAACAGGTTTTTTATTTAACAGTAGACTTATTCCGTATGACAGTTGCAAAGATTCATTCGCCTCATTTTGACGTAGCAGCACCATAAGAAATTGCGACTAAAATCAATATTTTTTTGCTTGTTTTTTTTTCTAAGTCAGTATCTTTGAAACCGTCATAGGAATGAGCCCACTGGTATTAATGACCCTATTTGTCAATGTCGTTTGACATCTCACCTTATTTCTTTTCACACATAAATGTATACGTAATATCGTATCAGAAGCGCATGGCATATTGCTTTCTCACACGTAAAGGTATCTAGCTACTTGTTCTAGTAATATCGCTAAACGTGTGTAAGACTAGAATATTAATAACAAGTACCAAGTATTATCGACACCTGTCATCCTGTATTGTGAGTAAATGGTGAATACACATACATTAAAAACAAATGTAATTTTTTTGCAGTATACGTTCACGTTGACGATACGGAGGGATGCCCGGACGTAAAAACAAGAACATGAGAGGCAATAGGATAAAAAAAATGCAGCTTGAATTCCTTTCCTAGATAGATAGATAGAGATAGATAGATATAGATAGCCTTACAATATTGTTACACTATACAATTATAGAACTGCAGACTCCGATCTCGAACGCAAAACTTTTTGCGCAAAAAAGTATCTTTACTTAAATATGTGTTTAAGTATCATTACCGTAATGTGCTCTGGCTTGACCTGAGATCGATGGAGAGAGACGAATGTTTGCAAGCAAGAACGGGTTGAAAAGAGACGGAGGTAGCTCGAAGGTTGACCGGGTAACAGGTTGGAGCAGACAGAATAAGTATAGCGAATGCAGTAACGTACCCTAAGAATCGGCGCATATGGTCCAGTTGCACAATAGAGTTAATCGAAGGTAATCCATCGATATTTACGAATATAAATTTAATTTGAATGAAAATAAAAATAGAACATTAAAATGAACTTAAATAAATTTTACTTTTAGTTTAAGAGGTACATTATAAATCTCAATCCATCACCAAAATATCGTAGCACACTAAAAACAAATTTGCATAATTCAAAATGAAAATGGAACATTATATTGAACCGCCTCGTAGCATGATTCCTTTAAAGAAGCTGCACAAATCGGTTCAGGTACAACCCGCCCCATATCGTCCGTGAGAAAGCTACAATTTGAACAAGCCATAATTAGCGAGCGGAGCACTAAATCACTGCCCCGGTCTCTCCCGAGGGACGCCCGATTGGGTTGATTAACTTCGTTTAAAGGTCAAAGGAACAGGTGGAATTGGGAGGTCATGGACGCATTTAACAAAAGAATAAAACAATAAGGCTTAGTTAAGCTTGCCAAGATACTGCGACACTTATTTTTGTTCCTTATGTAATTAACGGATATACTGCAGTAAAATCGACTGCCATGGTGCCATCACATGGTCACGTGTGCCAGATACTACTATAAGTTCTAATGTGTGTCGGCAAACGATGCCTCAATATTATCGACAAAGGGTCTGATCCGAAAAGTACTGGCCCGATGCAATACAGCAGACTTTAAAAAGAAAAATCACAGCTACAGAAACTAAAAAGTAGATAAGATTGAACCAAGAAATGGATCTCCTCAATGTGTTGATTAGAACGCTAGGCAGAAAAATATATCTCTCGGAGAAAAGTCACAGCAACGTCGGCAATAAGATTTTTTCCATGTATATGTACTACTACCATGTACTATTCGGAATACTCACCTGCAGCTAAGGTCCGGTCTTCCAGTCTTTCAGCCTTCCAGTGCCTTTGTTTGCTCGCGCCGAGGCAGGTACACAGGCTGCGATCGACATCTGCGCAACACGCCCTGCGACCCTGCGACCGGTCATAGGGTTGGTACTTTTAAATCGTATAATTTGGAATGCAGTAAATGGTTTTTGACAAGATACAAAAACTGATGTCTTCATATTTAGAGTTTTTTTTTTCTTTTGTCTGTACTTATCAGCATATAAAAAAAATATCTTTAATCAAGAGACATTGATGTCAAGTATATGTATTTACATCCACGAGTTTTAAAAGTCTCGGCAGTAGAAATAAATCTCTATCCTAATATTTTATTGAAATTGTTTAACTGAATTACACAGTAATTAAAATGTAGCAAATCAGTTGAATTCTCGTATTTATGAATACAGTAGGTATATAAAGAAGAAGTTACAAATAGAATTATCTCCATTAGTTTTCAAGTAAAACGACTGTTACGAACAGGCAGATAGGTAGATGGACCTTAAGCCAGTTTCAATTTAAGTAACTCAAACTCACAGACAGTAAAACTAAGGAGAAACATTAGATGAATCATCCGAACAGAAATTTAAATATTCCAAGAAACAACCACAAACTATCAGCAAAATCCGCTAATAGCACATAATTCCGAATCTCCTTTATAATCCTTAAATTTTGCCATACAAATAAAATTATACGCCTGGAACTGAGGTGAGTGCAACCCTATCGTTAAAATGCATCCTACGGTTTAGTTCACTTACCTTAAGTAAGGCTTAAGATTAAACATTATAAAAATACGCTTCAGAAAAAGAAGATGCGTTCCAGGGTTGGGGGAGGAACGAAAATAAATATTCACCGCAAAGCTCCGAAATGATCTTAACACTTTAGTGTGCACAGAATATAAGTTCATAATAACAAAATTATGGGTTACGATAAACTAGTCGGGTTTGTGAGACAGGGTTAATGATTATTTTTTGTTTATTTTTAATTAAAGACCTTACACAACCCTATGAATAATATGTACGGAACGACCATGTTTCTGTATTTCTAAATGTTATTGACAATGAAGTAATCTCCAGTCTTTCTTTCTCTCTTACACTCGTTAACCTCTTGACAACATATTTGCTCTGTTTCGGATAGACCATATAGAGTTTTCGTCGTTCTTATTTTCTTCCGCTATTTTCCCTTCTTTTTTGTTTTATAAGGTTTTCGATCTTACTCTATTACTTTTTCTGTATTTCTAACAACGAACTTCTCGTGTTGACAAAAACATTATGAACATAAATCTTTCAGATTTTACATTTGATTATACTTTCACACACGGTTCGGTTTATTCGATACCATTCTATGACAAAGCGTTACGCCTGCAAGTTGAAGTCGTAATAAAGTAAATTTATCGTAATTAGCTAGGGATAAGGGTTAGCAGGTTGCGGGCTCGATTCCAGGCGTAATATGTGTGTATGTGGCCTTAATGTATTTGTTTTGGTCTTATTATGGCCCGCTTACTCTGGTAAAGAGGGTAGGTTGGTAGGGGTACCAACCTACCCTCTTTACCAGCAGGTTTACACAGCGGGGGCGCTGTGGGAACAATAAGGGCTGCTTCTAAGAAACTTATATTTGGCAAAATGTTGCCTAAACAACACAATAGCTACATTGAAGGGATTGTTGCAAGTTTCACCCAGGCGAAACCTCTGGAAGCATCTACATAGTAACACATACATAATAAATAGGCCTTCCACAGATATTTTAATTTCACTTTGAAAATATAGTATCCCAACTGTTTGATACTATCTCTACAACCTATTTAGTAAAAAACCTGACAAAATCAGAGCACCCTCTTCTTAGATTCCCAACTGAAACGAACACCGCGATACCAAGCTATTATCAACGTTATAGCTATAGGTCTAAGACTGACAGTGCATATCAGCTCTATGATAATAATCGGTTAGCCTAATAACCTGAAGAAAGAAAGAAACCGATTAAAATACCGAAAAAACGAGCCTTATACGTATGAGAATAAGAGTGTGTTGTCTAATAACATGTCGGGTCCTTTGTCTATTGTTTACACAGGGGTTGGCACGTGATTTTGGGAGTCATGCCGGCTCCTTTGGTCGGACCTCCCTGCTGTTGTTGTTAAATACGTCGTCATTGTGATTATTTCGATTGCCACAGGATGTTTGGAAGATAGCTGCTAGCTATATACAACCAATCCGTAAGTATTGAAACAATTTCAAGTTTGAATGGTTTCCACACTTTGAGAATCAATCGCACTCGGTAGGCAAGTTAAGTATTTATATGTCATTAAAAAAATTGCTTATTGTCAGGGTATAGATAACCATTTTAATAACCAAGTTAAGGTGAGGTATATTAGCTTTATTACAGAACTCATTATAGCTAATGAACTTTTATCAGCAAAAAGGGCGAAAAAAATCGGTCTGTATTCTACCTTCACCGAAAGGACTTAGCAATTGTCTTTATAAGTAAAAATATTAAAAAAGAAATGGAAGCACACTCTATAGAACCACCAAGGGTGCGCGTCAGTCGGCCGCCGCACGTGGCGCAGTTTAACCTGCGCGTGAGTGGCGCGCTAATGACCCAATGTCACTTCACCCGCGCGCGCCGCTCGGCCCGGACGCATCACAGACGGCCTACACCTTAACGCACTACTTGATGTCACCGACCATCGGAAAACAAAAAAAGTATGTAAATTGATCGGAAAATAATAACTTCGAAGAAATGTCAAGGATGTAGCGATTGATACATATATATGCCTATTGTGTCGGGTCAGTTGAAGGGTAGCACCAAATAGTTACTAGTATTTTTTATTCGTTTATTATTTTCCAGTTTGATTATATTTCTCACGATATTTTTTTCTTAAAAAATAACAAACTTTTTTAAATTTCATGCAATTAATTGAAGGCCCGTCAAATACACACACCGATTGATTGATTCGTAACATACATACGAATTCTAAATTCTTAATTCAAAGAGACAATGAAAAATATTTCAAATCGTAAATATCTACCCATATTCAGAAGTTCACCGCGCCGTCGTCATTACAACTACCGGAATACAGACTGAAACCCAAACAAACAGTATTTCCAGCAAGAACTATGTATCTCATACTACTCAGCTTGCTTTTTTTAGTTTAAATAAAAAATTAAACGTTCTACTCTTTTTTCGTATGCTGCCAACCTGGAGCAGTAATTTGCGATAAATGTTTTACTATGTAATTGAATGCTTTCAAAAGCTTGAATTTTGTACAAAATTTCTTGCACCTGAATAACGATAAAGTTTTCTATAAAACGTCCATTAATGTATATACAGTTAACTAGCTCAAAATACCTAGATCTATCGAATTTACTGTAAAATTCAATTGAAATCGATACTTAACGAGGTTGTGGTCAACAGAGCGTAAATACAAAGCTAATACTAAAATTGTACAAAAAAGTACATAGTCACTAGGTACCTACCAATATCTAGACTTTTATATGACACTTATTTTTTCAATTGGAACATTTTAGACACTTTCAATTTGCTATTTGAAGCATTTAAGTGGAATTTAAAAAACCTTTAACTATGTTGAAACGCGAATGTGTATATAAAATTATTCGTGGTAAATACAGGTTTCCAGTTTAACATGATTATCCAACTTGGGTGATATGCAATATTTATTGCGCTCTGTATAGGCAGAGAGTATATAGACTGCGCCTCTGTGATCTTCAAGTTCCTTTTTATCAAAGGTAATATAAATCCGCGCACAAAATAAGGGTGTTCCCACATCAGACCGAGATGTGGAGATTACAGTTGTTATCTCGCGTAGCACAGGAGCAGGCTACCCCGCGGCAACGACACTCGCTAACGTTATTTTAAGCCTTTACACCGGGGCGTCACGGATTTGTTCTTATTATTTTGAGTGAGAAGTAGGCTTTCGTAATAATTTCATTGTTGTAATTATTGTTGACTTGGTTAAAAATAAATTCCCTACAGTTAAATAACACCCTGAGCATTGGTAACAGTTTTTCATAATTGACTAAATGTAAATAAGCATGATTGTTGGCAAGTAGTTACTGTAGGTTCCTATGGACAATAGCAAGACCAGGGCTGTCACGTTAACGGTCTTACATGACGTGTAAAGCCGATTATAAGACAATCAGCGTTTAAGGCTGTCAACAGCTAAATATAGGCCTCAGGGCCTCTCCCCTTATGTATCACAATACTTAGTCATCGTCACGCTACAACCTGCCTCCTTCTTAAAGTGACCAATGCACCAGGCTGGCTGATTTCATTAATTAAACGAAGAAAATTAGAAAGAAAGAATCTCTCCGAGGCGACGTTTTTTTATATCCACTAAGGTGGCACATAAGCATATTGCCCTCCTGATGGTAAGTAGTCACCGTGGCCTATAGCCGCTACCAATACCAGGAATATCACTAACGAGCCATGCCAACCCTGTTGTTGATGAGGACTCACTGCGCTAGCAGCATTATGTGCTCGTGGAGCACTGGCAATCTTATTTACAGAAAACAACGCTCATCAAAGTATTCGACTGCGGTCTTCTGTAAGGTGGAGGTACAGTCCCCTGCCGGGAGGCTCCAGATCCCAATTCACCCTAGGTACCTCTCTTATTTAAGCTCCTGGTGTGATTAATCACTGTACTTAAAAATAACATTGGTATAGGCCGGGGTTTGAACTTGGGTACATCATATGATAG
Organism: Falcaria lacertinaria; assembly: GCA_951449985.1. Lineage (NCBI taxonomy): Eukaryota > Metazoa > Arthropoda > Insecta > Lepidoptera > Drepanidae > Falcaria > Falcaria lacertinaria. Next base: position 3,540,139 of record OX602127.1, on the reverse strand, counting down.
GCCGTTGCTTTAACCACAAGGCCACAACAGTTTATTATTTTTATACATTGGCTTACTATGTGGACCCTGAGCTGACTAGTGGACTATGAAAATACTTTCAGTCCACCTATACCTAGAATCTATCTATCTATCCAGAATTTCCGAAGAAAATGCTTTTTCCTTGCGAAGTTTTCCTTCATCGGGCAGCTATAGATAATATTGTATATCTCTGCGACTAATCACTATCAACCATTATTTCAAGCTGTTGCTCAGGCCACCTTACAGAGGTGGTCCACTTAACCACACAGTCACCATGGCTCCACAAATACCACGACTATAATACAAATGCTTTACAAGAATTATCGCATATCGCGCTGATACAACCAAAATCGGCCAGCTACTATCTTTAACTAATTACCATTAGATCGCTATCTCGATGCGCACACGCCCGCCTATCCAACGTGCGCAAATCCACGCTTATTACGACAATATCAATAACTGTCATTGCATCCAATCATTATACTTTCGTCTCTTTTACGAAGCACCCCCATAATTACACCGCCATTACCTACATCTCTTTCAAGCTCATTAATCTAAAGCACCGCGAGTAACGAGCGACTCTTTCCATTTCCTTCACGCAAAACGAGCGAAGCGTTACGGAAAACTATACACGGCAAAACTACGTCCGTCTCGCTCCCACGCTCGCGCCGGCACTTGAAACAAACTACATATTTTTGTGTACCGTATAAAATTTCAGAAATAAAGCCTTTTTCGAAAATATGAAGTGAAATTCTTGTAATTTTAGGAATCGATGTAACCTCCCACCACGTAGCCTGTGTAAGGACTGCATAGCGCGCGAGCGTTCATTTCTCAACAAAAAAGAAAATAAGGCTCGGGGGAAAGAGAGGCTTAGTGGTAGCCTTTATAGTCGTTCTCCCGGTGCGCTCGCGCACGGAAGTATCGGAGCTTCAGGATAGAGCCTTAATCTCATTCTAATAAAAAGCTTACGCATAAATTGACGCGCTGTCATTAGTTTCCAATTTTATAATGAACTTTTTTTTTATTAGAACCGTTTTAAGTGATCGTGCTGTGAGGTTGTATCCGTGTTGAATAATGTGGGACACGTGCGGTTTATGGTTATTTTTATGGTTACAATATGACATTAATATTGTGGACTTAAGTGTGAGGGGTTGAATCTTTTATTCAATTATCATTAACACTTGATCGGTTGAGTTGTGTGGTCGTGTTTGTTTACTTTTGTTAATTTAAAATGGACTATTTGTGTTTAAGTGTTTGATTTGATTATTTTTTGTGTTCGTGGAATTTATATTTTAAATTCAAAATGTTTTTAAGGTGAGTTTTTTTATTATTTTTTTATATTTTCAATTCAATTATTTTTATTATTAATCATACGATTTAACTTGAATTCCGCTTGAGTTTTCTACTACATTATGGCTCTTGATATTCAGTAGATACCAAAGGCTTAAATTATAATCAAGCAATATGGATGATAAAAACCCATAGCAACATAATTTCCCAACCACAAATCAGGAAAAAAATTAATAGAAGGCAAAATTTTCTTGATACGCAACTAGTTGCCGACGTTGTTTTTTTTATAGGAAGGCCTGGGGTTACCAACTTCTGTCGCTATCGCAACTTAGTTTCGCAACTATTTCTGTTACGATACCGAATAGATTTTTCTCATTATTTATGTTAAAACATCTCTAAAAAAAGCACTCCGCTCTAGTACGCAGCCACATGTTTCCAAGCTGTAAAGTTTAAAAAAAACGAACAGGGTTTCTGTCTACATAGTACACTATGTAGACAGAAACCCTGTTCGTTTTTTTTACCTGACCATTGTAATGGTCAGTACTTTATCTTATAGTGCTGTCCCACTGTTAGGCCAAGACTTCTATAACATCTTTATAGAGGTATTTAATTAAACCCATGAATATGTTGAGTCTGAACATTATCATAAATACATTCTGTATCCAGGTTTTATTATTGAATTTGCTTTATAGTAACTACCAGGACAATTTTAAATAAAAAAATACTAACCTAATATAAAAAAATACACTTGTCCCAAATTCTTGTCATGCGGGAGGGTGCCAAGAAGGCTAGCAGTATTTCCCCGCTGTATGGTAACGCTGATTCTTTGCGCAAAATATGTTCTTGTCACCCCTTCCGTATCTATAAATAAATACTCTTGAAGATAATTGGAGAAAACTGTATTATAATAAGCCAAAATATTTAAGTACCTATTCGAAATGAATAATATGTTTGAAGATATGTACAAAAATATATTTGACGCTTCATAGTGACATTGTGCGGCATCGAGGGCAAAACGTGATGTGCCTCTATTAAGATGGTTACATTAACGCGCTGTAGCAATAATATTAGACAATAATTTCAACATATCCGGTAAAGCATACAAAAATAGAATCACGCTTTACCTTTTTTCTTATACTACTAAGGTGGCACACAAGCATACGGCCTACTTGATGGTAAGCTGTCACCGTAGCCTATAAGCCGCTAGCAATGCCAGGGATATCACTAACGAGTCGCCAACCCTTTTGTTGACTGGCAACCTTACTTACCACAGGAGTGGGATCACCCGTGGGTTTTCCCATTAAAATTGGAGCCGCCCGGCTGGGGACGGTACCTCCACTTTAAAGAAGACCGCAGTCAAATAACACTACTTTGATGTAGTTTAGTATGTAGTTAAGTCTGTGTAGTGTTTCTGCGGTGAGTAAGCTTTCTAGTGCTCCACGACGATACGCTGCGCTAGTAGTAATGCTGCTAGCACAGTGAGTCCTCATCAACAACCTGGTTGGCAACGCGTTAGTGATGCCCTAGTATTGCTAGCCACTGTAGGCTATAGTGACCGCTTAACATCAGATGGGCCGTATACTTGTGGTCCACCTTAGTGGTATAAAAAAAACTTTAATATGCAGTAACACGGCAAAAGTCTTAACATTCTAGATCGAATTCAATATTTGCTTGGTAATCACCTAGTCAATGACAGAAAGGTAAAAAAGACTGAGACGGTGAGAATGTATGAAATTGGTTAATGAATGTAAAAGAGATTTGCGAGTCAAGAGTTACATGGTACTCTATACTCTCTGTCTACCCCGTGAGGGACTTGGCATGAGGTTATGTGTATTTATGTAGATGAAATATGTGCAGTAATAATAATATAACTTTTTATCATGGGCACAAAGTCTAAAGTCATTAACGTATTTACACGTGTGTAACCTTCGAGATGTAGAAGCTACGAGTACAAGGACTTGCACAATGCATTCAAAGTGTTATTATCTGTGTAACTTATTTCATTGTTTATATTTTTTTTTACAATAATTTTCCTATACTATAACATCTACTGAGCAGAAACTACGAATAGCAAAACATATTCGTCGAAAATAACTATTTTTTTTAATCCGTCTGTGTTTGACATTATTACAATATTCTAAACAAATATATATTTTTATATTATACTAGCTGTTTACCCCGCGACTTCAATCTTTCAATGTTAAATATATAATATATTATATTTTTAAGGTTTTTAGTTTTACGTTTAGTTTTTAGTTGTTATTTTATGTTTTATGAAATGTTACTCAGTGATTCGGTATATAGCTTTCTAACGTCAAAATATTTTTTGAAATCGGTCCAGTTGTTTCAGAGTCTATTCAATACAAAAAACGAAACATTTCCTCTTTATAATATTAGTGTAGATTTAGCAAAAGATAATTCATGCCCATACATAGAGTTACTATTTCAAGACCTTCATATATTTCATATAGCGACATATAACAATTATTTTATTGGTGATAATGAAACACTCTTAGCTACAAAACCGCTGAAATCAAGTGTCTTTGTAACCAATGTGCTAACCACATTACTTAGCTTACAGACGACCAAACAAGTTGCCGATATTTGCGACAAACACTTCAGGCGATTTCAGGCATTATATCACGTCGGACAAAGCTTATTGTACTGTGTACATTTTCGGTAAATAGCATAGTAAATCGTGATGACAAATACGTACACTCTTAGGTAATTCTGTAGGTCTATATAACCTTGTACAGAAATATATTTACCTACTAACTATTACGTCGCATCTATTTAGGTATTCAGGTTCGTAAGAGTTAAATGAATGGTAGGTATTATATGTATAACGATTGTGAAGTTTAAAATACTTGTGAAATAAAAATAATGAATGTAAAAGAAGAAAAAGCCGTTGAAGTCAAGGGTGGATTGGTGCTCTAATACTCTGCCTACTCGGTGAGGGATTTGGCGTGATGATATGTATGTATTTTTGGATAAAAATAAACATTGAGCTATATTGACGTTTGAATCTATGCGTGAGCTTAAAATAATTTTTATACACTAAATATAGACAAGACCCGCTTCCGACCAGGACTTCGCTGTTATATTTATTACATATATATAATCGTAGTATATAGAGCGCCATTCTTACATTATTTAATGCAACTTTTTATCAGTGAGCAAGTCGTGACTTATATGTCCAATAACTTTAAATAAAAACTAGGTATTCAATGATAATCCATTCCATTCTCATATTTATTTTTCCATTACATTTCATTTGTCAAATATACAAACGGTTAACATTCCATCTAATCACTAATTAAATTACCTCTTTACAAGGGCCCTAATTGTCCCTCGATGTGATAAAGCCAGCTATTCCAACTCCAAGGTGGAATTTATACGGTAAATCTACCGTGAAGTATTCGTCTAAGCCTGCTATGAGTGGAATGCAAGTTTTTGTCCCATCCTGTGATTACCTATTACACAGACACATTCTCAATTTGATATATTTAGGGAAAGTAGATTATTCATTGGAAGTCAGGAAGTGAATCGTTGTGATGTGCCGCGATACCTTTTGATGTTAAAGGATATTGTGTAGGAAATTAGGTTTGGATTACACTATTTATTGTGAAAATTAATTTAGAGTAAGCCTTACTGATTGTGTATTTTAAATGACTAAGTGTTTAGCCTCTACCTATTAGATTGACTTTTGACCTTGCGCTGTTTAAAACTTAAAAAAGACATATAAATTGTTACTGTATAAAATAATAAAATATTTGATGTTTGTAACACAATTATTAAATGCAGCAATCATCTTAAATATATTATTTTATACACCTAATTATTTTAAATGTTACCTGTATTCGAGACAGATTTAGTTTCTAGCCTAAATTGTTAAAACTTCTATAAGTTCTGTATGTCAAGGCTTTCTTCATATCATCATATCAAGAAATAGATGAAATAAAAAATAAAGTGGGTGCCCGAATTTTCATTGATTGGATCGGAGCGCAGGGGACATAAAATTTCCCCTGAATAAATTGACATACATTGCGACGGCATAAAAGGTCGCTTAGATTTCCATCTTCCCATTAAAGTTCCGTCTGATTGGGTTTGACTGGTTTCAAGGTTAGTTTGACATTTGTCCAAGTTAATATATAAAAGAGTAACTAAAGTAAATAATACTCGAAACCATTTCCACGTCATATTTTTCCACACACTTTGGATAAGTAGTAGTTAAAGATCGAAAACAATGACTTCAATCATTCCAATTGTAATGTTACAATTTGGTAGAGTTCTTCGAAATCAATTCGAAACTTAAAATTCATTTATTTATAAAAAGCCTTTCGAAACTTAAAAACAATACAACTAACAAATACCATAAAGTTTAAAAACAAAGTTTAAAAATAGTAAACCAAAAGCCTCAATCAAATTAATAACGGAGCGACAGCGGCAATAGCGGTCCCTTTCCCACAATCATACTTAGGAGCACAAAAAGTGTAATGATTGAAACAAATGGAGTAGGGGACCCCTGCTGATGAAAAGACTCGCCGCGAACGCATGTTAACATGCGAAGAAAGGACTTCCTAACATTGCTTTGTTAGTGATAAAGTTTTCTTGTTGACTGTTTTGTTGTTAATAGGGCTGCTACTCAAAGAAACAAAACAAATCTTATTCCGAGTCAATATGAGGAGGAATATCCAGGGATCCAATTCTCACTTTTGAATAAATAATATCAAGCGTAAATTATTATATGTCAGAAATACTTTTGAAGGATGTAGTTTTAAAAGTATCGACAGGAATTTTACATTTGGTTAGTATTGTAGAAACACAATAGATATATAATTATAATTGAAAGATAATACAAAGGTACATGCATACAATTAATGTTTTTAAATCGAGCTGAATCCGAATAATAAATTTCAGCGAAATATTTTATGAACAAACATTTATGTTTCTGATAAAAGCTCTGTAGCATTTTAAAAGACGCTTATCATCATACAAGCAACCAAATTAAAAACAACCATATTATGGCTATAATGCTTTGGTCCTTCGAGTCGGCTTTATTTGAAATGATTGACTACATTGAAGACGTGTTAAAGAGCAAAGCAATATAATCCATTCAAACGGCTATATCCCTTTGGAAGCGCGGCGCGGCGGTACTATTTATCTATTCTAATATGATTCTAATGCGAGATGCGTTATGTTAATACTTGTATCACACCTGCCCGGAACCCTGTATCCGCGCATTGTCTTACATCCTAGAAAGCGAACTATTACCGCTTTTACATAATATGGATACGAAATACAATTAATGTATTCATCTTATTAAAAATATGCAAGCGGAATATGTCATCATTGTTATAGAAGGGTATTTTAAAGACTGTTTAAATGTTATATTTCTCATTTTAGAGACGTGTGACGCTTATCAATTTTGTATCTAAGTATTTATAGATAAAGACTTAGCCGTAGATAGATAGATAGATAGATACACTTTATTGCACAGCAAGAGGATACATACATTGGAAACATTTTACATTTTATTGTACAATTGGCGGTCTTATCGCATAATAGCGATCTCTTCCAGACAACCGATGAATGGACTAGAGAAAATTTGGATTCGAACAGTGGCTAGTAGTGTACCGTCGTCATTGTTACCAATTACAATAGTACTCAAGTAGATCACTAAATACCTAAGTACATATAAAATAATAAAATATTGACATAAACAAATTATACTAAGGGTGCGAGCATTAAAGATAAAGTAGACGTAATACATCATCTATGACGTATTTAAATGTTGCTACTTTATCCACGTAACGAGTTACAGAAACAACATACTGCTTCAAACCCATAGCGCCTATAAATGTGTTTATCCTAAATATGTAGGTAATACTGATATGCAGATAAAAAGTACAAATATAAGAAATAAAAATAAACATAACGGTAGTAAGCGGTTACCATAGCCAAATATGGCCGCTTGCAAAATCAAAGACATGATCACTCGTGCGTATTTAATTAAATCTTCTCACAGATTCGAGCCAACAAAATCAACAAAAGGCGCAAGTAAAATGCGTCGCGACCTGATAAATGCAGAGATCTCCAACCTTCGAGACCTGCTGCCTCTACCACCCTCGACCAGACAGAGGCTGTCACAGCTTCAGCTCATGGCTCTGGTATGCGTTTACGTGAGGAAGATGAATTACTTCCAACAAGGTAAGGTTGCTTGTAAAAATTTGCTCAGATTTTTTTCTACCGTAACAAGAATATTACTCATCTAGTGGTAATTGGTTATCGTAGCCTATAGAAGCTTAAGCAGCAAGGATAAAGGCCGAATATTTAAATATCTCTTCGCATGCTCTTTTAAAAAACCTATGCTGTACTTATACACCGCATTAATGTGTTCTTTATAGAGTCAGTAGGAGACCAGTTTGGTTACAATATGACTAGCTACTATATTATAATAGCTATAGTACGTATATAGTCTATAGATGCTTGAAATAACAGGAGTAAATGTCGCGCGAGACTATAATACTCAGAGTAGATAATATACTACGAACAACCCATGTGTTTGCATGTTCGTTGAAACAGATTAGCAAGAAGCCAACCTGTTCACAACCAAAATTCAAAGTGAGAAAACAGGGATAGATTTTTTTCTCATTCACTTATATATAAAAGTGTAGTTAAAAATCGTATAGCCGTGCTATTCTCTGTTAAATAAATTATTAATTCCTAGACATAGAGAATCAATTAAAGCATCGAGCGGAACTAAATAAGTTATAAAATCCGCCGGATCTTATTCATTACTATTCTTCAAATTAACATTAAAATTGCATACATTATTAATCATAATAGGACATTAATGACAAAAGGGAAAACGGATATGTAAATTGCATAGTATTTCCCTAATAAATAAATATATAACATTTTGTTCATCGCCGTAGTGCGTATAGGAGTTGGTTTGAAACTATATAATGTTCCTTAAATTCGTTATTAAACCGGGTTAAAATTAATTGTATTTTCATTATAAATATTTTCTTGTGTTTGTGTGGTATAAGGTTTTATATATTTTCCGGGAATTAAATGTGCTTGAATAACGGCGATATGGGCTCACCGCCATTCAAATTTGAACGTAAATATCTTCAGTGATAAGTGAGTGTTAACTGGCGTTACACTTCTGAAATTTTCGGGAACTCTATCGGGAAGGCATGAAGATATATTTTTTTTCACTATTTGGCAACTACTTATAGAATAGCAATCGCATGTGTTGTAGGGAGATAGATTACTTTTGTTCATTCGTTGGCAGATCAAGCTGCGTAGGATTAGAATTTAACTTAACACTATATTGCCTGCTGTTGACTGACATAATCCGCTTGTGCTGTGGATTACAAATAACTTTCACACACGAGCTATAGGTACTAAGACATAGAAATTAAAACGTTAAACCATTAAAATGTTTATTGTTCTTGTCTAAGCACAAATTTAGACTTTAATAATCACACTAATTATAGTTGTTTTTTATTTTGGACTCAATGAAATGCCTAAAACATGAAGAGCAAATATGCTTTACGATCACTTTGTATTAAACATTTAAGATAATACTGTAAACCATTCCAAGGTTAAATTTAACTAGATTATAAAAAAACTAGTTTAAACCTAAAACATAAGCCAAGAAAACAATACAAGCATCCCCGCCCTAAATACAACTTTCCTTCAACTTGTAAGTAGCCGAAACCGTTCTCACCGCTACAATATTAAAATCATCAAGATACGCCGCAAAGTAAACATTTCCTTGTTGAATTTTCTCTCAAAGTTTCTCATGTTCTAAATCTTTAGTAAAACTCATCACGTGCAAGGTTATCCTAAATCTTGTGCTCTCATACTTTAAACATCTCCCAAACTTTTTGTCAGCTCACCCTAGTCACGAAAAGGCATATTAAGACGTTTAAAATGCATTTAGTCCGCTATCTTATCTCTGCTTGCTATTACTTCACCCATAACGCCGTCTTTCTTTCTGTTTTAGTGTTCAAGAGTCACGACTTCAGCAATCAGTATCAAGAACAACCTACACCGACACCTAATATTGGATTTTCAAAGGTATATTTTCAAGTTTACGACCGTTTTACGTGTTTCATACATAGCAGTGTCACTCATATTTACATTGTATTTTCAGGCGATGAACGGTTTTATGATGATGATGACACAAAACGGAAAACTATTGTATATATCGGAAAACGCAGCGGAATATTTAGGACACTCGATGGTTTGTTACACTTTTTACTACTTAAAAACAAATATACGGATTCAGAATACGGATCCCTTCGTAGATTATGAAATATATTTAACACTCTAATTACTTTTCAGGAAGACTTATTAATACACGGAGATAGTGTATATGATATTATAGATAGACAAGACCACCAAACAGTTCAAATGGAATTAAATAGAGGCACCAACGGGGAGACTGAAGACGTACCAAAGAATAGAAACTTTTTCTGTAGAATGAATGTCTCTAGGAATGCAAGAAGACAAATGCGATTTGGTGATCAAAAAGTAAGAGCACTTACTTCATTATTTTAATTTACGTATTTTATTTGACCATGATCCATATGCCTACAACACATATTAACATAGTTTATGCTACACAGTGCTGAGAGGAGTAGTTCACTAGTCAGTGTAGGTCAAGTGAAGGAAACGACTTCCTCTTCCAATAATCACCAAGTGGTGCGAATAAATTAACCAAACTGACGGCGACAGGTCGTCCAAGCAAATAATATGTGGCGATCCTCAGTAATTACGATATCAGAAAAACAGAGATCGTCCGCATGGCATAATGACTGAACATGCAAAGCCGAATTCTCAAAATGACTTGATCAGAAATCACGGTTTTCTTTCGTCCGTTAGGTAGTACTAGTGCGGGGGCACTACGTGTCGTACCTGCCGCTGTGCAGCCGCAACGAGCCGGTGTTCCTGGCGGTGTGCACGCCGCTCGCCATGCCGGAGACGCGCGAGTGCGTCGTGCACGGCGCCACCAACGTCTTCACCACCGTGCACGCCATGGACATGAAGATACTGCACATCGACACCAAGTAAATATATTTATATCTTCCCGTCTTCCCGAAAAAGTCCCCGAAAATAGGCCGAGATTTCGAGTTGGAATTTTCGAAAAAAAAAATTGGATACTTCGCAGTGGCCAATTTTTTAATAATGTAAGGTCAAATCAAACTAATCTTAACAGCTGAACTATTAGGGTCAAAAAATAATTAAAGTACCTAATATTAATTTATAGAGAAGGAATTTAAACCGCACAATGGAATAACGTTAAAATTACCATATAACGGTCGTATCATCTAGTTTGCGATTAAGATTTATCGATTAACTTAATTCGGTCAATTTTAATTGTAGTGGAATAAGCCTTAAATTTATTTTCAAATATGATTGATTGAGTAGCAAGATCGGTTGTATTATAATTTTGTATCGATTACTTTCGTGTTTAATATTCACCAAACGTTGTTAAGTTCGTATTTATTAATCAATGCGAATCACTAACGAACTAGTTCTCTGCATTGACACGTTTATTGCATTATGCATTATAATAGGCGTGTTTAATAATTGATAGGATTATAATAAGGAGCATAATGAGCATAGAGCCTAAGTTTGAGAGAATTTTTGGTTGCATCTAAAATACCTCTGATTTATTTATACGACAATATTATTTTATTAAAATTAGTAAGTGTATTTGGCCTGTCCTTATACATAAAGTGACGACCTGTTTGAAATGTGTTTATTAATATTTCAATTAAATTTTTCGTTGTTCATTAACAAACATAGACATACTGCATTATTGGAAAACTGAGTTCATAAAGTAATTTTAAACAATCTCCGAAATTATGACTAACTTTGTCGAGTAAATGTTTTTTTTTTTTTATTATTATTCTTTTCAATTTAGGGATATGTATATATATATATATGTACTTTGTTTAGTATTACCGACTAATGTGTTTTATTACACCACTAAGGTGGAACACAAATCTACGGCCAATCTGATGGTAAACAGTCACCGTAGCCTATAACCACTAGCCACACTACTAACGCGATTCCAACCCTGTTGTTGATGAAGGCTCACTTTACTAGCAGCATATCCATACAACTAGCACAGCGTATCCTCGTGGAGTTCTGGCAACGTCACTCACCATTACCATCATGTGTGTCATTATGTGAGTAAAAATGATTTTCACGATGTGTTTATTTTGTTTCAGTGGGGAGTGGTACTTGGGTTGGAAAAAATCCGAATTAACAGATATCTCGTGGTACCAACTCCTTCACTGGGACAGTTTACGAGAAGCCCAAAGTAAACATAGACTAAGTGAGTATCTAAGCTTATATTCTTTGTTCAACTAAACCCAGGCGGTACTTTCCGTAAATATATAGCGCATCTTTAGAAATCCCTATCGATTTCGAGTGCCGGTGCTATCAGTTTAGTATCCCGTTCGCGTTTTATGCTGCTAGCACAGCGATTTCTGTAAATACCAGGTAGGCAATACATTGCTACGGAAAACACTCACCATCAGGTGGTTCGTACAACTTTTATTAAAAAATATACTGCAGCTTTGCTGTTCTGTCGCCAATCTTTCAATGTCATAAAGCCGATTGGAATTTGCGAAGGAACCGTAGTTTGTAAATTCATATCTTTGAAGTATATTATTGACGTCCTATTAATTATGAAATCTCGCATCAAAAATCTCATAGTTGATTCGAAAGGGTGCTACCGTTTGCTTTTTTTGAACATAATTTATTTGTTTCAGTTACCCAATCAGAGCAGGACAAATGTTGCATACTGTTAGTGAAGCTTCAACAGAGGAGTGGCCAGTTTCTGTGGGTCCACGTGGTTCTGCAAGTCAAGGATGCGGCCGACACACCCAGTCAGTTCATCGTGGCTACCAATCAGATACTAAGGCAAAAACATACTTACATATTATAACGCCAAGTCCCTTATGGGGTAGGAGTATACCGAGCGACCAATTCGCTCTTGCCTTTCACACCTCTTTTGTTTCTACTTCATTCATCAATTTCTTCATGCATGCCTGCGAGTCCGAATACTCTTCACCGTTCCATCATAGAGTAACCGGGCAAATAGTTTACCAATTTTACGTTTCCATCCGGCTCTGTTCGAAGAATAGATTTTCCTTTGTACATTACCCGGTTTTGCATAAGGAATAAATAATTATTTGTACATAGGTTTTGTGCGAAGATTTTAGAAACTAGATCTGGCAAACATTTATAAGCAACCCTACTGCACTATCAAACGTTACTCTAAAACTAAAGTTCACCAACTCCTTTTCTACAGTGAAGAAGAAGCCTCAATAATGCTGGCGAATTGCTGGCTTTACCAATACTATGGTTACCAAAACCAGCCTTGCGGTATGCTGGACCCCCGCTGCCAGAAGTTCTTCCGACGAGACCAATGTTACCAAGAATATCAGGAGTACCCCTACGTTGAGAACCAGGAGGTTGACTACACTGGCTACCATGTGTCGACCTACGTACAACAGAAAGGGATGGAAGATTACACCGGCTGCGAGAGGGTGTACGTAGATAGAGGACCAGTTGACTACTCTACACATTCGCCGCAGTCTACTATTAGTGAAGAGAGGTAGTGTATTTATGCTGCCTTTTATGATGATGAAACTGAGGCAATTTCGGTGAAACGGAGTTTACTTTCTTGAAAAACCCTACCCCTATTTACCGTCTTTCCTTTTATTTACCCTAAGTTAATCTCTATTCTTCGTGGTGATTTTACGAAGACAAAATCGCAGGTAAAAATTTTAAAAAAAATTGGTTTAATCGTTTTAAAATAAATAATTCTATGGCCTATACTCAAGTTCTCGTGGCTCCTTTCTCTATTTACCAGATGTTCAGTCTTCAGTTGCGTTCCCAGAAGATATTCCGGCATTGGAAACAATCCGGGAATATCAATAGTTATAACCGTATAACGTATTTTAGGGACGGCAACGCGCGAGTTTTCCCCTGGTGTTGCAAGCGTCCATAGGCCATCAGACGGGCCGTATGCTTGATTGCCACCCGATTGGTGTAAAAAAAACAGAGTTCACATATTATCGAAGAATTTACTGTCCAGACCAAGTTTGTAAGCCGTGAATTATGCTATGAACACTTTTTGCCATAAACAGAGTATTCAAATAACAATCTCGTTAGTTCAATTTACACGTGAGACCTAATTGCCTGACAATCACTAAAAAATAAACTGCTGTGAAGGTCGGCGCTACAATTTGTACACGTCACGTCACACCGTGGAATATAAATAAGAAAATCATCACCCCGTCCGTCTGTCCGTCCACATAATTTGACACCTTTCATTACCATATTTATTGTGAACCGGCTTTACCAAGACAACCTCGCTGGTGACGTTTCGTTCTACACTCTAACTATAGAAGAGCTATGGCATATTTTTGAATGAATTTCATATTCCCAAGGCTTATAATAAGTTTGTGAATGCAAGCCAAATAAGAAGGCTTGCTCAAAGGGTTTCAGAGTAGTTTTGTATGTTTGTATGCAGGTTATTCGATGGTCAGTATTGGTTTTGACGTGCGACCTTTGACTTAGTTTAATGGAGGTTGTTACACTTTTAATAGATATAAATGGATAGATAGAAAGCTCAGTGAATAATTTATCTATAACATCGTGGTAATATTTAGTTAGACAAAGTTATTTAATTTAGATATTGGGGCCAATTCTGTTTTACAAAATCACTCAAATAAACTAATTTTACAGGGTTTAAAAGTCTTGCTATCCCTTTCTTATGTGCGGGGTTAAATAAGGATGGCAATACTTTAAGTGCTGTAGTTTAATGATTTCGTACAACAGATTTAGCAGCATTGTATTCATAATATAAGAAAATTTACTTTGTTTTAACAAATAACAAATCCAAATACCTTGCGATAAAAGACAATTAGGTATCCCTTTTTACCACCAAAGGATGATTGGACCAACTTTAATCAAATCGTAAAAAAAGTGCAGTAATCATTGTGTTTTTGTCCCTAGATCTCCTCACCACTACGACCCCCCACCAGATATAGCGAATAGCAACATGTACATGTACTCGCAACAAGGCAAGAGGGAGTACTACGAACAGTATCCGAGGGTAAACTACCAGGAGCCTTGCACCAGTACAGGAATTGAAGGTACATTTCCCCTCCAGATCAAAGGGCATAGGGCTTAAAAATAGAAGAAAAAAAATCATGTTTGTATTCATTGACTGGCTAAAAGTTTTCCGCAGAGATATTTTCTTAAATATATAACGGACGGTTGTGAAAAAGATTATGGTTGCCACTTAGACACCATGGGTAACCCTCAGTCGTTGCCAGCTTAGTTTAATCAGATCCCCTTTCTGTCAGCTCAGCGCCTCCTGTAGGCACTTAGTTTTTTTTTTTTACTTTATTAACCCACTATTATACCTGCTATAGGAGACTAGAGTAATTTACTTCTGTAATGTGGAGGTACTATCCGTATCGGGTACCTATGATCTTGTATCAGATAATTATGTGCCATATCTCTCAAAATTAAATTGTATGAGCCGTAGGACTCACTACTTTTTTGGATGTTTATTTGTTAATCACGGCTGAATGGGCAAATCAAATTCAAAATGGTTAAATGTTTTAATAAAATTGGGTAAGGGGATTTAGTGACACAATGAAGAACATAGGCAAAGTACCCAACCAAAGGTTTCTCCCGATTTTTTTTACCTAAATCCAGAGTTCCGAAATCTAGAATTATATCAAACGAATCCCATATAGCTATGCCCGTATGGCAACCATATCACTAATATCTCTTAAATCACAGGTATAGACTACCCGAGTGCCAAGCGCATGCGCCTGGCCCCTCCACCTTTGACTCTCGAAGAGACCGACGGCATGGACAGGTGGAACCCAAGCCCGCCGTGGTCTGACACAACCCTCAAGCTACCCGACTACAGCCAGCGGTTCACTTACAATCACATGGTGCCTATACCACCGGGCGAGCGGACAATGGTAACCTAAACTGCAGACTTAGTCAGGCTTAGTATCAAGAATCGTATGTATGGGAATGAACATTTTTACGTTGTGTCACGTGGTCAAGTTTTTAATTCCCATACATTTCTTTCGTTTCCTATAGCATTAATGATTATAGATAGTAAACATGGCTACAGGTACTGAACTGTTAAGCTTGTGTAAGTAGATTATCCGTCCGATTAAGGTTCAAAGTACAGATAGTTGTATAAGTGTTAAGAGCGTGTCGTGGAATAAAGGCTCCTTATGTTTTCTTTTTATTTAAAGCTCCAACGTACCTATACACTTAATCACAAAATTGTTTTTATTAAAATTATGTTTCAATGTCCGTGTAATATCATTTAAAGAATTGATGTTTATTATTTTTATTATGTTTGAAATCAAAATTATTAAGGGCCATAAAAATATTCTCAATAATTGTACCGAATGGTAATTCATAAAGTATTTTATTACAGTAAGTTTATAAAAACGCTTAAGGTACCTACTACTAAAATAAGCGAATGAAATGGTCTTACATGAATGCATTTAAAAATTCTAATTATTTACCAACTGTTGGTATTCCTTCGATTTTAACATTATTATTATATTCATTGTAGAAGCTCAATGAGAACATAAGAATTTAAACAGTATTTTAAGCTTAAGTTATTTAAGTTAGTGCGTTAAGTTAGGGTAACGCAAATGTTTCCATCCAAAAACTGTGCATTGCATTCCAAAGGAATAGATTATGTCGTAATTTTATTGTGTAAATAATAATTATATTTTATAAATCATAGTGGCATTTATGTACATACAAGAAATCTGTACTTAATTATTAATTATTAAGAGACAGTACAACTTTACTTGATGTTAATAAATAAATAATTTGATAATGCAGTTACAACGTTTTATTTCAACCTCTTTAAATAAATGTTGTTTAAATAAAAGGGCGATAAGAAATAAAACATCTAATAAAAATACAATAAGACTTAAAATCAATATCACTAATAAAAATATTAGAAACAGTGCTTGTTAGTTGGTTAGGAGTAGGGTTTTAAAAAATAGGAATCAACTTGAGAAGAGTTCAGTGAAAATTATGTTAAACATTTTACATATATTGCATATTTTAGGACAGCGGTCCGGCAACAGGCAGGACCCTGTCCGTGTCCGGACCGCGGAAAATCGAAACACAGCCCGCCAAATATTGTATTTTAACATTTTTCTAAAGTATCCGGGCCTCATTATTAACTATTTGCCGAGCCCTGTATACGACGACATCAGTTCCTAAAATTAAGGAATTGATGAAAATCAATAATATCGTAAGTTAAATTGTAAGTCTGGTTTTATTTATGATAGCAACTTCTCTATATTTAAGTAGCATAGCATAATCAATGTATACTCTTTCTAAATGAAATCAAATGCTAATTACTGCTTACGCATCCAAAGGCCTTACGCAAGATTAAACGAAATACAGTTAATTAAAACATATAAACATAAATATTCCGTAAGCAAGCTGCAGTTAAACTGTAACTGAACCCGACTAGTTAGCGAATATTTGCGCGTATGCAATGTTCCTAATGCCACCCATTAGCCCACGCAATTCTATAAGTTTCGCGAATTATTTTAAATGTCTAATGCGTCCGATGAACATTAGCAAACAAGCTTGGAGCGTCTTAATAGATGTAATGCGCTTTACAATCAGCCATCTTAATAAAACCTGTGACAATGTACGTAAGTACACCGTTTCCATCATGATTTTCTAAAGTTGTAGGGGGAGGTATGGATCAAGATGTTTTGGTGGCGCTATGGCTGTCAATCAGGTAAAGCCGTGGTGAAGCTCGGCTACGACGCGTGGTGCAATACATGAACTTAATAAGGATTAGTATGGGATTGCGCCCGCGCTGGTGACGAGTGATCATTACTAGAGACAGTAAGTTTGTGAGAACAGAGTAGTTGGTGAATATATTCTGAGAAAACGCTTAATTCGAGAAACGATTTACTTAATTTCATTTTATTGTTGCTTTTGCAAATTTATTCTACAGTCGAATAAAAACTACTTTCCTACGATATTATTTTAACGACCAGCCCGGCTACGCACGGCCTACACAAAACCTAAATGAATATAAATCATCATACAAAACTTCCTCAGGAATCACTCCGTGTATTAGTGAAAACCGCATTTAAATCCATAGCGTTGTTTAAAAGACCTAAGCGTACAGACGGCGGGAATCGGTTTTTATTTATATTTAGTTAAGATGAGACTTCCCCACCTAAAAACTAAAAGTATGAGCAATATTTTCAATTTTCAGTACCCATTCTAAGGTTTTCACTTCCTTACTGCGCTGTTTCTACATTCCAATACAAATGCACATAAATTTGTTTTCTTCCTTTAGGTATATCAAGAAATTGTATCGTCAATGAATCGCAATTCCTAAAACAGGCATTATATTCAATCCACTTACACACCAAACCTTACAACTTTACTACTCCTTTTAAAACCATAACTCACATATTATAATAAGATATAAATCACAACAATAATATACACACAATAATGTACATACTAGTTCCGCTTCCCGTCTCAACTTGCAATGCAAAAGCTTCAGCAAACTTGGATCCATTGTTATTGCAAGCTTGTCTGTCCCACCGGCTATGATGAATTATTGATGGTTAGGATACATACGTGATCTTCAATCCCATCCTATCTAGAAAACACAGATTGTAACGAAGCACAGAATTCGATGAACCCTTGAAAACTTTGGCTAAAATTATTAACTATTTTTTTTCCGAAGATATTTAACAAGTGCTTTTGTTTCTTTGACTGTGAAAAGTTTTTATGGGTGCCAATTTTTTGTGCCGGGTAATATTGTTGTTATTAAGGACAAGATGTAATGCAACATATACATTTATAGAATCTCCAATAGTTATTGGACTTCAGTATGGATGGTGTTATTCAAAAGCAATGGTAGGCTGAAACAATACTACGAAGTTAAAACTGAGATATCGTTTATCGTATCGATGGACACCACATTAAGAAAAAAAATACCCACACTGCAGATGTATACGCTCTCAGATCAAATAAAAAAGGTAGATGAATCTTTACGAAAACAACGAACTGACGCCAAATTTTTAAATTTGTAGTGGGCAAGGCGTAGTTTCATTGCATTGTTTGTAGGCGTGTGCGTGTAATTGGGTTTATATACACTGCAAGGCGTTTTTGAGGTGAAAATTCACTAAAAAACAAAGTCGATAAGGATTACCATAATGAAGACAAAATCAAATCTTCTTTCGGACAGGAAATAAACAAATACTCAATTTTATACAAGTGCAACTTTTTAGTAAACGCCTACGAGGACAACGATAATATTCGTTGACATTGGACTAATAATAACATACCTACATGCTAGAAATACTACAAACAAATACTGTTGTTTTTTTAAAACATTACAAAATTAAATTAAGAATTTACAAAACAAAAAATTAAACTGCTAACTGTAACAATGCACTGAAACCAGTAAGTCACAATCACAATAAAAACATTCAATGCTCTTTACTGCATAAAGCATTCTCCACCAGAGGTAGCGTTGCATTAGCGAGTCTCGTTAGAAAACAAATTAATAAATTATAGCATCGTAAGCCTGGTTCAGTTTTCTGATCACAGCCTCGTGGGAAATGCTTAGTTAATTTATTCAAACGGGCCGTAAACATCTTAAACGTGTGCGGGTTAAATATGTACAAGTAACGGGAGATCTCAGAAATAATTGAGGGGTTACTCTGACTAAACACAGAAGCGGGGCGTAACTTCTTATGTCCAAAATCGTAGCTTCCCGACTGGAGTTTCAATTCTACCATGAAGAAGTATATAAGTAAGTTTATGAGTAGGTAACCCAGTCAAATAGTACTATTCTAATGTAGTAAAGCACATTTTTTGTAAGTTAGTAGTATTGGCCACGCGAGCAATTCAAAACCATAATTATTTGAATAGACTTTACAAATAAGTACCTTCAAATCATCAGAACCTACCATCGGATTTGGAGGTTATTTTTTGCTTCGCAATCCAGCAAAAAATGTCAACGATGACTCTTTTCCGAAAACGCGACATTTTGTCAAAAAAATAGAAACGAAAATAAACAAAACGATAAAATGCTTGTAATTCAAATCTAAGCCAGTAGATATTTAATAAAAAGGCTTGATGAACAATATTGCAAGCGATCATAGACTATGGTGTCCGCTTACCCTCATGCGAACCCTAAACTGATATGCCTTTAGGAGTAAAAAAGAGTTATTCGATCGTCCCCTATGCTATAGAGAAATGTTCCTCAACAAAAAGTTAGCGACGTGCCAGTGTTACCACTAGTGTTCTTACAACATATTAGCTTATGTACAGATTGTGTCTGGTACAGCCTACTCAGTCTTATTTTGGGGTTTTCAAGTATCACATCGTAAGAAATTCTATTGTTGTTTTCGTAGATTTTTATATTTCTCGTTTTTATATCGGCTTATCACCTTTACTGTTTACAAGCATCATCATCATCATATATTTAAGAGCTAGGCTCTTGTCGGTGGAGCAATCGCCAAGCCGTTCTGTTTACAAGCATCATACATGATCATATAAATAAACACCATGTATATGTATATTATAATATGGTAGCAATAGCTTAGAATAATATGCTATGGACAACTGAAGTAGTAAAAACACACATAAATCTGACTGAACACGACTAATAACATAGGTACTCCATGTGTTCTTGTACCGTAATATTGTCCTCCAAGCTTACCATGAGTATAACAATGATACGCTTACATATCTTTTAGTACTATCAGAGTCAGCTTTACCTGGGACCTAAAATGCGCAATCAGGAATGTTACTACAATAACAATATTTTAAAAAAGCCATCAAACAATTTTAATATATTTGCAAAGGCCAAAAGTGTACTAAACGTCGTAAGTATTAGATAAAAATGCATTTAAATGCAGTTTACGACAGAACCGACGTAACACGCAATAAATATTCATGCAAATATCCGCACATCCTGGATTCCGTTGAAAAAGGAAAATAACCACGCGTCCGGATTATATCATATTGAATGCGCAATTTATAGATTAGCTCATTTCACTTCCATTCATCTATTTACTCAAGCTTATACGATACACGCGTGTCGCGAAGACGACGCAAAAACGATGGGTGTTATAAGTTTGAAGTGTGTATCTGTGTCTATCTGTGGCATCGTAGCTTCTAAACGGATGAACCAATTTTGATTCCGTTTTTTTGTTTGAAATGTAACTTGATCGAGTGTTATTAGCTATATATACTTAAAGAAAATCTGACCTCGGAGAAACTCCTCACTAACATACAGCAAATATATCGTGCTTGGGGTCATTGCAAAGGTCTCAATGAATAGAATGACATGATTACCTTGACCTGATGCTGCAGCATCTACAAAACACCCAACTCTTCACTAATTTACAGCAAATATATCGTGTTTGGGCTCATTGTTATGGTCTCACTGAATAGTCTATACTAAGATACATTGTGATGGTAATGAGGATAAATAGATGATTTCGTGAGTCGGGGGTTAAACATTTATAATTTTTACTTGTATAGTAGGCGGTGGTACTCGAAATCGGTAGGCATATATGAAGAGATTGGTGAATGTAAAAGAGGTTTGTAAGTCGAGAGAGAAATAGCGCTCAATACTCTCCGCCTACTCTGAAAAGGAATTGGCGTGATGATACATATGTAGTATCTATGCACACCGTGTTAATCAATATCAGGGAAGTCGCCACACACTTGAACTTAACTATACTTAACTGAAAGCCAAATAACATAACAAATGTTTATCAAACTAAACAAACTAATTTAATATTCAATCACCATGAAACAATATACATCTCTGATCAGTACAGGTTCAAAAACACCTTTTGACTACGAATACGAAAAAGTAACTGTCAAAATGTCATTTTTTTTTTTATTTGTAGTTCCACATTTCGCCGGCGCAACGCTATTCATTTTCCCATGCTAAAATAGATCTGATTAATATATATATAACACAAAACAAATATCCTCATTTTTCAGAATTACCTAGTATGTACTCAGTTATTGCAATCAACAAAAGCCGTCAAAGTACATGGCAGAAAATGATAAGTATAATAGTTAATTACGCGGAAATATGCAGGCTCCACCACCGATACTGTTACACCTGAATACAAAGTCGATTACACTCGAAGCGACCATTCCTTTATTCGTGTTAAATGAAATGAACCGAATTGAAAACAATCGACAGGGTAGCGCACGACTCCACAGCTTTATTAAAGTCCCGCGCATACTAGTTGTCGATGTAAACAAATGTCGATAAAAACTTTTCAGTTATCGATATACTGTTTGAATTGCACGCTTCAATGAAAGTAATGCTCCTTGCCTTATTTTGTAAATAAATTATTTTGTACTTATAATCATATATTTTCATCTTTTTAGTACTGAAAATAAATTTAAAACATGGCAAAACAAATATTTATATTTTAATCAACTGCAATAAATTTCAGCATTTACAATTAGATTAATAAAAATCCCACAAGAATTTATTTTAATGGCAGCGAAGCAAGAAAATTAAGGAAAAACTACAATTGTATTCTTACATTACACCAATATTTATTTTTATTAGTAACACATACACTAACACTGTAGATTTATCGATACAATATAAATCGGAAAAGCTAACTCTATCAGAATTATAAGCATGCACGATTTTCATGTCATTTGCCACGTGTGCATCGCATCTACACGACATAAGCTTACACCCTGAATTGAAAATTAGTCAATAACAATATTCTCCGATTTTAACCTTTCTAATACTAATCGTTTAGCCTCACGCCCCAACCACACGTGCCGAAGTAACGACTTGAATTTTAATAGGCTGAAAATTTGTGATACCGATTAAAATACAAAAGGGTTGTGATTCGGTATATCGATAACATCGGTGTTTTGGGTTGAACCGCCAACTGGTACTGTTAGTTTCGGCATTTTTACTCTTAGATCTAGTGCTTTTAAGTCGGATGTGCTGTCAGTAGGAGGAAGGAGTTGGTAGTTGAATAACTACCGAAACGTGACTATAAAAGTCCATTGAATTGAACGCATACATTGAAATGGATTACGAACGTTTTCTCTATACATATGTATGATCTTGAACATCTGTATTGAAGCACTCGGTTTTTAATGGTGACTATGTTATATTGCAATCTTTAAACAAAAAGTTACGTAATATAAAGAATTATTTGTTATTCCATATTCGGGACTGACGAGCATGTATGAGCAGATAAATGAATGTAGAAGAAGCGAAAGAGTCAAAAGGGCAATGGCACTCAATACTCTCTGCGTACCCCCAAAGGGGAGTCGACGTCATGATACGGATATAAAGGTATAAGACATGAACCTACACATCACAGACCGCAGTGAAATAACACTACTAGATTGAGTGTTGTGTTTCTGCAGTAACTAAGGTTGCCAGTGCTCCACGAGGATAGGGCTAGTAGTATTGCTGCTAGCACATTGAGTCCACATCAACAACATGGTTGGCAACATGGCACCCCGTAAGTGATACCCCTGGTATTGCTAGCGGCTATAAGCTACGGCGACTGCGGCGACAAAGCATGGTAAGCCATGCTTTGTGTGCGATCTTAGTGGTATGAAAAAAAAAATCTAAAGTTTCGTGGCATTGATTCAATTCTATTCTACGACATACACACACAGAGAGAGTTGTTTGGTTTTCCTAATTAAAACAAAGCTAGACTCTCCATGAGTAACATAGGCTATGTATCTATCCTATTTACACTTGTAGGCGAAGACAAGGTCAGCTAGTTGTATAGTCGGGAGCAATATAAGCAAATAATCCAGAGCAGTAGCAGATCATGAAGCGTTCTCGAATCTCAATCACTTCTTTCAAAATACATGTATACTGAAAGAAAAAAAAACAATAAATATTTTAGAAAGAACTTTTTGAACCAAATATACAAAAAATATCCTTACCTGGATTAAGCTTCATTCCACCAAATACCTCCGACGCGCTTGTCGATGTTTCTTAGACTTTCTGTAGACCATCCAAGCCTGTAGCAGATTATAATCAACCTCTAGGTTAGAGGTTACGTATGTGTCAAAACGACAAATCTCTTCACTGCACTTATAAGGAAGGCATTTTATAACAAAATACACTGAAAATACAATCTAACCACCACTAGTTATTACATTTTACGAGACATTGACAAATATAATGCTCTTAGCACTACCTAATTCTCTAATCCTAATTTAATACGGATCGAATACAGATCAGATTTTTACAAAATATACCTAAAACTTATTTATTAAACAGTGCTAGATCACGGAACAAAGGAGCTCTCTCAGCTGCCTGGATTGACTATAAGAAGGCTTATGATTCGGTGCCTCACTCATGGCTGGGGAGGATCTTAGAGTTATATAAAGTTGATTCAACTCTAAGATCCTTCTTAAGCACGTGCATGGGGCAGTGGACCACAGTCCTTCGGCAACCAGGTGGTGGTAACAGCCTCTATGGCCCGCTGGACTTCATTAAAATAGAGCGGGGTATTTTCCAGGGCGACAGTCTGAGCCCGTTGTGGTTTTGCCTGGCTTTGAACCCTCTCAGTACTCTGCTAGGGGATTCAAAGCTAGGCTATCGACTTCGTAGGCGGGGTGAGGTTATTTCTCACCTGCTGTATATGGATGACCTCAAGCTATTTGCGTCGAAGCGCCCTGACTTGGTTGAACTGTTGAAAATCACTGAGACTTTCAGCGGCTCCATCAAGATGGAGTTCGGTGTTGATAAGTGTGCGGTCATACACGTACAGCGGGGAAAAGTGGTGAATTCTACGAATCTGCAGCTCACCGAGACAATGGCTCTCACATCGCTCTCTGAGGTCGATACCTACAAATATCTTGGCATGTCGCAGTCGTTGAGTATCGATGTAGAGGAAATTAAGAGGTCTGTGAAAGAGCGCTTCTTTTGCCGCCTGACAAAAGTTCTTAATAGTCTTCTGTCTGGTGGCAATAAGGCGCGCGCCTTCAATGGATGGGTAATTCCCTTATTAACATACTCCTTCGGCATATTAAGGTGGACTCAGACTGAGTTAGACGCCTTGGATAGGAGGGTCCGTCAACTGCTCACCACACACCGGATGCTGCACCCGAGCTCGTCAGTTATGAGATTGTATATCCCCCGGAGGTGGGGGGGACGTGGTTTTTTAAAAGCCAAGAACCTCCACAATCGCGAGGTATGCAGTCTCAGAACGTACTTTCAGAGCAAAGAGTGTGCGATACACCGCTCTCTATGGCAAATGAGAATTGGCGCAAACCAGCCGTACTTGGTACTGATGACCGTAGGAACGTATGGAAGGGCAAGGAGCTTCATGGGCGGTTCTATCGAACGCTAACTGGGCCCGATGTTGATTTCCTCGCATCAGTGAACTGGCTACGTTTCGGTGACCTCTTTGGGGAAACCGAGGGTTTTGTCTGTGCGATTGCAGATGAGGCTATCAAGACGAATAACTATAGGAAATACATCATGAAGGATGGTACGGTAGACATCTGTCGGGCGTGCCGCCGTCCTGGAGAATCACTCCGACATGTAATTTCCGGTTGTTCTCATCTTGCTAATAGCGAGTATTTGCACAGGCACAACCTTGTAGCTAGGATCATCCACCAGCAACTTGCACTTCGATATGGACTTATTGAGTCAGAGGTACCATATTACAGGTACGTACCGCAGCCAGTTCTCGAAAATGGTCGTGCCACGCTCTACTGGGACCGTTCTGTCATTACGGATAGGACTATTGTAGCCAATAAGCCTGATATCGTGCTGACAGACCGGTCCCAACGCCGGGCAGTACACGTTGACATCACCATCCCGCATGACGAGAACCTCGTGAAAGCCGAGAAGGAAAAGCTCAGCAAGTACCTTGACTTGGCTCACGAGGTGACCGCCATGTGGGGGTTGACTCGGCGGTCATTGTCCCGATAGTCGTTTCTGCGAGCGGTCTCATAGCGAAGAGTCTCGACCAACACCTCAGGACGCTCTCGCTCGATGGTTGGGTCAAGGGTCGGATACAGAAGGCAGTACTCCTCGACACGGCACGCATTGTCAGGAGGTTCCTCACTTTGTAACCCTGACCACCGGTAGCCTGGGCTCGCGCTTCGTTATCGGTGGCTCCCTAGTTTTGTTATTTTTTTTACATAACGTGTTTTTTTGTAAGAATATTGTAAAAAAAAACAAAACTAAGATGTAAAATAAATAAAGGGAATAATAATAATAAGTAATAATAATATTAATAATAAGGCCGCAGGGCAGCTTGTGGCGAGCTGTTGGTGAGTAGCGACACCACGGACCCGAGGCCTCCAGGCGGCGGCGCCTAGGCCCCCGCCTCTGGCTTGCCTTCACTGGCCGGCCAGAGTGGAGCGCGAGAGCTATATGCTCGAAAGGGTGGAAGTGCTCAATATGCGTAATAGCGGGGAAACCCGCTCCGGGGACTGCCGTATGCCAGTACCCGCGATGGTGAAACCGGTGCACACCTCTCGACACCCTTCAGCCGCCTGCGCCCATGTTGCCCCTCAGCGGCATCTTATACGCCGCACTTAAGGGGGGCCCATCTAGCAGGTGGCGAGTCACCGTCTGCCAATTTTTATCCAATATTGAGACATATTGCATGGCAGACGTCCGTAGTCTCATCCCATAGCCCAGTATCCTAATCCATTAACAGTTCACCATAATAGACCAATTTTAGTTTTCCCTCCCAATTAAATAGTCTCTGCACTCGGAGAGGATCATACCCGGGTGCATCACTATGCATTCCGGGGATGATACTCGCCACGTGTATCCCTTACCTAATATTAAAATTCTCGAACGGGCATCTACGTGTTGGATATATATCCCCACGCAAGCCAAGATAACGGACCGGACCTTACAAGTCCGTGAATTTAAGAGAAACATAATAATAATAAGTAATAATAATAATAGTAATTAATAATTACATAATAATCACAAAAAAAACGAATAATTTAGTTAACTTTAATCTAATTCTTTTTCATATTATTATGACGGTAGGTGTAATATAGGACAAACTACCTATGCATATTTTGAATATAGTATAAGTTGTATAGAACGTGTCGGTCAGACAAACAGTACTTTACAAAAATATTTAGAAATTAGTTGTTATTGTGACAGCAAATAGAGAGCGTGAGAACAGGCAGTTGAAGTCAACAGATTAAATATATCTACTTTTATTGTTGCAGAGATTAGATTCTTATCTCAAATATTTTCACAAAACAAACTTGCAAATAAAACCACTCCTTGAAAATTATGCTCTTTGTTATGGTTTAAGATAGAACCGTACAAGATAAGAAAAAAGAGGTAGTTTTTTTTATTAGTAGTATAATATTTTACGAGTTAATTAATTGCAGAAAATTATTGTTATATTTAGAAAAACATTGTTCATTTGATTTATATAAGTATTCTAGAGTATTTCTTAATTATCATTTTTATTGTTATTTCAGTAAAGCAACTCTTTTTTCAACTTGTAGTTCCAAGTATTTGGCAAAAAGTTTCAATAAACATCATTTACTTCAGCACAAGTAGCGCCATCTATGATAGAAGATTGAAGGTACTGCATTTATAAAATACCACAGCCATGTGATACGTATGTATTCTGTGCAAGTCCTTTCCCCAAAGGCCTACCCAAAGGCGTATGATGTTTACCCAATGGTACGATAGATGGAGTCCTTTAAACCCTACTGCCTCACTACTGCGTACAACTAGAATATTATCCACTCTGAGATAGTATATTATCTACTCTGAGGTAAAATTTTTTTTTGCAGTATGGGATGCATATAAACTTGTATTATTATCAACAAAATAACATTTTATCGTATAATTCAACGCATTTTATAAACACGTAAAATACTTATTTCATTTGTTACACTCATCACTAGTATCGTCGCATTCGCAGGGCTTCTCTTAAATGGCGATAAACACCTAAAACCATATCCGTTAGATCTATGTTCGTGTCAGATCTTAGTAAATCCGTGGCTGTAGTTGTCAGTTCATCAAATTCTTCATCACTTTCAGCTATAAATGTGGTTGTGAAGTATTTCTCCCCAATCCCTGCCTCGTGCGCGTCGACAAATTTTCTCTCTTCGAGCCTTTTATAGTCGTCTCTGTCGAAATGTATATGTGGTTGGCAGTCTGCTATCGCTAGCTTCAAGTACGCTAAAACATTGTTACAGGAATGTTAAAGATTACAAGGTCTGAAATTGTTACTTTTTTTAGACTACGAAGCTGCCAAGCTAGCGTATGGCCCACCTGCAGTAAGTATTCACCGCATTTCACCGTAGCCTATAGGCGTTTTCAATACCAGGGGTATTACAAGCGCGATGCCAATCTTATTGCAGAGAGGACTCACTATTCTAGCAACATGACGTATGTTTACTCTCAGCACAGCATATAATCAAGGAGCTCTGGA
The DNA here is from genome assembly GCA_951449985.1 of Falcaria lacertinaria. Lineage (NCBI taxonomy): Eukaryota > Metazoa > Arthropoda > Insecta > Lepidoptera > Drepanidae > Falcaria > Falcaria lacertinaria. The sequence goes on along the minus strand of OX602127.1, from coordinate 3,512,279 downwards.
ACTTTACACGCAGCAAAAGAAATCACTTTAGGCCCAAATAAAGCATTTATAAAGGCTGGCGTGATGATAATTCACATTCAAAATTGATCAAGAAGTTGTTAAATATATTATTGAGGAATTAGGACAAAATAATTATTATTATAACAAAAAAAAAAACAAAATGATCTTTATTTGACTAGACCTAACAAAGTATTTTCAAAAAGTTAGTGACTCACCTCCTAATTTGTTGCAGTTAGCATAATACATGAGGCAAATGTTGCTAAACTTAGCAATGCGTGTAGTCTTGTAGTCGATGGCACATACAGGGTCTTCACCGTTCATCGAGCACGGTTTCATTTGCACACAAGAGTATTGCGCAAACAAGTTTTCGTTCAGGGATTTTTTGTCTGTCTGCAGAGAAGAAATAATTTAACATGCTAAAATCATAGGGCGCGGAGTTATAGAGTTTCGTGGTCTGTCAAATATCAAACGCTAATTTTAAGAATTTTCTACTACATTATGGGGCGAAGTTTTCCCCCGATTTCTGCCACATTCTATCATCGGCACCAATTAACCAGTTTTCCGACATGCGTCCAGAGCCGGGAGCAATAACATCCTTGACAACATATTCGAAATCGTAACTCTGAAAATGTCAAAATGTTCATACGAATTCCTAGTTCCATTTTTCACCGCTGCAGCGCTGTGCATTTTCCCAAATAAAAATAGTTGAAGGCGATACGAATATGTAGTCGCAAGTTGTTCTTGCAGGCTACAGGCTACAGGTCGTCACGCCTCCTAAAATAATTTAAGAAATTAAACTTAAATAAAAATACAGGTCTACAATGAATACTATTTATTCCTCCATACTTTATATATGTACATCTCTCAAGACAAGTCTAATTATTCCCATGAGTCTAGTAGGGTCATCCACGGAGCCATTGTTAAGAATGTTAATAGGTGGCACTGGGGGGGTGGTGACTTCAGGTGCTGGAAGCAATTTCGTCACTTGTTGGACGTGTTCGAACTCAAAGGTCTCATTCTCGAAGGCCTTCTTAGCATCACATACCTGCATATCTACCTCACGGTACACTAAAAAAGAGTAAGGAAGGTAATTGAAGTATTCAATACAAAAGTGTTAACTTACAAGCAAGTAACTTCTATTCTGCTACTGTAAAAATGATCGTATCCTAAACATAAGGGTTAGACGTTTATATCACGCTGAAATGACGAGAGAATTCTGCAAAGGTAAGTACTAAACTCAGTTTTTATATACCACTAAGGCGGCAAACAAGCATACGGCACGCCTGATGGTAAGCGGTTACTGCAGCCTATGGACGCTTGCAACACCAGAGGTATCACTCGCGCGTTGCCGACCATAACTCAGTGTTCAAGTCAAGAGTGAAATGGCGCTCTATACTCTCTGCCTACCCAGTGAGGGACTTGACGTGATCATGTTTTTTTTTTTTTTTTGTATTTATGTAACTCTCCTCTGTTGATCAGTGGTAATAGGTCTAGGCTTGGACTATAAGGTCCCGAGTTCAATCCTTAGGTAGAGCCAGAATATATTTTATGTCTGCAATATATTGAAAAACGCTCATCTACTTGATAATTCATAAATATGGCCTAGATTAGCTTATACGATGAACCGTGAAGTTATCATCGTCTGTCTTGCTGGGACCTAAAGTACCTCCACACCTCTGCATCACACTACGAAAGGTAATCAATGCACATACTCCCAATAGCTTGACAGTTGGTCTTATGGAAGTTGCATCTGTCTTTGAACTCTGCCAGTAAGCTGGTCTCTTCATCAAAACCACATATCTTAACGTTGTCCTTAAGGCAAGTGCGTTGCTTGGAACAATGATACTGAGAGTACTTCGCCACTGCTAACGTATCAAATCGCTGTAAATTATGATAAAACACCAGGCACTTTTAATAAACTATACACCTTTAAAAGTATTATTTTTGAAACTCACGTTTTTACGAGAGCTTAAGTGTATGCGAAACGATGTGTGTGTTTTTGGGTATGGTTGTGTGTGTATATTCTTCTTCTTCTTCTTCCTAAGTATGGCAATCGGGATTGATTGCCATACTTAGGAAAAAGAATTCAGGGTCTATTTTCACCAGTGTCGAGTGTCAGAGAATTTTCAAGTTTAAAAATGTAGCCTGAGCCAAAATAACCTGCGACTAGGTATTTAAAAACCTTGCGAATGCTAACATATTTGTACAAATTTTTAGTTCCACTTTTCACCGGCGTTTTCCGTTTCATTTCTCATGAACAATTATCGAAAGCGCCACGAATACGTAGTCAGAAGTTGTTGTTGCTAGGGCAGATATCAATCAGAATACTGTAGGTGTAAGTAAATGTAGACTGTACTTATGGTCGATACATTTTCGGAATTCCGGCTCGGATTACATTAACTTTTATAGGACAAGTAATCGCTTACAACGTTGTCTTTTAGCGAATTTGTTTTTTCATTGTGTGATATCATTAACTCAAAATATTTGAAGTTAAGCAGTACGATATGTGGAATAAAAAAGGGCAATTGATTTCTGTTTGTTTTTTTTTATATTAAACTTTGTGTGAGTATATTGAACTTTGTGTGAGTGAGATTTGATACCAATCATGGTAGAAAGTCTCATAAAGTAAATTGGTTTTTGGCTGTAAATCGATTCGGCTTAAAATCAAGTTTTAAGGATAGATCTTATATTCTCATCAATTATTTTAAAACTGTCATTTTGTTGTACGTCAGTGCTTTGCTGTTAAATAGCATGATTGAATCGTAGATAAGTAAAGAGGTACTTACATTTAAATTCTTGGTATTACTGAAATCTGGACAAGCGAGCAGCAGTGCTACCAAAGGGCAAAAATAATTTAAGGGGACATTAACAGTTGATCTAGAAGTTGTTCAATATATTATTGAGGACTAACCTATGTATCAAAATTATTATTATTATAACTGTATAAAATCTGGCATATGGACACAGTTCCAAATTCCTAGCCAATATTCATTTATTATGTATGCACCATGAGAGTAAATCGTTCGCTTGATGGTAAACGTCACGGCCGCTCATGCAACAGTAGCAGTTCCACTAATTGTAGTCCCACATTGTCCTTAACTGCACTCGTCACCTCGAGATCTGAGCTCAAGAGACTTCTTTGCCCAATAATTTCACTATTTACAGTACCAGTCACCTCATCACTGCTTTGCGGTAGGATAAGTGAAACTGGGAAATTCACTTACACTTAATATAATTATTCTGCAATTTCGGCAAACATGCCAACGCTATGGACTACCGCAGCCTATGACTAATTGCAATACCATGAGTAGAAAAGATAAAAAGCTTAAGAATATGATTTTATTAAATCCAAACATAATTACCTAAAATAAATCCGCACTGACGTCTCATCTTTCCAATATCAGGATTCTTGTAATTTACTTAATTTAATAACAGATTAATTAAGAGTAGCAGTAATTAAGAGAGTAATCAAAAAGGAGCAATAAACAGAAGCTAATTACACGGTTATAAGACTTTATTTAATGTTTAACTTTCCGTTTAGCGCACTGCTTATCGCTGGTCACTCTGAAATCTGAAATTAGAAAAAAATCATAGCAATAAAAATGCAGAAGGCAGGTTGTGATTAAAAAGATAGAAACTATAGTCCATCTAATGGAATGGGGTCAACTTACTACAAAGACCTTATTGTTGAAAGGACTTTCTGTATTACCAAACTATAGTCTCCTTACTGGCAGCATAGCGTATCCCTATGCAACCCTAGAAACCTCACTCAATGCAGGAACACATCACTACATCTGAGGTGCCTACGATTTCCGTAGGGTACGTGTACTGTCCCCAATCAAGGAGCTCCAATCACACTAATATCATAAACGCTAATAATCATTATGAACAAATAAACACTAATATTACACAATGCAAAAGTTTGTATGTAGGTGTGTTTGTTTCCTCTTCATGCCCGCGCCCGCAGCAGAGAATTAACGGTTTGAAAAACCGGCCAAGTGCGAGTTGGACTCGCACACCGAGGGTTCAGTACTGTTTGTTATAGTACAATTTTGTTTAGAAAGTATAGCAATTCACACTCTATGAGTATTGCAAACATCAACTTGTTATACGGGGGGCCCCTTCTTTTTCATTTTTAGTATATGTTGTTAAAGCGGTAACAGAAATACTTATTCTTTGAAAATTCCAACTGTCTACCTATAATGGATCTATTACAATTATTATTTGACTTTGTGGAGAATGTAGGTACGACAACCCGTAGTATTTCCTTCACTTACCAAGTCCTTTTTGACAGTTATTCTTGACCATGCTACACTCGGTACGGAACACGCTGTAGATGTTCAGTCTTCGGTCCCGGCCGCAGACGCCTGCCCGTCCTCCTCGGCGGCAGTATCGAGCGCGCCAACACCAGTACCTGTACCCATGTTTACTATCTATAATCGTTACCGCTATGGAAAATAATTGAAATGTATGGGAATTAAATATTTGACCACGTGACATAACGTTAAAGTTTTTAATTCCCATACATTTCCTTTATTTTCTATTGTAGAGCTATCCAAACTACAAACCATCGCGGGCTAATAAAATTTACTACAAAAGCTGGAGGGCCACAGAAAAAACCATTTTCAGTTTTCAAGAAAAAATAATACCAAATAACAACTTCTTTATACATTCCCCGAATAATGGTAAAAGTGGCTTCACTTTTAAATATCATGCGAATGGAATGTTACAAGAATAAAAACAAATAAATAATACCAAATATTGATTATATTATGTTTTGACAAAGAATTCTACTATCCAAACTATTTATGTCCAAAACAATTTTCTGATTAAAACATGCGTCGCGGGCCGCATGAAAACAAGCCGCGGGCCGCATGCGGCCCGCGTGCCGCTGTTTGGACAGCCCTGTTCTATAGCATTAACGATTTTAGATAGTAAACATGGCTAAGCCTGCCGTACTGGTTGATCACCGCCAACTTGCCAGGAGCGATCGTCGTGGTTGTGGTCGTTGTCGGCCGTTTACTTTGGTTTTTCTGTATGAAAAAGAATACATTTAATGTGTTTTTATTTATAAAATCTTAAATTACAATTCGCCAATTGGTCTTTCGCACGCAGGTCTGACCAAAGGGGCTTATTGAGACTGATTCTTCGTTCCCTTATCTAACAACGTTCTAATGATAAAGTCGGATACTACCTTTGTAATTTATATTAGGTCCTTACATATGAAATTGGCGTTTTTCGTACTGGCCACTTTAATCACGAATTTCTCCTCTTTGGTAAGGAATTCCAAATTCAAATTTGTACAGCTATAGACTCATGTATTTGTGCTTCGATGATCGTCATTCATTTGTTTTTTTTCTTCTGTTTTTTTCTGTTTGCGTCACTCATTTTACAAAATGGAAAACCTTAAATATCGCATTATTTACGAGTACGAGTTCCGCCGTGGCACTAGTGCTGCGGAAACAACTCGAAGGGTGAATGATGTGTATGGCGGTCGTGTTGCAAAAGAAAACACAGTTCGTTTTTGGTTCCAACGTTTTCGTTCTGGAAATTTCGACCTGCAGAACAAGCCCCGTGGACGGCCTGAGACTCAAGTTGATAATGAAGAGTTGAAGGCTATTGTGGAAGCGGATCCATCGCAAACCACGTCCGAGTTAGCTGCAGGCTGCAATGTTAGTGATAAAACTGTTTTAATTCACTTGAAGCAAATTGGGAAGATTAAAAAGCTTGAAAGGTGGGTACCTCACGAATTGACTGAAACAAACCGGCAAACGCGCGTCGACTGCTGCGTTACATTACTAAACCGGCACAATAATGAAGGTATTTTAAACCGAATCATTACCTGTGATGAAAAATGGGTTCTTTACGATAATCGGAAGCGCTCAGCGCAATGGTTAGATCCTGGCCAGCCAGCCAAATCCTGCCCCAAGCGAAAATTAACCCCAAAAAAGTTACTTGTAAGCGTTTGGTGGACTAGTGCCGGTATTGTTCATTACAGTTTTTTCAAAACTGGCCAGACTATTACGGCTGATGTCTATTGTCAGGAATTGCAAACCATGATGGAAAAGCTAGCGGCTAAACAACCTAGGCTGGTCAATCGCTCCACGCCACTGCTGCTTCACGACAACGCTAGACCACACACTGCGCTACAGACGGCTACTAAATTAGAAGAGCTTCAATTGGAAAGTCTAAGACATCCTCCGTACTCCCCGGACCTTGCTCCAACAGATTACCATTTTTTTCGAAATTTGGATAACTTCTTGCAAGGGAAAAAATTCAACTCCGATGGGGCAGTCCAAATCGCCTTCAAAGATTTTATTGATTCCCGTCCGACTGGTTTTTTTAGTAAAGGGATCAATGAACTACCTATGAGATGGCAAAAGTGCATAGAAAATAATGGTTCATACTTTGATTAATTAAATATATTATATTAAAAAATATTCGACTTTTTGTTCCTCCCATACAAAACGCCAATTTCATATGTAAGGACCTAATATATTGTAAATTATAGTTTTCCTATATTCTACTAAAAACTACAAAAAAAAGTGGCTTTTTATAAGAAATTATTTTTTATATTTTGATTGCGGTGTTATTGTACTCAGTTTCCATTATAAGCACGTTGAAAATGTTCCTATAGGTATATCGATACATTTTAACGAGATCCCACATCGCTTACAATAGTATTACGGCTTAGTGCTCTTTTTAATTTACATTGGTAAAATTACACTTCTTAATGTTAAAATATTCAAGCGCTGATTGTCTAAATTTCATAAAATCCCTCGGTACATTTGATATTTTTTATTGCAAGGAACACATCCTTTATATAATTAGCGGGAAATAATGTCGTTGTGTGACCACTTTCAACTTTCTAATGCAAACTTATAAGCTTTAGCTCTTTACTTAACTGACGTAAAAATACCTTTCATATAGGGTAGTTTGGAATAAGAATCGTGTATTCTCATAGTTTATTGTAACGCATTTTAAAATAACTATAAATATTTTTTTATAGGATTAATCTTCAGTGTCTTTGTCTTTGAACAAATACTTGTAGTTTTTTTTATTTGAAGCTTTGATATATAGCTTGCATATAAACTGTCCATGTGAGTAGATTATTCACTGTTCTATGCTTGTATCATTAGATTGATCTTCGAGCGGAGGCAGGGAAGAACAGAGTTCGTGACCAGTTTTGACGAAATCTAGAAAAAAATTGTACGATTAATAATTAACAACTTTGTAATTTTCCTAAGCTATCAAAATATTTAAAAAGCATGACAATTACTGAGAATTACTTAGACTTCATTTTGATTTCAAGGGCCCTAATTGACGTACCGTCAGACGGGCAAACGTCGTGTTTTACAATATGTAAGAAAAAGCATAAGAAAAATCTAAGTGAATGAGTCACTCCTACGTGCGTAATAGTTACTTATACACTAGCTAATCATTTAACTTAACGTATTAAATTATGGATGAGTATTTTACCAGTTTTTTTTAAGCAGTTGTATTCCAGCATGTCACATGAATCCAGGAATCTACGTACTTCTCCCTCTGAGTTCTCTCCACATTTTTCCATGTTATTATGAAAACAAGTCTTGGATCGGTAGCAAACCTTAAATAATAATAATGTTTGGACATTATCACACAAAGCCATCTGGCCTCAGCCTAAACGGCTGGAGTTAAATACGTGAAATTTTGACACTAGGTACCTTTTATGACGTAGACATCCACTAACGAAGGGTTTTAGGAAATACCACCCCTAAGGGGGTAACGTAGGGGATGAAACTCTGTATAAAAATCCGTTAACTTATTCACTTTACCACGCGTGCAAAGCAGCGAGCAAACGCTAGTTACTTACTTAAAACAAGACGCCTATTTCTTTAAGCCCGCACTAACGTATCCCTATTTCTTTACATAATATTATAATTGTCTAGGTCAACATCATCAAGGTCAACAAGGTCAACAGCAAAATCTAGCTATCGATAACATTGCGACTAGTGCGTTGGGCTTCACTGCGCCTTGTCATAAAACCTGAAGAAGCTATTTTCGATATCGCTAACAAATTCAATAGCAGCAGCAGCAAGATTTTTAAGAAATTGATTTACTTATGGCTTAGAATTTTCTATATAAGTGTATTATCTATGGGTTAGACAGCCGTTTCGTAGAAAGTGGGCTTTTAGTCAAGCCTTAGATGGTCTGACTTCTCTTTCAATGGAAAATCTGGAACTAACTTATCTTATTGTACGTGATTTTTTAACAATAATCTGTCTATAGAGAGAATGTTAATATGTATAAATAACATCAACATAAGAGGCAATGGATAAAAAATCATTTAAAAATCAATTAATTGCATATCGCTCTAGGTATATTTTATTAGTTGTTTTATTGGCGTTTTGTTGAAAATATTGCTGATATTTCTTTCAAATAGTTTAAAATAAGATAATATAATACATGTTTAATATTATGTACTCACTTTCGTTATCTTCTCGTTAGTCGCAGTACTAACACAAAAGATGGTCACCAGAAGAAGTATGCCTTAAAAACATTTTAAAAAAATACAGTTGCTAAAACAATAAACGGGAATTTCCAACGAATTTAAATAACAAAACAAACATTGAAACATTTTTATTTTATTTTATGAAAACATACCCACAATATAAATTGTGAAACGCATATCGATATAGTTTTCGCACACGTGATAACGGTATGGTCTCAATTTACCTCTGAGAACCGTAAACTATAAATTGAACGTATGTTGCAATAAATAACAAATATAATTTGGTTTATATGTATTAACATAAGAAATCCATTCAATCATTCTGGGATCACTTTAATCAAAAAAAGGGAATGATTTTTTTGCCGATGATAGTAACATATAGTGTCATAGTGGCTTCAGTGGAAAGTTTCAATTCGTTCTACAATTCCAAGACAACCAAGAAAGTATGCATAACTTTTTTTACATAAAACTTAATGATCTAAGAGTAGCTATGACTAAATACAATGGTCATTGAGATTTACTAAATAAAAAAACTAAGCTTATTAAATAAACATATACAACCTTTTAACTATTTATTGTAACTTGGTATACTTTTGGGTTTCTAAGAATGTAAAGGTTGCCAGACTGTGTAAAAACAAATAAATACTTATTCAATTTCGTTTGAAAGGTCATTTCTCTTCGTTATCTCCAATATTTTTTTAAACTTAAATGCTTATTGGTCGTACACATGAAGTGTGACCTACAATTTACCTGCACGGGTACGCCGAAAGCATATCCATTCGGGTCAGCGGTGGTCGCTCGACTAGAAATATCATTAACAAATATAAAGCAATAAAATTGCACTGCCTCGATAATTAGGCGCAGTGAAACGAATCTAGCGAGGTACATGTCGTTTGGTCAGCACTAAATTATCGCGCAACAATAAAATTGGTCAAATATCTAAATGGCGGATTTACTATTAACAATGGCGATGGGTTCGGTCATACAAAACCTTCAATGGGTTAAAAGTATTGGCTTTTTCGGAATATACTGAGCAACCCACTGTAAGTGACATTATATCTGGCTTAAGGCAGACAGCTTAAAATGCACAGATTGCAAAATTATGTTTTTTTATTTAATTAGTTTAATCTATTTAGGCCCTTATAAGGCACTTTTCAATATCGTAGAGGATACCACCAACTCGCAAAAATATTCAGCCGTGCAATTCTGAAAAACAGCAACTGTAATCACTCCCGTCTTTAATGCGAGATATCAACATTATTACGTCACTAGGTTGAGGTACGGATACATTGCAAATATTAAAATTTTCTTATGATTTGTTTCCTATTCCGTTTGCACCGCCAACAGTTTTATCCACATTGGCAGATTGGAGGAAAAACGCATACCACGCCGGTTTTTTAAACGCCTTGCTGAGTTTTAGCTCTAATACTAAAATAACCTACGTTTATTCCCGTTATCCCAGTTCTCATGCGTAGACGCATTAGTATGCATTCATACTGGCAGCAGAGTGTGTGGCATAGACCCCACGAGCAGAGAAGTGAGGTGGTTCCTCGACAAATGTGACTGGTTGGAGTTCAACTGCCAGTATAAGACTCGTAAGAAACCATTATTCTACCTTGCCTTTTTTACTCCTACTGCTATCGTATCGCTATAAACACTATGTGGTGAAATTGCTAAGAGATTCGATAAAATTATTTTAGGAGAATTTAAGCACCCATGAAATGTAATTAGTTCACAGATGGTAATAAATGTATCTTATATATAACATTCTCGTGTCGCGGTGTTGGTAGTTAAACTCCTCCGAAACGGTTTGACCGATTCTTATGATATTGGGCATATTGGGTAGGTCTGAGAATCGGACAACATCTATTTTGCATCACCCTAAATAAAAAAAAAATTGAAATCGGTCCAGTAGTTTCGGAGCATATAGACATTTATCAAATATTTTTAGGCAGGTCTATATAAAAAGTAGTAGGTATATAAAAAGTAGGTATTGATTTATAGATTTATCCTTTTCAGGCTTTGTTATAACAACTAAATACAAATGCAACCACGTACCGCCAATATAGCAATAAATATCAGCACATCACAAAATATTTACTTTACAATATTCCTAGACTTGGCACAATAGACAGGAAGTTTTTGAATTACATAGACAATGGAAATTGATTCTGGTGGTCATAGGCCGAGCCACTTACACCATTCGAGGTGGATCTTTCATCTAACACACACATTCCATAAGATGACCATCAATATCGCAGGTAATATTTACTAGTATTATAATTATTAGTGCGATCTTCTATATTTCTGTTAAATATTCGATTGTGATTAAATTTAGCACATCATGAGCATAAAGTTTAACGTTAGAATCTCCTTTCTAATATTTATTCGGTACGTTACTACGTTTACATCAAAACATTGCATTCCATTCAATTATCTCGATATTTTTAGATATATTGATTCAAATTTACTTGAATCATTGTGTCTCTCATTACGAATTACGCTTAATATATTAAATACTAGTATAGTTCTGTGGAGAGAGAACAACATAAAACCTTGATGTAATATAGCCAATCTTACTCTAGGATATGGAGGAGATTTTTACAAACGAAAGAGTTTTTATAATTCTAACAAATTCTAGAGATGAACATTTTAAGGAGACAAACCGCTTTATCTTTCAGCATTCCTGTTAATCTGCTACTTGGTAGCCATGGCAACCGCCCATGGCCCGCCCCAAGAGCGTGATAACGAGGATGTTGCTATGGGGCGGAAGGTAAAAAAAGTATGGAGTTTTCCTTTTATTTATTTTTGCAACTAACAATGACTCATGTACTTTGATATAATCGTTTAACGCATTCGAACTCTATTCATAAGTTGCGACGGTTGATAATTGCGGTAATACTTGTATTGAAGTAACAGTTTCTTTGATGGTATTGTTGTATGTAGGGCTACGGGAAGTATGCTAAACAAGACGTGGATGGATTGTTTAAAGAATTATATGAATATGATAGTTGTTATTACGCCGAGATAAATGATAGTCGTAATTCGTTATCAGGTAAACAGAATAGCTTGGCTACTGAGTATCACCCCAGTTCTTCGTAAACCCCATACGATCTCTTCTAGACCATAATAAGAGCTTAGTTCACGTGCATTTATTAAATTAAAATAGTTTGTTCTAAATAAATATCGTGAATATTAAACAAAGATATTTTACCTCCAGTAGTTAATACAAAATATTTTACCTCTAGGAAAGATGATCTCTTCTTCGTTTATAAATATAGAATAGATGATCGCAAGTCACAGATGATTATATAACAGTTCTTAGATGGCCTTATTTCCAACAAGTGGCAAAATACGACATTCACGAATGTCATATAGTTTTTTGTTCATTTTCATTTTGAATAACATATTTCATTTCATTCACAATATTTCTGTGTAATTTTCATACTTTATAATTTAATTCAGATGGGGCCCAAGTGGTGCAGTATGGCGAAGGTCTGCAACCATGACCGCGTTCCCGTGTGCGGGATGAGCCACGCCGGTGACGTCATGGGTTTCCGGGACCTCTGCGATATGTTCGACTACAACTGTATTAGGCGAAGAAGTAATTTTTTAGCCTTTTTAGCATACCAAGGTGGTAAACAAGCATACGGCCCGCCTGATGGTAAGCGGTTACCGTGGCCTATGGACGCTTGCAACACGCTTGTATCACTCGCTCGTTGCCGAGCGTGCGTAGAGCCGTTATTAGCGTGAATATGTTTAAATTTACTTCCATAGTGTGAGGCAAACCAGCAAACTGATAATAACAAAATTGGGAGACAAAGTTCGGTCAACATCCAAAATTTTACTACAACTAAAGAATCCAAAATCTTTCTTACATCAGACGAAGGGAAAATACTGGCATCACAAATAAACTATGGCAATCCACGTAGAACTCACTGCTGAACGTGTCCACAACACAGACAGCATCCCAATTTTTGGACTACTTCTTAGCCCTGACTTTTCCCGCGATGTTTTTAGTTTTTCACAGATTTTCATAACTACACTGAATCCTATAAGTAAAGGCTATAAATCGTATTTCATTCGTGGGTTTTGCTGGCACAACTTATTCCAGGAAGTTTTAAGAAGAAGTTCTAATCCCGTAAATAAACATACGGTCGCAAAATGCTTTAGTTCCACTTTATATATTTAGCTCTTAAAACTAAAATTGCTTATTTAACAGGGAAATATAATTACACTGGTGTAATTTAATATTTCAGATTACAAGCAAGCTACGTGTCCTGAAGACAAATCCATATTGACCGCGTCTCGTCGGCCTACTAGCAACTATTATGACGATTAATTTATTGTGATATAAACAGTATTTATTCTGTAATAATTGTTATATTTAAATATTATAATCAACCCACTTAGTATTTAGAAATACAATTTAGTACTTAGAAAATTGTTTAATGCAAGACTACTTTTATAATATATTTATAAAACCCTGTCAATATAAATAAAAACTCTACTTAGAAGTCGTTACAATCATTTTCTTATGAGAACTCAAATTTCACATAGAATAAATTTCATATCTGGGTATTAATTGTTCTATTCTAGTCTGTGGCGTATAGTTAATATTCTTTATATAAATATCATAATCCATAAATAATAGAAAATAATAAGAATATAAATACGAGCATTATAATGATGTAATTATATCATTATCAGCCTATAGACGTCCTGAACAAAGTCCTCCCCCATAGATTTCCACAATGACCGATTCCAACGCTTACAGCGACCTATATCCCTATATCAGGTCATCGGACCATCTAGTGGGGGGCCGTCCGACGCTGTGTTTTCCAGTGCGTGGTCTCCACTCTAGAACTTTTTAGCCCCATCGGCCACCCGTGCTACGAGATTGTGCCCTGCCCATTACCACTTCAACTGGCTAATCCATTGAGCTATGTGGGTAACTTTAGTTCTTCTGCGAATCTCCTCATTTCTGATTTGATCTCGCAGAGAAACACCCAGTGTAGTCCTCTCCAATATAATTATATGTAATAACTTAATTATCTACACTAATATTATAAACAGGAAAGATTTGTATTTTTGTAGGTTTGTATTGAATAGGCTCCGAAACTACTGGACCGATTTCAAAAATTCTTTCACCGTTAGAAAGCTAAATTATCACTGAGTAAAATAGGCTATATATTATACTAGCTGCCCGCCCCAGCTTCGCACGCAATATTTGACAAATGTCTATGCTCCGAAACTAATGTCTACCCGTGCGAAGCCGGGGCGGGCAGCTAGTATAGCAATACATTTAATAAGATTATAATGTAAACAAACAAAAATACCTTGCTTCTAAAGTATCTAACCAGCTTAATACTAAATAAATTTATAAAAAAAAATAATTACCAGGCTTTTTCTACAAGGCAAAAACATTTTAAATGCACGTTGTAATGTAATAAATGTTAGATACATAATATTAATATGGAGTCCGATGTAATATGGTGTTTACGGTGAATAAGGTTTCCACGTTACGGTGAAGCAGTTTTAAGACTGCAAAAACAGGACACTACCTCAGAGTAGTGCTATTTGACAGCGATATTCTGTAAGATGCGGTCCCCGGTCGACTGCAAAAAATCTAATTGTTACCCAACTTATTTTTTCAAGTTAACATGATTCTCACTCATTAGTAGAGGCCACCGTTATAGTAAAATGTTATGCGAATGATCAACCACATATCCACCACGGCTGTAAAATAATGTATGATAACCATATAAATTATTTCCACCCTTATCACTTAGAGGTATGAAAAATAGATTACGTCCTTTTCTCAGACCTACCGAATAGGTTTTTTTTTATACGTTCAAGCCGTTTTGTTTAAGTTTTGTTACAAACACTGTGACACGAGAATTTTATGTATTGGATGGATATAATGGTACTAGGAAAGCTTTCATAAATACATGGTCCACACTTTGTTGATAGAGAGCAAACATCCTGGATTGCAACGTACAATGAGTATTCCATAATAGCGTTATAAGCGGACCACGGTTGACGTCCCCTTGATGTCTTTGGCTGCCGTAAAATTTATAACTTTCCTTACTTTAATGAGTATCTTACCAGTTTATTGCCATTTGGTGGGAGATAAGGCACAATTGGTAACGTATTCTGTATTCTTTACCTTTAGGTCAGTATATTCTATATACGAGATAGCTGTCAGTTTAAAGTGGGTGAACTTTTCCAGTGTCACGCGCATTAGTGTGATAATAATATGCGTTTACTGAATCATTGAATATACCATATTATATCTTATACTAAAAGACTTTAGTATATTATCTCCAATAATATCACGTTGAAATGTATGTTTCTTTTAATTCTACGCTAGGGCAAAAATCAGAATTCGAATTTATAACGTTTCTTTTGGTTTACTTATATTATATCAAAGTAACAGCTGTCAATGCTTTTTGAGATCTTACATTGAAAATGTAGTAACTAAGGCATAATTTTGCTGATATAGTAAGCAAAGTATCGTAAATTGCATTTAAATAGTGATAGGATACTAATAATAATGATGATTTCAGACTGAACTGAAAAGGCTATGTGAACACGCTTACACATGTTTTCACGACAAGATTCTCATATGCGGCAAATCCGTCAACGAAGCCAGAACATTCTTGGATCTTTGCGATTTGTACGAATATGCATGTGAATATACTATGGGTATGCTATTATTAAAACTCTAAAAAGCACATATATATCACGCTGAACTCCTTTCGGAGAGGCATAGAGAGAAAGATGGCCATTTCCCACGCGAGTTGTGCACCTTCTTTGCTTATTCTACATTCCTCAGTCTCTCAGGTTGTATTCAAATACACATTTTTATTCTGTCACTAAGTACTCAATACTATTCAAGTTATTAATTAAATTATATTTAAAAACAGTTAGTTTCTTCTCTAGAGAGTAAAATATGAGTAATATGACTTAACAATTATTTATACTTCTATTTCAGTTTTCAGACACGTGAAAGACGAAGAAGGTGTTTGTCCAAGCCAACGAGACTTGGGCATGGGAGTTGGATGAAAGATATAACAAGTCCAATTAAGTTTAAAATACTTTAATCCACTATATACTTGAACTAACATTATATATTAAATCATACTTACAACTAGGCTTAACAGCGTAGCGAGTAGAATGGTAAATTCAGTTACAAAGTTGGTTTGCATGAGGGTACTAGTGCGAAATCTGAAAACACGACCATATATTTAGTAGCGTTATATAAAACTGCAAACCGTTGAGGCACTAAATTGTTTTTAGGAATTGTATTGAACGATCATTAACTAAAATCTGTATACTCTTCAAGACTTACGCGTTACGCGCCTATGTACACTATTAAAGATCTTTATGTCGAGTCGATAACATGTTTAATTATTTTTTAAATGTCAGATATTTCGGTAGATTAAAGGCTGGCTGGTGGATGTAATACTAAGAAGTGACTTAAATGTCTACCCTCAATCCTCTTCGCTTCCTTTGACGTGGTAAATTGTTATATAAAACTTTGTACTCACTATACTTCCAATAGCAGTTGACTTGCACCATATGGCAGAGGTCATCGAACTTTCCGTAGCCAAAATTGTCGTCATACCCGCAAATGGGCTTCATAGTCCGCCTGCATAGCAGGGCGATAGGGCACCATGGGCTGACTCGTTGCTTGGTCTGAAGGGCTGGTACTACCCTTGGACTATCGCTGAATGAACGGCGGGTTAAGAACTGGAAACGTAGACTTTAACATTAGCTTTGTGTCACATGAAACCAACTTATAGTAGGTGCGACATTAGCTGCCTCTTTCGTGAATTTGTGAAAAAAACATATTTGAAAAACCTAACCTTGATTTCCCGGTATTGGCTTATTTGTGTAACTTTTAAGATCCGTTCAAATAGTTTAAGCATGATAATATGTAAAAGAAAAAACTAATCTGAAATTCCTTTAAACTAACGAAAACTGAACAAAAAATTGGTTCTTTTGCTAGGTCAATACCTCAAAATAGTAATCTGGGTTAACTACGTATATAATACTTAGAATCAGAGTAATACTTAAAAGCTTACAGAAGAAAAAATAAATAAATAAATTGATTTTTCAAACTGCAAATCTTCAAATTCAATAGAATATATTTCTGTAAGTATGGTAAACAAAGTATAACTAACAAGGATATCAAATCAAATTCGCTTCATGATACACATATATTTATTATTCATTTTTATTAAAATAAAATAAAGGTAATAGGTAAGTGTATGCTCATCGTCCAAAGCGATAATGATTTCAAAATCAAATCCTTCAAATTATACTTTATCTAAGAGAAAATAAAGTTACAATCGCTTCAGCAGATTCACATCGCACTTACCTCGGCCTTTGTCGGATCTAGATCCACAAGGGGTGTAGGGTCGGCGTCATTCTTTATCTCCTTCAATACAAGATCCTTCATCAATTTCCCGTACTTTGGTATATTGTGACCGATCTTAACGAAAGGATTCGATAATTCCTCCGATAATTCCCGTCTCCTCGTCGGTTTTACAGTTACAAATTCGATTTTCTCTGGCATTTCTGTTCGCTGAACTCTTGTACTTAAGTTCTCTAATAGCTGTTTCATTAGTTCCTCGTTCGTAGCCACTATCTTGTAGATATGCTCGAGGGCTTGCGTGTGGTGCATCAACTTTTCTTCTACGAACTTAATAAATGCGTCTCTTAGCGGACTCTCCGATGATGACCGCCTTTGTATGTTCTGGCAAAGATTGAAACTGCACTTACTCATATGAGACAGGTTATAAGTAAACATACATTTGAAAGAGAGACAGAAGATCGTTTTATTGCACTTTATTTGCAGCGGCACATTTTTTTTTAATCCTTCACTTTTCTAGTTTCGTGAGTACGATGGACAATCGGTCATCTTTTTGCACTAGTTTGTTCTTATGTCAAAAACTAAATAATATCAATAAAACATAACAAAATCAATTTAATACTTGAAATAATCTCTCCTACTCCTATTGGCCAAGCAATGCCATTACTTCCGAAAAAATATGTTTGGGAATGCTGGCACAAAATTTACTGAACTATTTTAATATTTTTAATTTTAGTAAGCGATATTGATCCGCTAAGCGACAAAGCTGTGTAATAACTTTAGTTTTCAGTGAAGCCTATTCCGGCCAGTCACAAAATATAAACTTACCATAGGAGGTTCTATGGGAT
Source organism: Falcaria lacertinaria (assembly GCA_951449985.1). Classification (NCBI taxonomy): domain Eukaryota; kingdom Metazoa; phylum Arthropoda; class Insecta; order Lepidoptera; family Drepanidae; genus Falcaria; species Falcaria lacertinaria. The sequence continues at coordinate 3,494,560 of OX602127.1, read as the reverse complement.
AGACCAGCACATCATCCAAAGATTCTATTTGAAACTCCTTTGATGGCATTGCCATGTACAACACTGCAGAAACTGTAACAAGATATGAATATATGGCATACTTAACCAATAATATTACTGTACTTAAAGAAAATTTAATTACTTACTTAATGAAGATGGTACTTAGCAAACAATAAGACCTCTTCAAAAAGAAATATATACTTAGCTATATTTTTTTTACATAATGATGCCAACGCGCCATGTAGGTAGGTACTGCAACGGTCCAAAGTTTACAGTAATTGCTTACTGCCATATATGATATATGTATGAAAATAATCCCCATATTGTACAGGGGACGAATTTTTGTTTGCTATCATAGTTATATTAAAGACCTCATTACGCATAATGTCTGACACTAACGTGCCTTCCTCAGTAAGCTAATGTCTGTTGTTTGAAAAATTTAAGTATAATGTAATAATTAAATGAGCCAATCTAATCTCACCAAGCACAAGTCGGTTCATGGTGACCTCTTGCAAAGCTGGTGAAGAAGAACGCGCTTCGAGCCCACGGCACTTATAGCGTCCGTAATTGACTACTATGGCTCACTTTATCTTGATACTTATAGTATTTCTTATGAATGACGTCATATAATTTAAACCTAATAACTGAACCTCTAGGATTCCTACTCCATCTATACCACCTAGTACGTCTATTGTATACTATGAAGAGAAAAAAATTGTTTTTTAAATTTGTTTTTTTAAATTATTTTTGATGGTGTAAATCGCTTAAATTTTCCCATTAATTATTTTATTTAAATTAGTAAATTTTATAATTTGAACTAGAATTAGATTTTTTTATTATTATCTTAATTATTGGAGTATATCGTTAATGAAATCAAAAGTCTATATTTTATCTTATGTCTACACGACCGGAAAGCTAGTACTTTTTAGATCTAATCTGTACCTGCATAATTTATAGATAGTATATTCAAGGCTTTATACTTCCTGAGATTTCGTAATAAGTAGCAATATTTTGCTTTTAAATAAATATATAATGTATGATAACAAGATAATTATAATAAGTAATAATTTCTGAGGATCAAGACTATTCGCACCGCATCCACATCTTCAGTATAATTTATAGTTGCTGGGCGTATTATGATTGAATTGGGAACGTTGATACGCCTGTACGTTAGTAAACTAATTTACATTACCAGCAATTTTACATGCCATGTTACTATTGAATATACTTTACGCTTAACTTAACACATTGCCTTACATGTGCGAAAGTTTTCCACGTGCATCATCGAGTAGTAAACTATAAATGAAAATTTTCTACCATACTGTCTAGGCTATAGTCCAAATTCGTATTTGTGCGTCCTGTGATTGTGCTATACTGTCCTCTTTATATAACTCAGAATGTATAAATTCTCAATACCGGTCATAAAATAAATACACCGTACAGATAATTCCCAACGCTTGTTGTTAGTTCTACCCCAGTATTACTTATTCTTATGGTTATACCAACGCGACATTGGCGAAATTGTGGCAACCCCGCAGTAGCCACTCATAGACAAAGTTGAAGTTATGTTCGCCGAGGAATGTCAAAATAAGATGATTGAAAAGCAGCCAATTCTTGTAAAACCCTTTTACCTACATAGAAATCTTCAACAACCCAATAAGGTGGCTTTGAACACAATACGAAGCTCTATTTATTTCCACGCAATTTCCGAGACAATAAAACGATTCCAATAACTGTTATCGTATAACAATTTCCCAACGATATTCAATTCCCATTTTCCTAGATTACAAGGTAAAATGTCGACGCGTACAGCTCAGAGGATATTATGACGGAAAAATATGATAATTTTATCAGGTAAATAGTGATAATGAACTCATCATCATTCTCCTGCCCTTATCCCATATTATTCAGGGGTCGGCGCAATATGTATTTCTCTTCCATCCTTTTCTATCAGCCGTCATCTCTGTATTCACTTCCTTTCTGGCCATGTCATCTTTCACACAATCCATCCATCTTTTCTTAGGTCTACCTCGACCCCTGTACCCATCTACATTCATACATAAAACCTTTCTTACCACGTTATTCTCATTCCTCCGCATAACATGCCCATACCATGACAGACGCTTGCTCCTCAACTTTTCTGTCACTGGAGCCACTTTCAAACTTCCTCTAATAAACACATTTCTTACCTTGTCCATTCTCGTTACGCCACACATCCATCTCAACATTCGCATCTCAGTTGCATGCAGTCTTCTTTCATCCGTCGCCTTTGTGGCCCAACATTCAGATCCATACATGACAGCAGGCCTTATCATGGTCTTATAGATTTTCCCTTTAAGCTTAAGCGGGAATCGGGAGTCGCATGTGATTCCCGTGACCTGCCGCCATTTCATCCATCCTGTGTTAATTCTATGCTGCACGGCTCTGTCTACATCGCCATCGCCTTGCATGAGCGAGCCGAGGTACCGGAAGTCGGAACAGACTGGTATAGGTGTACGGTTTAATGCTATGGCCGTAGGATTGGAGACACCGCCGAAATCGCAGAACATGTATTCCGACTTGGTTCTGCTGATTTTCAAGCCAACACTCTCCAATATTTGTTGCCATTTTACCAGTCTGCTCTGGACCTCGAGCCCATCTTCACCGACCAGCACAATGTCATCGGCAAATAGCATGCACCAGGGTGCCTCTTCCTGTATCACCAATGTCAAGGCATCCATAATCAACAGGAAGAGGTATGGACTTAGAGCCGACCCTTGGTGCAAGCCTACCTTGACCGGTGTCAAGGTAGGCTAATAAATAATAGTGATAATGAACTGTTCATAATTAATGTATTTTAAATATAATTCACATTGCAATGGTGTCGTCCAATGCATTAATAAGTCACTGTCACTTATATATCTTTTCAGTTATATCTGCGTGCCTTATAGGGGTAGTAAATTCTCACAGCGAATCTATCAAGGTGAGACTGACATTATTTCTTAAATACTAATACAAATATATTTGTTTCTACCGTTTTGAGATTAGCGCAATATTCGTGTTTAAGTTATAGCACGTTTAACAAGAATATATGTCTTTTAACCATCTCTAGCTATACTAAAAGACACTACGCTGTGGCAAACAAAACATACATCTTTTCTATTGATTTTCTTTTAAAATTCTAGCAAGAAGATGAATGTAAAATGGCAGATCTATGCATCCACGACAAGGTGCCCATGTGCGGCATCGACTCCTGCGGCGAAATGAGAACATTTATTGACGTTTGTGACATGTACGAGTTAAACTGTGACAGTAAAAAAGGTAATAACAACCCATCAAGTATCAAATATAGATCTGCCTGAGAATTACCCAGCCACGACACCGAAGCACTCTGCGTTTCAAATAGGTAGAAGTATCAAGAACGGCACTATATACGCCTACCTTAAAATTTCACATCACGCACGAATTAAACTTGGTCATCTTTGTTTTATAAGTCACAGTGAGTAAATAACACTGGAAACTTGCGGGCGTGAAGAGATTGATGAATGTGTAGGCTATAGGCGCTAGCAATACCAGGTATATCACTAACGCGTTGCCAACCCTGTTGTTGATGAGGACTCGCTGTGCTAGCAAACATTACAACTAGCGCAGCGTATCCTCGCGGAGCACTGACAACCTTACCAAGCACAGAATCACAACATTCTTCGGCTCCGAGTACCTTCTCTTTAGCCTTCTATCACCAAAGTAGGTGAAGAGCATGAAAATATGAGATATCATATGACCATTTGGAACCCGTGAACCAATTAGAGAACAAGCAAAATTATTTTTGTCAAGGCCATGCTTAATCGATGGTCTAACCTTAAAGAATTGCTGGCGTCCGCGTCATGACTAATTGTTGACCATTTCTCTTAACCTGACATTTTGGCTGATTGTTCTAGTTCCCTTGAGATAAATTTAACGGAACTATAATTGAACTTTTAGTTAGTTTTGATAACTCAGCTTTGTAGCTAAGTGGTTGACCAGTTTGGGATTCGATCATGAAATAAATTGGTTAACAATCTTTGGTATACCGAGACAGTTATGAAATTATGTAATAGGTTAAAACACTCACAATTATAGTTTGTGTACTATTGTGTATTATTTAAAACAACGAAAAATACTCACTGATTTTTTTTTTACTTATTATTAAAGACTTCAAAATGCGACCAATCCACGAGTGTTGGGTGACATGCAAGCGAGGAAGATCCTTCAAGAAGCCGGAATACAGATCCGATTGTAATATTTATAGCAAAGGTTAACCTACTGAATTGAGAAATAAAATTTAAACTCCAAAAATTTTTATTAATTTCACAATGTATTGTGAAATTTCCTACCGTTTTGCTGCTGTCACTGAAAAACTAAGGAATAAGATTAATGATATTAAATGTTTTATATTATAATATCTATTCAAACAATACTACAAAGAAAGAAAGAATATTTATTTGCGGAAAGTTCGGTTACATTTCTTGGTTCTAAAATTTATATTTGTTCATACAAACTTTGCCATAATAATGGCATGCAAATATTAAACGTATTTAGCATAATACGTAATAATAATAATGCTCTTACATTATCATACTGCTATATTTAGTCTCAAACTAAATATAGCTTGTACTATGGAAAGCAGACACGTGATAGAATACTTATATACCTTTTTTTGTAATAATTCATTTAATATTACATACTATACACACAGATGCAAGGCAAACACAAATGCGTTGAGGCATTTTTGTCCCGTCGGAAATAGAGCCTGACACCTAGCTTAGCAGCACCACACCAACGGTGTCGTCAGAACGTACTCATAAAATTATTAGTGAACTAGCTGTGCCCGCAATCCTTCTAATGTAACCAGAATGATATTTTGTATGAATCTTGCAATTAGAAAAAAAACTGCTTTTTCTTCTTCTTTAACCTGCAATGATGTCAGAAAGATTTGAATAGTTTTACAAATACAGCCAAAGGTGACTAGAGCGTAGCAGTACATGGCTTGTGATACTAAATAGCTCTGAGGGCATATTGAAAATTGTTAGTAGCTTCAGGTGGGTTTTATATAAGCGATAAAATCACATCCACAACAAATGGCTAGAAAAATACGTATTTTTTTAACGCAACCACGACTATAATGCGGCATACGTTTATATACTTTTTCTTACATATTATTTTAATCGCCAGTAATTGCTCCGGACATATATATGGCAGGAAGGTGAGTGTCATTAATTAATCAAATAAGCGTGTGACTATGTAAATGTTAAGTGATATAGGACCTACAGTTCATGTTGGATTAATATGAAATGCCACAAGTGACACAACAGCCGTCATTTGGAATCATAAAAAACTATTACTCAACTAAAAGTACAACACGGTCTTCCTGCAAAGTAGATATCCAGAGCTCCTCATAAAAATAATAGTGCGTACAATACAACATATATATGCAAGAACCATTACAAGCAAATTAATCTAACCGAAATATATTTCTTAGTCTTCAGGTAATGCACAACCCGGTGACAAAGTGAGTACCTTAACCCAGTATAAATATCATCTTTCAAACGAAGATCCAAGCATGATTATTTACAAGAAAAAAACTACCATAATATAAAAATAAACAAGAATTAAAATAAATAAAACACTTGTCCTAACTTGTCACGTGGGAGTGTGCCACGGATGCTTCGACAATGCTGATCCTTTCAAACTAAAATATTAAAGTGCGGAAAGTGGAAAGAACTTGTTTATATTTTCTTTAATACACCGCTAACTCCTATATAAATATTTTAACATCATGTTTTCAGCTCAGTGAAGAATGCAAAAGAGCAGATCTTTGCCGGCATGACCTAGTGCCAATGTGCGGGATCGATTCCTGCGGAGAGATGAGGACTTTTGTTGACTCTTGCGACATGTATGAATTCAACTGTGACTACGGGAAAGGTAATTTATTTATTTTTAGAAAGTGTTTTCACGTCAAAAGTCTTACCTCATACATATCATCACGCCAAGTCCCTATTGGGGTAGGCAGGGGCTATAGACCGCCATTTGACTTTTGACTTAGGCCCCTATTTTGCTATATCAAGGAACAGATCAAACTTGTTTTTAAAGATATCGTATTCCAGATATTCTATGTAAAAGGGAGGATCACGACCAATTCCAGAACTGAGTAACTAACTGATAAACTAACTCGCGTGTCTCTGTGACAATAAACTCTTCAAATGCCAATATCTCCAGACCTCTCTTTCCCTTCATAGGACAAAGTAACTTGAAGTTAACGAAAGCTCAAGCTTAAATGGTCACGCCCACACTGGCGCCATAGAACCCTCCAGCTAGATCTAATATGATTCACAAGACTTTATTCACAGTAAGAGTAGTTCTAAGTATTCCGTTATTTGCATTTTTCTCAGAATATGTCACATTGGGGTTTCTTCTTTCAAATAGAAGCCATAATTTATTAGATCTATTAGGTACTTTAACTACGTATATACTAACTATATACATACAAACAATATATATTAAATAACGTTTCTGCCCCATTTGTTATTGCTAGAGATTCCTCACAATACCGAGGTTTTTAATGAAAATTAAATTTACCCACGCACGCACACATTAACACCGCCAGGACCCTCCGTTTTATACGCTAACTAACTAATCTCGGTACTTGAAGATATTATTTAAATTTAATTTAATTCTGATTTTTTGTATCGGTTTCTTGTTATTTGCATCATGTTAACTTTCATAGACTACGTAATAATCACACTCTTAAAAGTATCAAACAAGAAAATATTCTCATCTGCTACATTTGAATGTGTTTATAACGTATTTATTGATATTCATTTACAGAGGCTAGCCATGCCTGTATGCCACTTTTACCTATTTTTTATGGCCTATATCGCGAGATGAATAAATTATCTTTAATTTGATATAAATATTACATCTTAACAGTTGCTATTCTTGACACATTCAATGGTACCTGAAACCCGTAGATTTTTTTTGTTGGTACGTCTTTAAATTCTGTGGTAATTCTTTGTTTTTCATATCTTTATACGTATCTCTGTACATTAATTATCTTTTTCGGCAGATTACATCCAAAAACCAACTCATGAATGTTGGGTGACTTGCAAAAGGGGAAGAAGTTTCAAGAAGCCGGAACATTCGCAGAAGTGTTTAACAAATAATAAAATCGAGTAGGATGAACACATTTGTCAAACACAAGGCTCTAAATGGCTGGGTTTGGATCTCTTCCTAAAGGCCGATATGTCAAATTTACGACCAAGTAGTGTTATTAAATTTACAAGTAGCCTTCTTGTCTTTAACAACCTACTTTAAATACGCTAAGAACTTTAAATATGGTTTTACTACAAAAAATGTATACCACTATCAAGCATACGGCCCTCCTAATGGTAAGCGGTTACCGCAGCCGATCGACGCTTGCAACACCAGGGGTATCACTCGCGCGTTGCCAACCCTAAACGGCTTACCAGCCGCATGGTTGTAAGCAAGGATTATAATCTCCATACCTCTTATCTTATATCCACTTATATTTGTCGATGCCTTTGCTATATTCATTTTCGGTAAATCAGAACACAAAGCTATCAAAACATTGTTTTAATAAATAAACAGAACAATAACTTACGTTGCGTACTTATTGCTCGAGATCACAGTTTGTTTTACTTCATCATTTAAACTATCTACAAATTAATATTACCACTAAGCCGGCTTGCTTTAAATATAATCGTATCAATATATTTTTAAATTACTTTAAAATTATTTCTTTAATTACTTAGTAGATACTCATTTATAACTTACTTATTTGTGACTTAGCAACACAATAACAATATTTTAAAATATTTTATAGAACACCTATGGATAAATATTTATATTAAATTCCATTATTTTACACTATCTATTTACAAAGTGACGATATAAGTAGAGAATCATATTAAAATTATTGCCTAACTTACTTCATATAACTTTACTATGTACGTACTGTGCTAAGAACATAAAGTAAAATTTTAAATATACTTCTAAAATATCCATCACACAGCTGTTTAAATCATACAGACATATTTAATCATTATTTTATACCGTAATTATAAAAAAACTTAGACCAATAACTACCATAAAACAAACACTCTCATAAACTATTCACATACACAAATACGGCAAATTAATTAGTTCAAAGTATTCCAGTGTCGGCTAGATGAAGGCTGATAGAGAAGTATGGAAGAGAAATACATATTGCGCCGACCCCAAATAATATGGGATAAGGGCAAGAGACAGATGAGTATTCTAGTGTCGATCCAAAAAACCGGCACTCTTCACAATACGGTAGATGTTCTCTCTGGGTATATTGTCAGCTTCTCTCTCCACAACCTGCATTTCTTTATTGGTGAACCAAGACTCTTTAGCCAATCCAGCAGCAATGTGCGGGTTGTCATAGAAATCCTTCGACTTCAGCAATTCCCGTGGCAACAAAGCCTCGCTTTCAGCGTTCAGTTCAACAGCTGGATGTGAACGGACCAGTGGCACTGACATCTGGGCATATTCCACCCCTAAAGAGTGTAGAGGCTGTGTGAATATGAAGCCCGGTCTGGCTTGGGCGACGCTCAAAAATGCAGCGATGAGAAGAGGGTAGTGCATTTTGTTCTGAAATTAAAACGTTAACATTAACTTTTGTGGGCGTTGCAATCTCAGAATAATAACTAAAGATCGCTGTCGTCAACAAATTTATTAGTGACTTACTTATAATATAGGTTCTTAAATTAAAATTTATACGTAGCCAGTAGTTATAGAGTTGTGTAATTATATAAACAAGTGTGCACCGTACCCTTTGATTATATACTAGTCAAGTCAACAAGTACATATTCGAAGAACGTACCTAACCTACCTACCTGTTTCATATATAAGTATAAAATAAAACAAATAAGTACGGTTTTTAAATATAGAAATATGCGGGTAACTTTAATACAAATTTTAAAAGTTCTAGACAAAGTCATTGAACCTAAAGTTGCATGAAACCTGATAGTTATTGTGGCATTTAAGATACTTGTCCGGTTGTTTTATGTTGTTTGATATTTAAAGACAATGAACACTTAACTGCGAAATTCGAGCTATATATAAAGCTAAATAAATATTCAGCACTATGTGACATACCGCAATAATGAAAAAGATTTTTAACAAATGATTTGATATTTGTAACTACAATAAATTAAACTATTTTCTTTGACTCTTATCAAACATGTCAATGTTGTCCCGAAATTTGAACGCAAGTTAATATAAATAATAACATAAAACTTTTTATATCATTAATACAACATATTTAAAACTAGCGACAAAATATTTTATCAAATATTTTGTCTACCCGTGCGAAGCCGGGTCAGGCAGCTAGTATAATATATAGCCTATATTACTCAGTGATAATGTAGCTTTCTAAAGTTGTAGGTCCAGTTGTTTCGGAGCCTATTCAATACAAACATAATCTTTCCTCTTTATAATATTAGTATAGACTAGACATTCCAATCACAAATGATCACACACTTACATCGAATCACTAATGTCACGGCCGAACGACACAAATGCAGTAATTGTACACTAACGTAGCAGTATCACTGAGGTAAGGTGGGCACTGCGCGAGCGCACGAGATGCGTCGAATATAAAGCCTTTGAGTGCGCACAACCTTCTGCTACGCTTCCGGGACATTTTGATTCTTGGATAGGATTCATGTGCCACATTGATTAATTTTGAAGGTCATCTTAGCTTTATACGACTTTTGTACAATTAATATGTTGCCACTTATTTTAAAGTAATGTTATCTTTGATTTGGACAATGGGCGTATAGTGATCCGTAGTCGCCTTCTGAATAACAAGGCAACGAATTACTCTTGGAGCCAGGTTGACCCAACTATTTGCCTATGTGGCCGCTTACCATCAGCTAGACTGAACACATTTCGAGAGGGTGCTTTTATATTTGGCTTTGCCCGGGATATGTAATGCTCTTGGAATACCAAGAATCCTATTGGTAAGAATGACATATTGGTCAGTTGTGATCGGTACTGGATCTTTCTTACCTAGAGATTAACAGACATTTTTATTGCCATCCTGATCTGATTTTCGCAAACCATTTTACAGGGAAATCCGGTTAGTTTCATGTGTGGAACTTGTGACCGATGCTCTAACGTGCTTCAAGAGACTCCGTACGGAGATGACTCGGTACGAAATGGGCGGTCACCCATCCAACTTTACAAGGTTAAATTTGCTTAAATTTGCTAATAGATCATATGACACACACCATGAGATACTAATTGCAGAAATACGGTAAGTTTCAATAAATCAATATAGTACAATTTATTCCACCGGCTCGCCTCGTTATTCCGCCTGAGGGCAGAACTAATTTCCGCTGTATTTGACTTCCGCTTATGTACGTATAATAAACTATAACAGACTATTTGTGCTATACAACTTAAGAACCCGTTTATAAAGCTATTAACGATATAATTTGTCTTTAAATGTGCAAATTTAAATGTCGGTTTGTTTCTCGGAGATATATTTTTAATCGTAATCTGTAATATCAGATTAGTCATAGTGTCGCACCTTAGTAGGCACGTAATTGTTCTAACAATCTAAAACGAAATAACTATTTCCGCTAGACCTTAATTGCTAATGAACAGTCATCGATAACATTGTGTACACTGTCCTATAAGCTTTTCTTGCTGTTATAGTAGTAAGCTGGGTTAGAATTATTTGGTTCTGCAATTTCTGATGTATATTTTGATAGGCCATATTTTAATTTTTATATTATTTAGTGTAGTCACAAAAAAATAATTTTATTTATTTTAAATAATAAACCCCCATTATATAGTAATAAACCCCAGAGTTTCCACTTTAAACGAAGTCATTGCTTTTTGGCCCAACGTCTTTGACAATCAATGCACGTCTATCGGAAGCGTATTAACATTTCAAGTTAAAGCCCAAATAATCGATTTACCTCTATTTTTTTTTTATTTTTTTTTTACTTTAATGGGTTAGGAATTACGATAGTTGACTTGTAAAAAATCACAGGCCACAGGTTAGATCAAGAGCAAATAGTTTAGATAACGACCCAATTATAAGTAAATTCCCCAGAGAACAAAAACAAAAGGAAAATACACCTTTGTAAAAAAACGTTTTAATATGTGCTTTACGAATTTTGTTAAATAAATATCTTACACCCACGTTCTGAAAGAAATAAATTCGTGATATTTGTTAGTAAAGGAATCCTCTTTATAATCTAGATAGAGCTTCGTTATTCTTTAATGAAATTGAAACACAGCCCGTTCCCAGGCATGTAGGCGGTTTGACCTTTACCAGCGCGGTTTCGTTAGAAGCTTTCAACACCAGATAAGGGGATTAAAGTCACAACACGATTTTCCACTGTATAATATAAATACTAAGAAAATAATACGATATATAAACATTCACTTGGAACCAAACGTTGAGGCTGCGTAGGTGGTTTCAAAGCGGCGAAGACTTTTTTTTTGTACTCAAGTGGTTTTTAATGTATGTTAAATATAGCAATGACAATGTTCAAATACCTCTAGTTTTGTGTGACTTGGCCCGTCGGCAATAGGATGTACATACGTACGTACATACATATCCTTCTAATTCTTACATAGCCTTACACTTTTATATTGAAACCGTGAAAAGAAATGGCTGAATTTTCCGATGTCTATTGTCTTGTCATATATGATCATAGAAATATTCTATGTAATCCTCTAAACTAATGCAGTGTTGGCTTGTTTACCATCAGTATATACAGGGATTATATTTCTTAAGGATAATAAAGATTCAATAGCTGTAAATATTACTCCAAACATACAAACAAATTAAACCTCTTTATTCTTATTTACATACATATCACCAGTTCCTTTCGGAGTTGGTAGAGAGTAGTAGAGTAGAGTTGGTAGACTTTTTCACTCTTGACTCGTACACCTTTTTGCTTCTTCTACTTTCATCAATCTCTTCATACATACCGGCTCGTTCCGAGTACTTTTTAATTTTACTTCGTGAGTATAGACAAAGCCACAAAGCACTCGGCAGCCACTTAGATAAGTCTCACGTGAATAAATCCAATTAAATAATCAGCATAACTTGATATGAATCATTATATTACTTACACTAGCTGTGACCGCGACTTCATACGCGTGGAATTTATTTTTGACTTATAAAGCTAATAAACCGCCATCGTTACATTTTTCAACGTACTTAACTTTTTTATTTTATTAACACTTCATGAAAATACAGTTTGTACAGGCGTACTGAATGCCGAGGCATTTTCTACCAGTCAATCTTTGGGTAATGCTGAGATAAGCGAGGCAGGTAAGAAGTGAAGTTATGGTCTCATTGAAAGTAAACAAACACTAATTGTTCAGTGTAACATACCAGAATACGTTAGTGAAAAGCACATGCAAATTGGTTAAGCCCTATCTTAGATTACCGCGCACAAGCGTACAGACAAGACAAACAGACAAAAATTTTACAATTATTGTTTTGGGTTCTATTGCGTTGATAAAGGCACCCAATAATATTTTTCTCATATATGTTCCATGTACAGACAGCGAGTTACATTTTAATGATCTGTATTGATATTGTCCTTGAAATACGTAACTTATATACATAAATATACATTATATTTGCTAATTAGGTGTATCACCGCGCCGCCGGTATCATGTGATATAAGTATTTGCAGTAACTGGGAATTTGGTTCAAGGTCCTAGTCACGTGGTCTTATATATACTTAGCTGTTCTGTAGATTTATGTAATTGTTGTGTTGACAATTTTAAGATTATGAAATGTTTGACTAGCAAGGCCAAAAATATTTATTGTCTTCTCGGAAATTTGATCATGTGAGTAACTTAGAAGCATTTACGTTAAATGTAAGATTTTGAAATGTACTTTAAATGTGGCGAAAATGAAAGTCTTCGTAATGTATCATGCGAAAGAAGTCTCAATAGAAGATAATATTTAAAAAAATGCATATATAATAAAAGTATATAAAAAAACGTAACACCCAAACGAAGGCTTTTCATTTTTTTTATAAACATGTATTAAAAAAAACAATTAGGAAAAATAGATGAAATTCTAAATTCAACTATGCCCTCATTAATAATTTATCTCAGCCTAAAACTTTTATTATTTATTTTACACATCATTTATTATTATTTTTCAAACAAATGCTAGTGAAACACAACGTGAAGTCATCTTGCACAAAGCAAATCTTCACGTCCTTAACATCAATGTTCTCAAAACGTGACTGGAAATGTTATAATGACTTTCGAAACGGACTTCGGACGACAACGTGTACTGCGTTGTTTGTACATTTAAAAATAAACCTTTAACTTTAAGCAACTGCACGTGCCAACAATGTGTAAGATTCCAAACACACTTAGAATTCAATTTGGCTTGGCTGACACATTAATCATTTATGGGAATGATGAACGACTATGGTAAATTGTAATCGATTAATTTATTACTTCCATTTGAATGTTTTACTCGTAATCGTTGGAGTATCGATTAACATTCCCTATGGCCTACAGATTCAAGTCGAATTACATGTATGACTAGCTTTTGTCCGCGACTTCCTCTACATGAATTTAATGTCAACCTTAAAAGCTATTGATAATACTTACATAGTACATTAAAGGCCAACTGAATGACTTCGTCATATCGTGCGTAAGCTTAATTGTTAACATTAAATCGAAGGCTTGCTGCGCTTTATAAAGCGGTAATTTGAGTTACCCCTTACTGCACTTACGCACTGTATTTTGACGTACAGTGCAGTGAGATTGCTTATATTAATGAAAATGTTGTAAAAGTACGGACTGTATAATTTATAATACTTCAAAAACTATATCTTGTTATTCTGCAGTTTCAAAATCTTAGATCTATGTTCTATTTCATAAATAAATTAAGACTATATTTTACACTATAATTGTATATAACCTAATACAATATTATATTCTCACGTTCAATATCCTTATCTCCAATCTTATCCTGGTCCAAATCAGACGCGTTCAATGCCGCCGGCTAATTGTTAACAAATTTACTGACTACAGCAATTAATATAACAATGAATATTGTGTATTCATTCAGTGAACTAATGTCAGTAACACAAAGTTGTTATTATCCCGCTAGCGACCTCGCCTTACACTGACACAGACCATAGAAAATGATGCAGATGGTATGGTGAAGCCACTTTGTGGTAAGCTGCACTGTATATATATTACATGATATTATTAATCGCACACTGTGTTATACATAGGTATAGATCGAATAAGTATGTATAAACGAGCTTGTGAACGCATGACTTGACTTACTGACTTAACGGCCTGGATTCGATTCTCACGTCAGGCTAGAATTTATGACAAACAAGTATACAATGGCCGCTTATCTGATAGTAATACACGAGATATAATCATCGGGTTGCTGATATTGTAAACATATCTTTACATGCTTCTTGAAAAACTGTCAAGTAAAACCATAATCTCATTTCTAAAATTCATTTATTAACATAGGTATTTTTATTGCTTTATATTACGAGTCTCCACGTTTTTCTAATATTACCTTTACTTCTGAAATTGGTTAGAACTACTCTAGATATATATAAGTTAATCTCATATTTATTAGACCTCAGAATACAGTTATTTATCTAACATGTTGTTATAGAGAATAAAAAAATGCCTTTTGTATTTACTTTATCCATCTACTAGGAGTTTGAATTATACCTCGTGCATCAACATCGGTACGCCTTGGCCATCAAGTTATGTCCATACGTACCCGATCTCGAATTATTTGATAGAAGTCTCGCCTTTCTCCTTCAGAAGTCGTTTCCCATGTAGCAGGTCTGTCACAATATTCTGGATAAAAACTACAATTTGATTTGCTATTATTAAAAGTATTAATCTCCTCCAATACTGATGTGGTGTTGATGTCTGTTACAGTGACTTCAATATTTTTGTTTGTATTTGGCGAATATGAGCCAGTAGTAGTTGGTTGTACATTTGTGGTAAAACTACTATCATTATGAAAGACTGTGGATGATGTGAATGCAGTTGCTGTAACTGATGAGTTAGTTGTAAGAGATGTCATCGTAGCCGTAGTGGCATTGTCACGTACTGACTGAGTGCAGATATTTAAACACTTTGTCATATCTGCTAAGACAAAATCTGAAAAAGTATTAATATTAACTGCAGTGTTCATAAATTGGGGCAATTCAAATCCAAAAGTTATTGGAATACAAACTTTTTTTATAGTCGCAGTTATATTCATAACGGTCACATTCATCTAGGAATAGTCTTGCAGTGAGGTCAGTTTTTTCTAAACCACATTCAGGTACCCATGTATGGTTACATAACATTGAGAGGGCACACATATCAGTAGGCTGTAAGTAACTTTATTGCAGTGTTACATTTAAAAAGTAAATGCTTGGAGATAATATAAATAAGTCCATTATAAGGGTGAATCAAGGCAGGGGATCATAACTCAAACAGACTACAAAAACTAAGATAAGGTTTTGAGAAGTCCACGAAATTACTCAAGGTAAAACTTCTAGCCAGCTTAATATTATTTTATAGCTCCTAGATTATTATCAAAAACAAAAACTTGGCACATTTAATTCTGAAGAATTATTCATTGTATATCTCTTGATAGAGATCAAGTAATCCTCTAAGCTTGATGGGTATTTTAAGTGAGTCATTATCATGGTTATCACTGGGAATCCCGTCAATAATTCGCAGTGTACTGCGTTCATTTACTAACGGAGAAACACGCTTTGGCCAATGAGTTGTGTCTCTCATCAGTCTAACCCGATCACCAAAACGATCTCTAAGTACTTGATAGAAATCTTTGCTTTCTACTTTTGCAGTTTTATTCGTTGAACCTGGTTTATGTGTTACGTTACTATCTGATACAGTGACTGCTACTGCTGTAGTTTTATTTGAGTGTGATTCATTGGTAATAGATGTTGTAGTGGGTTCTAAGATAGCAGTAAAACTTCTTCTACTCTTATTTACTGAAGATGATGCTATTACAGTAGTTGTTGTAGCCGATGAGTTAGAAGTTGGAGGCATTGTGGTTGTAGCGACATTATCATGTCCTGACTGAGTGCAGATATTTGGACACATAGTTCTTTCTGCTTGCATAAAATCTGAAAGCATAATAAATTTACACTATTTAAGTGTTCATGAGTAAGATCAATTTGAAATCAATAGAGATTGGAATACAAACATTTTTTAGAATCGCAGTTATATTCATAGCGGTCACATTCATCTAGGAATAGTCTTGCAGTGAGGTTAGTTTTTTCCAAACCACATTCAGGTACCCATGTATGGTTACATAATTTTGAGAGGGCACACATATCAGTTGGCTGCAAGAACCTTAATTGAATTTTAAAATCATAGTCTACTGTAAATTTTCCTTCATCTCTCAGTTTATTAACTTTGACTGTCTGAAGTCGCACCCGAGGTCGAATAATTGCGATACTTTTGATTACTGTTCAATGACTCACTCAATAACCAGATTTATTTCATGATAGGGATGACAAAAGCTTGATAGTATATAGCGATAGCTGCATTTAAATCACTGGAGACCTATATCATTCACCTTTTATATCAGTTTACAATTATCAAAGGCCGACCCTACGCATATATTACAACTACCATTAATACTGTATAAAATTTAAAGTAGATTTTTCTTACAGGAACGTAGTGCGTCGTCATCGATAAAACAAACGATGCTATAACTGTAACAAAATCAAACTGGTAATTTAAAGCTTCGACTATTCCAGCAGCAAGAGCCAGTCTAGCACGTGGACTGGAATTGGCTAAGTTCACTTACGCCATGGAATTATTAAGACACATACTGACTGAACACGATAGTTTCTTTCACCAAACAGATCGAGGTGTGATAAATCAATAGACAATTTCAACAAGCTTTTTACTTAGTTTGGGAGTAGGTGACTCTGTGTGACAAGGTCCGGGCATTATAACTATCTGTATGATTTATTTTATAGTACTCTGTGAAAAATGGGTGTTGTGACACCTCTGCCTAACTCTACCGTTTAAAATAAACTCATTGGTACAGGCTATTGAGAAGGGCTAGTTTGTAAGGATTATAACATAACATTCGGCAACCAGCATTCTCAGAACTCCACCTTACCGATTACTTCATGTTTCATCATCTTTCGCATTCCTCATAATAATATTTTTGGCTGGTTGTTAGACTTGTGTCAGGTCACATCGATAGCTTTCAATTTATATTTCAACCCAGCAAAATTGATTTTCTCTGCGCTTGCTATATTTATTGCTCATAAATGTTGATGCACTGCAAACGAGTTCGTTGTGTAAGATTGTTCGTTCCGTGTTTTGTTCCATTTTCGAAATAATAGGATTACAATAATCAAACACCACCGCCGCTACCTACTGCTACATCATAAGTACCATTTCCAAAAACCCATGACAGATCAGATTTACTAACTAATAAGTTAATAATCTGACAGAACGACTTTTGTATGTAAATTTTAATTAATTATATGCAGACCCGAAGCTTAGGTGGAAATGACGTATTTAAATAGCAGAAATAAGATTAATTGACGAGACCGCTGGTCTAGTGGTTAGTATACCTGACTGCTACGCCAGAGGTCGCGGGTTCGATTCCCGCCAGGGCAAACATTTATGTGACAAATATGTTGGCTTGCGTTTGGGTGTTTGGTATGTATTATAAGTATGTATTTACAAAAAAAAAGTATATAAGTATTATATCAGCTGCTGGTTCTCATAGTACAAGCTTTGCTTAGTTTGGGGCCAGATGGCGCTGTGTGACAATGTCCAAGCATTATTATAAAAAAAAAAAAAAAATAGGGTCGGCAACGTGCGAGTACCCCTGCGATACCCTTGGTGTAGCAAACATCGATTGGATACGGCAACCGTTTGCAATAAGGCGGCCGCCGTATGCTTGAATGCTATCTTAGTGGCATAAAAAAAACATGTTTATCGGTACTTGAGGCTCTTATATGCTAATAGTATCAGCGCTGCTGGCCAATGTAGAAATTCTACCTTCCTATCTATATTTTATATTCCATAAGCGTTTTGCGATACTCAAGCGTCAAATTTCGATCAATTTTCGGACTATGGGAACAATTTACCTGTTATTAATTTTGCAAATCTTTAATAACTTGCATTAATGATTTCGTAGTCTGTTCTTCTTTGTCAGCTGTTTCGAGGTAAGTACTAAGGAGGCTTTTACCTTATAAGGGTCTAAACAGAATAAATTTCAAAAAGGTTTTCTATATTACTTACTGCTTCAAAATCTCCGATGTTATTGCTTTAAGCATGTTTATAGTTGCAGCTGCAAAGTTATATAACAAAACGTTTGGAAATAAATCACTATAATTATTTATTTATTACATTATGTAACATTTACATAACATAATACAATGCTATATGATTCCATGTGAACATAAGTCACTGAAACACATAGAAGAAGTAAAACATAAATTTATTTCTACTAAAAGTTTTCTAGAACAAAATGCATTTGTTTTGTTAATATATATATATATGTTTTATATACATACTATAATGACCTGCAATAATGATAAGAATTATTTTAATAGGTAAATAAATACATTATACTATAACATAAAATTAGTTTTAAATTACAGTGTGCGAATTAAAATGTGTTATAAAGTTAATTAAATTAAAAAATAATTTCGACTTTACTATTTCAGTGTCCACAATAGTTCTATTGCCGTCTCTTCAACATTTTATGCCAGTAAGTTTTATATTCTATTGATCTGTCAACAAATAGCCGAAGAAAGGTAGGACGTAATAGGAAGTCCCATTAAAAATTAAAACTGACCGACTGGAGACCTTAACCTTACAGAAAATCACAGTCAAATAACTGCTAAAATATATTTTTATTTCATACAGCCAAAATGTTTAAATTGTTCTTATAAAGGAATATATTGTGTTTGTTAAACTCAAAGGGAATGCTTCCTCGGGCACCTCGAAACTCATTATTATCATATTTTGCTGGTGATAAAATTATATGCTTTTCAGCCCCTAAGTGACTGCCTCTTAGCAGACATCTGCAACCACACATGGATCCCCGACTGCGGCCTCGAGGACCACGGCTCGCAACCAGAAAGTGTCAGGATGTTCATTGACATATGTGACATGTACGAGTTCAACTGCGATTACGATAGAAGTACGTCGCTTTTTAGAGAGCATCATTATTATTATACATTTTGTTTTTATACCACTAAGGTGGCAAACAAGCATACGGCCCAGATGATGGTAAGCGGTTACCGTAGCCTATGGACGCTTGCAACATCAGGGGTATCACTCGCGCGTTGCCGACCCTAAAATACTTTCACCTAATACATTCCCATTGCTGGGCAAAGCAGCTCCCTGAAACTGTCTATGTTACCTTATCCATAGAAAATCAAACCAGTTATTTTGGATCTCAACAACCTGAGGCGTTACTTATTAACTCTCTAGCCTTAGTAAGAACAACTTTCGAGTACGTATTCGTTTCGCTTACGATGTTTTTTTTATTGGATAAAACAGCGCTGCGGCGGTGAAAAGTGGAACTAAATGTATGAACAATTTGACACTTGACATTGTCATTTTTGAGACATACGTTCTTTATTATGACTACATAATGAACTACGAAGATGTTTGAGCTACCATTACAGTACTGGTATATAAATATGTAGATCTATATGTACAATGTATACTGTTTTATTTCAGAATTCGTGCTCACGAACTATTCCGAGTGCTTCCGAGTGCCAGAGGGCTGTCCGACATTTCCAAAACCCAAATACCTCAGAGTAGGCAACTACAAGGTTATGGAGCGAGGAAGGCATATGATTTACGCACCCACCACACCTACATCGCCTGTTCATAATGAAAAGAGGAGATACAATCCAAAATCTACAAAAAAGCTGAAACCTGCAAGAAGGTCATGGAATACTCTAATCAAAACTCCTGCGATATCTCCAACCAGAACAACTAGGGCAATGGACACTGTTGCGTTGCGTAGGATGTCTGTTTTGATAGGTGGGAGGGTATTTATAAAGGTGGCGAGAGGCTCTACGACCTCAGCATCAGTGACTAAACCTACACCAACTAAAGTATCTATGACGACACGACGCCGCTGCTCTGCTTGCTCTAGTGGTTAGTAAACCTAACTGCCAGCCGTGTCACATTTACGTGAAGAACATTTTGTTATTTGCCTGCTACAAGTCTGCATGTTTCATAAGAGTTTTAAGTAAAGAGCATTTAGTTGTTTGAAAATAAGTTGGTACTTGAATCCGTGTGACTACGCCTTGTGATGAAATAATGACATTATTAGTAGTCTGAATTCAAAGTGATCTGTTTTTTGTATATAGTTTTATGTTAGTATAGTAAATTTTGATTATGCGTTTCTTGCAATATCATTTTTAACAATGTAGATTATAGCCTTATCTTATAAACATATATAAAATTCTCGTGTCACAGTTTTCGTTGCCATACTCCTCCGAAACGGCTTGACCGATTTTGATGAAATTTTTTGTGCTTATCCGGTATCTATGAGAATCAGCCAACATCTATTTTTCATCCCCCTAAATGTTAGGGGTAGTCAACCCCTAAATTTTTTATTTTATTTTTTAGACCGATTTCAAAAATTCTTTCACCGTTAGAAAGCTACATCATCACTGAGTAACATAGGCTATATATTATACTAGCTTCCCGCCCCGGCTTTGCACGGGTAGACAAAATATTTGATATAAAAGTCTACCCGTGCGAAGCCGGGGCGGGCCGCTAGTAAGCATATAATATTTGGGCTGTGTGCCTTCATAACGACTAGTGAAATAAATAGGACTTACTTAGGAATGCATGAAGGAATTCAAATTAGTACAATATTTATACCTACATATTTCAAAAGAGAATTATTTTTTCAATTCATACATTTCATACCAAGCCCAAAGTAGGCCTATGGGGAGGAGAAATTTGGTGCCATTTCTTAAAGCAAAGAAAACTTTAAGAAGTTCCATTGTTCAGTAATAATCTTATCCTAAATACGTAAATATTATCGAAATACTCACTCATTCCGAGTTCCCTAAACTGTATAGTTTAGGGAACTCGGAATGAGTGAGTAACCTATCCTATTGCACTTGAATCGGGCGTATGCCCGATTCAAGTGCAATAGGATAGGTTCTTTATAGTGGGTAGTAATATATATGGGACAACAATAATACAATCTAAAACTAAAAGAAAAAAAAACTAACCTAATATAAAAAATTAAAACAACTAGCCTTTAGCATATAGCCTAAGTTACTCCTCTAGGGTATTTTTTTTTAAGTTGTAAAGTAAAAGTTTTCCTTAAAAATTCCTATTATTATTATCAGTAATCTACATCTACACTAATATTATAAAGAGGAAAGATTTGTATTTTTGTATGTAACGAATAAACTCAAAAAGTACTGGACCGATTTTAATAATTCTTTTTTGATTAGAAAGCTACATCATCACTGAGTAACATAGGCTATATATTATACTAGCTGCCCGCCCCGGCTTTACACGGGTTGACAAAATATTTGATAAATGTCTATAGGCTCCGAAACTACTGAACCGATTTCAAAAATTTTTTCACCGTTAGAAAGCTACACTATCACTGAGTAACATAGACTAGCTGCTCGCTCCGGCTTTGCACGAGTAGACAAAATATTTGATATCAATGTCTACCCGTGCGAAGCAGGGCCGGCCACTAGTATTATATAATATGGATATGGCAGGTTGTGTCAGCCAGAATACCTTACCACAGTACAATATTGAATACTAAGGAAGGAATTCAGACGCGTGGTTTAAAAAATTACATATAACATGGATGTTTTGAGTAGCCGTTCGTATATAAATAAACATATCCTGTGATAAATAATACACGTGATTGGACAATCACATAAAATAACATAGCATTTTTCCACACGTGATTTCATCACGTGACAAATCCTATAAAATAGCATACGCATTTGTCGCCAATATACAAAAAACAAAATCAAAATACGTGTAAGATGTGTGGCATTATACTCTTATAAATAAGAATGTCTTTTACACATAATGATCGGTATTATTCTAATTGGTATGTACATTAAACTTAAAAAATATGTTACATTTTTTTATACACTAACGTGTCATGCCAGCATACGGCCCGCCTGATGGACGCTTGCAACACCAGGGCATCACTCGCGCGTTGCCGACCCTGCAAATAGCATACAAATCTTTGATTAAAACAAAAGCTTTGTAAAGCAAAATTATAAAATTATCCCGTTTCAGTGTCAACTGCTCTACTATTACCAACTATACAACATTTTATGCCGGTATGTAACAGTGCAATAATAATTTAGTGTTTACATTAAGATTTTCAATATCCACGCGTATGAATTCTGGGGTAACAACCAACCAAAGCGAAACGTAGCGCCTTAGTTTATTTAATCAAACTAACAGAATACAGGTAGGGCACTACGGTCAATCCCCCATCCAATATAAAAGCTGCCAAACTGTATAGAGTAGTAAAATTTTAAATTCTGCGGTGACTTTAGCTTTCAAAGCTGTTTCGAAGGAAACTGTGCAGGCAGCAGGGAAAACCACGGCACAGAATACTATCTGAGCCGCGGTGATACGAAACTCAAATCAATCAACCAAAATTAGGCCCTAATAAGGCACTTATGAAGGTCTAAATTACCACCGGTTCGGAAAAAATAGCCACCTGAAAAGAATCGGCAAGAAACTCAGTGCTCTGTCTTTTTTTTCATGTAATACTGTTGTTGCAAAGCAGAGGCGCAATCTCTTTCATTACTTACTGTTGTTTTTCTAATTTCCTCGTTTGATCTAACTCCTGCTGAATGTCGTAGTTAAAGTTTATTTATATTTCAAAATGTGTTATAATTTCTATCACTAGGCGACTGGTAGTATCAATAAATTACCCAAGACGAGACGCTAGTCTGGTGGTTAGTATATTACTGTCACACTCGGGGTGGCAGGTTCGATTCCCGCCGGGGCAAGCATTTATGTGACCAAAATGTTGCCTTACGTCTGGGTGGTATGTATTATAAGTATGTATTTACAAAAAAGAGTATATCAGCTGCTGGTTCCCATAGTACAAGCTTTGCTTAGTTCGGGGCTGTATGGTGCTATGCGATAATGTGCAAGCATTATTATTATTTTTATTATTATTAAGTAATATTGGCAGCCTCTTCACGAGTGCCTGCTAGCTGATACCTGCAACCACACGTGGGTTCCGGAGTGCGGCGCGGAGAACTGCAGCGCGCAGGGCCTCGAGACTGACTTCAGGGTTTTCATAGACGAGTGTGACCTCTTCGAATATAACTGCGATTATGATAAAAGTACGTATTTTATTTATGACTTTTTTTATATTCCACTAAGGTGGCACACAAGCAGATGGCCCACATGATGGTAAGCCGTCACCGTAGCCTGTAGCAATACCAGGGATATCACTAACGAGTTGCCAACCCTGTTGTTGATGAGGAGTCACTGTGCTAGCAGCATTACATATTAAACTCAACACTACATCAAACTAGTGTTATTTCACTGCGGTCTTCTGTAAGGTACAGTCCCCAGTCGGCCGGCTCCAATATTAATAGGAAAACCCTTGGGAGATCCCAATTCGCCCTACCTCTCTTTTTTACATCATGGTGTGATTAATCACTATATAAAAATTCTTGAATATGCATTATTTCAGAGTACACATTGACAAACTACAGCGACTGCTTCCCACCAATATGTTTCGTCAAACAGCAAGAGAGATACCGTAGAGTCGGTAACTACAAGGTGATGGAGGGAAGGCGGTTGATATACGCGCCTGCCGCGACAACATGGCCGATGCACATGCTGCACGGCAAGAGGAGATGGACCCCGCAACCTGGGAGGAAACTTAAAAAACCAACCCAAAAAACAGTAAAGACAATTAAAACAATAAAAACTATTAAAACACAAAAAACTCCAAAGAAGATATTCCGTAAGCAAATGTCAAAGTTTAACAAAATATGGCCAACGAATGTCTTACAAAGAATAACAGTCAAGAAAAACGGAAAAATATACATTAAAGTACTAAAAGGGTCTATGTCAAAAACGGGAACACAACCCACGCTGAACTTACAAACACATGACACAGACTTTTTGGAGTGATAGTAATATAATTAATTATGTATATAGGTGTTAATAGTTAGCAATAAATAGTTTTTACATGCTTAAAAATATATGTATCGTCACGCCTTCCCACAAGGGTACCCGAAGAGGTAGGCAGAGGTGTTACAACACCCACCTTCCACCGAAGGTAATTTAGTGCCAACGTGACAGATCGTGAGGCAGTTGCTCAATAGTTGATATTATATATATATATACAACATTCAAGCTAAAGAAACACTTAAAACACAATAAACAACACCAATAATTAAGCTACACACATTCTTTTGAAAACCGGATAGGTATTCCGGAAGCAATTAAACCTGTTCCGGAAGATAGTAGGTAACTAGTGCAATGGTCGTGCGCCTGCGCAGCCAATGTCGGCGCGAGGTGAACCACTCCGATTCTTGACTAAGCGTGAACTATCCAGTTATTTATGATAATATTTCGCTTTATAAATATTTCACTCTACTAGAATGGAAGCAAATAAGAATATTTCTCGTCACCGCAGCTTATAGCCGTGTTGCCAGTGTCCATAGGCTACGGTAACCGCATACCGTCAGGCGGGCCGAATGCTTTTTGGTCACCTTAGTGATATTAAAAAAGAAAAGATAATACAGAGCGTGTCTTGGTCGAAGATTTTAAAAATAACTGCTTTAGATTCTAACTAATGGTGATATATCTATATTTTTTCACATTAAAACAACGAAACTAAGTGACAAATCCAAGTAATCGTGATTTGAGGGTATTAAAGTCTAGACCACATAGCAAACTCTTCCCACACTAATCATTAATAATAGAAAACTAAAGCATTTAAAACTTCCCACGATGAATTATCTTTACAATTAAAAACAAAATATCACTCTTTCACTTATTTATACATGAGTGACTCATCGCGGAATCTCTGAAATCTTAATCTTCCAAAGTTTTTTGACAGGTTTGCTGATTAAAGTGTGAAGGCATTTACTAAGTATGACAGCTTTTTAAAACTCTCTTAGTTTTTTATGGGCGTAGGATAAATTCAGGAATTACTGAGCCCTTTAAAAAAACTAATGGAAACCTGTACTATCCTTGAGTAGCATTGGATATATTTTAAATGCATATCCTACTGTTACACGAGCGAAGTCGCTGGAAATATTAGCAAATTACAGATCACCCACGATACTCTATAACGAAACAAAGAAACATGGCGTGAATATTGATAAATTACCTATTTTTATAAGTATGAAATGAATCTATGAGCTGATAAAGCGAAATGTCGCTTCAGAGGATTAATATTAGTTAAGGGCATACCTACAGTCGATGTACAAGTCTCGCTCATTACGTAACGCCCACGTAGCGCCTCGGATTGATTTTTGTCCACAAGCGAAGACTAACTGCGCATGCGCTAAGCACTTAACGCACACACCCTCATCAAGTACTGTCACACACGCTTAATCTCTATACGAACCGACTCTGGAATACCAATTCTACTCTCTGGAAATAAAGTTCCAAATCTAAGTGTTGTGATATATGATATTTTTAGACAATACCAGCTCAATGCGAGGCCAGACGCGCCCTCTTCCATACAAATCGGGAAACCTAGCGGCGGATGGTTTCCATTTTCTGAAATATTCACATTTTATATGATTATTTCGGCGTTTCTTTACAATAAGACGTTATCGTTCAAACGTGTGTGTTCAGCGTTTAATATTCAGTATTAATTCCTAATTCAAGCAGGCATTTAAAGGCGTAACTAAAAATAGATCGTGTCTGATATACTTGTCCTTCTTGTAGCTTCCCATTCATAAAATACATTCATTTGGTGTCGGGCGGTGAAGTCAAACAGTTGAGAGAAGGGAAAATTTTAACGATTGGTGAATGAACAAGAGCCAGCGTCATCCTATATAGTGTGACTGCCGATCAATAGGGAGGCACCCTTCAGATATACGTGTTTCTCGAAGTTAACCGAACAAGAAAATATGTGAGTATTACCAAAACATTTTCATGATATTTATGCGAATTATTTTGAGCTTAATGTGAAAATGACGGCAGTTGGTTTTAATTAACCCATGAGATGATCGATCAGAATATGTCACACGCCGGTGCCTTATACATTAACGGCAGAGTTTAAGTCCCACTTGGAATATTAAAACACTATTGGAATTAGTAGATTAAACATTAACACGGAATGTTAGCGTTAATCAAATTGAAGGTGTTCATACCAGTGTGTCTAGCTACACATTTAAATGTACCTACATCATCACTAGTTCGCTAGTATGTATAATAAGTAGCATTGGAACATATTTTATTTCAATGACACATACCCCTTGCAAAACAAGGGGTGCCGATGTTCATGCCGGTTCTTTCAAAATTTTTGTTTCGAACCTAGGTATGTATACGCTATGTACGATATGTATATGTACGACTTTCAACAGGGCCTTATTATCGCCTGAACTGGACTAAACGATTGCATAAATATATTAAAATATTATTTGTGTATGTTACGCTGATCTTGCAGATCGGCTAGGATATGCAGATCGGCTAGGATAGTATCAGATATTCTGCCATCAAGTAGAACTAAGCAATTTTGTGTAAAGGTTTTTAGCATGAGAAATTGGCGTGCAAAATTGACTAAAGAACAAATTGTGACCAGCGCGGTGCAAAGCAATACCGAAGTCCTGCACTGTGTTGGGAATACAGGCGTGACACAAAAAATAAACACATAGGTACAGAGCCGCGGTTTTCCCAAGGGAGCAGAGTAACTAGTTCAAACAAACTATGCTTTAAACCTATTTTTATGAGACTATATATTTAGTCTAATTCTGAGCAAGAGGTTACTCAGTTGGTGAACATGCAATATTTATAACTACGATCTTTCAAAAATGGAAGCCACACGGCATGTTGATTGTCATGTATCCAAACCAGAAAACAAAATATAATGTATCATAATAGTAGCTCAGATAGTTATACTAGTTGTACCCAGCTCTTTCTGTCATAAGATTAAATTAAACAGCAAATGAGCTTTTCTCATTAGGCCTATAAATGTCTTATGCTTCTAATAGTTTTTCGTAGTTATTTGGAAAAATTTGTAGCACAAATCCGTGTTCGTAGAGCGCAGCGAAAACATAATCCCTAAATTCTACGTGTAGGTATTTCAGCCTTCACTTCGCTACGTCGCCTACGCCGTAGCGATATTGCTCAACTTTAGTAAATTACAATTCTGGCCACGAACGCTATGCGGGCGATTTCCACTCTAACTGATCCTATCTAAAACGAACCTTCATTCTATAACAACGATAGCATCTGCTAATTGTGTAAACATACAGTTAAATGACAACGAAACTTCTAAAATACTTATTACTAAGAAGGTAGTATAGTCTTTTAAAAGGCACGATTTCAGTTTCATATAGCAACAAATTTTTAAGGAAATTTAAATTTTAGACGTTATTGTATATTTTATTGTACTTATCCATACATTTCAGAAACAGTTTCGTTACTACTACTACGTATTTAAACACTACGAATGCTAACATGAGCAAAGTTACTTAAAACGTTCTACAAATAGAGTAATGAATTCACCAAATGCATTGCAATTACATTCACGTGAACCGAGTGTCACGCTATAGACCAATGACAAACAATGAAGACAATTTTCATCCTAATCCGTAGCACGAGCATGAATAATTTGCGACAACGTTTTCGTATCGCGTCGTATTTCTACTCTGAGGTAACGACTTCGACTATTTTTGTATTAAAAAAAGAACAGCAGCGGCGTTGAAAAGTGGAACTAAAAGTTAGTATGACCATTTTTACATTTCGCGAGTTACGTTTTCACTTACGTAGTCGAAAAATGTTCCTGCTACCGGCACTGAACCTTAGAGCAAAGCAAACTAGATAAGGATGCAAGCTATCATTCATTGTTGTCATTGATCTATACTATAGACTGCTATAGTTTCTATAGCGTGTAAGCTTGGTTCACGTGAATGTGATTACAAAGACAGGCGGCCTAAGTTAAAGTCAAACATTCGTGCAGAGTAAGCATTTGTTGAACGTGTTAACTTGGATAATTTACGAAATATATCCAGGCTACTTTGCTAGCGTGGGCAGAATGTAAATAACGTCACGTAAAACTATAACGTTGCAATCATAACTGTTTTATTCAGATCTACCGTATGATGACACGTTCAATTATAACTAGTTTTTTTATGATGCACATTTTTTCCGAGTTATCGTCATCGTCCGCCTTATCCTAAGCATTATAAGGGCTTGCACTAGATCTAATCGATGTGGGTGGTTACCATAATTTCCAAAAATCGACTGCCATCTGAAATTCGCAACCCATTCTACAGAAAAAATCTGTTACCTGATTTAAACCAGCAAAACAAATAGCAAACACAAAAAACTATCATTTTTCTAAGTACTCGTATGCCTTACTGATATTAATGATATAGTTTACTATATTTGTATCTGCGTATTTGCGTTGTATACGGTTCGCTTTTTCGTCCACTGAAATACATAGCTAGGATATATTATACTCACTGGAACTTTCTAGTGAAGCCAAGCCAATCAGCAAACTGTGTCACATCGACGTCAAAGAACTAGATCACTAAATAACGAGGTAGATACATTCACTTACTCAGACACTGAACGTTAATATACTACGATATTTTTTTATAAGTGATGTAAAATGTAAATGTAGTCTACATTCCGTCCTATTTTATTAGGTGGCAGCAGGCTTGTCTGATGTTACCATCAGACAAGCCTGCTGCCACAAATCTTTACAGATTTCTGATGCTTCCAATTAGGAATTGTAGGAGTGTTTAGTAAAGATATTGAAAGGGATCACTGTGATAACAGCAAAAGGGATGAAAACTTTTATATTGCTAGTCCAACGAAAGGGATTAAGGAACTCTAGAAACCATAATACCATCAAAAACAAAACTTGTCAACAAGTAAACATTTATAAGCCCCCGACTCACGACATCACCGACTTATCCTCAATACTATTTCCTACTTCATCACCGGACCCATCACAATCTATCTAAGTATAAACTATTCAATGAGACCTTTGCAATGACCCCAAGCACGATATATTTGCTATAAGTTAGTGAGGAGTTGAGAGTGCTGGTCTCCAAAGGGTTGGTCAGATTTTCTTTAAGTATAGCTACACTACAATCGATCAAGACACCTTTCAAACAGTACTTATTTAAGGGACCTTTTTTAATTAATTAACCTAACAACATCTTATAATGACCATATCAACATTAAAAATCTGTTAGGTACGTTTAAAATAAAATATATGAACTTGGCCATCGCATGAAAACACAATGTATCTCACGGGTAATACATATTATTATGTTAAATAAGATGTTTTGTTTCCAACTTCAACAATTTAGAGTTAGAGTCGAATATTACCCTGTAAACACCGATTTTAACTAATTATTCATAGCGTGGGTTTATTGTTTTTTTTTGGGGTTTTCAAACTTTTCACTTGTAATTATTATTAATATTAAAAGTTCTGAATTGCCTTCTCAAAATCAATGAAAAATATTTTCATTTTTATTTCTATAGAAACAAGAATCCTAATTTAATACAAATTTACTTCACACCACTTTCCTTTGAAACCATGACATAACAGAGAGGCTTTGTGTAAAAGTATCCCTATTACGATCACAATTTGATTTGATCCCTCCCGAAACACTGCGGAATCCAATAAAACCCTTTTAGACTTGTTAATGCCAGACCGGGTCGCCATCGGCATCGGAACAAGATCAATCTATTGGCGACCGTATTAAATAAACGACGAGCTTTTATTATGTACTATATCTATATCTCAAACGAAATCAGGCATCACCCCGCGTTTCATATTTATAGATGACGATGTTTTTTTTATTGAAAATAATAATAATCATGTTCAGACATTATCACACAACCCTTCTGTTGATAAGTTAGTTTAATAAAAGCCTGAGAAATGTAATAATAATAAGTTATATCATGATTGTTACATGGAAAAAAAAGAGCACTGAGTTTCTTGCCGGTTCTTCCCAGATGGTTTTTTTTTTTCGAATCGGTGGTAATTTATACCTTAATAAGTGCCCTATTAGGGCCTAAACTGAATAAATTATTTTGTTATCGGTGGCTCCCTAGTTTGGGTGTATATTTTTATAATGTGTTTTTTAAGAATATTGTTCAAAAATAACCTAAGCTAAGAATCTAAATCGCAATTTCCAATAAGCCATCGGAAATCGATTCCGGTTATTTTAACAAATCAGGAAAACGTCCTTTCCACGATTCATTCATTGATAAATATTAAATCTGTGTGTTTCATAAAACAACATAAATTATATTGGCAACACTCAGCAGAGAGTGAATCCAATTTGTCGGGAAATGTTGTTCACTCAAAAAGAATTTGATTATACTCTGTGAAAGACTTTGTGCTCGTTTTTATATTGCTTTATATTAATAACGCTCAATTATTAAACAATTTCATTTGAGAAGATTAGTTTAATATAAAAAGGATAGTATAAATATCATTGTTTCCGTAGGTGATTCCGATAATAACTTCGATGATGACGGTGTAAAATAGATTTTGCGTTACCCTAAATGAACCAAAAATATTAATCCAAGCTTTAAAAACCACTCTAGATTCCAAACTTTAAAAAACACTCTATTCCACTTAATTACTATGACCGTAATATGCGGAGCTGATAACAAAGATATTTCCATTGTTTATTTTTAATCTCATTTTAAGCTCGCTATGCTTTGAATGGCGAAGTTCACGTGGAAATATTTTTGTTCAATTTTATATAAGGCTTTTCTGGGAAAGGTATTTTAATTATTCTGTGTTAGGGTACAACGGCATCAACCATTCAGAATTCGAGCTGAGCATCTGGTATATTATTAACTTACTAGCTTCTGCCCGCGACTACGTCCGCGTTGAGCTTAGAATCTCAGAGGAACCTAAAATTTTCCCGGGATAAAACATTTTCCCGGGATAAAAAGTATCCTATGTGTTAATCCAGGCTATAAGTTATCTGTGTTTCGAATTTCATCCAAATTCATTGAGTAGTAATAAACATCCATCCATCCATACTCACAACCTTTCGCTTTTATAATATTAGTAGGATTAATTCTGTATCACAACCTAAATTACCTCTCTAATAGAATAGACGCTATGTAAGCCTGGGACCAATATATATATTGTTCTCAACATACGGGCAACAGATGAGTGATGAATATGGCAAACTACTTTCACTGTCCTTAGACCTACAGACACCGCGAACTGTCAAGCGAACAAGTGATATAAGACCATTTAAACACACCAACTTATTGCACCTAATTATAAATTATACTGTACTGTATTCGAGTTATTTCAAAAATCTTACTACGACAATCACAAACAAGCGTACGATAAGCGATAACTTCGTTATGATTGCGACAAGCAAGCGTACACCCCGAATAGTACTAAAAGTATGCCTGCTTGCAACTTTTGTATTAAATATTTTTTTATTATAACAGGGCGACAGAGGGAGGCCTGGCGCCTACCGATGGCGAAATGCCCGTAGGTGGGCCCAAGACCCCACAGCAGGTGGCAGCGCAGCGTCGGCTACAGCAGACACAAGCTCAAGTTGACGAGGTATGTGTATAGTGGTACCGAACCGGTGGTAACTTAGACGTTCATTAGTGCCTTATTAGGGCCTAAACTGAATAAATGATTTTGAGTGGCTAGGAAATGTAATTGGTAGCTTCAGGTTGTCCCAAAAGATCCCCGAAGGTGTAACATATATATACATATATTTTTGGTTGAGATGGGTGATGAGTCAACGCCGTTTTTCCAGTATTGAACTAAATTTATCTGAGGAATATTGTTATGTTGTGAAAATACAGAATATTTTGAGGAGATAATTTGCCGCTAAGAATCAACAACATTTCTCCAACACTGGTGCTTGATAAAAAAAAATAGGACGTTAGCTCAAATTATACCTAATGCTCAGGACAGTAAGGAATGTGACCTAAATACAGAAATAGATATGTGATAGTACCCGACACTTATGACGTCATACACGTCCATTACATACGTATAGGATCGCCGCTGACGTCATTATGTACGATATTTGCCTCTTGACATTGAATAAACCACTAAAAGGGGATGATCATTTTTTCACACTTCAGTAGGGCGGGCATAAATATATTGCGACAACGTTTTCGTATCGCCTCAGAGTAGATAATATACTACGTACAAGTTGTATATTATCTACAAGTATCGCCTTCGACTTTTTTTGTATTGAAAAGTGAACAGCGCTGCGGCGGTGAAAAGTGGAACTGAAAAGACGTTTCGCGAGTTACGTTTTCGAATACGTAATCGAAAAATGTTCTTGTTACCGGCACTAGACCACAACAGTGTCTTCTATTTTTTCTTTATTTTTTTGCTCAAAACTGAAAACAACCAGTGCCAGTCTACATTAGAATCCCAGAATTAGAAATACAGCCAGCCAGTATTAGAATTCCTTGTACGACGCTTATACGGAAGCATTTATCTACAGCAATACGAGTGTCACCTTAATTCATAGGATTGAATTCATCTGTGTGCAGATTCCACCCTGATAGTTTCGATACTATTGGTCTGCTAAATGCATTTTTTATACCACTAAGGTGGCAAACAAGCATACGGCCGGCCTAATGGTAAGCGGTTATCGCAGCCAATGGACGCTTGCATCATCAGGGGTATCACTCGCGCGTTGCCGACCCTAGAATGAATGCTAGAATGCTATTTGCATTCCGTGTTCTGTATGTATGTAGGTAAGTATTACCTAAGTATGCTTTGATGAGAGTATTTAAACTTTATTGCAGGTGGTGGACATCATGAAAACTAACGTTGAAAAAGTGCTGGAGCGAGATCAGAAACTATCGGAGCTCGACGACCGAGCGGGTAAAATTAACTTAAATTTACTCTGAACTTAGGTTCACTATTTAGTAGTGACATGCATCATTTTATAACCACCACTAATACAAGTAGTTTATCAACAATTTTAATTTATTTTATTTTTTTAAAAGGAAGTCATACATTCTGGTTATATCATGATAAAATTGCCGTAAAAGACGAAGAGTAAGAAAATAAGGGATTTTTGCGAGTAACCAGATATATTTTTATATACCACTACGGTGGCACACAACCATACGGCCAATGTGATGGTAAGCAGTCATCGTAGCCTATAGCCGCTAGCAATACCAGGGGTATCACTAACGGGTTGCCAGCCATGTTGTTGATGAGGACTCACTGTGCTAGCAGCATTACTACTAGCCCAGCGTATTCTCGCGGAGCACTGGCAACCTTACTTACCGCAGAAGGTGGAGGTACAGTCCCCAGTCGGGCGGCTCCAATTTAAATGGGAAACCCCACGGGAAATCCCAAATCGCCCTACCTCTCTTAAAGCTTGCTTGTAACTGTGTAAATTTATTAAATGTTGTGATTGCAGACGCACTCCAACAAGGCGCTTCACAATTTGAACAACAGGCTGGGAAACTGAAGAGCAAATTCTGGCTTCAGAATCTAAGGGTAGGAACATAGTAGAAAATCATTAATTTCAATTTATAAATAAAAATCCTTAATCTTAATTGTTTTAACAATGCAAAAAAACTGCTGTATTGTTATTTTTATCTTTGCAAGACAAATTATAATCTAGACTTTTTGTGCAATTAGTTGTCCCATTTTAACCAACTGCAAGAAAGGAGGGGTTATCAATTAGTTGGTGGTGTTTATTGTTGCCTCAGATCTCAGTCATTCATAAACCGAATCAGAAAATTATTTTATAATTTTTAATATTTAATAAAATTGTTTCTAATATTACGATTTAATATGCTATTACTGATCATCCGGATCTAAGCCCATGAAAGTTTGCTACATTGTCACAATTGTATCATCCGAAAAAAGCAAAAACCTACCTCGTATTATTTCCACAATCATCGACTACATTCCGCCTGCATCCAATACTTCTCATCCGTTCATTCATAAAATAGATGTATTTACTAATGATCGATGTGCTTCTAATAAAATACTTTAGGATTGTGCAATGACAATAACTTCTGAACAACTTTTCAGATGATGATCATTGCTGCTGTGATTGGAATTGTTATTTTGGCTCTAATCATCGGTAAGTCGGAACATTTAATTTTATTACAACACATTTATACACTTTCCCATGAATATTTTAAACCACACATCTTTCTGAAATAACTGAGCAGCTGAATTCAAGTGGTTTAGTTTGAGTTTTGTTATAGACTAACCATATTTATATTTTCTCCACATTTTCAGCCAACTTTGTGTGAACAAGTTTCGGTAACGGAAGTTAAATTTAGAAGTTACTTGCTATAATATTAACGAATAATTACAATACAACATTTGTTAATTAAAGTATGACGTTGGTATTAGCCTATTTTGGTAAGTTGGCGCTATGTCGTTGTTGATAATGTGGCTTTGTCCGTCTTTGGCACTTCGTATATACCTGTCTCAATCAGACAATGACTTATCTTTCAGGCTTTTATATTTTAAGTATATACAGAAGTATAATAATGTATCTAATAACATTAATACGTAGGTTTTATAATTAGCAAAGATATGTCCTAGCTTCATACATAATATTATAATATTACTCACTCTGAATTCCACGTTTTAGTTTTGGGGTTTCAACATAAGTATAAGTAATAACTGGTTTCAACTAACTCGTGCTTAAAGTTTTGTTCGTAGGTAATATCTGCGAGCAGTAAACACGCTTTGAAATTATACATTTAGGAAAATGTACTTATCTTTAATTA
This sequence comes from Falcaria lacertinaria, assembly GCA_951449985.1. Lineage (NCBI taxonomy): Eukaryota > Metazoa > Arthropoda > Insecta > Lepidoptera > Drepanidae > Falcaria > Falcaria lacertinaria. The sequence continues at coordinate 3,459,547 of OX602127.1, read as the reverse complement.
AAGACACGATTACATAACATATATTTCATTAAATAATTGGGAAACGCCGTATTTATATAAAAGCTATACAGGTCGAGTTATATGATACGACGAAGCAAAGAGTATACAATAATATAAATGGGGACCAGGGATTAATGATATTATTAAACTGATAAAATTTCATATATTTTTTATTACTTGAACTTTACAATCTGTCTTATAACTTCGTTCTTCACGAGTAAGTTAAACAAAATCTCCATCTTGGTTAATTAATATTCACTAAAATTTACTAGTTGAAAACGAGCGTCAATATAAGAAAGGCCTCAACCACATCAAACTTCTGCTTAAATATACATATCTCAATAGCTACGTTATAATACGAACAAAACTACTATACGCCTTTGCTTAACGATGCCCAGTGTGTAAACAACTAAGCTTAATTAAGGCTTAGCTTTAAATAACTACTCGCAAATAATGACATAATATATACGTAACTATCTAAATTGATTTATATTTGAGCAATTAACACTTCAATTGTTTGTGACTTTGTTTACTGTTTTTTTTCTATATGTACCTATTTTATATAGGACCTAGCAAACCAACAGATTACATAATTTTTTTAAAGATATTTTTTTATATTCGCCACATAATCATCCAATCCAATCCAATGTTTTATTATATACGGTAGCATATATTACAGACCACTGGAAATTCGAGGGTAATCCTTATCATGTGTTTCCATACAAAATTTAAAGTGCTTTCCTCGTATTTGTATGAAGAATAAGCATAAATATGTGTCAATGGTCTAACTTCCGTACACTTATATGAATTTCCGAAGAGAAATGATCCTTGAAAAAACATTACTGGTAATGTAATATGGATTATGTGGCGATTCTCAACAACCTCTTTAAAGTGTTGGTTTGTTAAGTCCTGTATTGTTCTATAGTAGAATAATATTTTATTATGTTATAGGTCTGTAAACCATTAATTCGGATTATCAACATCGAGGTATGGCTTTTATATAGATGATGAATACTACAAAATATTGATATAAGATTTTATTTGTATTTTCATGTTGGTAATATTTTATCGTTCTCTTTTCAGACACTTCGTAATACCAGCTTCTACCGAATATCAACCCAGTTACAACATAATTATGTATTAAACTTTATAATACGGGTATTCATATTACAATGTTGGAAGTATATGAATATAATATTTAAAGCATAAATATTTAAAAAACTAACTGACTCCAAAATACTATACATCTCAAAAAAACGTATCTATTTCTTAATTGTTTCACGCGATATGATATTTTCTTCTGTATCACTATCAAACGGCACTGTGAATACAAAATATAGTATTTTTAGATGATCTTTCTTTGTTAAAAAAGTTTACCACAGAAATTGATATTGCTACTTAGATAAGGCTTGACAATCATATCGCAGATGTTATGTTTCATTTGTAAAAATAACGTTTTATAAAACGAATTGTTATGTTCTATTTGGACCAAACTGATATCGTTGTAAGCGTTTATTTTGTATGTATACATATTATTTTATACACAGAATATTTTTTTCTAAACCGTATTAACACCGTCAATGTTTGATAACACTCTACATTTGTTCCTCTATGCTTTCATAACCAATTTATAGACGTTGAAGATAAAATAGATTTTTACGATTTATACAAAATTATGGCTAGACCTTATCATTTTATAATATTATGTAGGAGTATTTAGGTAGGTATAGCAACAGAGATTTTCCTATACATTCCATTCGTTCGTATATCATTTGTATGCTTTTTAAAATCGATAGAATTTATGCTTAAATTTTTCAATATTAATGTTGAAATTATTATTAACCTTGAAACATAAATGTAGTAGCAGCTGTATGAACCGATATCACGAACAAAACTACCGATTTTCGAAAAAAGGAACACCGAACCCGTTTTCATAAAAGGAGAATTGCCATTTTTTTTATTACACTATTTAGCCATATTTGACTGTTTAGAACATTCTAACAAAAAAAAGTCTAACAAAACAAGTTGTTGTTATTCAAATTATTGAAATTAGACTAAATTAAAGGATGGTATCTTACATTTTAATGAAATTGGTGACTGGCCAATATTTAACGTGCATTTATTTATCTATGTGTAATGAACGCATCATAATAATATCTTTGTGTATAAACGCTTCGTAGCGAAGTTAGACAACGTATAAAATCACTGTAGGGAGGAATTTTGTATTGTATATTAGGCTGGATTCTGTTGTAGCAACTAAATACAGACTAAATACTAAAAAAAGCGAGAAAAAAATCGTATACCTACGTTATTAAATTAGGGGCCTGTGAAGGCACTTGCTTGTATGTAAACACTAAATTTTGTTTCATTGACCGTCTGTGGGATTTTTAATTGTACTTATTCATACTTAGGTACCATTTGCACTGTGTCACGGTTTCAAGTGATAATGTTAATTACCTGAGTCAGACTGTCGAACTCAGAATCATAAATGCCATCATTTTCTCTTTGAAATGTTATTGTTAAAATATATTATTGCATTGGTAAGCGAGTCGTAAAAGGTAGGAAGCAGATAATCTTACGCGACACACCGCAACGATGGGTAAATTTTAGTTAGAGATGGGAACGGTCGCCAGTAGCTGAAGTAATGAATAGTTTACTTAAAAGAGTTTCTTAGTCAAAATCTTACGACACTGGCTAATACAGCACATCATTATCGTTGAAGTTTTACTAGGCAAGTTTATACCTATAAGCCAGCCTCTAGTTTCGAAGCATTATTCCATAATTCGTCAGTTTTTTTTTTGATCAGCCACCGCAATTGAGATATAATATTATTTTTGGTCATTCTACATTGTGATATATGGCTCACTTTTAAATAGTGAATGCGCTTTTTTCGATGCCATGATGGTAATGCTGAGATATATTTTTCGAAGCCTTGGGTATATTGCTAAAAGTTACGCAATTTTAAACACAGGTTCGAAACTGGAGGCTCATAATAACATTCACTGTAAGGTAAACGAAAATACACCAGGATGTATGTATGGGTAATTAGATGTAAGTTTTAAAAACGTTGGTTAGAAAATTGTTGTCGAGGTTCCCTAGTTTTTACCAAGTTCAGAAACTAAGTAACGGAAAATAATTAACGTTTTTAAAACGCTTAAACATAAGCGTTGTGTTTTGGTTGCTAGTTTTATTAACATTATTAAGCAAATAAGAAACCGTAACAAGTTACAGAAAGTTATCATTCCAAATAAATTTTCTCTAAAACTTAAGTTTTTAAACGTAGAAAATGTTTGACTGTAAATGGAACGCAAATAAATATGTTTCATAGATTTCTTTGGGGGTTAATTAATATAAAAAATGTATTTAATAAATAGTAAGTACCTATAGCCTTACGTAGACAAAATGTTTAGAAAAAATATCATTAAACGAGACATTTCTTTGGAACGTAGGTAGAATGTACGGACAAACCTATACAGCACCTAAATTTAAAAATTATGCTTTTCCTTAATGGAAAGAAAACCATTGCTGTTAAAATAAATTATATTAGCTCACTTATATCGATTTGGACACATCAATCGCGGTGTCGAGTCATTTTATAACTCCCATATATTTTTTCATTTTTTTTTTTTTTTTTTTTCAATTTGATAATTTTTCAAACCATTTACGACAGTTTAGTTAGACCCTAGCTTATGATATTGAAAAATACCTCGAAAATAGAGACACGAGGAAATGAAGACAGAATGTCAGTAACAGACCGGTCTGCAAAGTTAATTTTAGCCAGACCAATGCATACGCATTATATCTACTCTGAGGCATTATGTTACCACGGCATTAAAATCTCAGGTGAACACAAAGATGATTATGATTATGATAATAATGATGATGATAATAATCATGATAGAAAATTATTCAGTCAAGAAATTGCGATTGATGTGTTCACGTCGTCTAGTCGTTAAAAAAATACATGTTTAAAATAGTTTTAACGGTAGGTTTAAAATTATGAAAACAAAATAAATATCTGTATAATCAAATCATAAAACCAAGTTGTATCTAATCTTAAATATAAAATAACCGTATGTATGTACCAATATTGTAATTACCGCTTCATTAAAATAAAGCAAAATTTAATAACAATGACTTTTTTTTATGAATGTCAAATATTAGGTCCTTACATATGAAATTGGCGTTTTTCGTACTGGCCACTTTAATCACGAATTTCTCCTCTTTGGTAAGGAATTCCAAATTCAAATTTGTACAGCTATAGACTCATGTATTTGTGCTTCGATGATCATCATTCATTTGTTTTTTTTCTTCTGTTTTTTTCTGTTTGCGTCACTCATTTTACAAAATGGAAAACCTTAAATATCGCATTATTTACGAGTACGAGTTCCGCCGTGGCACTAGTGCTGCGGAAACAACTCGAAGGGTGAATGATGTGTATGGCGGTCGTGTTGCAAAAGAAAACACAGTTCGTTTTTGGTTCCAACGTTTTCGTTCTGGAAATTTCGACCTGCAGAACAAGCCCCGTGGACGGCCTGAGACTCAAGTTGATAATGAAGAGTTGAAGGCTATTGTGGAAGCGGATCCATCGCAAACCACGTCCGAGTTAGCTGCAGGCTGCAATGTTAGTGATAAAACTGTTTTAATTCACTTGAAGCAAATTGGGAAGATTAAAAAGCTTGAAAGGTGGGTACCTCACGAATTGACTGAAACAAACCGGCAAACGCGCGTCGACTGCTGCGTTACATTACTAAACCGGCACAATAATGAAGGTATTTTAAACCGAATCATTACCTGTGATGAAAAATGAGTTCTTTACGATAATCGGAAGCGCTCAGCGCAATGGTTAGATCCTGGCCAGCCAGCCAAATCCTGCCCCAAGCGAAAATTAACCCCAAAAAAGTTACTTGTAAGCGTTTGGTGGACTAGTGCCGGTATTGTTCATTACAGTTTTTTCAAATCTGGCCAGACTATTACGGCTGATGTCTATTGTCAGGAATTGCAAACCATGATGGAAAAGCTAGCGGCTAAACAACCTAGGCTGGTCAATCGCTCCACGCCACTGCTGCTTCACGACAACGCTAGACCACACACTGCGCTACAGACGGCTACTAAATTAGAAGAGCTTCAATTGGAAAGTCTAAGACATCCTCCGTACTCCCCGGACCTTGCTCCAACAGATTACCATTTTTTTCGAAATTTGGATAACTTCTTGCAAGGGAAAAAATTCAACTCCGATGGGGCAGTCCAAATCGCCTTCAAAGATTTTATTGATTCCCGTCCGACTGGTTTTTTTAGTAAAGGGATCAATGAACTACCTATGAGATGGCAAAAGTGCATAGAAAATAATGGTTTATACTTTGATTAATTAAATATATTATATTAAAAAATATTCGACTTTTTGTTCCTCCCATACAAAACGCCAATTTCATATGTAAGGACCTAATATTTGGACTACGTAAATTTATTTCTCAATAACTTAAAAACTAAGCAAATAAACAAATAACTTTCTACGGTGAGTAATGGTTCCAAAGCTCCATCTCCAAGTTGCGCTATGTTAGTACCAGAAGGACACGTCACTCACTCGCTAAAGGCTCCTAAAGGCATGTTACGAGACGGATTTGAGGTGCCGTGTGGGTCTGTTAGTTTTTAGGTTATTTTCCTGAGAATCCAGTTATTCCTCTATATTTCTGTGTGATGGTGGCTATTTTTAAACTCGAGTAGGTAAGTGAACCTTAGTTTATTGTTGGCCAGTGCGGCCATGGATGGAGATGAGCGCTTGCACAAACATCTTCCCGGAAAAGGACGGCCGAAAATTTGAACATTGAGCCATTGTCCAAACGTACCATTATTGATCCAGAGAGTGGTCTTGGATCAGAATCGCATTTTTACAAGCACCCATCTCTCGAGATTAACTGTCGTAAATACGGCGTCGAAGACTCTGGTCCATTTATTGTGCATGTGTCCCGCATTACTGACTCCCCGAATTCTGGTGTGAGCTTAAAACCTATTAGATTGGGGTTACTCCTGTTTGAAGGTGGTGTCCAACATGTTAAAAAAGATGGCATCAAACAAACTGGTCGAAATAGGTTATCGGTAGAATTTGGCTCTGCTAAGGCAGCTAACGAGTTTCTGGACCAAGGACTTCTGAACAAACACAAACTACGAGCTGAAATTCCATCCTACAATGTTTCCCGATTGGGTTTAGTTCGTGGTGTTCCAACAGAGTGGACAATGGAGGAATTTGTAAATGCCACTGAATACAAGGAAGGGTATGGGAAGATTGTGAAAGCTCGCAGACTGAATCGTAAGATCAAAAAAGATGATGGTTCCCCTGCTTGGTTACCTACACAGTCGGTCGTGCTGACATTTGAGGGCCAATCCCTCCCAAAGAAGATTTTCGCATATTATACTTCTTTGATAGTTGAGGTTTACCAGCTCCCTACCATTCAGTGTAGGAAATGCCTTAGGTTTGGCCATGTGCAGAATGCTTGCCGGTCAAACGCTCGCTGTTACAGATGTGGACAGGCACACTCTGGAGATGGCTGTAACATTCCCTCTGACCGTGTCAGGTGTATTTTATGTACAGGGAGACACTTTGCCACTGACCCGACATGCCCCGAATTTGACAGACAAAAGCGTATTAAAAAAATCATGTCCGAGCACAGTATTTCATACATGGAGGCTTCTGCTCAGGAACCTTCAATAAGACGGACCTACTCTGACGTTGCAAAACCTATGTTTGCGCAAACTCCGCCTCAGCCAGTACAGAACTCGCCATCATCTGTTTATTCAATTTCTGAATCCACTCCTCAAAAGACATCTTATCGCAAAACAGTGCAAACTCCTTCCCGTGCGAGGACTCCCCTTCCCGAGGGTTATGATCGTTATGCTCACGATGATATAATTAGAGAACCCTCATCATCCCTCCCCAATGGTTGTGGATTGAATAGATCCCATACATTGCCCAATGAAAATTTGCCAGAACTGCTGATTATGCTGATCACAAATATCTTCGCTAAATTTAGCGATGTGTTACCGTACGACGCTGCCCCATTACTTGTCAGACTTACTGAAATTGTAGCTAATGGCTCCCTCAGATTTAACCCGAATTCTTCAGTGGAACAGTAGAAGTATTGTCCCTAAAAAACCCGATTTATTTAATTTAATTAATGCTCATTCTGTATCTGTTGCGGCCATCTCGGAGACATGGTTGAGGCCTGGGTCCCGGGGTTTGCCTGTCTGCGGGATGATCGTGAGGATGGCAGGGCAGGGTGTGCATTGTTAATTAAAAGATCTTTTCCGTTTTCCGTTATCCATCTCCCGCCTCATTCCCAAGAAATCAACGCTGTTGCGGCGTGCATAGCCAATATTAATTTCATCTCAATTTATATCCCTGACCCTAAACTCTCTCTGATCCCCGACCTTTCTACAATTTTGTTTTCAGTCCCTCCTCCACTTATTATTTTGGGAGACTTCAACTCGCACCACAGTTCCTGGGGATCTTATTATACAGATTCTTTTTCCCCCTGGTTGTTGGACCTCTTTGACGATATTAATGTTTGTGTCATAAATGATGGCTCTCCTAGTAGGTCCAGGATATATCCTGGTCAAAATAAATCTGTAGTTGATATTTCTGCTTGCTCTCCAGAACTTTCAAGTTTACTAAATTGGAACACGTTACCCCATTCTCTTGGCAGCAATCATTTTCCTATAATTATATCAAAACCTTCTTCGGTAATCGCAATCCCTGCTCCTGAACCTCTTCTGAAACATAAAATACAAGAGGCTGATTGGAAAAAAATTGCTTTATATGTTGAATGTAATTTAAACGCTTTGAACCATAGTCCTTCTTCTCAAAACTACTTACATTTTCGTAATACATTGATTGAAGCTGCCAACTTATTCATTCCCAGGAAAAACCCTTATTCTTCTAAGCTTTCCTCACCTCCTTGGTGGGATGCTGAATGCACTTCTTCTGTAAAAGAAAGAGATAGTGCTGAGAAGATCTTTGATGAATCTTTAAACCTTGATGATTTCCAAATATTGCAAAGAGTTACTGCTCGTACCAAAAGACTACTTTCCAAAAAGAAGAAGAGAGGATGGAGGGGGTTTTGCGAGAGCTTATCCCCCAGAACTCCCCCATCACTTGTATGGAGAAATGTAAAACGGTTTAGAGGTTCATTGAAGCCCGACTCTCTTCACTCTTATGATGCTTCGGTTTGGCTAGAGGACTTCGCGGATAACCTAGCCCCTCCTTTTGTTCCTTGTGATCTCCCTTTTCCTGTATCCTCTTCTAATTTAACTCCCTTTGATGAAAGATTTACCCTTGACGAATTGAATACGACACTTGCAGGGCTGAGAGATACCTCTCCAGATGAGGATGGTATCCCATACAGTTTTATTACTAAATTAAGCACTCCTAGCCTCCAGTACCTTTTGGACATCCTGAACGACATTTTTATTACGGGAGAAATACCTGACGACTGGAAATGCCAAATCATTATCCCTATTTTGAAGCCAAATAAAGATCCAGATAAGGCCAGCTCATACAGACCAATTGCTCTTTCAGCAACCTTAGGTAAAATTCTTGAGCACCTAATAAAAAATCGCCTGGAATGGTATTTGGAAAATAATGAGTATCTAGCGAAAAGCCAATTTGGTTTTCGAAAAGGCAAAAACACTATGGATAGTTTGAACATACTTACTACTGATATGCGTCTTTCTTTTTCTAACAAAGAACACCTTAGGGATGCTTTTTAGATGTTTCGGCTGCCTATGACAGTGTCAATATTGCGGTGCTCAGAGCAAAAATGCTAGAGCTGAGTGTTCCAGTGAGAATCGTACACTATATTTGTAAACTTTTTATGGGCAGAACTATTAAAATACGAAACGGTGGCTTTCTCCTTCCGCCTAGAACTCTATGGCAAGGCATCCCGCAAGGGTCAGTACTGAGCCCCTTATTGTACAGCATATATACTTATGATCTTGAGCAATTGGTCGTCCCTTTTTGTAATATTCTCCAATATGCAGATGATATCGCCTTATATACATCTTCTGATTCTATCGATACAGCAACATCTCGTATAAATGAAGCTTTAAGTTACCTGAACGTCTGGTTAGATGAACATGGCCTTTCATTATCCCCATCTAAAAGTACAGTAGTTGTTTTTTCCCGTTCAAGACTCACTCCATTTGCAAACGTCACATATGAAGGACACGCCATCTCTAACGAACCCTCTACAAAATTTCTTGGAGTTTTTCTGGACTCTAAAATGACTGGTATCCCTCATCTAAATTATGTGGTTAATAAATGTGAAAAAGGTATTAACGTTCTTCGTGCTCTTTCAGGTGTTTGGTGGGGATCCCATCCATATAATAAAAAACTCATGTATAATGCCCTTATTCGCAGTCGTATTGATTATTAGAGAGTCTTTCTGAAGAGGTATCCAAAAATCGATATTGGCTTAATAAGGAAACCTCCAAAATCATCGAAGAGTTTTTTAAAGATTAAAAATCTTCCTGCGCCTGTTCATAGTTGTAATATCGACCCTTTATTCCAAACTGATTATCACTCACTAGTGTTTACTCCTAAAGTCATTTTGAAATTTGGAATTTAAAAAGATGATCCGACAGCCAATCAAAATTTTATCAGACTTCTGTCTGAATGGCAAGATTGGATATCGATGTTCACTGATGCCTCCAAATTATCCCCTGACGGTAATGTTGGTGCTGCGGTTTGGATTCCAAAATTCAATGTGGCACTATCCTTTAAATGCCCTTCTCAGACATCTGTGTTCACAGGTGAAGCTATTGCCTTATATGAAGTGCTTCTTTTTGCTGATACTCATAATTTCTCCAAAACAATTATTTTTACAGACTGTAGAAGTTGTTTACAAAAAAATTGTTGTAATCAATTCAAAATGAAAATTAAGCTCCCTCTTATTTTTAAGATTAAAGAGTTACTGTTTAATTGTAGACAAAAAGGTCTAGATATTGTACTTGCTTGGATTCCTGGGCACTCTGGTATTGCAGGTAATGAGATGGTGGATTCTTGGGCTAAACATGCTACAGTAAGTGGATCTGAAAACCACACAGAAATATACCATACCGATTTGTTTCCTCTAGCGAACTCACATGTAAGAAATAATTGGCAAAATTTATGGGACTCCTCTAGACTTACCAAAGGGCGTTACTATGGGGACATTCAACCTCTGATACCACGGAAACCCTGATTCTTTCGATTTCGAAAAGGTGGCAAACAAGCCACATCCACCATATGTCGCCTTCGTTTAGGACATGCATGCACACCGGTCTTCCTTGCCAAAATCAGAGTACGGGATAGCTCTCTTTGTGAATGTGGTTTGGACGATGGGACGGTAGATAATTTTTTTTTCAATTGACATTTTCTTTATACGACGCTCTCCCTCCAGACATACCCCGACCTATCAACTTTCAGTCTCTACTCACTTATTCGCATTCTTCTTTTATAACATATTTAATGAAATATATTTCTATCCATGATTTAAAATTCTAGTTTTTTTTTCTTTTCTTTTTTTATTTTTTTTATTTTTATTTAGGCATGTAGCTAGATTATATTCTCTCTCCCTACTAATATTCTCCATTCCCTACTAATGTTATTTTTGTATGATATCGTTGTTGTCTTGTGATGTTTGTGTCGTCATTAATGTTATTTGTTTTAGGTGCCCTGGACCAAATCCCTGACATTTCTCAAAATTAAACACCGAACATTTTCCCCGCGTGCTACTTTCACATAACGTCGTTGTTGGCCAAATACGTCTCACACACAAGAAATGTGAATGCCATTTAAAAAAAAAAAAAAAAAAAAAAGGCATGTTACGAACTGCTGCTTCGGTGCATTGTCTCCAGAAACTCCAATACACATTAGAATTTAGAATGCATGACACCAGGCATTATAATGCCACTCACATAAAAAATTTGAAATTTGAAAATTCTCCAACACTGGCAAAAATGGTCTCTAAAGAGGATTGATTGCCATAGCTAGGAAGAAGAACAATAGCAATCTAAGCAAGAGTCGAAATGTATTCCTGCCTTGTCTGTCATCTTACCAACGGTCTACCATCTTCCTCTACCTACGCCCTCTACCTTAGAATAAGGACTTCGCTTCGCTTCCGCTACCCTCTACGCTCTACGCCTATATATGTAGTATACGTAGTATATTATCTACTCTGAGCCTATACTAAGGCCTGAGCTAAGGCCCATACGTATATAATCTACTCTGAGCCTATACATACCTTGCGTCAAATTCATGACGTTTCCATGTCAATGCTCACGCGAATTGTGGCAACCCCGCAGAAGCCAATAATAAAAAGGCCTTGAGTTGAGTTTTTGGCGGGAATCAGGCGGAGCGGTTGAGATTTTTTCCAGTGTGTCGTAAATTGTGTTATAGTGATCTTTAATGTGTATTTTTGGTGTCGATATGTGCAGTAAAGTTTCATTTAGTGACTGATTTATTGGAAACTACAACAACTACGCATTGGAAATAATGCCATAATACGACTTTTGGGTTAAGTGATTTATCATTTTGGTCAATAGGTTACCTCTAATCTAAAGGCGTGTTACGATCTGTTACTGCCGTGGGTTGTCTCCAGAAACTCCATTGGACGTTAGAATGCATGACACTAGGCATTTTAATGCGGCAAACACGAGAAATTTTGCAACATGAAAATTCTCTAACACTCGACACTGGCAAAAATAGTCCCTGAAGGGATTGATTGCCATACTTAGGAAGAAGAAGAAGAAGAAGAAGAAGGCCTTGAGTTGAATGTTGTTGTCTGTCTACTGTCAAATGTCAATATTTGTTTTTCGTGTGCACTGTACAGCTAGGCATTGCAGTTGCATTTTAAAAGATGTAGTACATAAATTAAATCATAAATCTGAATGAAATCATATTTATTTTAGGTAAGATAAATACAACACGTGTCACTTAAAGCTTGTTGGAACATTACCAATTTTTATACCTTCTATATTTCCGTGATAACAGCTGTTATTTCGCAACATTATAGGTAGTACTTATTATTATTGACCTAATAAAAAATAATTTGACGTATAGCATAATCAACTCGTGCGAATGATTGTTTTGTGTATATTACAAGTTTTTTAGGAGGGACGAAGTGAACCATCTTTACAAAATGATAGAACTCCCTCGTATTACAAGAGCCCTAAGGGCACACACCCAGCTAGATAAGCCCCGCTGCTTAAAGGCTACGGTGGACCCGACAAAACCTAATATTATCAGAAGGAAAAATCTTCAAAGGTGTGTAAGCATACCATTTCTTTTAACTATGGATAACTTATTTTTAGAGCTAGTAATCATTTCATTATGATTGATGACTTTTTCCAACTTGTGTAAGTAGGTAATAAGGTTTTAAGGAATGCGATAAAGTACACTTACATTATAGTACCTTTGCTATTTAGCAAATTATATTTTCACTGTAACATCTATTTATTTAGACATTACTGGAATATGAGAATTAGGAGGCCTAAATAATTTATTATGCCATTAGGCCATGTAAGTAATTTAAATGTAAATTATGTATTTTATTTTAAAAGAATAATTACTGAGTTTCTTACCAAGTTTCTAAGTTAATTACTGCAATATTTAGACTTTGTCAAACAATAAAAGTAAATGAGTACAATAGTATTTGACTAATCAATTTAATACACTAAAATCAAAATCATTTATTCAGTTTAGGCCAGGTTAGGTTTGTTTCCAAACTACTATTATTCCAAATTTAAATTATGTTTTCTACAGGTTCAAGTCATTCTCTGACATAAAGGGCTATGTGAAACAGACTGAAATAAATTCTGCAGAACTTCTAAAATCACTTGAGCAATTGAAAGATGCTTGTAAACAGCTCACCGGAGATCAAACTGATGAAGTTATAGATGATGCTACTGTTCTGACTCTCAGAATGTTTTTGGACCAAGATATTGTGATGCTGAAGCATTTGTCACAATTGAGGCAACTATTTGGGACTGTTACATCGGCTACTGCTAATAAGATTTGTGCGGTTAGATTATATTTTTATTACTGACTGATTATTTAAAAGTTCCCAATTTTTTCAATAAATATCATAAAATGAGCACTTTAGACTGCAGTTTGTCATATGCATGTGTATTGTACACTTAAATAATAATCAACTGTAGTTGTTCTGTAATTCTTGTATTTATTAATTTTATATGTAATGTAATTCTATAAATATTACTTTATTAAATTTTAACGCATGTATATAATGATACTGTAGTTAATTGCAACTATTATAAATTGTAACAATATAGTATACCTAAGTAAATTCAATATTGATGCACACTTATAATAGCAATAGTCTATAAACCTTAGTGGTTTCTATACTGCTAACTACTAAACCGTATTGGAAATGGTGCTTATTAAATTAAGCTTACTTTGACAGATAGTAACATCAATATCAAATGAGATATCAGAAGATACTAAAGAGTACATCAGGACCGAATCAAGTGAAACCAACAAAGAGAACATCAAGCTGTGGGGTGAGAACATACAATGTCACTACATCCCATACAAACCAGCCAAGAAACCACTGGCTAAGTTGACAAAGAAGCCAGCAACTGCCAGTGCTTTCGTCACTGATTTTTCAATGAAGTATGATCATATTTCCAAGAAAGAAGCTGTGACAAAAACTGTGCCTGAATCTAAAGTAAGTCTTTAGAGATTTTAACTTTTACTGCAGTGAGATACTAAAACATTATTTTATGAAATAAAATTGAAACTTAATATAAATAAGTTCTGCTTAAGAACTCAATACATATCTAAAATTATAATAGAAGTGACATTTGTGGTCATTCTGATTGAAATAGCATAGAGTTCTTATAATGGATATTCAAGACAAAATTTTATGTTTTGATAGGAATGTAATTGATATTATTTTCAGTTTGGCAAAACTTGGCTGGAAACAAAAATACAACAGCTGTATGTACACTCTCCTGATATATCCAGCGCTGACATTCTTCAATCAGTAATAACATTCCTTAATTCCCCTCGGAGCAATGAAGACATGCAAAATGATCTGTTTGAGTTACTGGGCTTTGACAAGTTTGAGTTCATATTGGAATTGCTGGATCATAGACAGGATATTATTAACAGTTTGATGGCACCACCGCCACAGCCTTCAATCTCTGAATGTAAGTGGATTTAAGTATACAAGACATTATGTTCACCTTGCAAAGTACTTCCCTATTATTTGCTTTTAATGTAATAAACCTGATTGGAAGAACTAAATGTCTAATCGTCACTGCTTCAATGCATTTGCAATTGCAAAAAATTGCAATTTTAAGAACCAAATCTTCAATATTTTTGCTGCATTTCAGAATGGTTTAAATTAAATGTTCATCCAAAATAGTGTTTCGTATTTTATTTACGTCTAAATTAATTATAATTTATTTTATTATCCCATAACAAATTTTCTTCAGTGGCAGCAATACTTCCTGAGAACAAAATGCCACAGTACCTTTGCCAAGTGTCCGTGCAGTCTGAGCAAGAGAAGTTCATAGCCAAGCTAGTGAGGAAGGAAGGCAAGAAGACCAAGAACAAAAGAAATGATGACGATGAAGAGGAACCTGAAATTAATATTTCCCAGATGAGAGCTAAAAGGTATAATTCTTCTAAACTCTATACTGTAGAATCTCGATTATCCGAATATCGATTATGCGGCCACATTCTTCACGGCTCTAATTTAATTACCGACTTAAAAATGAGTTGACGGCGCATCGAGACAAGTTACGACTACGAGAAAGATTAATCACAAGTTATTTCCAACCAAATTTTTTTTGTAACATAGGTTACTAGATATTTTTCATATCGTATTATCTAAATGTCGTGTGTATAATTTGGCATGGCATAGTTTCGTTGTAGATGTGTGCGTGTAATTGTGTATATGTACATTCAAGGCGTGACTTACGTTGTTTCCACCTGAGCATAAATATACTGTTAGTAAAGTATCCATAATTGTGTTGTGCTTAAAAGCCAAGGCTTAGGCAGAACACAGATACATGTCAATAAAAGACATAGATATTACATGGTTGCCTAATCTGTTATTTAATTTCACTGTCAAATTCGATTTGTCATTTCAGGATATCAGAATTGACAAAACCAGTAGTGCCATTTTCTACAACGAAGTCTAACTTTGACCCAGTGTTACAGAAGATATCCTATTTCCAAACCAAAGTGCAGTATCCTAATGTATATGACTCCTCAATAAATGCTAAAAACTCTGCTGGTGAGACAATCATATTTCGCCTAATTCACTGTCGATTTTACTTTAAGCTCTAAGCTGTTCTCAAAATAAGGTTGATTCTTCAGGTTTCGTATCTGGTCTGAAGTTGATTCTTCCGGAAAATGCAATAAGGAAAGATACTAAAGAGTATGAAGAAGTGATTATACCAAAGAATGAGGCTGCTCCTTTAGAAATAGGGAACAAACGAGTGCCTGTATCAGATTTGGATGAGGTAAGTTGTAATTAAATTTCATTTCAAACTTACATAATTCGTTTTTAGAATACAAAATATCCCCTATATATATGCTATAGCCCTAAATAGACAACTAATACATTTTATTTAATTAAAATCCTTTCATTAGTTTTATATAAATTGGATTGATTGATTCCAGATCGGCCAAATGGCATTCGAGAACATAAAGGAATTGAACAGAATACAGTCAGTAGTATTTCAAACAGCTTACAATACAAATGAGAACTTACTTATTTGCGCACCCACCGGCGCTGGCAAGACCAACATAGCTCTACTGACAGTCGTTCATCAGATCAAACAGCATATCGAGAATGATGTCATTATGAAGAACAAGTTCAAGGTATCACAAAATTAATTTTGAACTCTATCATCGGTTCAGAGGGTTGTTTTAACAATGGAAGAGAATACTTGTGGCAAAATTTCAGTCATGCTATGATAAGTTCAAACCTTGGTGACCAGGACTAATAATTTGGCTAAAAAGGCATGGACATTTTTAGGAGTAATTGTTTACTCCTAAAAATGTCCATGCCTTTTTTTATACCACTAAGGTGGCACACAAGCATACGGCCCACCTGATGGTAAGCAGTCACCGTAGCCTATAGCCGCTAGCAATACCTGGGGTATCACTAACGGGTTGCCAACCATGTTGTTGATGAGGACTCACTGTGCTTGCAGCAATACTACTAGCCCAGCTTATCCTCGTGGAGCTCTGGCAACCTTACTTACCGCAGAAACACAACACTACAACAAGTAGTGTTATTTCACTGTGGTCTTCTGTAAGGGCCTAAATATGAAAATTTTAAGAAGTAAACTTTCAAATTATTCGTTGTCAGATAATCTACATAGCTCCAATGAAGGCGCTTGCGTCGGAGATGACGGCGAGCTTCGGGAAGCGTCTCCGTGGACTCGGCATCGCCGTGAGAGAACTCACCGGGGACATGAAGCTCACCAAGACTGAAGTGCAGCAGACACAGATGATCGTCACTACACCTGAGAAGTGGGACGTTGTCACCAGGAAGGGGGCTAGTAAGTTACTACTAGAGTACGCTGTCATACAATCTAAATCAAACGTAGCTCAGGTACATACTCTATTAAAATTAATAAAAAAATAAATAAAAATAAATTGTTCGCAATTCGACCACAATGTATCACTTAGCGTACATACTCTTTTAAAATTAATCAGTTGTGACATTAGGCAGGACGTAGTGTGCGTAATTGTTTATTTTATTTGAATAATGTATTTGTTATGCATATTAAATAAAATATAAGGTTTCTGCACTCCTTCTCCATATAAACTTTACTTTTGCCAAATTTCAAACTCCTGCGTCCGCGCCAATTTCGTAAAACGCCTACGAAACGTAAAACGTCTTCTCTTCTGTACTGGCAGCACAGTGAGTCGTCTCCAACAATACGGTTGTTCGTGAGGTTGGCAACGCGCTTGAGATTGATATCCCTGGTATTGCTAACGGCTACAGGCTACGGTGACCGCTTACCATGAGGCGGGCTGTGTGATTTCTAGGCATCTGTGTTGTATAATAGAACCAATCTGGTTGTATAAATTATGTTTTATTATCGTTTAATGTAAACTATGACCTACTGCTTGAATGAGCTCCTCCCTGTGGTTTTCCCAAAGGAATACAGCATGGGGCTCTTCACGAAGAGTGTGAAGAGATTTCTGAAGGATCGGCAACGCGCGAGTGGTACCCCTGGTGTTGCAAGCATCCATAGGCTACGGCAACCGCTTAACATCTGGCGGTCTTAGTGGTTTAAAAAAACATACATATCATCAATATGTCTAAAATAATATATTTTATTTTTATAGCCGACACGGAACTAGCTTCGATAGTGAAATTGATAATCATAGACGAAGTGCATCTTCTGCACGGGGATCGCGGGCCCATAGTGGAAGCGATAGTCGCGCGGACGTTACGTCAAGTGGAGTCCACACAGAACATGATACGGATTGTGGGGCTGTCTGCTACGCTGCCCAACTATCTCGATGTTGCCAGGTGAATTAAAACTTTATTAATTAAGTTTACAGTTTAATTCTGCTTGATTTATTAAGCAAAATAAGGAAGTATATCGATAAAAGAAGTAGTATTGGAAGAATGTTTGACGTAATTTGTTTTAAATATTTAAAGTAAAATAGGCACTATAGTTTGAGTTGGTAGTGAAATAAACTAATTATTTTCCGGGACTTCGTCTGCGTGGCACGGACGTATCCAAGACAGATGAAACAGACTCTGATGTCCGTCCTTGTATGATTTTCCAGAAAATTTATAGTAATTTTGTAGAAGTCTGCTGTCGAAAAGAGTGATAAACAAATATTTCTTACATACAAATTTTTGAATGCAATTATTATTAATATAATCTTTAAGAAACGTATTTTGCTACGTTACCATCGTTAAGAGTAATATACTCATTTTAAATATGTGGATGCGAATTATTATATTAAAGTTTATGTAAAATATTTTGCTTATATTTATTGCAGCACATCATTTTGGATTAATAATGACTAACAAATTCATATTTATAAGTATTATAATATCTTCAAACCTCTATGATAATATAATTAGAAGGGTTCAACTTCTAATGAGATTGCACGTCCATATGCCAGACGCAGAACAGACAGCGCTAGGCTGAATATGTAAAAAGATTTTGTATTAATTTACAGATTTTTACGCGTGAATCCAAACATTGGATTGTTTTTCTTCGACTCTCGGTTCCGGCCAGTGCCGCTCGAACAGCAGTTTATTGGCATTAAAGATGTCGGCAGCGGCGGCGGAGCTCATCTTAGACAGGTAATTTTTTTTTACAATACAGCCCACCTGATGGTAAGCGGTCACCGTAGCATTTGGACGCTTGCAACATCTGGAGTATCACTCGCGCGTTGCCGACCCTTAACATGATGTAATATTTATTACTATTGGTCGTCTAGTGATCGAGATTCGACCATAATTCGCAATATAAATAAACTATGACATTCAGTAACAGTAGTAGAAACGACATAAAAATTGTATCATCGCATGGTTGTGTGTGTCATGTTATTGTTTTATTTATTTAATGTATTTCTATTGCGTTATTATATTAAAATACTTGCTTTCTGCACTCCTCCATATATTACTTTGACTGTGTCAATTGCCATACTCCGCCGTCTGCGCAATTTTCTTAAAAAGGGGTACACAAAGAGGTTAAAATATTCTTTAATTCTCATAAGGATTACAGAAATTCACTTACACGACGAGGTGTGCAATTCGTACTTTTAAAATATTTCAATTTGTGTGGGACAATCTAAAACTAAAAGAAAAAAAGAAACTAATACTAAGTACTTAAAAAAAAAAAAAAAAAATGTTTCTTTCTTTCTCGTTCTTTCTACTTTTAATCACTTTTATTATAATCGATGATCTTAACATTTATAAGTGATACAACTGATACATAACAACAGCACAGCTCAGTATTAACAGACATTTAGTTTTTTGCTGCACGTATTAATATTACGATGATAAGTGTGATCTGTTTATATTCTCAGTTTCTTTGTCTAATATGATAAAGAGGAAAGATTTGTATTTTTGTGTGTTTGTATTTTTGTATGTGTTTGTATGGAATAGGCTCCGAAACTAACCGACCGATTTGAAAAAATCTTTCACCGTTATAAAGCTACATTATCACTGAGTAACATAGGCTATATAGTATACTAGCTGCCCGCTCCGGCTTCGCACGGGTAGACAAAATATTTGATAAATGTCAAAACATAAAAGTTGTATTTCAGATCCAACAAATGAACGAGATATGCTACGACAAAGCCGTGGACATGGTGCAGAAAGGGCACCAGGTGATGGTGTTCGTGCACGCGAGGAACGCCACGCATCAGACCGCTATGGTTCTTAAAGAACTCGCACAGAAGAAGGTTAGCTTATGTAATACAAAAATATATGTTTAATGTTTGGACGCTGGTATCGATTCTGTTGTACAAATCACAAAACTTAACCAATTTGTCAGACCAAACCTTTTTGTTATCCCTTTCTCATGTGTGGCGTTAAATAAGGTTAACAATACTTTAAGTCCTGTCAAATTAGTTTAGTGATTTTGTAAAACAGAATCGACACCATTATCACTCAGCGTCGAAACTAAGCTGAGCTTGTACTTGAGCTAAGGACAACTTATAGAATACTTATATACTTTTTTTATAACCACTAAAGTGACCCACAAGCGTACGGCCCCACCTGATGGTAAGCAGTCACCGTAGCCTATAGCCGCTAGCAATACCAGGGGTATCAACCATTTTTTTTTCCAAATGCGAAATATTGATAAATTAAATGAATTATTTGTACATAGGGTCACCTCAAACACTTCGAGCCGGAGGACAGTGGAGGGTTTCTGAAGGCAAAGAAATCTATAGCGAGTAGCCCTAACAAACTGCTGGGCGAGTTGTTTGCCAGCGGGTTCTCGTGCCACCACGCCGGCATGCTCAGGAGTGACAGGTACAGTTTGATGCTCTCACGATACGCTTACATGAAACGTTACATTTCTTAACTAAAGAACTAGGCTTAGACAACCTTATTCTTTCATTATTTTCTTCTTTATTCTCTTCTTCTTCTTCCTTTTTTCCTTATTCCTTACTCATATATATATATATATATAGAAATATATATATATATAAATGAATGATGCCGAATATATATATATATATATATATATAAGACAGGACAAGTCTGTCGGGACAGCTAGTTACAAATAAAAGTAAAAACCTTGAAGTGATTGTGATGAATTTGTCTATACCAATATATTAAAGAGAAAAGATTTGTATTTTTGTTGGTAATGTGTGAACTCAGACTACTAGACCGATTTTAAAATTCTTTCGCCACCGTAATGCTGTATTATCACTGAGTAACATAAGCGGTGCATTTAATTGGTACGCAGGCGAAGTCGCGGGGAAATAGCTAGTGTTTGATCAATTCCAACAAAATTAAGTCTGCGGGATTGCAATAACACATTTATGATGTTACGATAATATCGTACGAGGATATTTCATATTGGAGGGTGAAATTGATAATTAAATTTAAACCCTATTGCTACAGGAACATGGTTGAGAAATACTTCGCTGAAGGGTACATAAAGGTTCTTGTGTGCACCTCAACTCTAGCTTGGGGTGTCAACCTGCCAGCACATGCAGTTATTATAAGGGTATGTATTTACCAACTAATGCTAAGCCTTATTGTACATAAATGATTTTTGCCGACCTTAGATAAGGGTAGTTCTCAATTTGCTTGTTTTTAAGAATAGATAATGGTCCGATTAGATATTATTTCCATCCTTATTTAACCTCGCACATGTGAATGGGATAGCAAGATTTTTTAGTACTGTCAAATTAGTTTAGTTTAGTGACTTTGTACAACAGAATCGACTCCAATGGCTAGCTTTGTATAGCCTCAGAGTAAATAATATACTACCTGTATAGCTAACAAATTTAAATATTATCTTAAAAATATGTTAGAATTAATAATGCACACAATCACAATCAAGTTCACTTAAAAAATCTCGCTCACAAAATAACCTTTGTTTTTAGGGTACGGAAATTTACGATCAAAGCCACGGCACGTTCGTAGACTTGAGCATATTAGATGTTCTGCAAATCTTCGGGCGAGCCGGCCGGCCGCAGTTCGACACTTCAGGCACTGGCACTATAATCACCACACACGATAAACTGACGCACTACCTCAAGTCGATGACCAATCAGTTTCCAATAGAGAGTAATTTCATCAATCTCCTGGCTGATAATTTGAATGCTGAGGTAAGTATGACGTTTTGTTTTATACAAGGAAGGCGTATTTTAGTACACGGCCTCATAATAAACGGTGTCCGTAGTTATACTATTTTTCGTTTTTTGAGAGACATAGAGGATTTAGTTTTGGATGGTCCAACAATTAAGATTTTGGATGTTCTAAATATTTTAGGGTTGACAACGTGCGAATGATACTGCAAGTGTTGCAAGAGTCCATGGGTTACGGTAACCGCTTACGATCAAGCGGGCCGTATGCTTGTTTGCCACAAATATATTCAATTGTCAGTACAGCGTTTCGACGTGGAGCTCTAGAGACCTTACTTATCGCACTCATCAAACCAGAATTGAGTAAAGTAATTTTTCCACACTATTATAGATGCCTCTCAATAATATTGATTCATACATATCACGCCAAGTAACTCATGGCGTGGCAGAGAGTGTCATATTGGTAATATCGAATGTTTATGTTTTTCCAGGTTGCTTTGGGCACAGTGACGAATATCGACGAAGCCGTGGAATGGTTGAGTTACACGTACCTATTCGTCAGGATGAGAATCAATCCGCAGGTACGTTTTTTTTTTAATAACATTCAAGAATTATGTGAAGGTAGTTGATAAAGATACGCTTGAGTGAATTCCGTTTAAATAGTAGACCACCAAATGTTTTTCACAAATCAATCTAGGTTTTCATCGAACCAAACACAATACTTTTTATATTTATTTTTATTAATTGTTTCGATAAACATGGGAATCTGTACAGTGCCGGTAGCAGGAACATTGTCGACAACGTTTTCGTATCGCCGTAGACTATTTTTGTACTGGAAAATGAACAGCGCTGCGGCGTTGAAAAGTCGAACTAAAAATTAGTATGACAATTTTGACATTTCGCGAGTTCCGTTTTCGAATACGTTGTCGACAATGTTCCTGCTACCGGCACTGGTAGCAGGAACATCTTTAGATTACGTTTCGAAAACGTAACATTACTCTTTTACATTAAAGCCGTGGTGGCCTTGTGGTTGAAGCAACGGCCTGTCATCTGATGGGCCCACGTTCGAATCCCGGCCTGTACCAATGAGTTTTTCTAAGCTTAAGTACAGTGATTAATCACACCATGAGCTTTTAAAAAGAGAAGTAGGGCGATTTGGGATTTCCCGTGGGTTATCCCAAATTTAATTGAAGCCGCCCGACTGGGGACTGGACTTACAGAAGACCGCAGTGAAATAAGACTACTTGATGTAGTGTTGTGTTTTTGCGGTAAGTAAGGTTGCCATTGCTCCACGAGGATACGCTGGACTAGTAGTATTGCTGCTAGCACAGTGAATCCTCATCAACAACATGGTTGGTACCCCGTTAGTGATACGCCTGGTATTGTTAGCGGCTATAGGCTACGATGACGGCTTGCCATCAGGTGGGCGGTATGGTTGTGTGCCACCTTAGTAGTATAAAAGAAATTAAAAATACAAAATGTTCATACTGATTTTTAGTTCCTCTTTTCGCCGTCGCGGCGCTGCTCATTTTTCCATACATTTTTTTTTAAGTGATACGTATACGCTGTCGAACTGACTCTGACTGTATCCAGTTGTTTGATTGTTAGGTGTACGGTCTCTCATACTCGGACGTGCAAGAGGAGCCGATGCTGGAGACTAGGCGACGCGAGCTGATCACCGCGGCCGCCATGCAACTGGACAAGACGCACATGATACGATACAACGAACGGACCGGGGACCTCAATGTTACCGGTACCACAATAACCACTTTTATAATTACTAGCGAACGCCTAGTGATCGAAATTCAAACACAATTTGAAATATAAACAATCTATGACACGGAGCGTACTAACATACTCTTTTAAGATTAAAAACAGTATATGTAGTTAGTTTTGAAATATGTTGTATTGTGACATTTTATTAGGACTTACTAAGTATAAATGTGCAAAAGTGATTTCTTTATACAACTATGGTGGCAAACAAGCATACGGTTCGCCTGATAGTAAGCTGTTACCGTAGCCTATAGACGTTTGCAACACCAGAGGTATCGATCTCGCGTTGCCGACCCTCACTGTGAAAAGGTAAAATATTCAAAACTAAACATCCAATTTCTATGAAAGGACATCATCCATGTTTCATAGAGATTTGGTCTAAATTTGAAAATCCCGGCCAATACTTTCCATCTGAGCATTGTACTATGACACCAAAACTGGACATTACATGACATTTCATTTGTTTTGGTTATTTTAAATTCCTATTTTCAACATAACTGTATGAATATGCAGATTTTCCAACTCAAATAAAATCAACGACTATGGTCCTACAAATTTGGTGCCGTAGTAATAAATGTTCAGACAGGCAAGTTGTAACAGAATGTACAAAAATATTGCGATGGCGGGCACTTTCAAATTTGGACCAAAATGGATGGTGTCCCTTGAAACTCGAAAAAGGGGAGGACATTTTTCATCCCCCTGAAACATTTGATTTTAATGCGAATGAAATGGTGATCACATATCTAACAACATATTTACCACCAGATCTTGGCCGCACAGCGAGTCACTACTACATAACGTGCGAAACGATGGACGTGTTCAACTCAATGGTCCGCAAATCCATGACTCAGGGCTACGTGCTTGAAATGCTCACCAGGTGCTCGGACTTCCAACAGCTCAAAGTAAGCGTCATTACAATTAATAAATTTAAAATACCACGAATGTAATCTTCACCGATTTAGCACCTGTTCTTAGAAAGTACCATGGCAATTTTTACTTTCAGTATCTTTACTGATTGATACAAAATGTGGCAAAATAACATATAGCTTGCTTTATATTACCTTGCCTATCTATTGGAGGCCTGCAATACCAAGGGTATCAGCAGCGTGTTGCCAACCTCTATGTTAATTTTGATCACTGTACTAGCAGTTAACAGAAGTAGTTATACCCTTTTTAATGAGCATTTAAGACTCTGGACATTTAAGCTTTAATACATAAAAGATTGAAGACTGAACGCCAGTAAAGTTTGATACCGCATTAATTTCAAGTGGACTCCCATTTATTGTGTAAACATCCACATGTTACAAACAAGTTGTTGGAGTAGAATTTTAAGTGTCATGAGACACCTGAGACAAAATACTTCGCTTTCCGTTATCTAAGTTACACAATACTATCACTAAAATTTAGATTAAAGTTATTTTAAATTTTCTGCCTTATATTTTAATCATAAGTGTGTGTGTGTGTGCGTACTCGCGCGCTTGTGTGCGTGTGAGTGAATAAGATGTATTTGACGAAGTTTCAAACTGTCACGTGCGCCTTCAAACTTTGAATGTCGTTTAAATATTCGGTTGTAAATCTCAAACGTGTGTTACTTTATGTTTTAATAGGTGAGAAAGGAAGAGTTATCAGAACTATGGCAGCTCAAAGATCAATACTGCGAGTTGCGTATTGAAGACCCGCCTGAGGACATACATTGGAAGATCAACATCATACTGCAGACGTATCTCTCCAGGGGACGCGTCAGTGGCTCATCACTGCAGTCAGATTTGAACTATATTAGTCAGGTAATACAAGTGGTTGAAGCAACAGTCTGTCATCTGATGCGCCCAGGTTCAAACCCCGGCCTGTACCAATGAGTTTTTCTAAGCTTAAGTACAGTGTTTATACACACCATGAGCTTAAAATGGGAGGTAGGGCGAAACAGGATCTCACGTTGGTTTTCCAATTAAAATTGGAGTCGCCCAGCTGGGGATTGTACCTCCCACAAAGGTCTCCGAAGAGGTAGGCACATTTGGTGTAAACGTAACAGATGGTGAACACTATATACGTCCTTAAATTTGTTTTCAGACTTATTCAGGTTTCCTCGCTATATTATTAATGTATATTCTTATGGAAAACACGTTTTATCACGCGAGAGATTTGCTTGATCGTCTGAATCAAAGATACCATATAACTCCCTTTAATTAGATTACCAAACAGTAAGCGAATAAGCCAATTAGAAAGTTTTTCCACGTTCATAATTAAACATAATCCTTCTAGGATATGCTTTTCAACTTGTATGTACATCCTGCAAAGGATTTTGATGAAATTTAGAACAGATATAGTTTATAACCTGGATTAACGCATAGGATACTTTTTATCCCAAGAAAATGTTAGGTTCCTCTTGGATTCTAAGCTCAACCCGGACAAAGTCGCGGACAGAAACAATATTTCAGTCATCAGAGCAAATTAAATCTTTAACATTTTGGTAATACAGAACGCAGTACGCATAGTCCGAGCATTGTTCGAGATAACCCTACGTAAAAATAACGCGTACATGGCCGGCTTGTACCTTAAAATGGCAAAGATGATGGAGCTGCAACTGTGGGACTTCTACAGCAACATGCGCCAGTTCAACTGCTTCACTATTGAGACGCTTAAACACATCGAGTACCCGATGCTCAAGCCGGACCAGATTCGAGACATGGATTGGAAGGAATTAGGTACGTTGAAAAGAGGGTAGTCTTAGTATTGGTAGTTGGGTAGTGGGTAGTGTTGTGTTTCTGCGGTGAGTAAGGTTGCCAGTGATCCACGAAGATAAACTACGCTAGTAGTAGTTCTAGTACCGTGAGTCCTCATCAACAGGGTTGGTAACAAGTTAGTGATACCCCTGGTATTACTAGCGGCTATAGGCTACGGTGACCGCTTACCACCAGGTGCGCCATACGCTTGTGTACCAGCTAACTTATTGTTTAAAATACTTTTTTTACCGGAAATTTGTGTGGCTCCTGAGGGAGATGCGGGCAAAAACGCGAGTAAAATCTAGTTGATAATATTCCTTTGCAGGAGACCTTATCCGCAATCCTAAGAACGCGCGCCACTTGAAGAAGTGTGCTGACGAATTCCCTTTGCTGGAAATGGAAGCCAGTCTGCATCCCATCACTAGGACTGTCCTGAGAATTCGGCTTACCATCACACCTAATTTCAAGTAAAAAAATCGCGCCAGTAAATTATTATATTAAATTTGAACACTTGAACAGAGAGTGAGCCAAATGGTGCATTTAATTTTAAGTATTTTTGTCAAGTAACTACCTATTAAGCGATTGTTGCAAATTCTCTAGTTCATGTGACTAGAGTAAAACTAATCTAAAACTTAAACCTATTCTGTTGTTCATTGAAACTAAAATATCCATCGTTTTTACAAAACTTTATTTGATTCGAAAGCACAAAGCTAAAACTGTGTGGCATTGAGACTAGTATGTGTCGAAAATTAAATTAAAGAAATAGTATTTATCAAGAGAATTGGCACCACTGTCAATATTCAACAAAGCTTATTCAATAATACTACTTTGCAATAAGAGAGACAGAGACAGATATGTGAAAGCAGTCCCGCCGCTTAATGTGCTACCACAACGCTACAAGATGCTCACTCTATAAATTTTATATTCAACTTGGGTTATCCCATTAAAATTGGAGCCGCCCGACTGGGGACTGTACCTCCGCCTTACAGAAGACCGCAGTGAAATAACACTACTTGATGTAGTGTTGTGTTTCTACGGTAAGTAAGGTTGCCAGTGCTCCACGAGGATACGCTGAGCTAGTAGTATTGCTGCTAGCACAGTGAGTCCTCATCAACAACAGGGTTGGCACCCCGTTAGTGATACCCCTGGTATTGCTACCGGCTATAGGCTACGGTGACTGCTTACCATCAGGTGGGCCGTATGCTAGTGTGCCACCATAGTGGTATAAAAAAAAAATCTTGTCGTCCTTGTCTATTCCAGTTAATTGGAATTGCATTTTTATAATATTTTTTTAAAGCTAATATGTAATGTTTATTTTCTTTGTATTGTTACAGATGGAACGACAAATACCACGGTAAGGCGCCGGAAGCATTCTGGATATGGGTAGAAGATCCCGACACAGACATCATGTATTATCATGAGTACTTCCTCATCACGAAGAAACAGGTTACCTATATACCTACTTAAATGAATAATTAGGTTTTTATATACCACCGTATCCTAAACAGGGATATTACCAGCGGTAGCGTGATGCTAAGCTTGTAATGCGAGATATTACTATGCTAGAAGCATTAAGGACCAACCAATCTTACTGCCAGCAGAACGCATCCTGTAGACTAGAAGCTCTGGAAACTTTTCTTATCGCAAGTCGTTTTTGTGGGTGGTATCCGTAAATAAAACTACTTTGTTGTGATGTTGTGTTTCTGCGGTGAGTATGCTGGTCCGTATGCTTGTGTGCCACCTTATTGGTATAAAAAAAATTACGCTCCAGATTTGTGTTATTTGGCTGTGCTTATGAAGTAAATATACTTGTGAGTCAATTAGATATTTGGGTCTGTTATTTCGGCAGCAATTCAGCCGTGAAGACTGAAAAGTATAACTTAGCAAAAACTCTAGAAACGGTACAAAATTTTTGCCTACTGGCAACCTTCACAAAATGGCATCCATTATAAGACGTTAACTGTAAACAAACCAATCAAGACGGTTCATGCTCTATACGAGCTGTGGGCTGCCACACGAACGGCAAAGTGGCGCCCCTATTATTTCCGACGCTATTTTGCAAGACTGCAATTCTAAATGTGGTTAATAATAAAGTAAATTGTCCCATAATGATGATTGCGTTACAGGTGGTGACCAATGAACCACAAGAGCTGGTCATAACAATACCCATATCGGAGCCTTTGCCGCCGCAGTACTACATCAGAGCTACATCTGAGAGGTAGCTATATTTATTGGTGTGTAACATCTTACCTAGGTGTAATTTCGTGAAAAGAGACAGAAATTCATTACAGCAAGCTGGGGAACATTGTTGCCAATTTCGCGACTTGGTCGCTATAAGCTCAGAGTAGATAATATACTACGTACGTCTATAAGTGACGACTTTTGTTCAAGTCTCAGCGACAAAAGTCAGGTAGTAGAGTTGTCAGATGTTACACATCGTATGCGAGTACTGTACAACTCGCTGGGTTTTACTTTTTTTTTGTTTTGTTCAGTGCCGGTAGCAGGAACATTGTCGACAACATATTCGAAAACGTAACTCGCGAAATGTCAAAATTGTCATACTATGTTTTAGTTCCTTCACCGCCGCAGCGCTGTTCATTTTCCAATACAAAAATAGTCGAAGACGATACGGAAACGTTGTCGACAATGTTCCTGCTACCGGCACTGAAGTGACGTAAACTTTATTAATGACCTAAAATAAATATGTTTCAGATGGTTGGGTTCGGAGAGTGTGCTGCCATTGACATTCCAACATTTAATATTGCCTGAAACACATCCACCACATACTGGTAAATCAAATGCACATTATATTGTTTCGTAGAAATCGCATAATTTAATACATTATCCCATTGTCATGATGCTACAATGTTGTGCTATGTTTATACATGTAAACTATTTACTAAATTCAGGTGAAAACTCCATGCCAACTATCTAATTTAACATTTGCCTAATGATGTGGGCTCGATCTATGACAGCATATCCCTTTTTCTGTTGCCATATCGGTTGTGTCTTCCGTCTGCTGCCGTGATTAATCGTAGCCCTATTTTATGAAAATACTGCCTTAATTCTGGCTACATTTTAGGTCAGCAAAGAAAATATCATATATGGTCAGCAAAAATAATATAAATAAGCTTTAGAACCCATATCCGCCATGTTGCTATACGATCAAAATTTCGTCATATCATAGCTTTTAAAATTGTTCCTTTGTTTAACAGACTTATAATTGGAGACTCTGGGGTAAAAATTATTGCTGCTTTTAAAGTATTTTTTGTTGATAGATTTATTGGAACTCCAACCGCTGCCAGTGACAGCATTGAACGAGCCCTCATACGAGATGCTGTACAACTTCAGCCACTTCAACCCGATCCAGACCCAGATATTCCACTGCTTGTACCACACGGACAACAACGTGCTGCTGGGCGCGCCCACCGGCTCGGGCAAGACTATCGTGGCAGAGGTTGCCATGTTTAGGGTCTTCAACCAGTATCCGGGGTGCAAGGTTGGTTTTTTTTTGTTTTATGGTTGCAAAGAGTCTGACGTTATTTTAGAAACTAGCAAAAAAATGTGGTAATAAAATACGAGTGTTTTTATGTTGCTGCTACGTCAAAATGATGTTAGACTCTTTGCAACCGTCATACGGAATAAGTCTTCTGAACGCATAAATTTCCTAATATTCTAATTATCTGAAGCATTTTCCAAAAAAAATGTTGCAACGAACCCTATTCAGCAGCAAAGAAATCCAAGTGTCCATGTACAAATAGAATAATTTATTTATGTGCACAAGCCGTGTATTCGCGGCTTCTCCTGTGTGAAACATTAGAAGAGGTTTTACGCCACGACAGTGAACTTTCTTAAATTTCGCCTTCCTCCTATGCTCTTTTTTTTCTACCTTTAATAATTTTATTATTATTTATTTCAGGTAGTGTATATCGCACCCTTGAAAGCTCTCGTAAAGGAAAGGATAAAGGACTGGAAAGTGAGACTGGAGGAGAGATTAGGAAAAAGAGTTGTTGAACTGACAGGTAAAATATTAATCATATGATTATCTGATCTTTTTTCACACCTTCCAATGGTAACCATAAATCGGTGCCATATGTGGGTATATCACCTATCCCTTAAATAAAATATTAAACTCAAATCTTCATCCTTTTTTATTCTTTCTCAAAATCAGCCAGTAACAATGTAGTAAATAATAATTCTATTGTTTTAAGGACTTTCTTATGAATAAGTGGTTTCCCACTTGATTTTTTTTAATTGTTTTGATTTTTTCTGTATACCAACTTTTTTTTAGGTGACGTCAGCCCAGATATTCGTGCTATAAGGAACTCGCATGTAATAGTAACCACACCTGAAAAGTGGGACGGCATCAGTCGCTCGTGGCAGACCAGGAACTACGTCAAAGATGTAGCCCTCATTGTTATCGATGAGATACACTTGCTAGGTGAAGACAGAGGGCCTGTCTTAGAGGTCATCGTGTCAAGGTAATATGGAACTTATTTTCCATAACATAATACTCGATTTGCTTTGGGTTTTTAAAATAATAATGTAAACAAATATTTGAGTAAACAGAAGAAGAGAAGACAGTCTTAGTCTATAGGCTATGGTTACCGCTTGCCATCAAACGAAACATATACTTGATACAAAAAACAACTTTATCAGTGGCAGGTTTTTTTTAGAAAAGTTTCTGCAATTCTAGTAATTACCCGGTAATTACAAAAAAAAATTACCCCTCTATATAATATTAATAATAAAGAACTACCAACATACTATCCACAGAACGAATTTCATCGAATCTCACACATCGCGGCGTCTGCGCATCATCGGCCTGTCCACTGCGTTGGCAAACGCTAAGGACCTAGCCAACTGGCTCAACATTGGAGAACTTGGACTTTACAACTTCCGCCCGTCTGTGCGACCTGTACCCTTGGAGGTAAAATATTATTAATTAATATTATAAATGCGAAAGTTTGTACGTAAGTGTGTATTCCCGACGTATCTTCTTTTCCTAACGTCTCCCCTATTGCAAAGTCCGTGTATTCCTGACGTGTATTGCAACACGCGTGTGTTTCCAGGTGCACATATCGGGCCACCCGGGCCGGCACTACTGCCCGCGCATGCTGACCATGAACAAGCCCACCTTCCAGGCCATCCGCACGCACTCGCCCGCAGCGCCCGCACTCGTCTTCGTCTCCAGTCGACGGCAGACTAGGTAACTAACTCTAAATATATCTTACATTATTATTATAAATAGGTAAAATTCGTTCATCATCAAACCAAATCCGTTTCAGAGTAGGCAGAATATTTTGGGTGCCATTTATAGCTTGGCTATATTTAAGTAAATGTCAACAATCAGGACAATATTAAATAATATAACAGATTTTTTTTTTATAGGTACAATAATTTGTATTGTATTCTTGTACGATAGCTCAGTTATTAACCATATGATGATATAAAAAGTATAGTGCACTACTAGGGTTATGAGAAGGACTTTGGGTTGTATACACAGGATTGTGTTAAGGTTCTTCCACTGGTCATAACGTTGTATACGAATTGATAGGTCGTGGGCCACTTTCATTATTTGATTTAACAACGTTACGTATATTTTACATACCTTATATGTATTATGTAATTAGTACTAATAAATTTATTGGTTTCGGCCTAAATTGTGCCAACCGGGTCATTCTGCCATAGACTCGGACTTTTTGTATATACGACTAAGGTGACAAACAAGCTTACGACTCGCCTGACGGTAAGCGGTTACCGTAGCCTACGGACGCTTGCAACACCAGGCTTCGTATTTTGCTTCTTTATATATTTGCGCGCCGATGCAGAGTACTTTTTATCTGCAAAACTCGTATTCTGTAAATTAATAACTTGTAACAAATAAGTTTCATATCTTTGCAGGTTGACAGCTTTGGACTTAATCGCGTACCTAGCGGCCGAGGAGAACCCAAAGCAATGGCTCCACATGCAAGAGTCAGAAATGGAACAGGTCCTGTCCAACATCAGGGAATCGAACTTGAAACTCACCCTCGCTTTCGGCATCGGTATACACCACGCTGGTCTGCACGAAAGAGACAGAAACACCGTCGAAGAGCTGTTTATCAATCAGAAGATACAGGTATTATTATAACATATTAGCTGTCCCGACAGACGTTCTGTCTTAGCTGAATTTATATATCATATATACCATAGAAAAATGGACTTTATCCCGTAATGAAAAATTATCGTTTTTTTTTTTGTTTTCATATGAACCTTCTCCTGACAATGATAAACAAAAAAGAAATTCGCGAAACTGGTCTAGCCGTTGACGCGTGACGTCGTGACCAAGGGAAATATAAAAATGAATTACATTATAAAGAATATATAATAATAGAGATTTAAGTCTTAATTCATTTTAAAATAATAAATTACGTAACATACGAAGCGCCGTGGCTTGAATTGTTAATTTTGGTTTTTATTTGTTATCGTGTTTACGTCTCTAGATACTAGTCTTTTTGACACAGTCTTACATTCACTTTTAGTTTATTAAAATGCCTTTCATCTTTTCTAATAGTTTATAGGGGTTTCTGATGACAAAGCAGTAGCAGATTTTAATAGGCCTAAAATTAATTACTCATTTTCAATTGAAGGTTTTAATCTGCACGGCAACACTGGCGTGGGGGGTGAACTTTCCAGCGCATTTGGTGGTAATCAAAGGCACGGAGTACTTTGATGGTAAGCAGAAACGATACGTGGACATGCCGATTACTGATGTTCTGCAAATGATGGGCAGAGCTGGACGACCACAGGTCAGTTTATAATTAAATGTATTTTAAACAAAAAATAATAAACTTTATTTTGTTTGTTCGGCATTTATTTGTTTATTTAAGCCTTTGCCGTTAGGGTCTTGTGGTATGTAGCGTTGCCCGCTATTCTAACGACGCAAGTTCGAATCCCACCGGTCTGTATCAATGAGTTTTTCTAACTTAAGTGCAGTGATTAGTCATACGAGCTATACGGTAAAAGAAAACATCGTGAGGAAACCTGCATACGTCTGAGAAGAAATTCAAGGACGTAATGTCATAGCCGCCGCAGAAATGGCAACGGACTCACCATCTGTCACGGTGGCACTAAATTATGTCCAACTGTTCTGCTACAAGATAGATAGTTGTATGGATTGTATGCCGCTGTATTTCGGTACCACGCGATATTTTCAGTACGACAACGAAGGAGTGGCGGTGGTATTAGTGCACGACCAAAAGAAGAATTTCTACAAGAAGTTCCTATACGAACCATTCCCGGTGGAATCCAGCTTGCTCGAAGTACTGGCTGATCATTTGAACGCGGAAATCGTTGCCGGTATGTAAAAGTGTTTCTTTTACCAAAAATATGGCAAATCAAGCGGCCCATCTGATGGTAAGCGGTTACCGTAACCTACGACTATAAGGCTGCTGGTGGCCAAAAGCTTCGGTAACTAGGCGTCCCTGATGTTTACCACCATAGTGGTAAAAAAAGGCGTTGGCGACCCTGCCTAAATTGGGGCCGCCAGTCTGGGGACGTTACCTCCAGCTTACAGAAGGCCGCAGTCAAATAACATTACTTTGATGTAGTGTTGTGTTTCTGTGGTGTGTAAGGTGACTAGTGCTCCACGAGGATACGCTGCGCTAGTAGTTATGCTGGTGGCAATGCGTTAGTGATGCCCCTGGTACTGCTAGCGGCTATAGGCAACTGCTTAGATCCAGTGAGCCGTAGGCTAGTATGCCACCTTAGTGTTACCACCGTTGAAGACCATGCTAAAACGTTTTATTAGAAGTATCTTTTATTTCAATTCGCAGGCACAGTCCAGACCAAGCAAGACATATTAGACTACCTAACATGGACGTACTTCTTCCGTCGCCTGCTGAAGAACCCGTCCTACTACAATCTGGAGAGTATAGAGCCTCAGGACATTAACTACTACCTCTCCAACTTGGTGCAGACCACGCTTCACGCGTTAGCTAACGCCAACTGTGTCGAGATTGAAGAGGTATTTACTTTTAATGTCCTTTTACGCTGGGTCGCCAACAGCATGGTTGGCAACTCGTTAGTGATACCTCTGGTATTGCTAGCGGCTATAGGCTACGGTGACTGCTTACCATCAGGTGGGCCGTGCGCTTGTGTTTCAACTTAGTGGTATAGAATAACCAGGGTAGGCAGAGGGTATACCTTCAGTCTTGTTACCCGTTTACCCCAAAAAGATAATGTTCTTGAGTGTATGTTTATTTCAATGGTTTGGCACGTTCTGTGACCTAATCCGCTTGATCAATTTGTAAGGTGTTGTTACATTCGTTTTAATTTTGCGAGTGACATATCCACCCAGCACGCATTCATCGGAATCCAATGTTTCTAAAACCTACATTGGTGAGCGTTTACCGGTATTTTTGCTCCTTGTGGTGGCAATACCTGATCTCTCTATCCATTCTTTTATGAATTAAATGGGTCGGCATGAAGTTAATAAAAATAAACTCATCGTAGGGTGGATAGAACAATGATAAAGAAAAAAAAAACCTATTTGATTGGTACCCCCGATTAACAGACTAGTGGCCGAATACTGAAACGCCAGTCAATTCTAAATTCATACTTATTTTGAGTTGCATACAATCTTACAATCAAGATTCTATTTTGACGCACTTTCAAACAATTAACAGGGCCTTGAAAGTTTTAATGTCGTTTCAGTATTCAACCGGAGTTTCGGCTTACTTACTAGACATAATATAAAAATGACGTCAAAATGACATGAAAAGTGTGTTTAGGACGAGCGCACAGTGAACTGCACGTGGATGGGTCGCATAGCGTCCTACTACTACCTGTCGCACAAGACCATGGCCCACTTTGCCTCGCGCCTCGTCAGTTCGCTCGACGCTGACGCATTGCTGCGAGTGCTGGCCGACAGTCACGAGTACTCCACACTACCTGTCAGGCACAATGAGGATGTGCTTAATGGGTAAACTTTTTTTATTTGTGTTTTTTTTAATTATATATTTATTTCTGGAATTAGGATACTTGGTAATTAAACTAGTCAGTAATATAACAATTGGTTTGTTTGTGTCTGCGCTCCTGTACTTCCAATCTGATTACGATGAAACTTTTTTATTGTTTAGAGCGCGCCCGTGAAAGGGAAGAGGAAAATTTGCGCACGCGCCATTGACGGCCATTCATAGCTTGGTGTGATACAGACATTTATATCCTTATCCACTTATTTCTTTTACACAATTCTCAATTATTTTTTGTGTATATATACTACGCAAGGCAAGTAAGATAGACAGAGGGTCGAAGGAAAGAGAGATGCACCCCCCTCCCCCAGAAAATAATGTTATTATAGGGGCCTTCGAGACTAGAATCGATACATCTTTAGCTTTATGAAGGTTTATCTTTATATCTTGTTTATTTGTATATCTTTGGTCGTGGCAGCGAGCTGGCCCAACAATGCCGCCTGCCGGTGGACGCGCTACAATTGGACTCGTCCAACGTGAAAGCGTTCCTGCTGCTCCAAGCGCACATGACGCGCCTGCAGCTGCCCAACACGGACTACCTCACCGACACCAAGTCTGTGCTCGACCAGACTATCAGGATCTTACAGGTCGGTACTACTACGACACGATCCGTACTGATTACGCACATATATACAATTTTACTCCCGAGTCTATTCTAGACCAGACTTTCAGGATCTGACAGGTCGGTACTACTAGAACAGGATCCGTACTCGTTACCTATATACAATTTTATGACCAAGTCTATCCTAGACCAGACTTTCAGGATCATACGGTTCGGTTATATCAACGATACGATCCATACTCATTACGTACCTATATTAAATTTTATTACCGAGTCTATCCTAGACCACACTTTCAGGATCTTACAGGTCGGTACTACTAGAACACGATCGGTAC
Source organism: Falcaria lacertinaria (assembly GCA_951449985.1). Classification (NCBI taxonomy): domain Eukaryota; kingdom Metazoa; phylum Arthropoda; class Insecta; order Lepidoptera; family Drepanidae; genus Falcaria; species Falcaria lacertinaria. Next base: position 3,423,830 of record OX602127.1, on the reverse strand, counting down.
TCATTACGTACCTATATACAATTTTATTACCGAGTCTATTCTAGACCAGACTAGCGGGATCTTACAGGTCGGTACTACTACGACACGACCCGTACTCGTTACGTACCTATATAAAATTGTATGACCAAGTCTATCCTAGACCAGACTTTGAGGATCTTAGAGGTCGGTACAACTAGATAGAACACGATCCATACTCATTAGTTACCTATATTCAATTGTATTACCAAGCTATGCTAGACCAGACTCAGGATTTTACTGGTCGGTACAACTAGAACACTACCCGTGTAGTCATTAGTTGCCCACATTCAATTTTTGGATCGACTCTGAGCACAAACTCGATCCTAAAATTGCTTCGAGCACACACTCGATCATAGGGTCATACAGGTCGGTACAACTAAAACATAAATTGTACTTATTAGTTATCAATCTATATTAATTTGTATACACTCCATATTGTAAAATATGTTCATTAATCGCTTACTAACTAAAAGAGACTTGGAAAGAAACAAAACCCCTCGAGTGTAAATACGTAAAAAAACAGTGTAAGCGATTGGTTCGATTGCCGCTAAGCCAAATTTTTGTTTGCCTTGGCTGGTCTCGCATGTAAGTACAATTTTCATCATTGATTACTCTGTTAATTTGCTGTAGAAATGTTTATATATTTACATTACAGGCAATGATAGATACTTCTGCGGAGAATGGCTGGCTTTCCGTGTGTCTCTCCGCGCAGACACTGATGCAGTCCATCATCCAAGCCCGCTGGCCGGCCGACTCTCCCCTCACCACGCTGCCGCACGTCGACCCCCAACATTTGTACATGTTCTCACAAATGGCCAAGGCGACCAACAAACCTTGCACAATGCTCAATGGGCTGAAAGTTGCCTGCTTCAGGAACTACGAAATGTTGGCCAAACATTTGCGCAGGGAGTTCGAGGAGAATCAGATTGAGCAGATTCATAGGGTGAGTGCCTTTTTTATTTATTCACTGTTAATTTATAAAACTCTGTAGCACATAATGATATGTCAACTAAGTGTTTTTTTATCATTTTTTAAATCTGACAGATGATTCACATAAAATAATTAGATAAATCTCATGCCCCTGCCCCACTACCCCATTTTATTGATATTTTTGGATTTTGGTTTAAAAAGTACCCATCTTACTTATATTTCGGTACCTAACGTTAAATCTGCTTGCAATATTTTTTTGCTTAATATTTAATATTAGAATTTTATATCCCACAGGCAATATGCGAACTTCCAACTCTGGATATAAAGTTCTCTTTGCGAGGCTTGTGGTTCGACTGCGACTCGGAGCAAGACAAGCGGTTGCCGCAGCCCCCGCGAAGGGATCAGTGGATACCCTTGCATGCTGATCAGGTAACTTTTCACATCTACTTGTACCATAAACTAATATAAAACAGCGTATTGCTGGGTAAACTTACCGCATGATTATAATATATCAGCATTTTCATTTGACTGATCTTCTATTCTAAGTATATATTATACTCGAAGCTCTTATTATGGACTATTATCCTAGAAGACCTAGAGTAAATATTATTCACGGCAGTAACACAACACGATGTTACCAATGATTTAAAATACTTTGTCATTTTTATACATGAACAACTACATATTTTTTATTCTAGACAAATATCGAATATTAATCAAATTTCGAATAACTCATTTCTTTGTCTTATTGTTCGTTAGGAATACACGCTTGTAGTAGAGCTCCAACGTCGTGGTGGCAACCCCTCCAACGTGCTGTGCCCGCGGTTCCCTCGCACCAAGAACGAGGGCTGGTTCCTGACTCTCGGCACCGTCGACAATGGCGAACTACACGCTTTGAAACGAGTGCCGCCTAAAGGGACCGCGCAAGTTACCTTCTATACCCCATCACAGACGGGTGAGTTGTACTAATCATTAAATTTTAACACGTTTTCATTAGCTTCACCTGTATGTAATGTATGTATCTATTAATGTAACTTAATCTTTAAACTCCAGAACGAATGATCATTTAAAAAAATTGTACACGTAATAACAACCGCGGGCAATAATTAATTTAATAACATTATCCTAATATCGGGACCAGGATCATAACGATGAATATATTTAGTCGTTTTTCTTTTTAAACTAGTTTAAGTTAAGTTTAAACTTTTTAAGCTATTGTATTGACGTAGCATTAAGTAGGTGCTTGCAACACCAGGGTATAACTCCCTTATTTGACTGTGCTGAAACTAAATGTCAATAACAATAAACTTTACACTAGTCTTAGATGAAAATCTGATAAAAGGTCGTTTCAATGTATAAATATGTAATATTTCGCAGGTCGTATAATCTACACAGTGTATGCAATGAGTGACAGCTACATGGGCTTGGACCAACAGTATGACTTCCAGTTCGAACTCATGGACCCGCTGCCCGCAGAAAAAGTCGACAAAGTATATGATACTATTGACAAAACTATCATAGAGTGAGTCACTGTATGAATAAATTATTTTATTACTGTTTTATATGTTGTCTCTTTCATTTATAATAATAATATCTTCACGTCTTCCCACAAGGGCTCCGAAGAGATAGGCAGAGGTCTTACAAAACCCACTTTCCACTGAAGATAATTTATTGGTAAATACGTCGCCATATCTCTCTACTCTCTCACTTTGTCACACATGCAGGTTTTCTAACGATGATTTCCTGCATTGATTTATACTAATAGGAAATTCACAGAAAATCCTTCCATCATACCCCAACATTATTTGACAGCAATCTTGGATAACAGAACTGCTAATCGATCACAATGACTGCTATAATTACTAGATTTTTACACAAAAATATGCTATCCTAAACTTACCATACTTTCCGTAAAATAAAAAAATACAAATACCATTTTGTACATTTATTTTAATTTTAACAACAGTCAATGGAACATAAATTAATAATTCACAGTTTGCCGTATATTAATCCAGCTAGATAAAGGGAACAAGTCATATAATTTAGACAAGAGATAAGCTAATGGTGCCTTTCCATGCTTGCCAAGGCTTGACAAGCATCTAAAAGGCACAAGCCATAGATCATACACTAATGCACAAGCGTCCACAAATCTCGCTTGGAATTTGGAAGCCGTTTACACGCTTGTGAATGCGTCAGTGTGCTACGTACATCCAAGCATGGCGGACACCGAACTTGTATCGGCTATTACACTAGATCACAGCGGCTACTGAGCGCACGCCAACGTTGAACGCGTCGCAAGCGCTTGCCGCAAGCGCCCTTTGATCTGTGTCCAAAAACCGACACTAGACCCGGATCGGATACAAGCGTCCACAAGCTCACGCAAGCCAAGTCCAACACCCTCTTTACACGCTTGTGCTTGTGGACGATGGTCAAGCCTTGGCAAGCATGGAAAGGCACCTTTTGATTACATACTTTTCACCTATCTTCACATATTATATTTATTCCTTTAAAACTTAACAATATGTTGAAAATGCACAGGTATTCAGCTTTTTTTTTACTTTTAATAATATTAATAGAAGTAATTATTTTTAAAGACCTTATTTTGGAAGTAATAATCTGGTTGTTTTTAAAGAATGCCAAGACAAATACAAATGCTACTCATTGTATCTTATACTATGTAATATATTATCTACTCTAAGCTTAGACACAATAGCAATGTCTGTATTCATGACTTACTCTTAAATGCTAGAGACAGTAAAAATATATTTGATAATAATGTTTGTGGAATATATCAAAGTGTACCTTTTCTAATTTATTTAGTAGAAGCTATAGTTTATTCTGCCATTACAGGACCTAGTAGTCTAACATATTTATATCACAATTACTATATATTTACTAATGAGATGGCATTTTAATTATACAATCTAATAGGATACATGAAGAAATGTAAATAAACCACATGGCATATCAGAAAATGCAAATATTATGCCAATTAATTAGAGTATGTTTTAATAACAATAGGCTCTCATCATTATTATAACTTGATAACATTTCCTAGTCTCACTATCTGTGCCATGTGGACATTGATTACTTGGGTTGGTAAGTAAACACTCAAACAATATCACATATTGTAGGAGTGTTGGCAATCTGTTATTTTTGTTTCTTCTGCTCATTTTCTATAGCTCGAGCTTCAGATACAAATTGCCTTTCCCTAGTCAGCATGCCATCTAAGTGCTCTGTAAATGCATCAAAGGAAAACTTGGTCTCAAATCTTTTCAAACCAGCCTCACCTAACTTCTCTCCTAACTCTGGGCTAAGGATTAGCTTGCTCATAGCATTCGCAAATGATTTGCTGTTGGGGTCGCACAAGAACCCGGTGACTTCATTCACTACAGTCTCTGTGGGCCCTCCACTGTTGACTGCAATTACTGGTTTACGGAAATACATTGCTTCTAATGGCACTATACCAAAATGCTCATTGGATGGTGTGTATATCAAAGCCCTACAGTGATACAGTAGGGAGACCTTTTCAACATCCTTTGGTGACTTCATAAATGTTACTTTATCATCAATGTCCAGTTCAGAAGCCAAGTCAGTCAATTCAATGTAATGCTCCATGTTTTCTAAGTTAATAGGGTCAAAACCCCCCGCCATTATCAAGTGGACTCTATCCCAGTCACTTTTAGCAACAGTATGCTTCAAGTGCTCCAAAGCCCTCAAAGCCAGCTGTAAGTTCTTCTTCCTCTCATACCTGTTTATTGACAAGAATATAAACTTATCAGACCCAACTGGTACAACTTCCTTCAAAGGTTTTACTTGCACTGACTTGAAGAATTCTGTGTTAATTGATGGGTAGCATATGTCTGGAATTTCCTTGATTCTGTGGAATGCATCTTGGTACACCCTGGCTGTATACTTGCTGTTTACCAACACTTTATCAGCCCTAGCAGTTGTTAACTCCTCTAGCCAGTTCAATGGGGCTCTGTACAGCTTTTTCAGTAAACCACCTTCAGAAGTAAGTAATTTGTCTGGATGGTGGCAGTAAAATACCACTCTGAATGGACCATGAGCCATTTTCAAAAAAGGAATGCATAGTGATATCAAGTCGCAGAATATTATAGTCGGCTCTTCCACCGGTATGACGTACCATGCCAAATACACTGCAGCGTATACCATACGTACGTAAGCGCATGCCGCTTTGAACCGACCAAGTATAGATCGCGGTATCCAATCGCCGACTACAGCCACAGGGAACGTCCCATCTCTCGTTTCTGAAAAACAATGCGTTGGATCATGGTGATTTGTATAGAAAGCAACCTCATGTCCCTTTTTCTTGAAGGCCAATGCGGCATCCAGCACCAAACGCTCTGCGCCCCCGATTCCGAGGTCAGGATGTAGGAATATTATTTTCACCATACTTTAATCAATGTATTCGCAGCGATAGTCACATAAATCACATTGAATAATTCGCCACTCGTAAAATCGTAGACGTAAATAATTGGGATATTGCATTCAATGTTTTCTTCTATTATATGATAAGCAATGTTATTTTGACATTGACAACTTTTTAGCTAAGGCAACACCAATTACCACAGAGTACTCTATTGAGCTGAGTAATAACTCTTGTTGTACGTAGTACATATAACTACTCTGAGCTTTTGGTAGGTTTCATTTTGGGCCTGACTGTTATTTTATTTGCTTAATATATGCGATTTTTTTTATATCTTTTGTACTCAATCATACTAATATGCATGAAAAAATAAAGGACTACAGCGTCTACTAGGTACACCTGTACTGTACTATATACATGTTATAACTTTTAAATATAATTCCTTACCACTCATAGTATTAACATAAATATAATTTAATTTATGAAATACACAGGTAGTATAGGTATCACTATACGATATGCGTAAATAATTACTATTCTTTACACATAATATGGCTATACTGCCAGAGCAAACATTTGGACTTAATTACAATAATAAATAAAATTATAATTATTTTATTGTTCAATTAATATAAGAATTACAGTTCGTCTTTCCTCTCAATCTTTACTAAATCTACATGGAATGTAAGTGTTGCAGACTTTGGAATCTTGGGTGGTGCGCCAGCCTCTCCATATGCCAATTCTGGTGGTATCACTAGCTTCCTCTGCTCTCCCTCACACATAGCAAGGAGCCCTTGATCCCAGCCTTTGATAACTTGCCCAGAACCCAGGGTGAAGGTAAGAGGGTTCCCTCTAGGGATAGAACTGTCAAATTCAGTTCCATCTTCTAATGTTCCCTGTAACAATAAAACTGGTACAATCAAAGATACAGTATTTTTCAATTATAATTAAGATCACATTCATAAAAAAGCTTATATTAAAACACATTTTATTGACACTTATTGATTGTAAATTATTTGGACCCTGAAATTACTTAGTGCTGTAAATAAAATGGGGTAAATGTTTCAGTATGGATCATGTCTGGCAATTCTGCCACACCCAAACCAAAAGCTAGGTACATGCAAACTGAGAGAAATTCCTCATGTACGCCCCATAGTCCAAATCTGGGTACGCCTATGGACTGAATCAACGATTCTGGCACTAAAGGAAAAATATTTTTTTTTCGTCATTCACTTACCGTGTAATGCATATGCAGCAAATCCCCCTTTTTACTCTTTATTGGACATTCGGTTGGCCTCTTTTTTACTCCAATTTGTAACTTCTTTGGTTGAGAATTTGCAATAACAACATGTGTTATCACACTCATCAATACCATTAGAAAAATCAGAATTTTACAAACGGTAACTAAAGCGGTTTTCATTGTGCTTGTTCTTTGAGAAATAAATTTTATCTCGGAATTTTTATTCTACCAAATGAAGAGATCTATTTTGACTTGAACTTCTGAGTTGCTTGCTTGACTTAGCGTCTGCGTCCTCCCTCAACGTCGCAATCCAAGAGAATTTTTAATACAACCGCTACGCTGACTGACATTAATGGTATGACCACAGAGTACATAATCACTACGTTTTGGGTATGACCTTGGTGACACCTGAACACCTGACAGCTAGGTACTTCTTCTTTCTAACTATGGCAATCAATCCTCTTTAGGGACTATTTTTGCCAGTGTCGAGTTTTAGAGAATTTTCAAGTTTCTCAAATATATCGTGTTTGATGCATTAAAATGCCTGGTGTCATGCATTCTAATGCCCATTGTAGTTTCTGGAAACAATCCACGGCAGTTATGAGGTAGATCCCCTATCAGGTCCGCCGGTGAAAATAGAAGTGGTCTTGGACAAAGTTTCGTAGGCGTTATCGGGTATTTTAATTAAATAAGCAACATTATAGGTTCGGATGGAAAAAACAGTATAACAGTTCACCTCATATCTCTAATCATTATTATTTTGACTGTCTTCTTAAAATTTTCCATTATTTCTGATTCTGACCCTTTTTGTTGTAGCCTTTCAGCAGGGTTTTCAATTCCAATCGTTTCCAGACCCCAGAGGTGCCCTAGGTCAACGCAGCTAATCACGGTGCTTACTCTGCTATCATATTTGTCCATCACCCCTTGTAACGTCCAACCAAGCTTAGTCATTATAGCGAACGTTTTGTTCCCAACAGCAATAATTGATGGCGTGGTTATGTAACCTGCAAAATCTGCTCCGACTAACAGGCCCACTTCTAGGGAGTCGCCGCCATCACCAACATCAGACAGATTTATTTTATTTCTCTTTAGACTGGCGAGCAATGTTGAATCCGTACATATACGAGGAATGTATCCACAAATCTTCTCTTTGTCTAGTGCTGTCATTGTAATTTCGAAATCGTCGTTTACACTTCTTACTGCAAAGCGGTAACTTTTATGTTTCTCTGGTTTTGTCTCGACTCCTCCGAAAAGACTGTGTGACAGTTCCTCTTCTCCAGTGGAAACTAATCTCAGTTCTGATACTATGTTCTTACTAATATAGGATCTTTGCGCGCCTGTGTCTATGTATGCACGTACTGTCATGTCTCCAATTTTAACCATTAGTGTCTGCAGGAGTGTCGTGCATTTGGTTCTCGTCGACAACATCAGCTCCGCATTTTCGCCGCTGTTGGACGGCGTGTTCGGTGTTCTGGTGTTATTACCTGCCCGTGCTTTTACGATGTCCGGACATAGCAGTATCGCATGTCGCTTTGAACATAAGATGCACTTCGTAAAGCTCTTACATCTCTTTGAAGAATGACCGACTTTCAGACAAATAGTGCACTTCTTTTTTTATACAACTTCCTGTCTTGCTTCTAGTGTCATTTTCTGAGCTTTATAGCATTCAAGACTACTATGTGTCGGTTTCTGACACCCTATGCACTCTGACTGCTTGGCCCCTCCAGAGACTAGGCGTAGGCATGCAGGTGTAGAGATAATGGGTGACGATATTGTTCCGTCTTGATGTCCATCACATATTGGATGTTTGGGCTTAGGCAACCGGAGATGTTTTTCCTCCGCTGCGCTCGAACCGTATTTTTCCGGTGGAGATTTATTAATTATGGGGTGAAGACTTGCATAATTAACTTTCACCTTACACTACTCATATACATAAATTTCTACATTCTCGCTGTCCTTGAAATACTCCTCCTCGTCAAAATTCTCCCTTTCCAGCCATGGTTCCTTTATTTGTTCGTCAACGCGGAACAAATTATCGGCCTTCAGTTTGAAGTATTCGTAGGACGACTTGACTTCGTTGGCGTCAATTGTACTGCTTGCCATTTTCTCCAATAATGCATTTTTTGCTTGCGTAAAACACCGCCGCGCTACCGATCTTTCCTTGACACGACCTTCCATTTTTATTTCACTGGTTTCACTGTCACGGTCGCCAGAAATGTGAGGTAAATCCCCTCTATTGACCAAAATGCTAAATTACTAAACCCAAAAGTCATATGGCATTATTTCCAATTTTCCTGTAAAGTAGTCACTAAATGAAACTTAACTGCACATAACGACACCAAGAATACACCTTAGAGATCACTATAACACAATTTACGAGACATTGGAGAAAATCTCAACCGCTCCGCCGCGCCTGATTCCTGCCAAAAACTCCTTGTATATTCTCTTACACTCGATTAGTGTCAAAAATAGTCCTTGAAGAGGATTGATTGCGATAGCTAGGAATAAGAAGAGAATACAAACTAAAACGTTAAACCCTAATGGTTATGTACTCTGTGATACACGCGCAACCAGGAAGGGGGGGGGGGATGTTTTGTTTGTTTACTTTGATTGATTTGAGCTTGGGGTTGTTGATAACATAACAATTTTGCTGAAAAATAAATATCGACCCGTTATTATATACCTAATTCATTGCATAAATTTAAGGTAGAAAAATCGTTCAACAATGAATATAAAGAAACAACTTGATGGATATAAAAAGTTTCTATTAAACAGAGTAACTGCATCATCAGGCATCACTGAATTTATTGATAATCATTTGCTGGGCGAAGATGAGGCTAATCATTATTTTCACAAAATTATGGTAAATACCAAAATCTATTCTTGTACTGAAATATAAATCTCCCTATTCTTCTACCTCTGTAGAGTGGGTAAAATCTGTATAGACGACCTATTGCTCTCAGACCGTCAAGCTTGTGGGAAGGATTTGCTTAGGAATTTGTCCAAAAATGTCAATTTCAACATGTTATTTCATTTTCCAGATGTATAATAAGCTAAATCTGGAAGTCTGGAAGAGATCACATCTTGTGATAAGGCCGCCAATTGTACCGATTTATAATGTATTTTATGTTCTTCAGCTATTGATTTTGGTGTACAATAAAGAGTTATCTATCTATCTATCTAAATGAATGATATTAATATATATTATTATTATTATTATAGATACACAGCTGGGCTGATAGTCCTGAACAACTCTTTGACACTATATCAGAATACTTCTCCTCAAACTTGATACCAGTAAACTGTGTAACTCAAGGCGACATCACTACCTTCTACACTAGCAACTTGGGCCTGCTCCTCAAAATGATCAAACAGGACTTCATGTTCCCATATTGCCGCAGCATGTTCAACGTAGACATATTGTTCAACGATAAGAATTCAGAGGATTTGTTCGGTAACAGAGTGACAGTTGAGGACATTGTCACTGGCATAGTCAGCAGGAGATTTACTAATAAGTGTGAATTGGATCTCTCAAATTTTTGTAACCACCCAGGTAAGCTAATGGTGCCAATTCTGTTGTTAAAAATTACTAAACTTAACTAATTTGATAGGTCTAAAAATATTGCCATCCTTATTTAACCCCGCACATGAGAAAGGGATAGCAACACTTTTAGACCTGTCAAATTAGTTAAGTTTAGTAATTTTAAACAACAGAATCGACACCATTAACACATACTATACATACATAATATACATAAGGACATAACGCTCCATCATTTTATCATTTGAAATGCCATCTAAGGTATCATTAGGTGATATTGGTGTCAATTCTGTTGTACAAAATCACTAAACTAAACTAATTTGACAGGACCAAAAAATATTGCCATCCTTTTTTAACCCCGCACATGAGAAAGGGATAGCAAGTCTTTTTAGTCCTGTCGTATTAGTTTAGTTTGATGTTTCTACAAATTCATTAATTTGTGTCAAGTAATGTGCTAGAAATATATCCTTCTAAATTTAATATCTACAGCCATTGGCTTAGGTTCTGTTGTCTGTCAATTAGTCAGTATCACATTAGAGAATATATTGTTCTGTAATCAAGTCACCTAAGAAATTAATGTTGTATTGTATTCCCATGTCCAGAGTTTGCTGAAAAGAAAATATGCTTCTATAAACTAACATTGTTGGCACATTTCAAAATATTGATGCTGAGAATGGGACGGGACACAAAAGCATTAAATTTAAGCAATAATAACTTGAGGTATGTTTATTTGAATCATTTACATTCTGATATTATTTATTTTTATATAATCTTTTTTTTTATATACTTTTTTATTTTTATCCATCTCTGTAATTATAATTTCTTGTGTGCAGTGGCACCTTGCTTGGCATCTCTAGACTTTAGTTTTTCACAGATTCTGAATTGCATTACTAAATCTGTGAAGAGCTTTACTTTAACATACAATCCAACATACACTGCTTCACATTTATCCAGGTATTAGTAGTGGTATTTTAATGTTTCAGTCAACCACCATTAGATTTATTGAACTTCTTCATAAAAGGGGACTTGACTGAAGTAAACTTGAGTCATAACAATGTGAGTAATTAAAGTTTTATATATTTAGTTACTTAGGAGAAAACTGGACGTCAAAAGCCAAGGATAAGAAACTTTAGAGTAAAATGGAGGAGGCCTTTACTCAATTAGAGGTCCTTAAAAAGCAACAAATTTCTATTAAACATATATATTATATTCTATTTATGTAAAAAAATATTAAGGATAAATACATGGTTTATTTTTATACCCTTAAGGTGCATACAAGTGTATGAGGCAACATGATTGTCAGCAGTTACCATAATCTATGGACCTTTGCAACCATGCAACACCCATGTTGCATGTTGCATATGCATAAAAATGTTTTTTTTTCACTTACAGATTCCATCAATGCAGGAGTTATTTAGAGTAAGCAGTAGGATTGAGAAACTTTGGCTCGAAGGAAATCCATTGTGTGAAGATATAGATCCTGTGTCCTATGTCAAGAATATTATCGTGAAATTCCCCAGGTTATGTGAGCTGGTAAGTCTCAACTCACAGCGCCACACACATAAGTTTGACTCTAAACAAAAAATATTATGATAATTTATTATTCTCACAGTCCTTCAGTTAGTGCCTTGACTTGTGTTATGATAATTTTTTATATGTATATTTATTTATGTAATCAAATTAACTTAACTCATCTTGATAAATACCATGCTTGTCCTCACCTGGTATCACGGGCCTTATGGATTAATAATGTTTCTCGTCATATATTTTGTACAGCCCAATTGAAATTGGATTCAGTCCAAACTTTTTCTTAGCCTTACTTCACATCTGACTCATATCACATACTTCTCCACTTTCGCCAGTCAATGATTGGTTGTGCACCATTTTTTTTAATCCCTAATATTATTTCAGGATGGTATAAAATTAAACCAGCACGGTTTAATATTTCCATTCTTCAAAAACTACTTAGTAAACACGGACAAAAAGACAAGGATGATAGTAGAAAAGTTTCTGGCCCTATACTTTTCCCACTACGACTCTCAGAGCAGAAAGACCATAGACATGTTCTATGATACAGATGCCAAGCTTAGTATTGCAACGGACTTTACTGGTGAGTAGGAAGCTAACACTTGTTACTCATATTATAATTTTGACTGGGACACCATTTGTTTTTTTTTTAATCTCTTGGTATCTCTTCGTTTTTCTGCGATAAAAATAGCCTATATATTTGTAGGATTTTCCCAGGTGGCTAATAGCTATTCTGTACCAAATTTCAATAAAATCTGTTCAGCAATTTTGAAGTAATTGAGTAACAACAAACATGTACATTTTCGCACTCATAAAATTAGGATCGGTGGTTGCACCTTTAGTTTTCTGTAGTTTGACACTCACTCTTTCAGATCATGATATTAACAGTAACATATTAGGTTAAAACCTAACATAATAGTCAACTTATTATCCATATTACTAGCACTTTCCTCTCGTAATTGACTATCGAGCTAGTGGTACCACTAGTGTTGCAAGCGCCTATAACCCACAGTGGCAGCTTACCATCAGGTCGGCCATTAGCTTTTTGCCACCTTAGAAGAAATATATATATATATCATTCCAGCCTCTCAAGAAATAGATATGCCGCACTACCAGAAATACTCAAGGAACATTAAATGTCCAGTGAAGAGGAAGTTTAATGAAACAAATGCCAAACTACACAAGTCTCGGGCAACCATTGTTGGAGTATTGGCGAAGTTTCCTCAGACTGTACACGACCCGGGCACCTTTACCATTGACGTTTTAATGCATGATGTACGTGTTCCTTACCATATCTACATAAATAGATACCAAAGTCCGTTTTTCTGATTCTATAAAAAAAATCGGTCGCTGACCTAATAACACAATAACATCGGGTCTGCGTTCAATAGTATCCGGAAAATATCTCAAAAGCTAATGCACTACAGTGCGCATCCCAATTCGTGGAATGTCTTAGATCGATAAATTGTTGTAAGCAAAATTCGACTATGCGACAATGAGTTAAAGCTGAATTTTAAATGTATTAGATTTTTATAATGATATATTGCAAGTTCTGATAGTTGAGCATCCTGTTATACGATCGAATCCGCGACAACTAGAGTAGCATACAGCTGTACTAATACTAACCACTTAACTAACAGTGTCGTTAATAATGCACTCTTATGTTCCCAGAATAAAGGTCTAATCTTAATAGTGGATGGTATCTTCAAAGAGCCGAAGACAGACAGCTCACCAGAACGCTTCTTTCGGTTCAGGAGAACTTTTGTCTTCAATCTGTACATAGTGAATGCTAGTACAGTGTACCATATTACCAACGAATTGTTCCACTTGTCCTTCGCCACACAGGAGCAAATTGGAAATAGCTTTAAAGTAAGTAATTCAACGCTGAACCATAGAGAAACAAAATCCTAAGTACAATAAAAAACTGTTTAATGACTATGGCAAATTTATTGAATATTAAAGACAATATTAAAAGCTAAGTTAATATGGCAGGATTATTTACATGTCGACACGATTTTCTCGTGAAGTGTGTATTAAAATAATTATTGCTTTGTGCGTAAGGACAAGGAGTACATAATTATCATATCATATTAATTTGTTTCAGCAACCAATAAGAAATATGAATGCTTTGTCTATCGTCAATGGTGAACCAGAAGAAATAGTTTGTATTGTCAAAGCATTCTCTCATCTCACACAACTAAGAAAATCCGAGGCTGAGAAGTAAGAATATTTTTATCTAATTATTTTTCTTCCTAACTATGGCAATAAACAGTTAAATCAATTTGTGGAGTGTAAGGGCATTTTAAATTTTCTCAATATTGTGTTGAATTAAAATGCCTAGTGTCACGCACTCTAATGGCTATTGGATTTCTGGACATCCACGGCAGTAGTAGATCATAGTTAATACACTAACGACGACTTTAAAGTGAGGATCCTGCGGATTCCATATGATGCTGCTGCATCAGGTCAGGGCTACCATTTCACTGTAATATCATTGAAGTCACAAGATACTACATTTTAAATCAATCCGACCAGAATAAGTTGAAATCCCTTTATTAACTAGAAAAAAACTGATGATCTTCAAAGGGCTGAACCGAATTTCTCTCATTATAGCTAAGAACACACTCCATCAAGACAACTTACAAATAAAAAACTGGATAATTCACAATTCTGGTTCAACCATTTAGGTTATGAGCTACGGCGATGCCACCAACAGACACAAATAAACACGTTACACTTATAACACCCTTCTTTTGCGTCTGTGGTAAATAAATGCGAACGTACATATATCCAATAGCGTATAAAAATAAATATTCTTTAAAATCTAAACCTGTCTTTTCCAGGCGCCTTGGGTTACACGACTGGGACTTCAGAGTCGCACTTAAAGAATTTTTAGACGAACTTACTAATGTTGGTATATCTCCGGACAAGTTCATAGAAGAGGATGATTTTTCAGATTCTTCGTCTATTTTAGATGAAATTGATTAGTATAGGTAATAAATAATTTAAAACCTAATTGCTTTTCTCTTTATAACAAGTTGTAATGAAACCAGTTGGGTAAGCACACCTTTGTATAGGTTTATATCAATTTATATAGACGAGAGATAAATAATATAGATTTTTTTGGAATATACGACCGAAGTCCACGAAGTCCGCTCCTACATTCATTGGCCTTGGCCGCTATGGGATCACATCAGTTGGTGGACACGGTTAAGTTTGAATGCTTGGCGCCATCTTGACGCCATCTTGCCGCTGACTATGGCAGACGGACAATTGTGTGCTACGCTCGTGTTTAAAAAAAACCCTGATTTAAATACTTTTGGTACCTAAAAGAATTTACTTAGGTACGAAACCTAGCTTTTGGATGAAATGATCTATCATTTTGGTCATTACCTCTGACTTAAAGCTCAGAGTAGATATTAAATAAATTACATATTACGATCTGTCACTGCCGTGGATTGTCTCCAGAAACTCTATTAAGCATATGTGTATCTAATAAGTGTATGACACTGGGCATTTTAATGCAACATAATAACATACTTTTTTTTTTTTTTTGGGATATGTATTCTTGCAGTTAGTTCGAGGGAACTTTTACTGCTTAACCGGTCTAAAGTGGCGAGGCCATTTAAGGCCTCCAGCCAGAAAGGGGACTTAATCTAAGCAACGGAACTAAGGGCGTTGCTGGGGATGGGCTACGGAGCCTAGACTGGCTTTGGGGACGAAGAAGACGGGATGAGTGCGACGGTCCTCGCCGGCGAGGGCGGTACAGGGGTCGGTTTGCGGTTTGTGCGCGTTTAGTGGCTTCCTGGAGTAAAGTGGTGTCATCGTCGGGATCCAGGAGGACATGCCTCGGTCGACGACGTTTCGATATTCGAGATGGTGTATATCGGGCGGCCGATGCTATCAGCGGGTTGGAATGTTTTTCGGCAGAGTCGAAAAAACGTTTGGCCATCTGTTTTAGAAACTGCTTGATGGTAGGCAGTTTCAGATCCACATGGAGTTGGCTATTGCGGATGTACCACGGTGCACCGGTGGCCTTGCGCAAGAATCGGTTTTGAACCACCTGCAATCTATGGATATGGGACTTGGCCGTGTGTGCGAAGACCACGCCGGCGTAAGTCATTATTGGGCGAATGCACGCAAGGTAGATTCGCACCTTATACTTGAGGGACAATTTACTGCGTGCATTTAGTAGGTGATGGAGTCGTCCAAGGGCAAAAACGGCGCGATTGCGCACTGTCTTTATATGCTCACGGAAGGTGAGTTTTTGGTCGAGGATGATGCCTAGATATTTGGCCTTTGATTCCCATGGAAATACTATTGACAAACTCGATAGTTCTTTTATACTGTCGACACTGGTAAAAATAGTTCTTGAAGAAGATTCATTGCCAAAGTTTGGAAGATGAAGAAGCTATGACTTTTGTACAATTTTATATTAGGTTTGTAGAGATATTGAAATCAGAATCAGGGCATGGTAATTGTGTGAAAATCAGTACTTTAGAATGCAAGTGTACCGGCTTTTTTTAGTACTTACGTTATTGATTAATAGTCCATTACACTATGCCTCGTCGTAATGTTTATGTACTCTATGGCCTTGGCGATTGACATTGACAGGAAATAATGACATTTGTTGTTAGATCGTAGCTTGGTAGCGCGGTTGTTGTAATCTTTTGGCTCTGGGATCTAGTGTTATTTTGGAAAAATAAGATATTCCTTACATTAAGTTATTATTAAATTTATCTAACTCGACAATGGCAAATAACTCAATGGGACAGTCACAAAACATGCCCTCAATAGGACAGATGAATTCAGGCGCTATACAATACGTGAACAACCCCCTACAAAGCCCTCAATTACAAACAAGCTCGATGCAAGGGTCTCCTTCACAACACAGCCCCATGAGCGCACAGTCTCAAGTTGGTGCCAAAGTTAATCAAAGTGGAACTGGTGACCAAGCTTCACAGGTGAGAGAGAATTTCTTCCGATCTATTGTTTACAAGTTTTGTGACAGAGAAAGTGTTTTGAATAAAACTCTGTCATCGAGGTAATATTTTCAATGAAATGGACATTGGCGGACTTGTGACAAATAACAAATAGCCATTCAAGTTACATAAACACTGTAATGACTAATAAGTTTTTGTAGCCAACAATTGAATAGTTTAATATAAAAAATTGCTAAATTAGCATGATTAAAACTTTGACTGCTTTTTTCATCTTTTAGGATATAAATTACTCGTATGTATGTATTTCGTTTTTATAATTGTGAAAAATAAACTTATATGTTTTACTATTTTTCAGTTTCTCAGTAGGCCTAGGTTACAAGAGTTGGTCCGAGAAGTGGACCCCACAGTGCAATTAGATGAGGAGGTAGAGGAAATGCTCCTGCAGCTAGCTGACGACTTTATTGACACTTCATTGAATGCATCATGCTCCTTCGCCAAACACAGACATGCTCCTTCTGTGGAACTAAGAGATGTCCAGCTACACTTAGGTACTATAACCTTTTTCATAAATGAATGGATCTATAAAACATAAAAGGAGTTAAATGGGAATTCCAGAATGTGGTTAACATAAAATAGTGGTTTCTGTTTACTTGTGATTTCTAGATGTGTCAGCAACATATTTTTTTTGCTTGTAAAGAACGGATTAACCATTCCAGAAGGCAGCTTAGCAATATATTCTGGGAGACCAAATAAAATTGTAATACTTGCCTTGCCGGAAGAACCTCACAGCAACTGGATTCTATTCTATATCTAAAGTCCCATATAATCTCAGAACTGAGTGAAGTATCATTTAATACTCTGGATATTAAATAAAATAAGAGACAAATAACAAAAGTAAACTGTATAATCTTGGTTATCTGGATATCCGATTATCTGGGCTCATTCTACACGGCTCTCATTACTCACTTAGAAATGATTTGACTGCTCAAAAAGACATGTTATGCTGATTTTTTATTATATGCAATACCCCTGGTATTATTTGATTCGGATAATCGGGATTCTACTGTACTATAAAACATTTTATAGACACATATTAAAATTATCATCATGCAAGTGTATCCTTTTCGAGAATTTCAATAATTACAAGATTTTGCATGTATGAGTACTTCATAGGATAACCATTGCATTTCTATTTTATCCCCTAAAGTGCAATCCAAAATGGCGCAGCAGGGTACAGGAACGGCAGCTGAAGATATTAAAAAATTCAGCTTTTGTGTATTTATGTCCCCAAAACTTAAAAGAATGTAATAGTCAGATTTGCTTGATTGATTACCTATAATTAAGTGAGCGTTTTTAATTTGTAATGTTTACGTCTTTGTGTTTCACGTGTTGGCGATTGAATAAAATAAATAAATGGGCAATGTTTTTTTATTATTTCAGAAAGACAATGGAATATGTGGATCCCTGGCTTTGGTAACGATGAGGTCCGTCCATACAAACGCGCCGCCGTAACGGAAGCGCATAGACAACGCATGGCACTCATCAGAAAGACTATAAAAAAATATTAGTATAGGTAAACTACGTTAGATAGGCAAAGGTTTTAAACATAAGTGCAGAAAGATTAAATGGTTTTGATACATACATGATTTTCCTTTTATTTAAATGTTACTCGCGACCCGCCCCGGTTTCGCAGACATTTACCAAATACTTTGTCTAACCGAGCGAAGCCGGGGCGGGCAGCTAGTATAATTTTATTATTTATTTAGGTAACAAACGGTCTCTAACAGTAATATTTGCTTAAATTAAATTATGTATGACTAGACCTATAGTACCATAACTTAAATTAATATTCTGTTTAAACAAATTGAGTCCATGAGAAACTACTTAGTTACTGTTTTCAAAATGTTTCAAAATCCTTACAATCTACTAGTACAACATCTCGCGAACCAGTTTTCTGTAATTATTATAAGTACTTGAAAAAATTACAATAGTGGTCAGGTTTTTGTTATAAAAATCAAGTGATCGCCTCAAATATGAGTTTATTGTGTAATTTGTGCGATATGGCGGGACATAAAAAGCACTCTCAGACCGTGAGGAGGGACGAGAAACCTTAACGTGGATTTTATCTAACAAATTAGTGCAAAATATATAATATATAACCTATGTTACTCAGTGATAATTTAGCTTTCTAACGGTGAAAGAATTTTTGAAATCGGTCCAGTAGTTTCGGAGCCTATTCAATACAAACCCACAAAAATACAAATCTTTCCTCTTTGTAATATATAAGTGTGACTGGTCACGGTGGGAAAAGGTATCTAAAAGATATTGTTAGATAGATGTACAGTAGGTATCAATATAATCAATTAAACTAAGACATGTGTGAATGCATCTACAAACTGTTAAAAAAGTGCGCAAAAAGTAATAGCTTCTCCTTCCTAACTTTAGCGATCAATCTTCTTCAGGAACAATATTTACCAGTGTAGAGTGTATTAAGAATTATCAAGTTTGTCAATATGTAGTAATTGCCTCTATGCTTACATTGCCATACAGTACAGACGATACGACGACGTTCTAGAAACGAAGGCGAAACAATTTAATTTCTGAGCGTTACCAACTCAATTACACATAACCATGCACAAAGATATCTTAGTCCTACCTCCTTAGCCTACTTAATATCCAATTTGGTCAATCTGGAATAATGTTTCTGCTAGCGTAACAAAGATATGATTATGTCAAGTAATTCTTTTTATAATGCTGCTTCTTTTTTTAATATCAATTGTTACTGATTCACAGAATACATAAAGTAGGTACTTGACGCCTGTGTGTCAATCACGGATACAAAAGTTTTGCTTCGGGGAACAATAATTTCTGTTTTATTTTACCTATCTTCTGGGAAATTCAACGAATACCACTATTCAATATAAACATACAAATCCTATGTAATACGAGGTAATACCTATATTTACTGAACGATCACCCTATTTTCATTAAGACTCGGAATGAAGCGGAATACTATAGTATTTTATTGTATGTCATGTTAGTAATTAAATTGGGCATTAGATCCCTTAGTTTAATATATCGTCCGCTAGGGGCCGGTAATCACTTCTCAGTTCTCCATACCTTAGAGTAGATACGCTAAAACAACCAAATACACACTGCAAAAAGGCCCAGGATACGAATTTCTCTAAAATATCTTTAGCACACATTTAATCTCTCACTCAAGTATATTAAAAAAAACACAGTTTAACTAACACACTTTATTCCATAATGAATGTGGATGATTGTGAACAATTATAACTTATTTTCAATAGAAATAACATAATAAATCGCATGATAAAGACACTCCTAGGCAAATGGTTAGTAAACATGTACCTATACCTTGTTCCAGTTGAATTTAATAATTTATTTGCGGTCCAAAACCACGCCACCCATAGACTGCGTCAGCGAAAAACAACGTGGTTTTGTTGCTACGGTGACAATGTAGGCAATTAGGCATGGTGTGTTTTTGTACCGCAAATAAATTTGTAATCGCTATTAAATTGAACTGGTCCGAAGTTTATACATATAGGAATACATTTTATAAAGCTAATACTGGTGACACAATCACAGGGCTGAATTTTAATAACCATTTTGGAATGTATAAATACCTATGTATACAAAGGTGATGTCAATAATAATACATAACGTATTGTCTATAGTATATAACAATAGTTGATAAATACTGTCAGTAGTAAACTTTTATTCAATTTGTTGAACTTAACTCATAAACAAGGTCATGGCTATGCCACTAGCACTACACGTATTTTAGAGATATTTTTTTAAATATTAATAACCATGATTTAACAGTTCCGCAGCCTATTAAGAGACTAAAATAGATTGAAGGCGTAGGTACCTTAAGGATTTATTCCAGCCAAGCACGATACGATTTCTGTCTGTACTGAAGTATACATTTAGTTATTTGTATTAAGGTTTAATTTTGCTTGTAAAACAAAAACTTTAACTACAAGCCGGCTAAAATAAGTTTTTTCCTTTAAATAATTAAGTAACCAAGCTCATCTAAAAATCAGTAGCTTCTATAAATATACTGACACGGTGATTATTTACCTAAGAGTTAAAACAATTTTAAAAGTTTTAAAGCGAATGCGTGGCTTGTAAGCGTGCTCCTACATTCGTCTCTGTTTAATTTACGCTTTAAGTGACTCCTCCATCTTCCCGGGGATGTAGAGGTGATCTGACGGGTAGACTTTCTGCCAGCGGAGATACTTAGATATTATCGAAACTGGTTCCTGAAATTAATAACAATAAAATATTTATAACCCGGGCATTATCACATGCACAGCGCCATCTAGTGCCAAACTAAGAAAAGCTTGCCAACTGCCAAAGTTACTTGGCAAAGTCACAAAATTTTGACAGCTACTCGAACATGGCCCTGCTTAAACGATGGCAATGGGTTATCGTATCGATCATCATCCAAGCATACAGCATATGCAGATACACAATTAAAAAAAATCAAAATATGTATAATGAAGACCGTGTTCCCCACCAAAATTTGCAATAAGGAACGTAATGTTAAAATGTGTTAATTAATGTATCCTGCCATTACCACAATTATTAACAGTAACATTTTATTGTTCAATTTGTAGATATTTACTACTACTACTACACCGGTCTAATAACAAGTGGTACTAAAAGTGAGTAATTTGTGAGTTATGTGCGGTTTAGGCAATTTATGGGTTTACCCGAAAGGAACCCCGTCAGCGGGCAGTACTCATTCATGACCGGTAATTATCTTGAACTGCGAAAATGTACACTATCTAACAATAGGTAGTAAAATTTTCACAGAATGGGTATTTCTGTTGCGGCTGTAACAACAAATACTTTAAGAGGGTCTCCTACTAGAAACATGTTTTGTTTTACTTTATCTAAATAATTGTATTAGTGTATTAAAAAAAAGACTATTTAGTATTACAAACTTGTTATTTGCGATTGGTGCGGTAGCCGTGTCTAGGGGTCGAACGGCATAGTTAAGTTTGTCATTTTAGCCTAGTTTGTTTTTAGTAGAAACAGCACCCTCGTTGTGCGAGTCTAACTCGCACTCGGCCGATTTTTTACATATGGCTATGTTATTATATTTAATAAGGACTACATATTTCATCCGTTTAAAATTTCTATTCTATTATATTAGGTCCTTACATATGAAATTGGCGTTTTGTATGGGAGGAACAAAAAGTCGAATATTTTTTAATATAATATATTTAATTAATCAAAGTATGAACCATTATTTTCTATGCACTTTTGCCATCTCATAGGTAGTTCATTGATCCCTTTACTAAAAAAACCAGTCGGACGGGAATCAATAAAATCTTTGAAGGCGATTTGGACTGCCCCATCGGAGTTGAATTTTTTCCCTTGCAAGAAGTTATCCAAATTTCGAAAAAAATGGTAATCTGTTGGAGCAAGGTCCGGGGAGTACGGAGGATGTCTTAGACTTTCCAATTGAAGCTCTTCTAATTTAGTAGCCGTCTGTAGCGCAGTGTGTGGTCTAGCGTTGTCGTGAAGCAGCAGTGGCGTGGAGCGATTGACCAGCCTAGGTTGTTTAGCCGCTAGCTTTTCCATCATGGTTTGCAATTCCTGACAATAGACATCAGCCGTAATAGTCTGGCCAGATTTGAAAAAACTGTAATGAACAATACCGGCACTAGTCCACCAAACGCTTACAAGTAACTTTTTTGGGGTTAATTTTCGCTTGGGGCAGGATTTGGCTGGCTGGCCAGGATCTAACCATTGCGCTGAGCGCTTCCGATTATCGTAAAGAACCCATTTTTCATCACAGGTAATGATTCGGTTTAA
This sequence comes from Falcaria lacertinaria, assembly GCA_951449985.1. NCBI lineage: Eukaryota > Metazoa > Arthropoda > Insecta > Lepidoptera > Drepanidae > Falcaria > Falcaria lacertinaria. Next base: position 3,401,391 of record OX602127.1, on the reverse strand, counting down.
AATACCTTCATTATTGTGCCGGTTTAGTAATGTAACGCAGCAGTCGACGCGCGTTTGCCGGTTTGTTTCAGTCAATTCGTGAGGTACCCACCTTTCAAGCTTTTTAATCTTCCCAATTTGCTTCAAGTGAATTAAAACAGTTTTATCACTAACATTGCAGCCTGCAGCTAACTCGGACGTGGTTTGCGATGGATCCGCTTCCACAATAGCCTTCAACTCTTCATTATCAACTTGAGTCTCAGGCCGTCCACGGGGCTTGTTCTGCAGGTCGAAATTTCCAGAACGAAAACGTTGGAACCAAAAACGAACTGTGTTTTCTTTTGCAACACGACCGCCATACACATCATTCACCCTTCGAGTTGTTTCCGCAGCACTAGTGCCACGGCGGAACTCGTACTCGTAAATAATGCGATATTTAAGGTTTTCCATTTTGTAAAATGAGTGACGCAAACAGAAAAAAACAGAAGAAAAAAAACAAATGAATGACGATCATCGAAGCACAAATACATGAGTCTATAGCTGTACAAATTTGAATTTGGAATTCCTTACCAAAGAGGAGAAATTCGTGATTAAAGTGGCCAGTACGAAAAACGCCAATTTCATATGTAAGGACCTAATATTAAATATAAAAATGATATACGGATGGATTATGTAGTCCGTAAACGCTACACAATGATATCTAACCTAAAGTTATAAAATGATTTTTTTATTTTTTTTTTAACATTTTATAATCCAACCTTCATCGATACAGTAGTTTTTTTGTATTTAATTCATTTTTATCATCTAAAAATTACTTAGAAATGTAATCATCTTCTTTAAAAATTGGTAAATAATTAAATATTCTTTCTCAGGCCACCTACACAGAACTGACTCAATAGGTAGAATCAATCGTAACATTTGTATAAAGCAAAGCTTCATAAAATTTGAGTACCTACCATCTCAGAATATACAACGTAAAGCTACCATGTTAGAAATAATACATATATTTACACGTCATGTGCATGTATTCATGTTATATAGCTGAAAGAGATAGTAAATTTGACTGCCTCAATGTGTGGTTCCATGGTGTAATGGTTAGCACTCTGGACTTTGAATCCAGCGATCCGAGTTCAAATCTCGGTGGAACCTGTCCATGTAAAGTTCATTTGCTTTTTATTGACTTTTTTATAATTATAAATCGTTATAGGCATGTACGTTTAGTAAAAATTACAGGAATCGGCACTTTTGCCATATTGCATATGTTTTTTCGGTAATGTAATATATTATATAAGATAAGCTTTTGAGTCCGCGTGGAATAACGGGATTTTAATTCTTATACTTATAACCTTAAATCTTGCGGAAACAGTTAATTATTCGTCACAATCAGTTCACCTGTTTCGGACACTAGCGTGGACCAAAAAACAGTACCAGGACTTTAATTTTTAAAACGAGTGTTTGTAAAAATGATACCTGTAAGAAAAACACTTTTTTCGACATAATGATCAGAAACTTATATTTCATTCACTAATACAGCAGTGTACGAATAATAAAATAAACTATGTTCGAGGATAACAACTTAATTCAAAGGGAATGATACCAGTATTAGTCAGTAGTCAAACTAGTGATCATTGTAATATATCATCTAATATATAAAATTTTCGTGTCACAGTTTTCGTTGCCATACTCCTCCGAAACGGCTTGACCGATTTTGATGAAATTTTTTGTGCTTATCCGGTATCTATGAGAATCGGCCAACATCTATTTTTCATCCCCCTAAATGTTAGGGGTAGTCCACCCCTAAATTTTTATTTTTATTTTTTAGACCGATTTCAAAAATTCTTTCACCGTTAGAAAGCTACATCATCACTGAGTAACATAGGCTATATATTATACTAGCTTCCCGCCCCGGCTTCGCTCGGGTAGACAAAATATTTGATATAAAAGTCTACCCGTGCGAAGCCGGGGCGGGCCGCTAGTATAATATAATATCTCGTGCCACAGTTTTCGTTGCCATACTCCTCCGAAACGGCTTGACCGATTTTGATGAAATTTTTTGTGCTTATCCGGTATCTATGAGAATCGGCCAACATCTATTTTTCATCCCCATAAATGCAAAAAAAAATGTCCACACGAGCGAAGCCGGGGCGGGCAGCTAGTATCATATAACTATCGGGAGACCTATGACCGCGGCACACCCCTGTGTAATTTACGTACGTATTAAATTTACTAACTACTATTTATAGTAAATTAAACATTGATAACGCTTAGTTTATTTATAAATAAAACAAAAAGACCTTGACATTGTACAATATCTCTTAATGTGGGTGAAGAAAGATAGTTTATTTTCATTGCGTCTTCAAAAATTATTATGATTGTTTATCACATCCGGGCATCCGGGTATTTTATGAATTAAATTAAGATACCTATACCTACTATACGTAAAATAATTCCTTATTTAACGTTTGTTATTATCGAAATCGTCTGCCAAGTCTTTTGTCCTATTAATCCTATTATCGACGCAATGTCATTTCAGCTCTACTAATATTTGTGTTTCTACACCTGTATGAACCACTTTTTCACTAGTTTAAAGCTATAGTATGCAGAGTAACAAAGGCTATATTGTATCTAGTAGTGTAAGGCTATGTTTATTCAATTTCCAAAGCAAAAATCGTAAATAGTTTTCTATTTACGATCGAATCGAACATCCAGTTTGATATCTTTACGACACGACGCACGCGACTGCGACATGACGTGCGTGCCCTTGACAGTTGAAGTTTAAGCATAATGAAAATGTGTCAATATTCAGTAATGTTTAGGTTTGAACCGTATTGTCAAGTACTTGGCCGTAAAGGGCTACCTTCCCATCATAGGGTCTTATTGTTAATGAGAAATTTTCTATAGAAAAGTTAGAAAACCGCGAGCGTATAAATCGATACGTATAAATCCATTACAATAATAGTGCAATAAAAATGAACCGAACAATCATAATATTAAAAACAGTATTGCTAAGATAAAGCTGCTACCGATAATTCCGGTATTTATAGCCATCATACTCGTAAATGTATTTTATATTCTTGTTACATATTTATATACATACATTTGATTAAAAAAAAGAGTAAGTAAATGTTTGCTTGTTAGATTGTCTTTTCTGGGCTACTTCTCATCCGCTTACTATTTGTTAGTAGAAGGCGAAATTGGATTTAGAAAAATATGCATAGTGATAGGACATTAGCGACATTTACACATCTACCAGAATAACGGGTCTTCTACGCATGTGCTATAATCACCAGATGCCACCAGACTGCTCAATAAAAAATATACAATATCTACGAGCTATTGATTTGTTTTTTGGTCGTATTCTATGAATTTCGTTATTTTGTCACTGGCCCCTAAATTGGCAGACATCAAAGATAAAATCAATGACACAATTATTTTGTTTCAGACACTCTTGGTGTTCTTGGCAACATTCTCGAGATTATTTCGTCAATCTCTTTGGAAAATTGCCAAAATTACTATGAATGAACATGTACTAGTAATTTAGTCATTATACAAAATTTATTTGTTTTAAGAAATCATCACCGATAATGTTCAACTGTTAACCATTTACGGTTTTGTAAACAACGTTTTCGTACGAGGAAATCTAAGTGTCTACTGAACCACAAAAACACAATTGTTATAAGTAATTCAACATCACAAGTACCTAACGTAAGTAAGTTTGTAACCGTGTTATCCATTGTTCGGAAACTTATTATACAGGAAATCTTGCAGTCCTTGAACAAACTGAACTATTGTTTGCATTTACACACCAGAATGTTCGATTCAATTCACTTTTCCGTTATAAACATTTAGCTTGATATACATTGATTCTCAGTAATTACATAAGTCATGATGAAATCGATTTAAACACAAAAATGTTAAATAATACATTTGGAAATGAAATGTGCATTGTTTCACCTGAAAGCCAAAAGAGGGGCAAATAGGTATTTATTTGAACTAAGATTCATCACCTATTCAAAAAGCGTATAGTAGAATACTGTAAATAAAAACGACCCTATCTAACTAATACTGATCACGAAACTCTCAGAAATGTTTAATTGGACTAGGTATGTAACAGGTATAGGGAATGAGAATAGGTAAAGGAGAATTATGTTATAAATTCAACCCATATAGGTTTTGAATGCGCAGCTGAAACCGCGGATCTGAGTTATAGATAAATATATTATTATATCTAAAGAAAAAGATAATGTCGATGACGAATATTGATAACACTCACAATAAATCGCCGCTTGTAAACAATAGTATTCCATTTAGCAAAGAGATTAACAAACATTCGTTAATATTAGCACAGACAGAGTAGATAATATACTACGTACAAGTATTAGCATGTGTCACTTACGGTGTACGCAATCCAAATAAACAGAGCTATCAAACATATTTACAAAACATAATGCGCTGGAGATGAAATGGGACAAGACTTTCGTAAATGATCGTAAAGATGAATTAAATATATCGAATGTGGGTGAAGATTGGTCACGTTTGCCGGGTGCCAGAGAACTTTTGGGCTAAAACCACAACATTTTGGACCCCACCTGTCGGACGCCGCCGTCGTCGGTCGTGGCAGACCAAAGCGCAGGTGGCGAGACGATTTGGACGGTTTCAGTGCGAAGCACAACACCGAGGCAATTGGAAAAAGGGTAGAAAGGCAGTGGGACAGCAAAGGCTAAATAGATTAGAATAGGGTGAAGATTTCAAAACAATCTCAATGTGCCATGTTGTCGTATTCAATCCGGTGTTCGGGGAATTTATAATCTTGTAGTAATTGAAAATTTTATAAACTATGGCACAAATCGTTAGCCAAAGGATAGCGTATGATTTTTTCCACTCAGGTTCAGCAATGTCTTCAACTAGCAAATGTATCAACCAATCACTACATATGGAGCAGTCTCTCTTAAGACATCGAGTAGGTATCATTATTTGTAACCTCAACTAATTAACAACTTTACACCACAATACATAGTGTAAAATTTCTTTAGTTCCATGAATATTGCGCAGTTCAATGAGACATATAATTACACCATATTTCCGTCATAGTTTGAGAGAAAGTTTCATTATGATGTACCAGCTTCGTGACATGATCTTTTTGCAGTGATTCCTTTAATTTTATTTTCGGTTACAAACGAAATCCTCGAAGCACGTACAATACTTGATAACCCGACTGAAATGTGCGACATTATGTCCATATTCTCTTTCCACGAATACCACGTTGAAGACAACATCTTGGAAGTTAGGATCACCACTGAGAATAAACGTGTCTCTTTTTTTTCGGACGCTAAGCTTATATGTTATTAACAAGACAATTTATATCTATCACAGACTGTGTTGTAGCTTGCGAGGTCTGGAAGCCCTGGGGCAACAAAGAAGTGGAGGCCCGTAACATTGTCTGATATGGCTTATTTTCTAAATTGCAATTGTGTAGGTCCTTCCACAGCGTTGTTAGTAAATAAGAAAAGCTACAAAGAAAATCTTACCCTCGCCATAAGTTTTCCATCATCGCCAATGAGGAACTCTTCCAGGCCAAAGACGAGGGGTGACGCATTGCCGAGGTGGAAGATCCTCGATGATGTGCCGCGAGTCACTCTGAACTCTATGGTTTTCGCCATCAACACGTCAGTTATCATGTACACTGATTTCTTGCCTTTAAGATCTGAAAAAAAAGGATATTCAATTCGGATCCGATTGGATTATCTCAATTCTGTTACAATTGTTGGAACTCGCCTGCGTGTTAACACTGTTAAAAGGAGAAAGTTCTGAAATGCACGAGACGCTCAGTCGCTCACACGTGCTCTATTAGCTGAATGTCGTGCGCAGAAACCTTGATCGTTTGCCGGTTTTATAAACTATACTTTACGACATTATTTAAAAATAAGTAGAAGGAATAGATTATAACATTTTTCGTAATAAGAAACTTATAAGAAATTTATGGGTTTCGTGGGGAGTCCGAAGAACGAACTGTTTTTTTATGAGGATATCTGTTTAAAGCAATCTCATACTTTCACCAAGGATATATGTGTCTAGTATACAAATCTTCAGCTATAAGGCTTGAATTTGGACAAAACTATTGATTTAAATGAAGTTACACGATTCTCGCGATATGCACGTTCGAAGTATTGATGGCGCTGGCGCTATTTCTACTTACAAAATATTATTTTGCTGATCCCATCTTATTCGTATTGTTAATATCTAAAAATCTTTGTACTGTTTGTAATATTCACGATTTCCTTTTGAGGAACGTGATTATTTTTCACGCATAATTCTAAGGGGTCTAATTGAGTAACGATTGAAAACAGAGACATCATGATTGTTGAATTTAGAATCGGTAAAAATTTTACTGGCCTTGCAGTGTATAACCAAATATAAATATAAAGTTGTATAACACAAAGATTAACCCGAAATCATCGGTATGAAGTAAGCAGGTAGGTACATCTTGTGACAAGACAAGTGTTGAAGCCAAAAATTTGTCCTTCAACTAACAACAGAGACGCGACATAACGCATGAGTAATTTTGATATCGTATAGTTATCGACAATTATATATTACGCGTCATCTCCCTTGAATCACTTGTAAGTGACTCATAGTAGACTGACCGAGCCATGTAATTAGAGGGATAGTATCAATCAATATCAAGACACCGTCTTGACAGAATGCATGAGTATAGGTAGGTACTTGATAGTGATATATTTTCTACAGACGAGATAAGGCGATGGACACGCCAGATTCAGTCAAGCAACAATGACTAGACCATTGTAACAAAACAACGAGTACCTCATTTATAGTTCGTCTACTTTTAACCTTACCTACAAGTGTGTACGGAACCCTCGATGCGCGAGTCCGACTTGCACTTGCCCGGTTTTTATTATGGAATCCATAAAAATATTTTTTTACATGAAACTACGATATGTAAATGATGGATGCATTGAATGGGTTTTTGGTACCTTTATTGTTCTCCACGTCCAAGTATATGTTGTTTACGATCTCCTTGTCTTTGGGTAGTGAACAGCGCAAGAAGTTCACCATAATCACCCTCACTTTGTTCTTGATCGACTCGTCTTGCAATGTTATCTGAAAGTTGAATAAGGCTATAAATAATTCTACCTTCCTAATGCACTCATTGCATTTTCAAGTATGTATCTTTGAGACGATTTAATATTACGAAGACACCTAATACCCACTGATAGCTATGAGCTACCTACCTAATATAATAAAATATTCGTATGGCTATCGGCTACAGACCATACAGAAATCCTGTAGACCTTCCATATATTTTTTGTACACCACTACTGTGGCTAACAAGCACACGGTCCGCCTGATGGTAAGCGGTGACCTATGGATGCTTGCAACACCATATTGCTAAAAACGAGATATTTTTACAAGATTTCCAAGTTAGCCGTCTCCAAATTTATGTGATGACAATGAATCATAAGTATTTAGGACAGTGTAACAATTGTGAAATACTAGGCATTGTTTGTATACGAAGTGGGTCACGCATGCGTAGCTGTAGCTATGAAACTGGGAACGGGAACTAAGCACGCAAACATTGCACAACCACAGTTAAAAAGGGATGTGTGTTGCTCTGTGTGTTCTGGATGCCAAATCGATTAATAATGCGGCACAACCTTGCTTCAACATTTTTTATTCAATTAATAATCCATGGCATAAGGCTGCACTACGAACGGTTTTAATTTTGTTATCATTGAGGACACACCGATAAGATAATAGGCACATGTGCCTGAATAAATCACGAAAATGCAGTAAAAACATGATGGAAATCCAGTCAACTTTGGGGTATTCTGTAGTTATCTACTCTAAATTTAATTATCACTATTGATCCCATAGGACTCACTTATTCTTCCTGCATTAAGTCTTCTGTGTGATATTTGCTGGTAATTATATGTAAAATCCCAATTGAGAATTAGGTGTACCTTACATAAACCATGAAATTTTCCAAGATCAAAAATAGTCTAAGGTCATTTTCCAGCCAGAAAATGTTAATACCTTGTAATTTCTCATTATATCTTATTTACATTAGTCATCTAACTTCTATTTACCTCAAAAGACTGAAACTAAACTACTCTCTGTGCTGAACACATGCCCAAATATATAAATACAAGTAAATATCAGTATGTTTATCCTTACAACAACAATAGATACACACTTTTTTTATTATTAAGTAGATATAGAGTGATAAGATGTATGAATCAGTACTTCAAGAAGACACTTTATTTGGGGAGTTACCCACTATACCTTATATTTCCATAGCTCTTCAATAAAATGCTGCCCTGGAGTCTAATGACTATAATCACCACTTAAATACTGAACTTGTATCTAACAACAATAATGATAATTTACTATCAGGCAGAGCCTGTACACTTGCTGGTCATCTCCATAGTATATATAGTATAAGAAAGAAAAAGTCCACATTCATTTACAGCTACACATACCTAATCCCATAGAAGATCAGCACTGGTTGTCCTTCAAAAGACATCCAGCACATGCTGAGTTGGGACCGTTTCATAATGACACAATGTTCTTCTACACTTGTATTCCTTTCTTATATGTTTGTGTTGTTATGAATAAATGTTTTTCTTTCTTTCTTTCATAGATAATACACTTACATAGGACCCTAATCCTATTATGTTACAGTACCATGATAATGGGATTTCTTTGTGTTGGGTAAGGTAGGCACATTTATGTAATCTTTGGTTTAGATAGTCCCTAAGAGTGCTGACTGTGTTGAGAGAACTGTTCACTTTACTTAAACATGATTAATTCTTTCGTTTCCACGAATTCTTTGATCTTTGAGTGCCAGCCCATTTTTTCATTTTAGAGGAAGTTATATCTTCGAAAAAAGTAACCTACATGCCATATTACAAATCTAACTAAATATAAACCTTTTCAGAAATAGCAGTGTGCAAAAGTTACAAGCAAACCAATATACAAAGCCTTGAATTAAATTAATATGATGCATTATGATTGAAAACCCTCTGTTTGATGATGCTTATAATTAAATTCAAAACTTTGGATTACTCATTCAGTCTTAGATAGATGAAAACAAAATATTGCAATTTGGTGTAAAACTCATATACATTTAGGTTACTATTGGTGGCAATATAGGGTATCTAATCATAATCTACCCATAAAAGGGTACATTTTATCAGGGGCCAAATAATAGTTGCATTAAATATGTTAAAGTATCGCGCCCGGCGCAGCAAAAACTGTTTCTAGGAAGCGTAGTTAGGCGAATATGCGTTGGGCTTCGCTTACATCCAACAACTTTTTTTCTGCCTTTAGCCGTGGCGCGGTCACTTGCAGACGAGTCGGTTGAAGGTCAAAAGTATAATGTAATTCAAATTACTGATTAAGGCAGGTATCAACTAAAGCTGATCCTAGAATGTTCTTTAGTTTAAAAGTACTCACTTTAACACTCTCGTGGGGGAATTTAAACTCCGCATCATGGAAATCTCCTTGCTCCAACCATTTCACATATTCCGCATTAGATTTCTCTTTATTAACATTTTTGACCAGCTCACCTAACGGTGTGAACATTTTACCGCTAGTTTCTTTATCATTCGGTACGAATAAAGACGTGACTTTGTATAAATCAGCCTCGGTAATATGAGGGATGCACACCAACTGGCTGCTACCGATTTCAATCTCTATTTCGTCTCTGATGAAAGGCCAGGCATCCTCCAGCTTAAGTGACTTCAAACTCTCAAGGCTCACATCTTTCCTAATCTCGTGTGAATACAGAGATTTCACAACTACTTTTAGTTTCTTCGGCATAATTCACAATCTTTGCTTAAAAATTTCTCTAAACGACGTGCACTTCTCACTGTTGGCAAACAACGACTAAAAAAAATTATATCATAGAGAATGATGATATAACAATAATGAATAGGACCTATTCAATAGGTACAAATTACAATCGATCGGGTAGTCTTCTTCTTCTTAACTATGGCAATCAATCCTCTTCAAGGGCTATGTTTGCCATGGTCGAGCGTGTTTGAGAAGTATCAATTTCTAAATTTTTCGTATTTTTTGCATTAAAATACCTAGTGTCATGCATTTCAATGTTTATTGGAATTTCTGGAGATCAACAGCAATAGCAGATCATAATTATTAAGGATTGAGGAATTAATGAAAAGGTCAAGTATTTTACAAAGCTAGATGATGTGGGTTCGATTCCTGTCAGGGCAATCCTGGCAGTAACTTGTTAGAGAGAAGGCAGGACAAACTCACAAATACTTAACTTTTATATATTCTATTTATTGATTAAAGCCTAATCACTCATGATTAGGCCGTAAAAGCGAAAAATCCAGCTAAGTCATAAAAATCCTTTTCCGCTAAGCCTTATGGTAATTTTATTTGGGTATATAAACAGATAAAACAATGGACATCACTCCGACACGGCGCGCGGCTGCACGGCCCGTGACAAAGGGCATGTGTTGAAAATGTTGAAATAATATTTTGTTTTGCCTTACATTAGTAAAATTATTTTATTCAATAAGCTTAACATAAAACTCGTCAATTATGATCAAAATGGTTGTAATAGGTAACCTACAACACCATAGTGCATGATTCCCTTTTATTCTTAAAGCAAAAAAACTGGAATGTCAATATATATTTCTCAATTAATACAATATACATTAAATTATTTGCAACAATTTAACACGAATATATATTGAATAGGCGCACTTTAGATTTAGCAAACTAAAAAATCTTACAACTATAAGTACCACAGACAAACAATATTTTTATTCATGAGTGCTTACAAAATAAGGTTGCATTGCTTTTAAAAAGCGAAGCTTTTATTTTAATTTACAGTTAAATTCATTCAACATAGTCATAATGACACCTTGTTTTTTTTGTTGCAGGAATGGGCACCATGTAAATAGGTTTAAACCCAATATAGTATTATATTTGGTTGAGTGTAAATTCAGTGTATATTCAAAATATTATTACTTCTTATGTACATTTGGTGTAGTAGATTGAAACACAGAAGAGGCTGACATGAGATTCTCAATGTACTGGCCCAAAACTTGATTTTCTGAGCGCAGCTTTAAGTTTTCCTCTTTCACTGAGTGTACTCTTTGGGATAGATCTGTGGAAATTAAAAATCTCATTATTTACAACCATAACATACGCAAAATAATTGAAATTAAATTAAAATAACAATTAATGCAAGTTTATTTAATTGTATTTTTTATTATATTACTCCTCTATTAAATCATTATTTACTCAAAAATAAGTAGGCTGAACTACTTTAAATAGAGATGAGAAATAACCTTATGTTTTGTATTAACATGTGGGATACTAACTGTTATGTTACATGACATGGTAATTTTGGAAAAAAAAAAATTTTAGGCATTTACACAAGAAGCTGTGCTGTTCAAAATATTCATAAAACATTTATTAAAACAATGGGTACTGTTTTAATAAATCCACACAGACATATCTACATATATGTCTATATATATGAAGGATCAGTCATTGTCTTCCAGTGCCTGTAAATATATTTTCAAAGTAGACAGGTAAAAGCTACTTTTCTACTTTGTGTTACAGTCATGTTGTGAGAAATGGGTGAGAAGGTTACTGTGACTTGGCTCCTTTAGCAGTGGGCAAGATAAAGTTTTATATTAATTTTATTGTTTTCTATGTAAGCTAAAACCATACATTACCATCTAAAGTATTCTGCAATTCCAGTACTTGTGATATAAGGCGGGCTTTCTCCTCCTGCTCGTCTATTCCGGAGTCCGGCTCAAAACTAGGAGGCCCATTCAGGCCAGGGCTGGACGACCCACCAGTGTACGAGCTGGGTAATGAGTCCATTGAACGTCCATGATCTAAACGATTGTTTTCGACGTCATCTGTTATTATCACTTGGGGGTCATCGTCAGCAAGAGGTATATTATCGTCGTTGCATTTCTGCATGATTGCTGACATATATTTTGAACAGCAAATGTAAATTTCTTGTTTAATTTGGAGTTTGGGAGTTGGGACGGGAAACCAAATCGATTTTTGTTGTCGTTTGACGTTTTTGACATTTAGGAATTAACTTGTCATGTCAAATTGACGTCTAGTTAGCGAGCTTTCTTTTTTTCGCTATGGCAATCAATCCTTTTCAAGGACTATTTTTGCCAGTGTCGAGTACAAGGAACCATAAAATGCTTCAATACTATGACATGCACTTATAATAGGGACATTTGGCAACATATAATAATACTTAATAGGAAGGAAGGAGGAGGGATGAGTAAATATTTAAATTGTGATATACTAAAAACTTTTATAATAGATTTAATATAAACTTTGTTACATAAGGATAGGACAGATGATAGATCACAGGGAAGGGGAGCTCTAAATTTAACAAGAGCCTTCAGTGTTCTTTGTTCTACCCTTAGAATAAGGACTTAGTTTTTCTTCTTCTTCCTAAGTATGGCAATCAATCCCTTCAGGGACTATTTTTGCCAGTGTCGAGTGTCAGAGAATTTTCAAGTTTCAAAATGTCTCATGTTTGCCGCATTCAAATGCCTTTTTTCATGCATTCTAATGCTAATGGAGTTTCTGGAGACAATCCACGGCAGTAGCAGATCGTAACACGCCTTTAGGGCAGAGGTAACCTATTGACCAAAATAATAAATCACTTAACCCAAAAGTCGTATTATGGCATTATTTCCAATCTTCCTATAAATCAGTCACTAAATGAAACGACTGCATATAACGACACCAAAAATAAGCATGAATGATCACTATAACACAATTTAGGAGACACTGGAAAAAACCTCAACCGCTCCGCCTGATTCCCGCCAAAAACTCCTTTATTTAATTTCGTCCTTGGCACTATTGTATAAAACCGAATTTATTTTTAAGCAAAAGAAAAGTTTGTTTGATTTAATTACATTTCAACCTGAATTAAAACTAGTATAATAAAAAAATCGTAGTGTCAAATTCGGGGTCAAATAACATCACTATCTAGTGGATACGGTTATGTACTCTGTGATAGGGATGGCGATTCTTTACGAAACAGATCGATTTTTAAATCGATTCGAATCGTATCCTAATAAATCGATTCCCAAAAAAATCGAAGTCCAAAAGATCGATTCCTTAAAAATCGATTTTTTTCAAGTTTGCATTTACAATGTAAATATAAATCCATTTTATGAAAAACAAGAAATATACCATAATAAATGATCTCTTATCAGAAAAATCACGGATTTTTTTAGTTCAGGGAATTCGATAATGACAATTATAGAACATTATTTTGTAATCAATTATTTTATAATTATTAAATTATTTTTATTACCATGTTAATGTTGACGAAAAAAAAAACAATGCGTTCTGCTAATAAATCTGAGCACCTGACAGCAATTGACAGTCGTGCGATATGTTCTGCTCCCATATCTCCTTCTTTTCACCATTTACACTTTTCGTGTAAGTTGAGTAGTTTTCGAGATATTTCGATTTCACAACTTGCCCCGCTAATCGACTAGCCCCGCCCTGCCCTACTTCAAAAATCGATTATTGCAACATTAATTTTTTTTCAGCAACGCCCATCTCTACTGAGTATCGAATTATCGCAAAAATCTGGTCCCTGATTCTTTATTGGTTGGAAAATTTAAGCGCGCGGAGGGCGTACTTTAAATTTCTAATTGGAAATAATTTTATGGTTTTTACCAATACTGAACAAAATCGAATGTCGACTTTCAAGGGTGAAATATCGATTCACTGAATCGATTCAGAACTGCATATCGAGTTAAAAAATCGTTAAGTCGTTTTAAAAAATTGTTTTGTCTCGTGAAATCGATTCTTCGAATAATCGATCTCAAATCGCTATCCCTACTCTGTGATCACAATAATAAGCCAAGATAAATTATAGGCTAATTTGTGGTTAGTTCCAGTAATTTTTAAGGAATTGAATCGAAAAGTGGGCACATGCAATAGGGATGGTTAATTGTCAATAATTTAAAATTACAGCACAATAATGGCTTTAGCTATGAGAAAGACATCAGCTGATGTGATATCGGTTGCGAGGTGGTTCATGCGAAGAGGTTAGAAATTGATATTTTTCAGTGTAAATTATTGTTTTCATTCCTGTTAACTCCTCTTTGATTATTCAACTTATCTGTTGGTGGTTTTAAGATTGCCGTGCGCTAACCTCGGTGCCAGGAGAGAAAGTGGAAGTTGAAGAGGTAGCCAAAGAAGAGCCCAGAATAGGACGGCGAGCCAGAACAATTCATAACCCGGTTTTAGAGTATAGGCATGCATATCCAGAGTTCCTACCTGATCCAAAACCAGCATGGAGAAACAGTCTCCGTGAAAAACTGGAGCGAGTTGATATGCTGATGAGGAGGAACAAAGTGGATATACCAGAGTTCTATGTTGGTGTGTTTAATTAGTTGCATAGAAACAATACATTAACTTAATCCAGAATTACTGTAAGCCCAATCTAATTACATTCACATCATCTAAGAAATGAATGCCAACATTTTAATATAAAAATCAAAACAAATATTGGGGTTGGCAGATTGAACAGAATGCCATTTGTTGGTGGAATCTTATCTTTCTAACCAGCATAAACATACAAATTATTTTAAAGTAACATTGTCCCTCATCTTCTTACAGCTAAGCTACCCATTTTTTTTAACATTTACACAATTTCTTATTAGCTACATGTCATGTAAGTGATATGCACTGTAAAATTTTAATTATTTTTTAAAATAACTATGCTTTTTTTTTATATCAGGGTCTGTGTTAGCTGTAACAATAGCTGATCCACACTCTCAGGGCAAAACCAACAGATTTGTTGGCATTTGTATTGAGCGCAAAGGCTCTGGGCTCCGAGCTGAGTTTACTTTGAGGAATGTTGTGGACCACCAAGGAGTTGAGGTAACATTATTTGTGTAGATAAAAAAAAAACAGATTCAAACTATGCTCTATATGAGTATGCACTATGTTGCCTATGCCTCTTTCTTTTACACAAGGAGTTTGTTGCAGAACTGAAAATGCTGACTCATAAAATATTGTTCGATCTGCAAAGTTAATTAACCACTATGGATATCAGTCAATCAATTTTTACTCACTGTGTAAATGCTTTTAATCTGTAAATAAGGTCCTTAACTATACTGATGGTCTACACCTCCCTTTCATGGGCTCTGCATGAAAGGCCTGGTCGCGGCGACCAGGCGACCCCCCTCTTTAAAACCTCCTGAATAAGTAGCAGGCAGATTGTATTTTTGTAAGCTCTACTACTGTACATTTCATTGATGTTTTTCAGGTCAGGTATGATCTCTACGACCCAACAATTCACTTAATTCAAGTGCTAAGACTGGAAAAGAGGTTGGATGACAAACTATACTACTTGAGAGATGCCCTACCTGAATACAGCACCTTCCCATTTGACATGGAACCTGAACTGCTGCCTGAAGGCACTCCAGCTCCACTAAATCCTCTCAAGGTATAAGACCCGAAACCATTTATCATAGAATTATAGCTACTAACAAAACATACATACAATATACAGTTCTAATTATCTAGATTAGATTGTCCATAGTTGGCAACTACTAACAAATTTAGGAACTGTTGTTATATTGCTTACCCTTGGTTAAAGAAAATTATACCATAACAGTGTAAAGCAAGTGGTGTGCCTGATGGTGGTAAGCTGCCAACATGGCCGTTAGACATGACACTACCAGCAGTAGACACCAGCTGTATCATTTGCACATTAACAATATTATAGAGAAAAGGTCTCACAATTATAGCAACATATGGCCTGACTGCTAACAACCTTGAGCAAACATTACCACACCTAAATTAAGATTTTGATAATGATATACATCTATTTTTTAGGTGAAGTTGAAGCCTAGACCATGGCTGGAGCGATGGGAGAGGCAAGAACTGAAGGGTGTTGCCAACATTGAGGAGAATTTGACATCCAAGATGAAGATGAGGCGGGAATTGAGAAAGACTCCATGGGAGAAATTTGATTTGATGAAACAGTACAGGTATCAATACTTATGCATCTTAAAATAAGTCGTTTGTAAATCATTTCAGTTTAAAAAGTTAACAATGCATATGTTTAGTATTTGGTGTCTTGACAAAACGGAAATGAACATCAATGCAATTGGTCACATACTAATGTATATATTTTTTCAGGAAAACGATACCAATTGAGGAACAAAGCGAGATATGGACGGAGGTAAACAATCAACTGCAACAGCTGCAGCTAACTCGCAAGAAGATGTCCAGAAAACGTACTTTTACTGGGCCCAAAACACAGCTGGCTTAGAATATAATTGTTACATATATCTTATAAAAATAGTAGATAAAGTTTACAACTTGTGAATATTATTATTTTATTAACCAATTTCTTGATTTCTTCAGAAATTCAAATAAGCATTAGGAGGATGGATGCGGTAACGAAGGTAATAAAAAAAGGAAAAAAAAAACCTCCAAAAGACTTGTATCGAGAGTCGTAACACACATACATAAATGGTATTGTATCTGTGGTTTGAGTGTTGCCATTTTAAATTTACTAAAGGTATTGTATTTATTTCCATTGATGAATTATTGTATCTTTATTGATTTATACAACAAAACTTTAAACTACTTACTTATAGATAAAATACCCAGAATCACGCGGGATCGTGGCAATAAACCCAAGCGAATACAACCGCTACCAAGAACTCTGGCAGCATTATAACGCTGGATAGCAATGCTGATTGTCTGAGAGAGATAATTATGTTTCGCGCAAAAAATCCCATATAATAGTGAGCAAAATCCGATCTCAGGTGTACTGGTTGTTATATAAAATATAAACTTTAATTAAGCTTTAGCTGAGCCAAATTTCACACTCCAGGTCCACCCAGTTTTCGTAAAAGGCGTACATTTTTTTATTCTTCCCCTGATGGTGATAGATATTCGATAGCGAGCGGCTTTTGAACCAAATGTCTAGCTATAGTGACATTACTGACATTTGCTTTAGTAGTGATGGCTGGCAGCATTAATTTGTGGTGGTGTCGCTCCGCTCGCGCGGGTGGTCGTGATTTTGAGATAAGTTCCCGTGTTGAATTGAAACGTTAAAGTTTATTGCGATTAACAATTACAAGGGATTTGTGTATTTACTGTGTTGTTTGTGTTTATTTTGTTCAGTGAAAAGTTTTGTGAACGGAACATTTAACGTGGGAGAAGATTGGCTTAGTATTGCTTTTCAACTTGCATGCGTTGGATTCACCTGTCGCCGGGTATGTACTTATATTATTTGTTTATGTGCCACTTATTTTGCAAATATAGTGAATACGTTACATAGTGGATAGCACTTGTGTGATGAAGCAATCCATTCATACATTTAGTGAGAACCTTGATAAGATGTAACGTTCAGTTGTAATGCAATTGACTTAGTTTGGAACTATACTTGTGTCATGAAATTGCAACTGCATTTTATTCAACCTTGATTTATCGATTATGCGTCATTGTTGCTGCCTCTGCTGGCCATCGTGTGTTGCACTTCACCAGGTGTATGATCAACTGGAAACCTTTACTTACATTCAAAACTTTTTAGTTAAGTTGTAATCCTAAAGTACATATCTTTTTATGTTAGTCATGAACGCTCTACTATTGTAGTTTTTAACTAAAAAGAAGTGTTTGAAGTTCTAAAAACCCATAATTTAAATTAAACCTGTTTATCCTTTTACAGTGAATCCCAAGATACCCACATCATTTCCAAGATTCTGGAAGCAAAATCCTTTGAATTCTTTATGATCCATTTCCCTGTCTGGCTAACAACAGTCAGAATAACAAGTCACTGATGAAGAACTTTACTTTAATTTACTCATATATCTCAAATAAACTTTTTTTTTTATGTTGTACCTATATTTATATACTCTGAATAAGTATATTAATATAAAGAGTAATACAGATGTCTTTAGCTTCATGAAGAACCCTGGGGGATGACCAGATGCATGTATAAAGTTAAAAATGAATTTGATAACTGCCCCCTTCAGAAGAAAATATTTAGAAAATTTTAGTTTCATCCAGAAAAACTATCCCTATGTTGATTCATGTACCCATTGCAGTGTGTTTGCAATGTCATGACAAATGTTGAGTAATTAAGCATGAAAGTGTAATCAATGATCAAACTAACAAAGGACACCCAAGTTTTATAGAGATTTGGTCCAAATTTCAATCTAAATTCAATGACAACGGGCCTACAGCTTTAGTGCCATAGTAATAAATGTACAGATAGACAAGCTATAGGCAAGCAAACAGAATAGACAGAAAAAATGTGTTGGCCACTTTCAGATTTGGACGAAAAATGATGATCTCCTTTATTTATTATGCACTAAAAATAGAACACAATTTAAAAAAATACAAGTTTGAAGTAAAATCGTTATAATCTGATCTGAACTGTGTTCCAAGATGTGCACAGCATTCATGTACTAAAATAGTTTAAAAAAAACGAGCAGAATCTTAGGATGATAATGATGAATGGAGGATATTATTTTTAAGGGTTCTGAAGTATTTAGACCGTTTTTTTTTATACCACTAATGTGGCGCACAAGCTTACGGCCCACCTGATGGTAAGCAGACGCCATAGCCTATAGCCGCTAGCAATACCAGAGATATCACTAATGGTTTGCCAACCACGTTGTTGATGAGGACTCATTGTGCTAGCAGCATTACAACTACTAGCCCAGCTTATCCTCATTCCTCGTGGAGCACTGGCAACCTTGCTTACCGCAGAAACACAACACTTCATCAAATAGTGCTATTTCACTGCGGCCTTCTGTAAGGTGGAGGTACAAGCTCCAGTCGGGCGGCTCCAATTTAAATGGAAAAACCCACGGGAAATCCTAAATCAAGTTGTTGTATGCAGCATAAGCATGGGCCATTCTTACTATTGGATTGAAATACGAGATGTTATTTTTATATATACCTGTAAGGTGAAAAGATTTCTGTTAATTTTCTAATAACTAGACTAAACCAAGACGGTATTTTTTATGATTTTCTGCAAATTCAACAAAAACTAAGCTCCTGTACCTACTGTATCCTGTAACTAGGAAAAATAGGTACAAATGCTTTTCGATACGCCGAGGCTGGAGCAGCTTTTAATACTAAGCTTTGCTGAAGAACAACTTAGGAAAATTGTTTCTGCGTAACGTACGGATTTTGATAAATTTTGACTGAACATCGGTTCGCGTGTGGCAGGCTCTAGTTTATACTATAGTCGTAAAGCCACAGGTACGTAAAGATACCTATCCCTATTTGTTGTGGATTCGTGCGCCTTGCGTTCAGAGGTCGCTGACCGATAATCCAATTAGCAATGACAACCTACAACTACTTACTATGAAATTAACTACTGCTGCACCCAAGGGATACAATTGGGGTACCGGTTTCCGGATACCTACCTACATAAACTTTATAATAGACACACATATTGGACCCTCCATTTCCCGACATTATTATTTTACGGTGTCACGCCCTTTTGTTGGCGTATTAGGTTCTTCTACGTTCTTAGAATTTATCTATATGAAAATATCTCTCTGACGACGGTGCATAGTTTTTTTTTATACCATTCACTTGGCAAACAGGCATACGGCTCACCTGATGGTAAGCGGTTACAGTAGCCTATGGACGCTTGCAACACCAGAGGTATCACTTGCGCGATGCCGACCCTATAGTAACTTGGTCATAAATTATATGTATGTATTGTTGCCGAAAATAGAGATAAAACATTTCTAATTACCTGTATTGGCTTAGCTACCAAGCTACATATCTACACTATCTACATCTACATTAATCTACATCTACACTAATATTATAAAGAGGAAAGATTTGTATTTTTGTATTTTGGTGGGTTTGTATTGACTAGGTTCCGAAACGACTGGACCGATTTCAAAAAATCTTTCACCGTTATAAAGCTAAATTATCACTGAGTAACATAGGCTATATATTAAACTAGCTGCCCGCCCCGGCTTCGTACGGGTAGACACAATATTTGATAAATGTCAACCCGTGCGAAGCCGGGGCGGGCCGCTAATTATGAATATTTCTTTACATACATACAGATAGAAGCTCGATAAACGATGGCAGACCAACCATGACTTTCAGGAAAGCGTGAGGATGAACACCGTTGAACTAAGACAGTATAGGATAAGCGATCATTGCCATCAGGTGCAGTAGTATATGTGTAATCTGTCACTTATTTTGATATATACAACATTTTACACGTGCACCAAATTACGAAAGCGGAAGACGACGATAAAAGCAAGATGGCGTCGTTAACGATGCGCCTGAGTATAGGTCGCGGCACGAAACTCTAGCGCTGACCGTTATTGCGCAGAAGTAAAAAATAAGGTGTCTTGGCGGGGTACAGGGGTGAAGGGCGAGCGTGCGTTGCGCCGATTGGCTCTCCAGTCGTACTCCGTCCCCCGTGCCGATACGACGCTCCGCGCACTTCCAGTGTACAGTCGCGTTCTGAATTGTTTTGTTGTCATCGTTAATTTTTGTTGTTGTTTTTTGTTAAGTTTGTTTTGTTGATTTGTTTGTTGTGTTTGTTAGTTTATTCACTGTTTGATTAAGTTTGAACAGTTTTTAAACAGTGAAAATGCCGAGGCCGAGAAGGAATACTGTTTTGAAAAGACAGGCACGGAAAATGGTGTTTGACGTGCATTGTTTTCTGAAAAGGGAATCGAATGATTTCATTAATTCCCTGAAACAAATTCAAAGTGAAATTGGCGAAGCTGCGAGTATTTTACTCGATTCTGACCGCAGCACTGTAGATATAAGTGAAATAAAACAAACTGCAGAAGTTATTCAGGCGGGAAATATAAAATTAAATAGTATAATTAGTGACTTACAGAAAATTCAGAAAAGGACAGCTGAATCTACAAAGACGTCCATAGCAACGGTAAGGAAAATCTCCACTGAAGCCAATAATTCCGACTTATTATCAGTATTTAGAACACCAGGCAAAAAACGCTCCAGATCAAAACCGGTCACAGATATTGATAACTTTGATCAAGGATTAATAAAGAGGTGCATACATAACTTTCATAGGACAAATAATGAACTTCCCACCGTCGGAAAGTTGAGAAAGAAGCTAGAGGAAGATATAAATTTCAAAGGCTCAGAACGAAGTCTTCGACGAATAATTAAGAGTTTAGGGTTTCGGTGGAAAAATACTGAAAACAATCGAAAAGTACTGATTGAAAGTTCAAATATACGTTTACTACGTATCGAATACTTACGCAAAATAAAACAATATCGCCAAGAGGGAAGGCCCATCGTATATACAGATGAATCTTACGTAGATTCATCGCACTCTGCTCCAAAAGCCTGGACCGATGGTACTACAAAAGGTCTCAAAAAACCTATCTCCAAAGGACAGCGGGTGGTCATTGTCCACGCAGGATCAGAGGCTGGGTTCATACCGAACGCACTGTTAACTTTTAAAGCTGGTGCGAAATCAGGCGACTACCACGACAATATGAACTACGACAACTACGAAAAATGGCTGAGGACACAGTTATTGCCGAACTTACCGCCTAATTCTGTCGTGGTAGTCGACAACGCATCATACCATAATAAACAATGGGACCTTGCACCCACTTCTAATTCCAAAAAAGCTGACATGCAGGGTTGGCTTACTGAAAAGGGCATACAATATGAGGAAACTCTACTAAAACCTCAACTATACAATTTAATACGGGCTAACAAAGATAGATTTAAAACATTTTCAATTGACAGGATACTAGCAGAGCAAGGACATCAAGTGCTAAGACTGCCACCATACCACCCAGATCTAAATCCAATCGAAATGGCATGGTCTGACATAAAGCAATATGTAGGCAGTAAAAATGTGAAGTGGAGTGTTGCTAAATGTATAGAACTAATTCAAGAAAAAGTTTTGCTGATGGGTGCTTGGGATTGGGGAAAGTTATGCCAAAAGGTAAAGGACATAGAAGAGCAATATGTCAAGAGTGACCATGTCGTGGATTTGGTTACAGAAGAATTCATCATTCGCGTTGATGGTGACAGTTCAGAGGATAGCCTTGGTGAGTCTGATGACGATGACGCTGTTAGTGCCGACGACCGAAGCAGCCCTGAGCCGGGGCCCTCAGTAAGCAAAAGGCCCTGTTGGGATACTATTGAAGGTGTAAGACCATTGTCTGATTCGGACTAGATATCGGAAAGGAGAATGCGGTGTCTGATGTCCACACCCTGCCGAACTCGCAGGTTTCTTCTATCCTGAGAAGAAACTTCAGTAGGTTCTTATGTAATTCGGACTTAATATAATTTTTTTTATTATTTGGTATTTAATATAAAAATTTACAAATCCGATAGTGTATTTATTTTTCTACTCCCCATAAACTTGTTAAAAATTATATTGTAGGTAACATGAAGTAATATTTGCGTGCGTGACAGTACCCATACGCAGTTAAGTTCCACATTTTGTTCACCGCTAGACTTACTATTTGACTTTACATTAAAACATTATTTTGCTGTTTTTAACTAAGCAATTAAATTACTAATTTGTATTGCGTGCGCGATGGTACCCATGCGCAGCTATCCCCTCCACGTTTCGCTCAGCGCTAGAGTTTCGTGCCGCGACCTGTACACCACCTGATTGAGTGGTGTCACTAAACTTTGTAAACTTTCAGCTTAGTACTTTATATTATAGTTGCGTAACATAAATCGATCTTGAAATTTCCAGAATTAAAAGCAGAAAAGATTCCTCGGAAGCGGAAACCTCCTCTACATGTCAATAAAAGTAAAAAAAAAAAAGTAGTTTATACTAGTAAAGCAAAGACTATAAAACCACTTGAGTGCGCATACAGTTCCCCGACGCTCGAAAAGTATTAGTATTTTGTCGCCTATATAACGGCTACGGTACTAGTAAACATTTTAGTTGTGACCAAGTGTTAGACATGTGTCCACGCTAAATAATTACAAATTTTTATCCTATTTATAACGCATAAAAACGCCTTCATGCGCGGTGAAGTGGTGTGGGAAACATTCCAAGACATCTAGTTACAAAAAGGATGGCATAACTTTTCATCGATAAGTTGTATATTCTCCTTGTAGTAAAGTAAGTGACCACAGCGGCAATTGTTTAGTTAATTTATTTGCTTGCTTGCCTAATTAACTAAGAAGTTAACCTTTATAAAAGACGATTAAGAGCAAGAATAACTTGCAATTACATATTCATATCGTCTTATACTTTTTTTGTATGGAAAAATGAACAGCGCTGCGGCGGCGAAAAGTGGAATAAAAAATTCATATGAACATTTTGAGAGTTACGTTTTCGAATGCGAACCGTACATTTATATAATGATTGTTACATGAAAAAAAAAGACAGACCACTGAGTTTCTTGCCGGTTCTTCTCAGGTAGCTTTTTTCCGAACCGGTGGTAATTTAGACCTTCATAAAAGCCTTATTAGGGCCTAAACTGAATAAATTATTTTTGATTTTGATTGATTTGATTTTGATTTTACATCGTACCGTAGTCAATGTTCTTGCTACCGGCAAGGATCCTGATATGCACACATGAGACACACACGCTGATTTAGGTCATAATATCATATTAAGGTTCAACAAGCTTCCGGGCAATGGTCAATTTAGAAATTATATGATTCCATGCTGTACCAGTTACTGTGCCACTTTCTAAGCTTAATTACCGGCCTTTACCAACCTCTTGTAAGTGCCTACGTCACATTGTCCACGTTCCTCCGCGCCATTATCCAGCTTCAGAGCCCTTGTTCCAGTCAATTCTTGGCAAATTTGTTTTTATTACAACATCATCCATCAAAGTGGTATTACCATAAAATAGGGTTGCCGACCCCTGGTATTACAAACTTATATTATCTACGGTGACCTCTGAAAATCGATCGCAAAGACAAAAATAAAGCTGTTTCTGGTTCAAAATAATAATGAATTATATCTAGCGTATCTACATACTGACTTCTTCTGAGCTCTGACTGATATGATCGAAGATTATAATGTTAAAAAAAAATCGGACGCTAAAAAGAAATGGTTACAATCTGTTTCCGCCCGGGATCGAACCGGGGACCTTGTGCGTGTGAAGCACACGTGATAACCGCTACACTACGGAAACTGTGCATGAAAGTGTTAAATTTTCAATTCATCTTCAATGACCAAAGCGGTTAAATGCTTGCCAATTACCATATAAAAACCAACAGACATGCAACTTTTAATTTGTTTAGTTAATTTTATTGTGTTGTCAGTGTTGTTATGATATGACCACGGACAAGAAAATGGTCGGCTTACTTATTGGAAAGATAATAATATCTATACGATCGCAATCAATGCAAGATGTTGACTCATTGCTGGCGAACGAAGGGCAAGCATTGCATCGCTGAAGATGCACGCGATGACATGGCTGCATTAAAATGTTGCTCGCCCTAAACATATTATAAACAAAATATGATCTTAGAACGGCGTGGGCGCGATGACGTTTGAAATTGGTTGAGCTACAGCCTTTGAAGGCTTAAGCAAATATTAATATTTAATAATAAATTTACAGTAGTAAACACTTTGACTACGTTTTCTGACTGTGAAGTCGAAGATGCGCATCGATTTAACACCACTGATTCAGACAAACCATAGAAATAGTGATATCCTCAATTGCAAACATCTTAATTCTAGACTTTAGAAAATGGCCAATACTCAATCCCTTTACTGCTTTATGCATATTTCTATTTAAATAAGCGCCAGAAGTTGATTCGATAATACTTGTGCAACCGTCGCGTCGCACGTGTGATGTCGGCACTCAAGGTTAAAGAATATATAACCACTCATGTTCTGGTGATTTCAAACTCTACATTAAAGTACATGAAGTTCGTATCTCTATGGAATTATACTAAAACTAAACTAGCTTTTACCCGCGGTTTCGCCCGCGTGGTTCAAGTTAAAGATATCCGTTCTGCCGTACGGATCGTAATGAAATTTGGCAGTGAGATATATTATAACCTGGGGAAGGACATAGGCTATCTTTAACTTGAACCACGCGGGCGAAACCGCGGGTAAAAGCTAGTTTAGTTTTAGTATAATTCCATAGAGATACGAACTTCATGTACTTTAATGTAGAGTTTGAAATCACCAGAACATGAGTGGTTATATATTCTTTAACCTTGAGTGCCGACATCACACGTGCGACGCGACGGTTGCACAAGTATTATCGAATCAACTTCTGGCGCTTATTTAAATAGAAATATGCATAAAGCAGTAAAGGGATTGAGTATTGGCCATTTTCTAAAGTCTAGAATTAAGATGTTGGCAATTGAGGATATCACTATTTCTATGGTTTGTCTGAATCAGTGGTGTTAAATCGATGCGCATCTTCGACTTCACAGTCAGAAAACGTAGTCAAAGTGTTTACTACTGTAAATTTATTATTAAATATTAATATTTGCTTAAGCCTTCAAAGGCTGTAGCTCAACCAATTTCAAACGTCATCGCGCCCACGCCGTTCTAAGATCATATTTTGTTTATAATATGTTTAGGGCGAGCAACATTTTAATGCAGCCATGTCATCGCGTGCATCTTCAGCGATGCAATGCTTGCCCTTCGTTCGCCAGCAATGAGTCAACATCTTGCATTGATTGCGATCGTATAGATATTATTATCTTTCCAATAAGTAAGCCGACCATTTTCTTGTCCGTGGTCATATCATAACAACACTGACAACACAATAGAATTAACTAAAAGTTGCATGTCTGTTGGTTTTTATATGGTAATTGGCAAGCATTTAACCGCTTTGGTCATTGAAGATGAATTGAAAATTTAACACTTTCATGCACAGTTTCCGTAGTGTAGCGGTTATCACGTGTGCTTCACACGCACAAGGTCCCCGGTTCGATCCCGGGCGGAAACAGATTGTAACCATTTCTTTTTAGCGTCCGATTTTTTTTTAACATTATAATCTTCGATCATATCAGTCAGAGCTCAGAAGAAGTCAGTATGTAGATACTCTAGATATAATTCATTATTATTTTGAACCAGAAACAGCTTTATTTTTGTCTTTGCGATCGATTTTCAGAGGTCACCGTAGATAATATAAGTTTGTAATACCAGGGGTCGGCAACCCTATTTTATGGTAATACCACTTTGATGGATGATGTTGTAATAAAAACAAATTTGCCAAGAATTGACTGGAACAAGGGCTCTGAAGCTGGATAATGGCGCGGAGGAACGTGGACAATGTGACGTAGGCACTTACAAGAGGTTGGTAAAAGCCGGTAATTAAGCTTAGAAAGTGGCACAGTAACTGGTACAGCATGGAATCATATAATTTCTAAATTGACCATTGCCCGGAAGCTTGTTGAACCTTAATATGATATTATGACCTAAATCAGCGTGTGTGTCTCATGTGTGCATATCAGGATCCTTGCCGGTAGCAAGAACATTGACTATGGTACGATGTAAAATCAAAATCAAATCAATCAAAATCAAAAATAATTTATTCAGTTTAGGCCCTAATAAGGCTTTTATGAAGGTCTAAATTACCACCGGTTCGGAAAAAAGCTACCTGAGAAGAACCGGCAAGAAACTCAGTGGTCTGTCTTTTTTTTTCATGTAACAATCATTATATAAATGTACGGTTCGCATTCGAAAACGTAACTCTCAAAATGTTCATATGAATTTTTTATTCCACTTTTCGCCGCCGCAGCGCTGTTCATTTTTCCATACAAAAAAAGTCCGATCAAAACAAACAGAGTTACTTTCGCATTTATAATATTAGTATGGATACAAAACCATGGTCGTAACTGATTTTTTGATGCGCGATTTCAAATTCAAATAACGGCCACTGTTCTACAGTGTAACCATACCAGAACAATATCCGGCATCCGGTCATTTCTAAATGTAATTTTTTTTTATTTATCGAATTAAGAATCAATTTGGTTAAAAGCATTTTCTTAATCCAGCCAGTTATGAAAATTAATCGGTTCTACTCCTATACGAGTCGTGTATGCGTGGTGGGTAGCCCTTAGCATGTTTATTAGTCGTAAATATTTTGTGACTTTAGGGCAAGTATGGGGTAACGCATTTCATTAGGGTGCCCCTTGAAGGTGTAACTTCCTGTTATAATATCCATTAGACTTTTTTACGTTGACTATTTTGTTCAGAATAGAAAATTTCATTTTGATACGTTATCTGGAATCTGGGTTATTGGTAATGATATACACAATAACCACAGTAAGTCGTTCCTTATAACAATACGACAACCCGTTAGTGATACTCCTGGTATTCTAAACTAGGCCGAACACTTGCTTGCCAAGTTCGTAGTGTATAAAAAAAGGAAACTGAATTGTACTGTACTATAATATGTAGTTCGTAGTTTCAACAATTGAGTGAGTGCTAAGAAAAAATAACTTGCAATACCGCCAGTTGCATGTTTTTGTGTAATTTGAAGTCTTGGTATACCAGTTTATTCACTAATGATTTAAGGATACTTCCACCCTTTAATATCGTAATCATTTTGAGAATCCATAGTGGATGATTTAGATCTTATCTTCACTAAATTTGTAACCGCGTATGCAGTTCTCAATATCCGAGATATCGATGCGGTAACAGGGTATTTTAATACTTTTAGTCATTGATTCGGTATCAATATGAATGGAGGGATTGTCTTCTATAAAGCTGTGAATTAAAGCAATAATTCACAGTCGACATTACCATTCGTATGACTTCGTGTTGTATGACCCAAAGTTCAAGAAGTTCCTGGTGTAAAATATCAGTCGGAAAGGTCACTCGGTTCTTATAACAGTCCCTTTTATGCTTTGAGCTTGATCCGATTACTGCTCCAAATAATTTCGACAGACCTTTAAACTAGTTATCGTGATTATGTTATAGGTATTGTGAAACTTATTATAAAGTTATTAAAGTTCTAAATGCCTTCGAGAAACATTGAGCAATGTGCAAAAATCCACTGATAGGAATCTGCGCACGCGCATTTCTAATAAATGTCTGATTATATAATTTACTACTTAGAGCTTTTAAAGTTGAATAATTGAACCGTTATTATCTAATTTCAGTCCTCTCATTTTATTGAGGTTGTATTTGATTTAATAGTATTTTTTTGATTAACAGCTGAAGCGGAGTATGTTTGTCACGAATAAAAGTATAATATTTCTTTTTGATAGCTCTATCAACGTAGAATGCGTTAAAACACATGTGATATTTTTGCTTTATGAAAGAGCAATTAGTTTTTCTTCTTCATCATATTTTTTTCGTACATTTATTATTCCGTTTCAATAAATGTAATCGGCAACGCGCAAGTGATAGCCTATGGACACCAGCCATAGGCTACGGTGACCGCGTCAAGCAGGCTGTATTGATTGTTTGCCACCTTAGTGGTAAAAAAACAATCCAATCACTGAATAAAATGAACTGTAAAGGGGCCCCATTGGTTTTCTTTTGAACAATTGACTTACAGATTTGTTTTTGCCAATCTCAACCTAATAACTCTGTAGGACTGGTATGTGAGAGCAAGCCAAGACCAAAAAAAAATTTTTTTCATTTCTTGCAATAAAATTGTCTGAGAAAAAGTCCTTCTCTTTCCCTATTCTGAGTCTTTGTGGCAAAAAGTTTCAATTTAGGTACACTGCCTCTATTTAGATATGTTGCGGCTCATAAAATTTCGCAAAGCACACATGATTCACTATCTCAAAATGTCCAACAATTTCTACGCGGCGTCATTTGCATACATACGTTTTGTCAGTCTACAATCTGACATCTGTCACGATTTCCTGGCCTTTCCCTTATAGGTCCAGTCGGCCTGAGATTATCATGCGGTACTGGATCAGATATTCCTAACTGTGCGACTATTTATTTTTGTTTATTGTGGTATACATTTTGAAGTATGTACGCTTTTATGAAGTGTACAAGATTTTTCTACAAATGTTTTGTCCAACTTAGCGGGAGCAGAGACTACCGAAATATTGCGGGAGTCTAAAGCACGTGCCATTGTTTATCTAACCTAACCCACACATGCCCAAGGTCCAAAATAAAAACACGAGAATTATTATGATAAACAAATATTATGTTTAATGTACTTAGACATAAAGCTTAATATGTATCATTGATCTAAAATCCGATTTAACACACACGAACAATAAACACGTTACTATAGTAGCGTGTTTATTATAATACCGGACATAGCTTTAAAGTTATGCCTAAACATAACAAGTATCTGCTCTTACATGTTGGATAACCTGCGATCGTAATGTTTATAAACAATGCGTGAATTACGTGCAAGACTACCAAATACTGACTTGGAAGATTAAACCTGATTAAGATAAATGTTCTATCTGTAGTTTACTACACAGATGCATAAGTCCACAGTCTACGCCCAATCGCAAGTTATATTTACCTTTTCACGACTAAACGGTTGAACGGAACGTAATGATATTTGGCAATGAGATAGATTATAACCTGGGGAAGGACATACCTAGGCTATCTTTATCTAGAACTAAGCGGGCGAAGCCACGGGTAAATGCTTGTATTTTCGAACTCCATTTCATCAATTGTTCTTCATTTCTTTCCTATATTTTCTAGTAACGACCTACCGTAATACATTATTCATGGCATAATTAATAAATTATTACAAAAAGCCTTACTAAACCACCTAAGTACAAACCGGCAGCCACGTGACAAACAAAGCAGGAACAAATAAATCTCCTTTACCGGATACTAATAAATGAATTATACATTCCTGTGTTACAAATACTACAATATTGTACCAATTAAACTTTACCATGAAGATTGACAGAAGAAAGCCTTGGGTACATGCCATGACGGCGAAAGTGGAGTATCAAATTGGCTCGTTAGGTTCGTATAAATCGGTAAAATAACGATCATGCCATCGAATATAGACTAGAATATCAATTTATATCGACAGAATTTAGTTCTGAACGTCTCGATAAATTAGATAGTTTACTCGACTCTAGTGTAATTAATTTATAGTTAGGAGATTAATTGATTGTTACTCGATTACTAGTGGCCCTTGGATCGTCTGTAATTAACTTTTATTAGTTTTTTCACTCCTCATGCTCAAAAAGTTCATTGTAACGTTTCAGAGCGGGAATTAATAATATCCTGTTCTAGGGGAAAAAGATTTTACATTTCTAATTTTTGTGTGTTACTTATAAAAACGAAAATATTTATTCATAAATAGAACAATTATGAATACTCGACTTTTTATTGTTTTATAAATAAAATAAAAATTAAATTGGAACTACCAAATCGATGATTTCTTCGGAGGAATATCATTTATTCGATTTTTTCAAATTTAATTGATGAGCATTTTTTTTTTTTATTATTGGATTTTTTCGCATTCGTAGTGAACATCAGTGTTATAATACACCGCGTTAGAACTCATTGTAACTCGGTGTCTATTTACTCGTAATATATAAAAAAGTAAAACTTCCTCAGATGGCGCTGTAAAATAATTAATCAGTGTGTTAAGCAGGGAAAAATACGATCAAAATGAAATAGGATTGTTACCTATTGCAGGTATGCAGTTGGGCGTATTTAGGGCTAATGACCATTAATGGCTTAATGTATAATCAAATTTAATCATCAGCAAATGTCGGGTGCACGACAACCTGCTATTATCGACGCCTACTTCATGCTTAACGAGCGTTACCTAAACAAAAAATACCGCGTAATTTATTAAAACGAACCTGTATTGTTTGCATACTTATAACATAAGCAGTATTGTGGCTCATTATATTTCTGCCTTTTTAAATTTATTTGCTACATTATCTTTATACCTATAGTTTCTTTCCCGGACATGAGTAGATATGTGTACTGGTAATAATATGGCCGTTTTAGTTTTGAATATTTAGATAAACAAAGCGTTAGAGAAATAATCAATTCGTTTTTGAAGCAAAGTTTTGTACGCTTAGGACCCAACTCAAAAGAACGACATGAACCTCACAATAAAAATAACACACGAACTAACGTATTGTCATTGT
The DNA here is from genome assembly GCA_951449985.1 of Falcaria lacertinaria. NCBI lineage: Eukaryota > Metazoa > Arthropoda > Insecta > Lepidoptera > Drepanidae > Falcaria > Falcaria lacertinaria. The sequence goes on along the minus strand of OX602127.1, from coordinate 3,370,362 downwards.
GACCTATAAGAGTGAGCGAGACAAATTACAATTTAAAATTACATTTCTTTTGAGCCCTGATCAAATAAATAACAATACAGCGTAGTTAGCTTAACTAACTTCTCCTTTATATGATGTATGTTTGTTCATCTTTACCTTGAACAAAAATCGTTAATGTTTATTAATTCCATTGTTTGTGTCAAGGCAAATCATTGTTAAATCAATATCGTAGCAAGTACCTAGACCTACCAGTCGACAAAATCATTTGAAATATTCCAACCATGTACAATACACAGAATTAGCTAAATAAATTCAGGTGCTATTTTTCTTTTGTCCATAGTCTACGATAACCGCTTACATTAAGCGGTGGCATTTTCCTTATCGCCTTTGAAGTATAAAAAAGCGAGTAAATAAATACTAAACAACTTATTTACGTCCCCAAAATTCTTACCAAACCACCCTTAAACAATTACTCTAACCATCATTCAAAATTAGTTATCCGAGTCCTAATCTCGTGGGGTTGCTTTGCTTGTCCCCAACTTCCCCAAGGGTATAATAAGCTGTTTTTGTATCAAAATTACCGCTCCACCTTTTATTACCGTTCTATTTTTAAGTGTGATTGTTTTTGTGAAGTCATAAGGAGTGTTTCTCTGGATGATGGAAAGGGTAATCATGTAGAGAAGGGCACAGTCTCATAAATGTTATGTTATGAGAGCAATTTGATTTGATTCTTAAGCTACAACGATTACGTGATGCCGAACTGTCTTGGGAGATTGTACTTTTAAGTGTATTAGCGGTCGTCCTAGTGATCGAAATTCGACCATTATTCGAAATAAACTAACTATGACTATACTATGACATTCAGTTAGACTTGTGCCAAAAGCATGGTGGTATGTGTAATGTTTTTTAATTAATTAATGTAATGTGGGCATAAGACGCGCTGGGCGCCGAAGAAAATCGTGGCTGCGGAACATTCGAGAATGGACCGGCATAACCTCCGTTGAACAACTGTTTCGGTTGGCTACTGATAAAGAGGAGTTCAAGAAGCTGACGGCCAACCTTCAGAATTGAAGAGGCACTTGAAGAAGAAGAAGAAGAATGTAATGTGTTACTAATGCATATTATATTTAAAAAAAAACGTAACTCCTTTTCGCTATAAACTATACGCTACGCTTCACGAATTAATATTATTACGTTGGGTGTGAAATAACATAGTACATATTATTAAATGTCGGCAGTAGTTTAGTATATTATATATATAAAATATTACTTTGGCTAACTATTGTTGTTTTCTTGCCATGATTCGTAATATATATTCGCAATATACCACCGTGTTACTAACTTACTAATAACATACTCATCATTTCTAAGTATTGAACTACAAAGCAGCGTTATTTATCCAGCTGCTTAGATTTTCTCTGTAGTCTGAAACAAGCCGTCCTCTTTACTGAAACAATAAAATGGCCAAACATTAGACCAAGCAGGTGTACATACAAACATTCTTGAAAGCATTTCACAATGTACTTGGAAACGCTCTAAAGGGCAGTTTTATATCTAAATGTAGGGCGTCGGAAATCGCCTTCCTAATCGATTTGAGAAAGAAAAGCGTAAAATTTTAGCCGGGTTTTATTTGGAATACGGAATTTAAACTTGTTTTTATTACAATTTACGTAAGGGATACGATTTCAGTACTAGTGCGATATGAATTTGAGATATTTTTGATGCTGTTGTTCTACATCTTTACTTTCGAGTATTTCGTGAAAAGCGACGAAAATGCATAACAGGAAGCCGGGCTACAGTGTTGCCAATTTAGCTACTTTGTGTAAGTGACCACTTTTGTTTAAGTTTTGGTGACGAAAAAAGAGGTAGTATTGTCAGATGTTACACTACGTGACTACTGTACGGCTCGCTCGTTTCTTTTCATTGTAAACTAGACGGGGACTAAAATTTTGCGAGCCTCCTCGATGCAATAAATTGTTTTTATTGTTATGGTTAGTAGAATACAGTACTATAGCAATCAGATACTCTTACTCCTACAGGTCAGACCGTGTACTTATTTTGCAATTTATCCGATACATAACTACAAACTATGTAATTCAACTAAACTATCGCACAATAGATGGCGCTATTCCAGATTGGTGGATAGGATATTGCTTACAAAAGGCACTATCCTACATCGCGCTATTGAAGTTTTCAACGCAACTAGCATATTTTATACAAAGTGTCTGACTAGAACAGTTGAGGTCCCGGTTCTCCTGGAAAAACTGGCTGGAAGATTTCACTGTAGCGGCTAGCAGGTTCTTCTCACTGGCCCTACCATATTGTTATCTATAAGTATACATATTAATAAATTACGAAATTCTACTCAAGACATTCGCAAACATAACTGAATTATGGCAAGTACCTTTGTGAGGGTTTTGGATACGGTATCGATTCTCCATATATATACCTTAAACCGCTAAAGGTCTTGTTTCTAATGTAAATTATGCTTTGTTTTATTGTTTTCTCTCAACAGCGGGTTTTTAGCCCGCTTTCCCATAAGCTTATAGCGAACAATGAATGTAGTTAAATGGAACAAAGCTGTTACTAGGATATGCTTTGGAAATGCTAGTACATTTCATGGCTGCTTCGCGTGAGGCCTCTAATACTAGGTACCTAGTTTGTTTTACACATTGGTATCTCGTAGCCGTCGAGTTGAACCCTAGGTTAAATTATTGCATTTTGATTCGAGAGATAGTAAGCAAAGTGCCTTTGCGTTGCCTTACAATACTGTTAACAACTACTTACTGAAAAATCTGTATGATTATTTTGCACTCTATAATATAGCTAGTTGTTCGTTGCCTGTAGTGGAACATTCATAAGTACGTCACATTGAAGTTCGAATTTATCCACGCTTTCCCAAAAGAAAACATTTGACAAGCGTGTGTCATTACCCTATTCAAATTCTGTTCGTACATGCAAATTTACCTAACTGGCGGCCAAAAATGGAACTAACTTCGCTGGCTTAGATAATCATTACTTTTTCTTCCGCGCTGCGCGTGCAGCGCCCTCCTTTTAATAGCATAGTAAAGCTTGAAAGAAAGTTTGTTGTACTACCGTTGTTGGTTTCATGGAGTATTTAAGACGTGTTGACACGTAAATTGTATTAACCATGTCGGTTCCATAATGTTTTAAACCTTTAAAATTACCTAAAGGCACTGAATAATGTAACTGGCCCAACAGTTACCTTCGGTTTCCATGCTAATTGTATTATTTACGTGCATTCTGAGGCGTGGAACGAAATTTTACCATTTATATGTTTATTATACAGATGTTTTATTGTAATGATTTGTATCTTGTCTTGAACAGTTAGGTGACACGAAGTTTATTGGTCAATTAAATGCAGCAGCATTAATTTACAGGTATCTCTTTTATCAATGTCATCAATGTTCCAAATTCTCGAAGTGGGAATGAGTTTATAGGTTGAGAAATGTTAAGATGTGTGCGTTTGTGCCAATAAAATATCATGAAGCTCTTATGGATATTGACGAGACCGCTGGTCTAGTGGTCAGTATACCGGACTGCTAAGCTAGAGGTCGCGGGTTCGATCCCCGCCGAGGCAAACATTTATGTGACAAACATGTTTGTCTTGTGTCTGGGTGTTTGGTATGTATTATAAAAAGTATATAAGTATTGTATCAGCTGCTGGTTCCTATAGTACAAGCTTTGCTTAGTTTGGGGCTAGATGGCGCTGTGTGATAAAGTCCAAGCATTATATTATTATATATAAAAGTAGCGATCAGATATTAGGCAGGTACTGTCAGATTCACAATACTATATTCTATTGACTGCTTATTGTGTCAACTGTCTACCAAGATCTCAACACATTTTTTTTGAATCCATTAAATAATTATTTTTGAAACTTTTTTATTTGTTTACCAGAATGTATTTTAAATATAGGTATAAGTTAAATACCTACAAATCACAAATAAATTATACATAAAAAACTTCCTCTTGAATCACTCTATCCATTAAAAAAAACACATCATAATCCGTTGCGTAGTTTGAAAGATCTGAACATACATAGGGACAGACAGACAGACAGCTGGAAGCGGCTTTGTTTTTTACTATGTAGTGATTCGATACTAAAGCTGTAAAGAGATAAAAATCTCTGAAACTACAGACTCTAATTTATTTATTTTGCTATTTAAATGCTGCGATATTCCCCAGTAATGTGTTATACATCGCTACGAGAGCCAAGTCTGGGTAACAGCTAGTATTTCTATAAATTTGCTAGTTCAACCTGGGCAATACATTTTACATAATCATCTTTATTTTGTCTTAGTAAATTCCGTATAATGTTAGCATAACACCAGATCTGAATATTTTGCAGGTAATCCTTTCCTATGCTGCCTTTCCAATACCAGAGTTTATGAGAAATAATCTAGCTATTAAACCAATGTTGTCTAAACCTGAAAGCTTCTCAACGCTTCGATAGAAGTTAACATTATTATCGACCCATGTACAGTTTGACTATAAATCCTTTGTAGGGTAGAAGTTAAGTGGTATAGATAGCCCCATCAGTTAAGATTATTAAAGATAATGGTCAGTATTAAGTACAGTTACTTGGTCGACAGGTGGTCAACAGGCTAGGGCTTAGAATCTGTTTTCATCCAAGTGCCTTGTTGGTGGCCGTGTGATATGAAGCGTTGTCTGCTAGTCTCGCGACGAAAGTTTGAATCACACAGGTCTGACCATTGACTTTTCTTTGTCACACCACGAACTTTACGGTGAAGGAAACCGCGTGAAGAAATCTGAATATGTAGAAGAAATTCAAGCACATTATGTAGTCCGTGAGACGGTCCGTCACGTTGGTATCAAATTATCGTCAACATTTAGTTTACGAGGAATAATTTGAAATTGTTATTCTATCCTCAACCATCTGATAATTGCGAGACTAACTTGCTTATGGTAAATTTTACAATTGTTTGATTGTAAATTGTGCGAGTCTCTCCACAATTATTTTGCAGTTGAATTAATCTATTTAATATTGACTTTAATGTATATATCACGTGATCCTCTACGAAATTCGCTAAGATGGTTATCAGTGTAAATATTGTTTAATGCAAGATGTTAATAATATTAGGGTCGGCATCGCACGAGTGATACCCCTGGTGTTTTTGCAAGTGTCCATAGGCTACGCTGACCACTTAACATCAGGTGGGCCGTATGCTTGTTTTACAGCTTAGTGGTATAAAAAAACATTTGCACGCGTTCGGTCGTCCCCACTATTTGCTAATCTCACTGCTGTTCTTGCTCATATTAATTTCGATTGGTTTTGAATCAGTTTTCAATTAAGCTTTCTTCTAGCGGATTAGCGATCACGCTAGTTCTAACTCACTTCGCCTTACAAATCCTCAGTAACAGAAACGTTTGACTTTACTAACCTATTCACCTCGTACAAGAACAACTTTCCCGCGTGGCGTGGGGAATTTCACACAGATCGGCGATTGTCCCGTGGCCGTTACCAAGTACAATTTGCAAGACATTTCACATTGACCGATAGCCAAAGGCCGTGCCAGCTATCTCCTAACATCACCCAACACTAACTGATGGCCGACTATTAAGGTAAGGGCTTCGCTGAATCTCGTATTGACAAAGCGTGCGAATGTAGCCTCTGATGTCGTGATATCATTTGCCTTGTAGTAAAGTTAATCTTATAATTTATTGTAAGGTAATTTTAAAATCATTTGTATAAATAAGCATTTGTGACCTAGAGCTTTTTTTAGAGCATGGAGTCAAATAGCTGGTTTTTTATTCGTCGTAGTCCTCTATTGGGAGACATGCATTCGGCATATGGATTATTGAAACTTAAATGTTGGATACGGTTGTTTTATTTATTTCAAACGTAATGCACAATCAAAGAATGGTGGACTTAATGATAAAGCTTTTATCCATTACTCTGTGTCAATCAGCACGATCGTTTTAGTTGAGTACTATACATTTCAGTTTTAGAAACCTTCTAACACATGCCGCTATTAACTTAACACTCGATGGAAGTGGGACATGGGCTGTGTGTTGCTAAATTAGACGTATTAACAGAATTATGTTGCTGCGGTTATCAATCCAAGGAAACTGGGATAAGCGGAAGCTGTGTGTCTAGAGAGTCGAGAGAAATGTGCAAAGTAATTGGGATTTCCTATACCTAGCTAGTTGACTCGCTTCAGAAGTAGGTGGTAACGGTAAGTGTAATTTGAAGATTTTGAAGCTGAATGAAACTTTACTAATAAGTAATCCGTATCCGTATTCTGCATGAAAATTTCAATCACAATGAAGTCATGTTTAATTGCGGTTTTGGTTATTAATGTCAGATTTTTCGCTTTTAATCTTAAAATTACGTCATTATGATTGAAATGCGTTTGAAATTTTCATACGGAATAGTGGGGCCAATCGACACCGGCAGTTGTATTATATTCTTTCATTAAAGCAATGAGACATGGATGATATGATTGCCCTGAAAGCACCAGATTTTAAAAGCCATGTCAGAACTTTTTGCTTTACAACTACTCTACAAAAGGGATTAAACCTTTTGTATAATTCATAGTTCATGATATGATTCATTTATCAAATTACGATCGCTTGGAATTCATGGAATTGGTTACAGCGTTACTATTAGTAGTAGTTGGTATAATATGTCATATTAACGTTGGGTTTTGTGATTAAGTAAATAAGCTTGGACATTGATGATCGTTTGATAAATGTACGTATATGCTATCACGTCCACCATCACACATCCTGCTGCCCTCACCTTACATTCTCCTCTAAGCATTACCTAGGGCGTTAGTATCCGAGCCGCTATCGGTCGCCCTTGGATCGACCATTCGACACGCGTTTTCCTAACAGCCTGTTTTGACCTCTTCACATTTACTGTTCTAACAGTAAAGTTCTAGGAAATTATTGGTTAACAAACAGAGATAAATCATTTATTGGTCTAGTTGCATAGAAGATTGCGGCTTACGTGTAATATAGTGGTAGGCCTCGTCATGAAAATGAATTTCTTCATAAAAAAAGATCTTCCAAAAGAAAAGCCCACAGAAATTAATCTTTCGGTTTTTTATACACGTTACAATATTTGCTTACTACGTTTTTCTCTGTCACGCTTGTGAGTCATTTTAAGTATACGATAAATATAGATCCTCTGCCATCGAAAAGATTCGATTAATTTTTGTGTTCTAGTTTCGGCAGGGTCATAAACTTTAACCCTATAATCAGAATTTAGAATGTAAGCCTTATTTGAATTATGATTATACTTATCTAGATTTAACATTCAGACTTGAACCGTAATCATACAATCAGACTTTCAAAACTGTGACGTGAGGAAGAAGCAATAAACATTAAATATTTCAAAGCAGATCGGAGATTATTTAGTAAACATTCTCGCCCAGTTAACGATAATGAATCTTGATTCGCAATTGAGTGAAGGAATTTGCGACATCAGCGATGGTACAATTTGATACCATTCTGAGATGCAGATTCAAGAACAATATTTGCGCATTCCCAATATTGTCTGTTACTATCTGCATTCCTTGTCTAAATTTAAGTATTCTATCTTTATTCCATCGCTAGAGCCGGAGAAACATAATAAATTCAGTAGTATGCACTTACTCTGTATTTAATGTATCAATCTATTCATATCCATAATTAATATCTACATTCCGAAGACTCGTTTGAACTGTCCTTTTTGTGTAGAGTACACATAGAATATTCTAAACCTGGAGCCCACCCCATGTACTAAAGTAATGCTATTTTCTATTATAACTTACACCTTACTATACTAGATATACAGTATTTGCAGATCTAGATTCGAGTACAATTCATTGGAATGTGTGAAATTGCCAACATTGATGCCTATATTACATAGGGAATTAAGTTGCATCTTTGATCGTTGAAATAGAATACTGGAATTATACGCGGGGTTTGTCTATGAAATCGAACTCTTGCTAAAGTCCGCATCTACATCAAGGCAAACTATTGTTAAAACCCTTTAGATATTATGATACCATATGTATCTATCCTATATATGTTTCCTTTAGATATGATGATACTATATGTATCTACTATCTATCCCATAGGCATATGTTAGGCAATCTGGACAAATCGTATCGGTTCTCATAGAACTCTCCTGTGTTTTGTAGTAATCGTTTGTTTAGAATTGATGTGATTACATTGTACTTGCCAATTGTATTGTAGTTACCAATTCTTGATACGACATAGAATTATATCGGTGCGAACCAATGTTCAGATTTGCTTAGGTTTCCTTTAGGATAGTAAATTGTAACGAATGGAAAGAGGAAATTCCGCACTCGCACACATAAAATTATGGCCCTAGCCCGAGGATAATTTTATGTGAATTAAATGTTTGTCACTCTAAAATAAACTATCTAAGATTACATACATTCTAATCCTCGACATTTAGTAATTTAGCACGCCTGTGTCAACTAACTGGCCAATTTACTTTATAGTCTATTAATCGAGCCATCGCGGGAACTGGATATACTAAACGTTTCGTGTTTATTGCCAGGCTACAGTCACGCTATGTCCCTCGGAAACTACTAGTTTTAAGCTGTGCACAGATTATTTTATACCAATTGAGGATTATTTTATTTGTTTTTACCCCCAACAAAATCGAATGTCAAGGAAATTATTGTTACGTCAAAGTAATTGTAATAACATAACAAATACAATTTATCCTTTGACTTCTTGCGAAACGTGTTATGACTTCCTCAACTTAAATTGATAGACCCAGCGCAGCCGTCCCTTGGCCCTAAAGATTATCATCTAACTAATCTCTTCCTTAAATGTTTGTTGGCGTTGCTGACTGCTGAGTACCTTACACGTCACACATTTCTATTCTTAAAAAGCAAGGGCGTCCCGTAAGAACTGTTTCTTCATTGTCCCATAAGCTTAGAAAGTGAAATCGTAACTAATGAACTAACGGAGCGGACCTCATACGAAACAACATACATTTGGAATGTTATTTATGAAAAGTACTACGGAACCTTCCAGTCTACGTTAATATTCTTCGGGTGTATATAAAGCTTCGGGTGTTTTGGTAATATAGGCTGGCATGGAAACGCGTTTGTGATACTTCTGGTATTGCAGAGGTCCGCATCCTTAGATTACGGTAACCGCTCATCATAAATTTGGCCACTTTTTATAGTATAAAAAAAAGAAAACTAATTATATTAAGGGTTCTAATTTATTGCAATAAGCAATGCTTTATCGTGCTTGGTTGAGAACTCATTAAGGATACTGAAATAGTAATTATTAAAATGATATACATTGCGTTTTCTCAAATATATTTTAAACCTATGTTCACCAGAAAACCGGCAGTGTAACGTGTACGTGGCAGTTTATTTTGAATTTCTTGTCCATAACTTTACCAGGGAGGAATAACTTGGCGGTAGATTAATAAAACATTTTAAAGGATGTCCTAAAATACCCGTTTTGTTGGCACTGTGCCAAGGTACGGTCATAGCTTGGATTAGAATGGAAATGGCGACCGAGAGAACCTTTTGGAGATTGTTTTAGTCGTATATTTTTGCCATCTGGCTTGTTTTGTAATGTCAACAGAGAAATGGTAGAGGCCGCGACTTTTTTATAGTTATAAAAGGTTAATGAAGCTATTGATATTAGACAATGTGTCTATTAAATAAAACGGTACCTATTAGGTCTACGTAATGCTCAAAATAGTGGTGATGTAAGCAGAATGTAATTTATTATATAATTTTAATCCTTTGATAGAAAGAACAACTTCTAAGCTATTTCAAAAAATCTGAAATACGTCTGAATTCCTAACTGCAATCTTGACGAACGAGATTTCGAAAGCCGCTGTAGTTTGTCATCTCGCATCAAAACGCATAGAAGACGTTCTTTCGTTCGACGGTTCGGAGATTATATTAAGTTTACCTATTTAATTTCCATAATTCGCTGATATATTATCGTAGAATTCACCTTTTTACACATATAATATCATTGGAAGTATTCCAAGCAACTTTTTTGTATTCAGTGAAATATGATACTTACATTTATGGATAGTTTTTAAATTGAAAACGGGGACGTTAATTATATATAGATGTGCCAACACCTAGATAGACTATTCATTGCATCCAAAGCCCTTAAATAATTTAGAGTTCAAACTATCTAGTAAAGGTCAAGTACCTTTGTAACGAATTATTGATTGTTCACGTGCGTCTAAGATCGTTTTACGGTTATGAATAATGAATGTATTTTAATCAAATCTGAGTGTTTGCTACTGGGTCGTAATGGCGCAGTCTCGTATAGGATTGTGTCGTGAATTGGTAATGCGTGTTGGAGTTCTCATAAGTCGCATAGCGGTAGACTTTATGTGTAGTATGAGCATATAGAAAAGAAAATGTATTATACACAAAAAAGTATTATAAAAAAAAATTATAATGATAATTTATTTGCTTACAGGTACATGAGTTGCATCCCGGCGCGATCCAATGGATTGATTAACTAAGGTATGATACTGAAATTAATAGTTATCATGCTATTAAATCTAAAAGGAGACATGTACATTGCGTACCAATGTATAAAAAAGCGCTATGAACTGTTTGAGTTTATTTTGTAATCATTTGTTGGTATATGATGATTTTGGTCAATGGATTTTAGCAAAATGAACCACAATATAGTGGGATTCGATCTAGCAAGTCGACTTTAAATAATTCTCACCTTTACATACCATCCTCTAAGATGGTGCATAGTTAGTGACTTCTGTGCGTCATGTTCCATGGGAGATGACAAATAACAGTGGCATTTGACGACTCACTTATCAAAAATCCTAAACCGAAATCGGTTGCAAATTTTTACAGACAAGCATTGCAGTTGTTTCCATTAACGCAAAAGCAAAGTGAACATTAGCAATAGCAACCCAACCAATGATAAATATATAACAATAATAATATAATAATAAATATATAAATAAACCAGTGATAAAGTTACAAATAAGGTGAGAACAGTAAGTAGTGAGCCGTGTATAAATACATAGTTTTGCCCATGGTTCACTGCGCCCAGCGCTGAACAAGCTAACTCATTTTACGCTTGAAATATTGTGGGCTTGTCGTTTGCCTTACCATTTGTCGAGAAAATTTTAAATGCTTTTTAAAACATTCCAGCGGGTTTAAAAATAATTAAGATCACTATTAAACTTTCTTCGGTGGTAGACCTACGACTACAGGTCACACTGTATATTTATTTTGCTAACTATTCTAGCCTAGTGTTTACATCTATTAAGACTGATGCGAATTTGCGCCCGATATAACTATTAACTATGTATAATAGACTAGCGGTTTGGTTTGACCATTGATAACATAAACCGACCACGCAGAATATAGACGATGCACGAAGTGAATGGTGTACTTCAAGATGTGTGGACTGCGGTCAACTATTAAAAATATCCGAAAATGAGTATAATTTCAGCACAAATACAGTTACTTAAACTAAATGTCAGGAAGTGTTATCGCCATATTGTTCAGTGTTTGAAGACACAGGAATGCTTTTAAAGATAATTCTCTTTATTTAAATAGTGGATGTTGTTTTGAGAAAGAAATCTTATAAATACACACCCAATTCTTGCCCAAAGTGCAAACCAGGTTAAGTGGTAATCGAAAATCTACCGGTAGGTACATAAGGCACGAGAGTCCTCTCAAAATTATGTGGTCCATGATTTGTTTCTATGTATTGGGACGATCCCTTTATTTGTAGAAAATCCTTGCCTATAAAAATAGGTACTAAGTATATACTCGAAGAGGTTTAATATTTTTTCAAAGTAAATCATTTCATCTCTTATTACTGACACTACAATATCAATACATTTTATACATGAGCTTTATTCATGTGAACCTGCGAACATTTTGTGATCAATTTAATGATCTAAAAGGTTTATGCCTTACTCACTGGTTCCCAATTAGCGACGGTTTAGTGGCTGTATTATTAGTAGAGCAATAGAAACAATCAGATCGAGGATATGGCCTTGTGGGACTCCCAGCGGTCAATGACCCAGGCCAAATAAAGACAAATTCCTAACGCCACGCGTAACAAATATAGCTTGAGTAAATATGCCACAAATACTTGTAGTACTTGTAGTACCTACAATATTTTATTAATTAGTCATTGTATTTAAGTCGGTTACACGTAGTAACATCGCAACTACGGTGTTTGAGCGCGTGATCGTGGCAATGTTTGAAATATTAATTTCGTAAGAGGATTACGCCTACCTACATTCTTGTCCTTTTTTAGATTGATCTAATATTTATTTCTCTGTACTAATAATAACTATACGTAGTGCAGCAGGCGAGTGCCATTGCTGGACCACTAACGAAACAGCCTTAAAAATAAATCTGAGTTCTAATGATAATTTACTTGGTCTTGAACAACTTAATCTCAATAATACAAATTACAGTCGGTAACATGCAAAGGCTTTAATAATATAATTAAATAGATACAATAGAGAAGCACAAAGCTCAATTATGCTGCGTACCGGTTATCCAAACAAGAGAGCAATGAATATGTATGTACGCTGCTTCCGTAGGTGTCCGATTATGATGTAACTGTGGAGCTGTATAAAGCCAGTGCGGATCTTGGGGCAAAGATTATGGGTTCAGAAGCATTTTAGGATAAGCCAAATGTCCTATGATTATAACGTCAAATGGTCGGTACTTAATCGCACAGTAAATCTGGCATTCTTTTGAAATTTTTCTCAAGAAATTTCTCAAATTGTACTAGATTTTTTTTTGATCCGATGCTTTTTAGTAGTAGGTTGTGATCACTACAATTAGTCATGGCTGTTTTTATCGCAATTCAAGAAATATGTGGGTTAGATGCCTTCTGTTTCAAAATTATAATTAAACTGATGTTAATATTAGTTCTGCTCGCTCGTGTTCCAGCTGATTAATTAATGCTTTATTACATTAAAATTCTAAATAGTTTCTCTTCTATTAAAATTCACCGTTCTTATATTGTTATCTGCATGTACGAGCAGTTCTAAAATGTCAGGCAATGGCTTAATCTCAGATGAAAAAATAAAATTCAACTTGAGCACGATCTTCCTGATTTCTTCTTTTCTTTAACTCCCCCATAGAATAATTTCCGATTACAATCAAATGATCTATCTGTTCTATATAATCTTTAACGAGACCACTTTGAACTATAACACTCATTGTGCGTGGGTGCGTCAGTTGGCTGCAACTGCAACGTAACTGTCGTCTAGTAGGCGATGACTCTCATACTCGCCCGTTATGTCAGCTGCATGTTACATATGTACTGTAAGAGCCATTGTTAGTTACACGAGTCTTGATTTGAACTTGTCTACTTCTTTGGAATCATTATTTTTATCAAAAATGTTGACAGCTACAATTGCGGACAATGTTTTCGCTTTAATGGGGTTATTTTGGTGACTCTGGATGAAAAAAAAATACAACACTATATTTACTGATTAGATTTATAATGTTTTTTTGTCAATATTCTTTATTTACTACTAGGTGACGTTTCTATCGTAAGTAGTGCGCCTGAAGATTGGAGTCATGCGTCCTCATGCATTAGCTGCAGTTCCGACCAGGAACTTAAATCGTAGTCTCCGTGTCCCACGTTACCTCGTAATGCGTAGGTCATAAATCTTCTCTGTAATTAAACCTCCTTTAAATAGTAACACCTAACACAGTAGTGTATGCACATTACGCTACTGGTTGATGATAGAATATCTGCCACTGCGGTACAGTGGTGGTACCTAATTACCTATGCCCACCTAACATGTGTGTATCTCTTGCAATAAGAGTTCCACTACCTAGTAAACATGCCAAAAATACTCCGAAATCGAGTATACCCACTGCTTTTAGTTTAATTTTAATTTTCGTTCACACATTGACGTACAGAGATAAAATTATCGCCATAAATATATTTATATTATCTTTTCAGAACTTAATCTGGCGAAATTAATAAAAGCAGGTGACGTCAATCGCGGGAACGCTATCAATATGCATGTTGTAGTGAACATAATCTTAGTTTATAAAGAAAATATTTTCGTCAAACGCATCATCGAAATTCATACCGCAAACCAAGGAAACGCAGTCTTAAAAAACTTCAAAGATCTATGAAATATGTGTTAACATATAAATCAATTTATTATTTTTCATTTGTTTAGGACGTAAAGTGAATACAGGGACGAGTCGGGGTGCTTTTGGGACCGAGGGACAGAGGAACGGAACGGTACTATTCTACATAAAGTATGGATGTGTTAGTCTCCAGTTAATATCGTGATTATTACTTCCTTTTACAATTCCTACTAGCATCGCCTATTGCTCAAGAATAGGTTTATAAAACGCATGAGTTAAAACTTTTTCTTTTTAATGGCGTATTTCAATTTAAGTTACATAACACAAAAATCTCTCCAGCCCACCATTTTACTGGATAACTCCATATTTTATGTATCTTTGTGAATGTTATGGAGACATCATGCCTCATTTGTGACTCCCACTTGTGCTGTCGTACGGAACTAACGCGTCTTTAATGGACATTCTAAATGTATTAAAGATTCCATGTCATAGTACTACTTCATGTTTTATGTTGGAAATTTGTCGTCTAACTATTTAATATTTAATAATAATGCTTGGACGTTATCACACAACGCCATCTGGCTCCAAACTAAGCAAAGCTTATTCTATGGGAACCAGCAGCTGATATAATACTTATATACTTTTTTTTTTGTAAATACATACTTATATTACATACCAAACACCCAGACGCAGACAAACATGTTTGTCACATAAATGTTTCCTCGGCGGGAATCGAACCCGCGACCTCTAATTTAGCAGTCCGGTATACAAACCACAAGACCAGCGGTCTCGTCTATCCCCAGTCCATGCTATCAGCTATCACTTACCTGCACTGAAAAATACCACACGGAGATTCTTTTAAAGTTCGACTAGAAGTCTAAAATACTTCTTTCTCATCTTTATAAACCTCTTTTATTAACTGTAACTCACCGGTCCTTAGCCGGTTTATATGGAATGGCGCCGTTATCGTGAGCGTCACCTCCACATAGACTTGAGATAATAAGATCTACCTCAAACAGCATAAAGTTGATATTTAGGTATATCAAGAAAAACTGACATTGCCGACTTACGAGTAGCCGTAGACGGTTAAGTTTACGATGATGATCAATCACCGCCAACATCGGATACTTTGCAACCATATCTTTGCTCGACGAAAAACGATTTCATATCAACCACTGCATGGAATGTAAAAGATATAATAGATAAATATACGTTTAATTCATTCCAAGGCTTATAGTCACTTAGTCAATTGCGTTTTTTTAAACATAAACTCTTCTTGTTTCATTAATAAAGTATTTTTTTCACCCCAGGTAAGTGATTTAAGTTTAAATGTCATGGAATAACGTCAGTAACAGTCTCTCATATTAAAATTATCAACATAGGCACTCGAGTTTCGAAATTATAATATTAGAACAGGTTATTTATCCTAAATTAAATATTTGGGTGTATTAAGGACATCTCATAATAATTTAAACTGACCCCCAGTGAGAGTATCATATGTTTACAAGTGACAGTGTGATTATACATTGATGGATAAATGCACAGACCTAGGATTTTTTTGATAAATGATTATACATTGATAGCTAAATACTGCGTTACATAATTACAACGATCGCCAAAAAAATCGTCACTAACTCGGATCAAACCCGCGATCCTAACAGAACGGGGCCATGAAAAGGAACCATACATTTCAGTCAAACCATTCTCAAACTGTTCTGAATGTTTGTATGAAGTTAAAGCTAATAAAATGATAATTCCACATCTCGTGATCAAAACATTAGTGCTATACCATCGCATCAGCAAACGCCATACAAAAACGGCAGGAAATCGTCTGCAACATTCACGCCCGGCGCAAGAACTGAGATTACTTTAGTTTTTCCATCGGATCATTGTCAGCATGATTGAAAATTGAAAGCGTAGTAATGCCACATACTTAGCTATGTACATACATTTACTTACATAAAATTTTTCTCACGATCCTTCTCTTAACCAAAAACAACATTAATGTAACTAATTTGGCAATAAAACATCCGTTCTGCCTGATGTTGGAGAATCTAGGGCTATCACTCAAGTGTCAGTGAGCAGGTGATAACCCTGAGTATTGCGGTGGTCGGCAATAGATCTAGAAAAAAAAGAGCTTGATCTAGCCAGAACACGAGATATAGTTAGATTGTATTTAATTATAATCTTACTATCGTTGAGAAAATTATCGCTTCGAAAAATTCAAAGGCATATTTCAGAGGCATACACATACCTACATACAATGATATTTTCTTATTATCTACCAACACGTTTCTGCATCGAATGTACCACGCCAACGAACTCCGAGACGCCACTGGCACAGAAATAAACCTCATTTTGATGCAACTATCAATTAATTTTTCATTTTACATCGCAAATGATAATTTCAAATCGGTATCCAATCCACGCAGCTTGCATATAAATGGCTTGGTTCAAAACCGGCATTGGCTGATTAATGAATGGTGCATTATGCAAATTTCATACAGCCTGGTTCTATCCACATTCTTGGCTAGATCGGGGTATCGGAGCGTGGATGCAGTTGACAGCATCACTTATCTAGTTATTGGACCAAATATGCGTAAAATTTTAATACTTGATTACGGTACAGACTTTGCAATCCACCATTAAAATTATACGCATATTTGCACTACTATTTAAATTTAGTGCTTGCATTTAAATTGCAACTGAATATGATGGAATCTATCCGTTTAACAATATTTTAAGCGAGACTAATGCTGTTATAAAAGACAATGAAACCCCAATAGGTGATAGGTTTTGAATAGAAATAGAGAATATTTTATTGTGTAAAAAGCCAAATGTTACAAACAAGTTGTTGGAGCACCCTTTTAATTATCATGAGACACCTGTGACAGAGTACTTAAATGTTTTTTTTTTTATCAAACTTTCCCGATTTTAGCGCATATTAATAACTTTGTGTGACGTGTCTTATACTTTGCAAAATCGAGCTTCAGAATACATAAAATTAGATATTCTAACCATTGAGCCAAAGACACAAATATGTATGAATGAAATAATTTACATGAAATACGTGGCATCAATTTGTAACGTGAGATTATATGACCAGAGCATAAAAGCACATGGTCATATGTTACCATGAATTTTCAATCAGATACAAATATAATTTGATCCGTGAAAGTAGCTAAATGGTAACCATTGAACAGTAGTGCATTTGAAAAGGGCTTGTCCCACGCTGTTTCGATATGGTCAACGCGGTGCTGACAGCCTTGGGAGAAATTGTACTTATTTGATAAACATTCGCTTTCAACGATTGTGAAGTCGGTTTTCTATTTGTTGCTTTTATAAGTATCCATAAGCGATACTCAGGTCGCGAGACTCCTGGTATAAAAAAAAATTCTATAGGATAAATCCCATAAGAATCTTCAAAATAAAGGAATGGGTCCCGAAAGGCATCTGGGGTGATAATATGTATGTATTTAATATTTATCTTCATAATGGTGCCAATCCTGTTGTTCAAAATTACTAAATATAACTAATTTGACAAATCTAAAAATATTGCGATCCTTATTTAACCCCGCATATGAGAAAATGATAGCAAGACTTTTAGACCTGTCAAATTAGTTAAGTTTAGTAATTTTGAACAACAGAATCGACACCAATAACATTTTTTTTTTATAATACTCTTAGCTATTGACGAACTCAAGCGTAATCACCAAATAAACGTACACACAATACAATACACATATTTATTTGACAATTAAATTAAAACGATACACTCATTACGTTAATATGTAAAAAATCTTAAAGTTATTTAGCGACCTTACATAATTCGTCACCAGTAGTCACATCACAACCAAAAACCAACCCACTTATTCTAGAAATTACCTACTTTCGTGACCAAAAAACGCCCACGGTTACCTTGACCGAGTGTTTTTAGAAAGGTTCAAATGTCTTCAGTCAAAATGGTCGTTGAAGGCTGCAGCTTCAATTGATGGTACATTATATCGAATATACAATTCAGTAACGGCTTACTCGAAGCATTCGATACTTTACGCAACTCTAATGATGCGACAGCAACTGGAGCGTGTAATGGTGGTGACATCACTACGTATCGACGATTTTTTGGCGATTAGTCGATGGAAGAGTTGACGAGAAAATCAGTAGTTCACAGATTGCTTGAATGCTTGAATAAAGCTAATAAGACATTCAGATACTTTCTCTTGTTGCGTTTTGATACATACCGGAAAACTCACTCTCAGATAGCTGCTGAGTGTCCAATAGTATGCTCCTATTATATTAATATGTTTATTACCAGGCATCGAAGACTGGTAAATAAGAATCACCGACACAGATCCAAATCTGCGACCAAGCAGTAAGGTTTAACATGATGGGCACTTAACACCGTAGCTTAAGAAATGACTGGTCATAGTGGTCATGCCCTATGACCACCTATGACAGTGCAGTGAATGAATTTGTCAGTTGATTACAGACTTGATACTGCCAAGTTGGTACCTACAGGAAGCTATTTCCTAATAAATCGAGCATGTATAGGATTTTAAGGTCCTGGAGATGGCATTGCAATACTGCTCTTGAACTCATTGCTTTACGGTTTACACCATTAAAGTCAACTGCCCTAGCAGAAGCACTTTTCACGGCCCTTTGTGTAATATTATTCTTGGCTAAGTAAAAAAAGGAATGTATCTTGTAGATCTCTTGTCTGAACCAACTCAACTCTTGCAATCAATATGAAACATATCCATACTGCTAGGAACGAAAAAAGAAAGCCGACCACCATAACGAGAGAACGTTTATGGCTTAAACGCCAAGATACCCATCACATCGGCGTGTATCGCACTTTAATGCCAGACACACACACTTCGTGATCTACCTTCAACAATCGCTTTCTCAAATGTCTAGATTTAACAGAGAAACAACGGTTTTGTCATGTTACCCTAGGGCTGTTAATTATTATGGTTTTCATGTCATCAGATATGCTCATATTCTGAATATTATCTAAATAAATTGATATTGGTGCCAATTATGTTGTACAAAATCACTATTATTTAACCCCCACATGAGAAAGGGATTGCAAGACTTTAAGAACTGTCAAATTAGTTTATTTTTGTACAACAGAATTGGCAACATTATCTAAATAAAGATTCCTGATTTGGTAGTGCATATCCATTTAACAATGAGATATCTCTAAATCCAAAGTGCAATTTAATAACATTTTATTAAGAAAACATCTGTTTTTGTTGTCATCGTCGACTGCACTACATAACAATACGGCTATTGGACGAATACTGAAATGCCAGTCAAATCTGATGCCACATAAATTTTGAATGACTTCCGATTTCAAATTCACAGTTACGAGGATCTTCAAATTTGAATGTCGTTTCATTATTCGGCCGTTAGTTTCATAGAATATATTTAGATTATTTTCTAGGATTTGCCAACCCTAGGCTAAGGAGTTCGGTTCCGATTTGTTGATGGCGAAGTAATGTGAGAGCTTCATCGTTCACGATCCGGATGACCATCTACGGATTAAAGTCTACACGATGTCTTTAAACGAACAAGTGTTGTGTTACAAATAATGCTGCGTATAAATCATTCACAGCTGGGTGATATATTCACATTTTAAAAGACTTTTTATGATAGCCACTTGCATTACCTTAATGTCAAAGCATCACTAGATTTAAATGTTGCAAATAAGCGAAATGAAAGATAAACAGTTTTGGGAATAAAACAATCCGGTAAATACATTCAGAATTTAAAATTTGCAAGGTAAGTTGCAATGATTTTCATAAAAACAATAGTCATAAGTTACCAACTTATATAATAAGCGAAACACATTACATTACATATTATTGTTCAAACAAGGATATTATACAAATCTTACATTGTCAGATCGAGATCGTTGATAAGCTGAAGGAAATCAAAACTGGTCCTATAATGCAATCAAAGACACTTTCGTCGCCTACGCGTATTGTCTTGTGACTTATGTCGTTCACGGCGCAAACGCAGGTACTTCGTCAAATGAACACTTTCTCGAACAAATTACTGCTAGAAGACCACCCGGATGACGTGATATGAAACGGTGAAATGCTTTGACGGCTACGAATTGATAAACAGCCTATAGTGGATATAGGACTGCAAATTATAAACATAATTTAATAATAACTCAAGTGTATGATATTCATTTCAAAGTAATATATATATTTGAATAGTTTTCTTGAATGGCTTAAAAAATTGCTGAATGGATGAATGGACCTTTATTGACTTTTAAAACTTACGATTTTGACGATGCTTTTGATGTTGTGTTATGAGAGAATTGAAAGAACACCTCTCGCCGTCAGTGGAAAATTCATCCTCAAATGTTGGACTCGGAACCGACACGGTATCGCACTGTGCGGTTCCAAAGAAGCTTCGTCCCGCGCACGAACAATTTGTGGAATGCCAAGTCATGGTTTTGTCAAAGGAGTACAGCATGGGGTTCTCCAAGAAGGGGGTGAAGAGATTTTTGCAGGGTCGGCATCGCGCGTTTGATACCACAGGCGTTGTAAGCGTCCATAGGCTACGGTAACCGCTCACCATCAGGTGGGTCTAATGCTTGTTTGCCACCTTAGTGATAAAAAAGAGTAAGAGATTGGTATACAATTATACCCTTACGCTTTAGCGCCTGCAGCCAACAACTAATGGTCCGTGCGGGAACGCCTTGCGATTTGTTTATTGCATTCCAAAATTCCATGTTAATAGAGTTGCTAGGTTAACGCTAGTTGTTATGCGTTAATTTTATCGGGTTAGTGGTTTTACTTAGAAGAATTATCAATGCGCGATATATGAGTAAACATGCTACAGAAAGTATCCGATGCGGCCAAAAGTTCACTTGACATTCACAATTCCACACCTGACTCACAAAAAGCACATACTTCAACTAGCTATAAGTACACATTCTGGACACACATTACTGTAATGTAATAGTTGACATTATCAAAGTATGTATCATCTGTGCAAAAACTATCGTTAATTGCCATGAATTTCTTATGTGCATTTCTGTCTCATTATTTATAGCTCACATCACCACATGCCCACCCGTATCAATAATATATTAAAATACCAAGGTATATTTATTGATTTGTTGATGTAAAAATGGGATCGTTAGGAATTTGCGACAGATTTCTGTCGCTATCAATGACGAGCCCTAGTACACACTACAAGAAACAAAATTTTAATTCGCAATCCAATTTTTGATTAGTAAGCTGTCAAACCTTCTAAAGTGACATCTTGTTGCTGCAGTTTGACATTTCGCATCAAATGCTCACGAGTTTGCCTGCTGATATTTTTGAGAACTGCATATCATTATTATGTAGTTGATTTACAAATTATGTAATGTTACTATACGAAGGCGCTGGAAATTGTGTAGCGGATTAGACTATTTTAGTTGATAGCGATTATAAATTTATTTGCGCTTCATTTTCACACCGTGTCTACATTGTGAGCGTTCAGCAGCATAGACAAATTTGTACTATCAAGTAGTCTTTTAGTCGCGCTACTTTGCAGCCTATTAGTAAGGTTCAGTAACGCGCGATAGATAGCCCTTGTGTTGCAAGCGTCCATAGGGTACGGTAACCGCTTACACACCACACAAATATGGTTGGTAATCGCTATTAACGTATAAATAGCATAATACTAGGCTAATAGAAAGGCAGTAAGACAGAAACAAATAAAAAAGGAATTGGACCTGTTACAGTTTTATTATAAGTATAGATAAACATCGCCTTTAGGGAGCGCCGGTTCTTGAGCGGGACTACTACATAATGTGTTGTTAATTTCATGTACCATCTGCTCGGAGGCTGCATGTGTTGGCATTTAGTTGACACCTGTAATGTGACGGTGCAGCGGCAAATGTCACGCCAAGCGTAATGATGGAAGAAAGCTTGTTTTCTCCAGCTTTGCTAATTAGATACGTAATTGTACTGCTAACGATACTTACTATGGAGATGTTAATAAGTTTGAAGTCTGTAAAAACTTGGTCAAAGTTAAGTTATAGCTATTGACTGGTCACTTCACAGAATATGCACCCTTAGGGTGTCAAGGTGATCGTTTTGGCGATGGTACGTGTTGATGAATGTGAAGTAATTTTTGTCAACACTATATTTACACAATTGGATGACTCACTTTTATGGCATTTGTCTCGGCAGCCAACAAACAATGCATAAATCGCGTGACATACAATATTACGGGAACAATAAACACAGTACAGTTATGTTGGCACTTAATTACATGCTGTAATACAACCAAACGATTGTCTTCATTAAGATTTCGCAATGCATCGTTAGAATTGTATAAATCTTCTAATATAAAATTCTCGTGTCACAGTTTTCGTTGCCATACTCCTCCGAAACGGCTTGACCGATTTTGATGAATTTTTTTGTGCCTATCCGGTATCTATGAGAATCGGCCAACATCTATTTTTCATCCCCCTAAATGTTAGGGGTAGTCCACCCCTAAATTTTTTTTTTTTTTAGACCTATTTCAAAAATTCTTTCACCGTTAGAAAGCTACATCATCACTGAGTAACATAGGCTATATATTATACTACCTGCCCGCCCCGGCTTTGCACGGGTAGACAAAATATTTGATATAAAAGTCTACCCGTGCGAAGCCGGGGCGGGCCGCTAGTCTAATATATAAAATTCTCGTGTCACAGTTTTCGTTGCCATACTCCTCCGAAACGGCTTGACCGATTTTGATGAATTTTTTGTGCTTATCCGGTATCTATGAGAATCGGCCAACATCTATTTTTCATCCCCCTAAATGTTAGGGGTAGTCCACCCCTAATTTTTTTTTTTTTAGACCGATTTCAAAAATTCTTTCACCGTTAGAAAGCTACATCATCACTGAGTAACATAGGCTATATATTATACTACCTGCCCGCCCCGGCTTTGCACGGGTAGACAAAATATTTGATATAAAAGTCTACCCGTGCGAAGCCGGGGCGGGCCGCTAGTCTAATATATAAAATTCTCGTGTCACAGTTTTCGTTGCCATACTCCTCCGAAACGGCTTGACCGATTTTGATGAAATTTTTTGTGCTTATCCGGTATCTATGAGAATCGGCCAACATCTATTTTTCATCCCCCTAAATGTTAGGGGTAGTCCAACCCTAAATTTTTTTTTTTTTATACCGATTTCAAAAATTATTTCACTGTTAAAAAGCTACATCATCACTGAGTAACATTGACTATATATTATACTAGCTTCCCGCCCCGGCTTCGCTCGGGTAGACAAAATATTTGATATAAAAGTCTACCCGTGCGAAGCCGGGGCGGGCCGCTAGTCTAATATATAAAATTCTCGTGTCACAGTTTTCGTTGCCATACTCCTCCGAAACGGCTTGACCGATTTTGATGAAATTTTTTGTGCTTATCCGGTATCTATGAGAATCGGCCAACATCTATTTTTCATCCCCATAAATGCAAAAAAAATTGTCCACACGAGCTAAGCCGGGGCGGGCAGCTAGTAATAATATATGTTTCTCTCTATCTCTCTATTAATATCGTCTTCTTTGTATCTATATAATCTATATTGGCATTAAAATAAAATTAAAAGGATAATAAGAAACATGTATTTATAAAATACTGTTTTGTTTTTTTTCATATTTAGTTAAAGCCGTCAATAGCCCCTTGCAAATAATAATTTTGATGCTGCTTATTTTTTTTTTACTTAATACAAAAAACTACTATTTCATGCAATAAATAAGTGTTTGAGCACATTTTGAGAAATTGATAAAACTTACTTTAATTAAATAAATAGCGGTATCTAAGCAATTATAAAAATATTGGTGTCCCATTGCAGTTTGCAGATTTCTCATTCATTATATTCAAATAACTCGTTATTAAAAATATATTTTTATCGTTTACTTACCTACTACCTCTAGAGTAGATAATATACTTCCTACTACTACCTACTAGCCGGTATTACGTAAAATATATCCTTTATCGATAACAGAATGTCATACCTACAAAACAATCTGCAAACATAAACTTTCTTCGGTAAGATAAAACTGTACTACATATCTTATATCTTCTTGAATTAATTTGTACACAAAACTAAATTAACCTTTTACACTCGAACGTAAACTGATCATTCTATTCTCATTCTTATGCCTATTATTATTAAGTATATACAGTTCTTTCGTGCTGACAAAGCTGTCGTTGTTGATGCGGTAGGCTGTCATATTTGCTTATTCGAAATGTCACTTTCAAATCATGTAACTGTCAAAATGGAAAATGATAAACACAATCATTGGAAAGTGTTAATGCGGTATGTAATATCTTCTGACGTAAATCTTGTTTACTTTTGCTAATTTGGGATGCCATTTAAAAAAATATGATAGTTATGAGTCCATCTTCAGAAGGCGTAATCAAATTCATTTGTCACCAATGAGCAATGCAAAAGAAGTTAAACGTTGTAATCAGATTAGATTTAAGCTTCAATATGGTCAATATAATTATGCAAACGGGTGCCAAATTATTATATTTCAAGTAGATCTAAATACATATGGATTAAAAACTTAAAATAAACTAAACTAAGAAGTACAAAACTTACCTACACGTAAAATAAATGTCCCGAACCACTGTCACGGGGAAGTGTGCCAAGAAGGCTGGCGGCATTGCCACGCTGAATTGCAATGCTTAGCCTTTGGGCCAAATATTCGCAAGCCCTCTTGGCACAGGAGGCCTCGCATAAAGGAAGTAGGAAATTGTAGAAGAAATTGACTCTCGTTCATTAGTTAGACTTATAATACCCAAGAAAACCTGTGTCATTCTATGATGATTTCTTGAATAGCCAATATTGTGCTTCCTTCTTCCCTTAGACCTTCATTTAGAAAAGAAATATTTAATATTGCATGTTGTTAATGCCACTTCAACGCATTATGGATTTTTTTTACACGCTCCTAGGCTTGGCTCTAACGGCTGAAGCTGAAAAGACATTCAAGGCTAGGAGCATTGTCAAAATTGTTAAATATAATTTCGCATGTAAAATCGGAGGCACTCAAAATTTATGTGAAAACAGATTTCACCAGCGTTTCAGTATTAAAAAAAACTTGGTTAGAGCTTGACTACTCTGTCTTTCATGTTCTATTTTGTAAATTCTTCCACAATTACAAGAGAATTTCATATTTCCTGATTAAAGTGGTTTGGGGTTTTGTAGTAGACTAAAGGAAGTTAATCATATATTAATTTCACTCCAAGTATGATTAATCTGCAGTGGTTAGACATTCCTTTCTATTATTCTAAGCACGATTTGTCGTTCTTGCTTTTACAACTAAATCCTCGGTTGTCATTTGTGTGTCATGGGTGTCATTGACATATTCAAATGTGGTAATTATAATGCAGATACTTATAGATTGCGAAGTACAAGGGCTTAATTTAATTAGTAGTTAATACTTCAACATTTAATAGGATCCTAATTTAAATATAAATTGCTCTTATTTTGCTAGAAGATTTATAAACAAGTACAAAATTGATTGTATTGCACAACAGCTAAAAACTGAATACGTAGATTTCTGCCGACAGATTTTCAACTTGAGTTGGTTGTCAATGATGGGTACTTGTGACCAAATCCTTAAAGCTTTCAGGATCATTTTTCAAATCCGTTTCCTTTTCCTCTCTGAAATACCTTACATGTTAGCATACCAAACAAGTATTGACAGATTCCTTTGATTTGAGAAAGTGACAGCTCATTATCGCTCTCTCGTCTCACGTCTGTGTTCGTCCTACTATTTTAGGAAAGGAATTCCCCAGCGAGCGGTCTCTTGCCCGTAAGGTATTTGTTGTGGGTAAGGATTCCGTAAATAGAGTATGCTCTTCATGAAACTTCTTAAAGAACTTTGATTTTCACCGCAGGCACTTTATGATAATAAAGGAAAATATATGGATAAAATTTAGACTAACCTATTTCTATTTGGGCCAAAAATATGTTATGGGAAACGGGATGCTTTCGCTTCCAGCATTTTCTTTTTAATTTGACAAGTTGATGCCAGTTTTAGACGCGGAAGACACCGCCTAATTTGTGATGATAAATTTATAGGATGTCGTCACTTCTTAAAAATGACCATTAGTATTTTATATGCATGCTCATTTAGACTACATATCTCTGTGTCCTTAAAACTAACCATTAACTACGGCAATATGATCTTTGATATGAAATATAAATTATTTTAAGATTAAGTGTTTTGACACATGAATTAAGAGTGCTTCGTTTTCATTTTGTAAAATTAAATGTAGCTCACATGTTATAGTTACGTAAGTTCACGACAATGATTAAAATTCTCATCTATACCACGAACGTGTCGAATGCAATTCGCAATATCATTTCACTTCATAAGTTCGTCCATAAATTATTCCAACAAAGGAATTTTGATTGCATAATGAAAGGTTAATCGAATATCACTTTGACCCCTCAAAGGGATGGGTGAACCTAATTTGTTCTACCAAATGCAAACGTCAATCATGCCTTGAAGGAAATTTGGATTGACTGACTCCGGTAGAGTTACATCAGGAAAGCATTATTAAGTTACTATTCCGACTTGGATACATCTGCATGACGCAATGAAAGCATTGTTTTAATGTTCATTTGATCGCTCTAAATTACCAATGGCACATTTATCTCTGTTTGGAATTACGCAACTTTACGAGCCTAAAATTAGATTATGAATCGTAAACTTCATGTTTCGGAAACTAGTTTCCTGTCAGTTTGCCACAGAAGCATTAATATTTTGACTGGATATCTTTAAAAACACTGAATGATTTATTATGATTCAGCTGGTATTTAACGTATTAGGGTTTACTGCGGCGCCAGTGTGGTGGGAACAGACTCTGTGATGTGTTAAGTCCGTGCCAAACTATCGTATTTGGTTGTCTGTTTTATATCTTCCGCATTCTTTAATTGGTTCTATTCTATTTCTGATATACTTTCATTCACAGCTAGCTATGTATTGGGTATTTTAATAAAATCTTTATTGCTTCCTGTAAATTTTGAAAGATATTTTTGTACATTAACCTCTTTGCTTTAGAATGATACTGTATTCGATGATGTATGGCGTCGTGGGATTTTTTTGTTGAACTCCATTTCCTCTTTGCCATAGGTTAATTAATTTTCAAGTAGTAATGGTGTCATTCGTAATTTTATTAGAAAAGTTTCGCTGCGTTCAGTTCTAGAATAACTTTTAATCGTTACCGTACTTACTGTTTCTTTTATAATATTATTATAGAGCTTAATGTCCTTCCAGCGGTCAGTTAGATCTTAAATTTTAGAATCGTTATATTAAGAAACTTAATGTCTGTTACAGAATTTTTTCCCGGATTGTTTTGTGTTCAGTGGTTGTAAAGGGCTCATCAAGTGCCTGTAAAATACAAGGTGAAACAACTCGATGTGGACGCTATTCTACTAGTAATGTTCCCAACGCTGATGGATTTATTGGGTGTTAATTTGTTAAACGTGTTATAGTCTGAGATCCGACCATACATCGACCTTCACCGAGCTGATAATAGAATGAAACTTATTGTATGATACATTTAGTATATTAGAAAGAATATTAAAAATGGGTTGCCCGAAAAAACCCTGGACCGAATATTTTTTTTTTTTTTTTAATAAAAAAAAAATATTAACTGTTACAACATCAAGATAGTATTCCTAGTATATTTATAAATATAATTTTTACATAAAACATTTTAACAAATTTACTTTAATAAATCATTTTTATAAGTTACTGATGCATAAATTACCTGGCAACCCAGTAGTTCGTAAATGACAACCCTACGTCTGCACATTCTATATGTTTTATTCTTTAAGTCTAGTATACAATTTTCTTATTATCTTGATGTTGTAACAGTTAATATATTTTTTTTATTGAAAAAAATATTAAAATATTCGGTCCAGGGTTTTTTCGGGCAACCCATTTTTAATATACTTTCTAATATACTAAATGTATCATACAATAAGTTTCATTCTATTATCAGCTCGGTGAAGGTCGATGTATGGTCGGATCTCAGACTATTAGAGCTAGAACATTGAGAATTAATGTTATGACAATATTTGGTAGGTTATGACAACATTCTGGTGATTTGGGATGTGTTGTAACTTGTTATATTAATGCCATTTTTATTATTTGAGGGAATTGTTGTGTTAGTCTAACACAGTATTTATTTCGTCAGCAATGCTTTATTGCGGTTTATCTGATTGGATGAAGTGTCAAAAGTCTTAGGATAGCTAGTCTATCCCTAAAGAGATATACCTAGATCCTTACAGCTAGACTCTGGTCTATCTCGGGCCTTGGTTTATAGTATTGTAAATAAAGAGAAATAGAATAAGGCCATGACATGAATCCTCAAAATCGTGGTAAAACCGTTTAGCAGTAACAGTGAAATTTATAATCGGTGGTCAAAAAGTGTTGAAGAAGAAACTGATATAATTTTGCCATTTGACATTGATATATTAAACTGGATAGATAGCAGGATTGATGTGTTGTGAAATAGCATCCATTGTGAAACATTTATTTATACCAAACTATTAGAAGCGTTACGTTGTGTTGCATAACAAACCTTTTTCGTCTAGTCAGGTCAACAGGCAACAGTATGCAATATTGGTCACAGAGCCTTATCGCGATTCCGCAAAAGTTGTATCACCCATTTTCCCTAAAACGCTTCGGATGACCACACCACACCACACCAATTTTTATTTAACGAGTATGTGTCCAAATATTTTATTTATAATGCTACTAACCTAGAAACTTCGGTATGCAGGCAAGCATCTACAATTGCCAGACTATTATAACATCCTGTACTTAATTATGCGACGTCTCGTCTTGAACTCTCAAGGATTGCTTTATGTATTCAATTTTACACCTATTTTTAAACAAGAACACGTTTTATGCTTATTTATATTAATATGAAAAATGGATGATGTTCTTAAATAACTAAAACCAAAAAGCCGTGGTGGCCTTGTGGTAGTAGCTACGGCCTGTCATCTGTTGGGCCCAGGTTCGAATCCCAGCCTGTACCAATGAGGTTTTCTAAGCTTAAGTGCAGTGATTAATCACACCATGAGCTTTTAAAAAGAGAGGTAGGGCGATTTGGAATTTCCCTGGCTGACTGACTGGGGACTGTACCTCCACCTCACAGAAGACCGCAGCGAAATAATACTACTTGATGTTAGTGTTGTGTATGTGTTTCTTCGGAAAGTAAAATGCCAGTGCTCCACGAGGATACACTGGGCTAGTAGCAATGCCGCTAGCACAGTGCGTCCACATCAAAAAACATGGTTGGCAACCCGTTATAGGCTACGGTGACTGCTTACCATCAGGTGGGCCGTATGCTTGTGTGCCACATTAGTAGTATAAAAAAAACTAAACTTTTACATGACAGACAGCATCCATTGACAGATATCGCTTGTACTACGATAAAGAGATCTCACTACAGAATAAATAATATGATTTATAATGCTCATGGTCCACCGAGCTCGAACCATTGATCTTCTTCGATTTTAGATCATTTTCTAGTCGTGTGCGGTGGAAAGCTGCCCAACTTGTATTTCAGAATATTTAATAGCTTCCAGTTTGTATGTAGATAAGTAAGACTGTCTTAACTCTGTTAATTATTAGCTATTGTTCTATGAGCTTCATCGTAAGTATTAGCATAATGGTGCATGAGTGTCAATTTTAGAAATTATCCTTCACATCTTTTAACTGTTCTAATTATGAAATGTACATTATTATCAGAAATATTATATATAGGTCTCTTTCGATCGCTTAATTTTTTGATAGATTATTTCCATGTTATGTTATGTGTTACGTCCAAACTCGACTTTATGTCAAAAGTTTGAACACAGTGTGTGATCACAAATCTCTATTATGACTAACGTCATATAATTTGGCGTATATTAGTAAAATAATTTATAACATTAACAAATAAATGTATGTAACGAGAGCCTCGGGGTCTGGACCCTATTTGTAAGTGTAACAGCTAGAAAGTGAAACGGAAGTCGGTTCCGATATGCGCATGATTTGTTTCTGTCATTAAAAGAACTGTTTGAGGTGCGTCTAAATTGAAGAGTGTGGCGTAAGATAAATTTTCATATATAAATCTGACAGATTTTATTTCTCACCTTAATAAGGAATACGCGTAGTTGGAATGCACTTACTGAAGTGGTTCAAATGATTTTTTTTATATCACCAAGATGGCACACAAGCATACGGCCCACCTGATGGTAAGCAGACACCGTAGCCTATTCCATGCTAACAATGAGTTTCCAGCCCTGTTGATGAGGAGTCACCGTGCTAGCAGCATTACTACTAGCCCAGCGTATCCTCGTGGAGCACTGGCAACTTTACTCACCGCAGAAACATAACACTACATCAAAATAGTGTTATTTGACTGCGGTCTTATGTAAGGTGGAGGTACAGTCCCGAGTCGGGCGGCTCCAATATTAATGGGAAAAACAACGGAAGATTCCAATTCGCTCTACCTCTCTTTGAAAATTAATCAATCTGAATATAAAATTAAATAAACTCTTATAAAGTTAATGTTTGGACTTTTCGTATCGTGACATCCAACTTTTTTTATTCTACTAAGTTGGCACACGAGTGTAGGTACGGTCCATGTGATGGTAAGTAGTCACCGTAACATATGACCAGCTTAATATTGAACGTCTGTTATGCTATAATGATAATATTAATCATTTGACATGCTGCTATATCATAAGAAAAGCCGATGTGAATATTTCCTTTGGTTATTACCAGCCCGCATAGTTCAGAACCTTAAAATACTCAACAATGTACAAAGATATAGCTATAAAATTAATTATTATTTTATTTTAACACACAGAATAACTATAGAAAAATATCCCATGTCTGTAACATATTTCAACATTTATCTTGCAACACGTACGCACAGACAGACAATATTACATTCGTCAATTACCCATGCCGCTAAGTGACAACCTTCCGAGGTATTTACCATAACAACCATTCATGCGCTTGCATACGTCCCCGATCCATATGTCATGTTGACATAACTCGTTGTGAGCGAATGTAATGGTAATAGATTACATTACAAAGATCATGACTGTACACCTTATAGCCTGTGTGAGTATTTTAATGTTTTTTTAACTAAACTCAGTATCAATGCTTGTGATGCACTTACAAGACAATTGTAATGTTATCCCGCTAATGTTCGCACCTTTCAGGGAAGACATTTTGCCAGACAGTATAGATTTCATAGGGCGACATTTCACTCTACGTGGGTCACCTCTTTTGTTTTGTTTACATAATTCCATGTTTATACTCAACTTTATCACATACTGTCATTACATACCAAGTAACTATGTAGATAATGGTAGTACGTGTCGCAGTAAATTGTATGGTCATGAATCTAATGTACTTTTTTTAGTTTACGAAACTGTTTGATGATGTCTTTATTGCGTTCTTAGTTTCCGCCTGCGACTTCGTGTGCTTATGAATATAATGGACATGTTACTGATGGATGAAAAGTATACTATGCCCTTCTGGAGGTTTTAAGGTACTTAATAAGTTTTAAGCCATTTAGTCGTGAAAAGATGACAAAGTGATACAGCCACTTTCATATTTCTCATATAAATGTGATTCTGACGCAGATATTATTTTAATCATATCATAGCTGCTGCTTATAGAAAATCATGATATGTAACATTAGAAATCATATTCTATTTGCAATATTTTTTACATGTGATAAGACTTTTTTTATGCCTCAGCTACATGTAAAACTTACAGGTGAGCGAACAGGAACCTGCTAGCTACCATTCTTGTAGGCTTTTTGTACCAATGAATTTACGCATTTGGTAACTTACAAAATATTTATTTAGACTTTTAAATATACACCGAAAATACATTACTTATTTTTTTTCATTAGGGTTAAATATGAAACTGAGATTAAGGACATCAATTGAGCTACTCCTACATGCATCAAACTCCCTTCACCTTACACCTTTCCTCAAGCCGTCGGAGCAGCAACAAGCCGAGGGCTGAGCTCAACTTCATTCTTTCGGTTCCTCCAATACTCTTTAATCTCTTCACAATCTACATCTTTATTTGTAACGCCTTCTTCTTTTTATACATAAGTGTCTAAGATTAGACTAGAGGCTTCATCCGCTAAAGAATTTCGTGTACATATTTTGACTCGTGATGAAATTCTACCATCTGCCCTTGTCACTAGATCTAGAAAGTACATCGGCGTATGGTGAATGGATCATACGATATGATAGTATGTTGTCATAGTAAACAATGAGAATTGGAGTCTGTTTGCGACACCATTGAGCAATGGTAACGAGATAGTAATGTCATTTGATGCTGTCTAAATTGAGGGCATACTTAACTATGGTGGTTGGGTCACTTAGATGGCTGATAACTTAATATGTGTCGAAGTTATTGACTTATGACTTCTGATGTTCAGATATTTGTAACTGGAAACTAGCAAGGTGGCAAATAGCGCCGTACCCTTGAAGATAAACGGTATACTGAAGTTTACAACACTGCGTTGTAATATCACCTAAAAAGTGTTAATTATTATTCCACAAATTATTTGTTTATCCAAGAATGAACTCCGAAATAGCAAACAGAATTAAGCATGCACATCACAGGACAGATGTTTGAATAAAAAACGCCTAGGCTGTGGCAGTGAGTGGGTGACCTCGCCGTTTTGTGGTTTCTACTTGATCGAACACGAAACAAAATTTTATACATCCTACCTACTACATTTAAAATAATTACCACAACCAGAATTTAATGACGTATTAGACGTCTTTTTACAACGTGTTTTCCGTCTTCTTTAACTTTTCTTTTTCTGCCTGAAGACTTATTTTGGAAATCAGATTCTAAAAGTGAAGAAAGACCAAAGATTTCTTTAATTATTTGAAATTTCTTAACTCAACTTAAAAAGCCGTGGTGGCCTTGTGGTTGAAGCAACGGCCTGTCATCTGATGGGCCCAGGTTCGAATCCGGCCTGTACCAATGAGTTTTTCTAAGCTTAAGTACAGTGATTAATCACACCATGAGCTTTTAAAAAGAGAGGTAGGGCGATTTGGGATTTCCCGTTGGTTATGGGGACTGTACCTCCACCTTACAGAAGACCGCAGTGAAATAACACTACTTGATGTAGTGTTGTTTCTGCGGTAAGTAAGGTTGCTCCGCGAGGATACGCTGGGCTAGTGGTATTGCTGCTAGCACAGTGAGTCCTCATCAACAACATGGTTGGCACCCTGTAAGTGATACCCCTGGTATTGCTAGCGGCTATAGGCTACGGTGACTGCTTACCATCAGGTAGGCCGTATGCTTGTGTGCCACCTTAGTGGTATAAAAAAAAACTCATTAGACATGTTAGTTTCAGCTGTTTCATACCGAGCGACATCTTTGCCTACCCTTCGGGAGGTCGTGAACAGTATAACTACCCTGAGGGTAAGTGGTTAAACTATTCCATAATCCAAAGGATCCAGTCGACAGTTCTATTATTTGTGATTCAGGACAATGTATAGTTAGAGCACAAGTACTTTACCAAAGATCTTTACTAGCTCGCCAGTACGGAAAAATTCTGTACGATTCGCTCTATAAGCTGATTAATAGCACAGCGGTTCCATGCTGCGTTTTTTTTTAAAGAGTATTTGCTGTTTACTTGCCCGATTCTTCTCAGCTAAAAACGACCTTCTGACTCCGTTTGAGGATTTTGACGATTTGAAAGTAATTATTTGTAAAGTCTAGTCATATAAAGATGATTTTGAGTATGTAAAGTAGTGATACTCCTGAGTCTTCTACAAGCTTGCCAGCAAGCTGGCTGTATGCTGATATGCCGTGTCAGGTACAAAATAAATACTACTGATAAAATTCCTTCCGAAACCAGTTTCAGTGTGAAACATGTATGAATAATAAATAAATATTCCCGCCATACTCGTGTCGCAAACGTGGGTAAATAGTTGAGCGTATCGTGTGAACTAGTTTGTGTTATAGCTTTATTTAAATGGGCCAGATAATTTGTATGTAACAAGTTACATTGCATTGCATTGCTTATAAAATACGATTACGGAAAATACAATATCAAGTTATACTTTCTGTGTTAGTTGTGTTTCGATCAAAATGATTTGCAATAAAATAATCAAAATTGAAAACTAGTGCGTATAAAAATAATTATTTCTGTACCAAGAATTGTAGACCAAAATACGAAAAGCCACAAAAAGGAAAACATTCCAAGTGAACACGAAGCCTTTAATCGACTGTTTAAAAGGTGTGGTTTCGTTTCTACGCACATCAACAGAATAAAAAAAGATAAGCGTAAAATATCTATGTAAAGGTGCACCTTTAGATAGTAATGTTGCAACATAGGAATGCATCTTGCAGATGATACTTGGGAACTAAAAAGGTTTTGAATAAGACAGTTCCTTCGATAATGTTATTACAATTAAGTCAGCGGGAGTACAATGTTATGTGGCGTTCTGTTATTGATCAGACAGATGCTACAAGTCATCGCCTCTTAAGGTATAAACACCACAGGTGACGATGTGTCGACTCAATTGAAGTTCTGGTTCATTAACATTGAATTTAATCTAATTATGGATATTCAAATTTATTCGTAACATCCTTCTCACGTGCCCAAATGAATAATTAAAGTACTATGTGGAATCATTGAGATCACATTTAAGATTTATTTGGTAGATGTTAATATGTAGCGTAGCTTAACAAGCGTTCACATGGTGTGTGTGACTAGACGCATTAAATGTAAGGGTCCCGGAAACTCGCAGGCTTTTTAAAGAGGTCTCGCATCGTCTGTTTCAGGCCTCTCGTGACAGGCGGACTGGAACATATCACGCTTAGAGATAATCAGAATTGCTATCCCGCGTGAAACTAATTTGGGTATTTTTTATCTAATAAAGTACGAAATATGATTACACGATATCGATATATTTGAAGGCATCCGTATCGTGTAAAACAAATTCTACAGAATAAAGCTAATTAAATCATTTTTATCTGTTAACAGTATGATACTGGTTCTCGTAAATATACCTATATAGTGAGCCTAAAATGCGTACACGCAGATGAATTAATACGACCAAGGATCATTGGCGCTAGACTAGATAGTTAGTTAGTTAGATTGAATAAAGGTACTTTAAAGAAACGCTTTATTTAGGCATCTGCTTTCTCGGTGCACCTTTTCCTAGTCTTATCCCCCATTTGTCCACTTGAAATTTGTTTACTCTGCCTTATCATTAGTTGACATTTGCCATCAACACACCCATTGAAAGATTTTTCTAGTGATGGGAATACTCTGCCCTACGTTAGCTCTGGTATTTCATTAGCAAAAGCTATTTCGAAATGAAATCCGAAAGCAAAATTAATTTTACAAATACAAAAATCGGCGGAACTCCGATAGAAATCGAACGTAAATTGTACAAAGAATTTGTATTGAAATCAAGATGTTACCATTTTTGGTGGAACCATGGTATTCGGTCAATAGCGAATTGGGACAATCGTGTGAATTATTCGGCCTTAATGTTTCTTAGATTCTATAGATCATTAGCCGGCGCGATCGTGACCAAAGAAAATAATGTTTTTCATATCAGTCATGATACATGGGCTTTTAATGAAGTTTATCTTACGAAACATGTCTTGAACAATGAGTGTGTACAAATAAATACATGTTTGGCTTATTCGATGGATAATTAATTTAAATTAATAACTGATCAGACATATACAGAATAAGGTTCACGTTTTCTAATAACTATAATTTTGTGCTAAAATACGGCTCCAGGCTATCTTGAAGGACTCGGGGTGTTTGTGGAACAATTTAGTGGGACAAGTCACAACCCACACTGATGAGAGAGAGATCAATTAAGTGAATAAGGTTTTTAAAAGAGAACAGAAAAATATTCACACCTTTCTTAACTTAACTTTATGCACAAAAGAAAAGTATAAAAAAAGAAACATAGTCACCCATTTTCTAAATTTCTTCACATAAAAATCTATAAATAGGTCTCCAATCTTGCCTGCACCCATTATACTAAAACACTATTTTCTTCAACAAAACACGTTACCAGGAAGAGGGCGCGTCGTTGGCGCAGAATTGATGTTCTAAAACTGTTATTTACTAGCCCGTCATTCTAGTTAGATGCCGGCGTGATAATAACATGCTGCTTACTCTTCCAGGGTGTTATTTTAACTTACATCTTGGATTGACCTTGTTTCTTTGCCCCGATAGTTACATGTTCTATGGCTGGATTTTATTCAGTTACTCAATATCTTGCAAGTTTCAACTGAAGAGTACATCAGAACTGTTACCTCCTATCTGGTTCGTGTGTGTAAAAACATTCGTTGATTAAATCATATCCTGTCATTTATCATCATCATATCACCACGCAATGTTGAATGGAGATAATTTTGAGAAGTATGATAAATTATTTTAAAGTTAATATTTCTTCGTGGTGACTGTCTCTGCTATGATCATGAGTTAATAGTGGTAATATACAAAGAGTAATTTTATTATGAGGTAGCTTTGTCATCAATGTACAATAACGACCACACACGTAAACCCACATCACACTTGATAACTCGAGTTGCGCAAGAGACTGACAAAGAAATTGTTTCCGTAGCACGATGCGGCTCTTCCGTTTTGCAACTTCACCAGGCATGTCAGCTGATATTGATTGCCTAGGTAATATGTTTTTTTGAGTCTTAATTTTATTCAATCATTCTGGACACGAATATATAGCATCTATTATCATTATCCTATCTCGATTTTTTCTCTTGTCAAATTTATGTATTGTTGCACAAACGCGTTATTGTGGTTTTGTTTTAGTAAAATAAGATATGTTTTATTTACAAAAACTTTGGCTTACGTTAATATCGCCATCAATTGTATTTCCTCCATTTGTTTGGACATGTCTATGTATCTATTCAATAAATTCTTTTTCGATTCTGTAGTATCCAGGAAGTCTGTCATGAGTAACGGGGCATAGGAACACGTTGCAGCTATTTATTGACGTTTAAGAATCCATTGTTTGACGTAACTGGTTGCATGTGACTCTTTTGAACTTGTGAGCTATGCCACCTTACCGTTCGGTACTGTACCTTGTGTTAGCAGTTATATTTGAGGATGCTTCAAGATTCTTTTTTTATTTAATGCGGAGACGAAAAAATTGTCAAGTTATATTTGATAATTATTCTGTTGGGTAGATTGCAATTGAATTGTCATGGATATCCGTTGAAAAATTTCTGATTTATACGAATGATCTGTCAAGAATTCTAATAAAAAGTACCTAATAGGTATATGTGTGTTGTGATGACTAAGATTTCTTATTTATTGCCAATATCTAGATTTCTAACAACACAAATTGCACTGTAAGGTGAATTGTCATCATCATTATCTAGAAACTTTTTAATGCTATTTCGAATCATTACATTATTATATTAATAATGCAACCTTGACCCCCCAGCGCGTGGTGCATACGCTAGCTTTATGTAACAGTGAGTGGATTTGAACTTAATTGCACTTAATTACAAGGTTACGGACGTTAAAACAAAAGAGTCATAAAGCGCGTGTAGCCGACCTTGTGTTGAGAGGTATCGCTGCTGCCAGCTTGTCGCCTACCCAAGGACCTATGAAAATGCTATTTATATTTATAGCAGACAACTCAACCTTACAAGTATTTCTTTTAAATATAAACATACAGAACGCATCACTTTCAATGATCCTTACATTCTTCACATTATATTTTTTGTGTACCAAAAAGTTCTCCAAACATCGACATATATCATCGTTGTTCTAGAGGACAAATCACTAGTTGCGAGTCTTGTATGCAATTTATTTATTAAGGATTGGACGTTTGTTATTATAGAATCTTAGCAGACATGAAGTAGTTAATGTCCTGAGGATTTTAAACGAGATATGCAAAAATGTTTGTATAGCGTTAAGAATTCTCTTATTATTCCATCTTGTAAATTTATTAACATATTACAAAAAACAGAACACAACCTACTTATAATAAAAGATCTGACCCAAACCAGAATCATGTAAATTGAATTAAAATAAAACTTTTTCTGATTAACCAATTAAAACAAATTGTTAAACTATGTTAAAGAGACACAGAAGAAATCACTTCGGTTATAGGTTAATTAAAATTGCACTTTCGATTTAAACGATTGTACGAAAATATGAATGGCCGAGCTTGATATAAAATTTAAGATAACGACCAAAGCCGCACCCAATATCGCACCATAAACTACCAAATTATTTTAGGTCGCGTAGCTTTATTTTAGTCCATATTTTTAAATGTATCGTTCTTTACCTCGTCTAAAACAGCTAGCACGTGTCTTATCTCTCCGCTTGAACGCCCTTTACTTCTATATTTTGTTTTTATAAATCTTAAACGTGTTTCTGGTTGATGTAAGCTTCGGATCACCACCGAAAAAACGGAGCGTTTTATTATAAATATGTTGATAATATTTTATTTGCGGATTGCATCACCATCGCATTAATTCAATGGAGACCAACATTGACTACATCTACGAGGAAATTTAAATTCCATGTTATTTTTTAATCAAGAGCTGATCTGCCTACCGTCGAATGAACATTAACCGATTTTTTTTTTTCTAAATTTGTAATTGAATTATTATATTATATTGTATAATTATATTATATTGTAATGTGAATGGCCTAGTTCAAAGGGTTTCCAAACATTTTTTTCATGTAGACCACTATCAAAATTTTACTGCAAGGACAGGGACCCTGTTGATAAATTCTAGTGGTCCCCACCTACAACTGAACCCCCATTTATTTTTCACACCAGCGTTGACCCCTATCGAGTCACCCGTGGACCCCTAGGGGTCCGCCTGGACCA
Organism: Falcaria lacertinaria; assembly: GCA_951449985.1. Classification (NCBI taxonomy): domain Eukaryota; kingdom Metazoa; phylum Arthropoda; class Insecta; order Lepidoptera; family Drepanidae; genus Falcaria; species Falcaria lacertinaria. Next base: position 3,331,354 of record OX602127.1, on the reverse strand, counting down.
TTTTGGGAATCACTAGACTCAAGTTTATAAATTGGATGAACAAATCTCTTACTGCATGTATCTAGTTCTCCTGCCTTCTGGCAGGCGGTATAATTCCCGTGATACTTGTGTAATCAGGTGCGCTGTAGCCTCTTAGTCTATTCTACATACGTTTAATTGAAATAATTATATTTGACTAGTTGGAAAAAATATCTCTAGACGAGCAATAGAAAGTATATCTAAATTATACAGTTTACATAGTTTTTCTTTTCATTTGTAAATGTGGGCTTTGCAATCCTAATACTTATTGCGAAGAACGTGATCTTCTTAATTTATTTGGTCTCGGTACTAAATTAAATAAATGTGAACAATTCTAGGATTCCGGGAACATCCTACTTTGTTGATTCAAAATATCCATATATGCGTCTTTTTATCATTTGTTTTCTGCAAAGGAACTCTTAGAACTTGTTGATGCTAAGCTGACCGCGTAAATTATACTGTTTTTACTCATCGCCGCCATAACATTTTTCTCCGGGAATATTATTGCCATACATATAATACTTAGCAGCTCCATCTGTCCTCACTATTTATAGAACACAGGAATGTCCAAGTAATCGAGAACTGGTATAATACACGCATAGCAGTTACTTTTTTTTCATGCAGTTACTTTCGATCATGGGCTACTGATAAATTGAGTATTTTATTTTTAGTAAGTATATCAACTGTTTTATGTCCTCCATAAACATTTTCAATGTATACTTAAAATGTTAGTAAAGGTCGATGATTTAGGCCATCAATAGCATAATTTATACTTGGCTTTTGTTCGCTATGAAGAAATATGTCAAACTTCTCGCAGAAGTATTTTTTACGGCTTCATAGTTTTATAAATATTATTATTTGAAGTGATTTGAGGAGCGATATATTTGCAATTAAAAAAAAGAGTATCATAGGAATTTATTGCGTGAAATTGTTTGCTGTTTTCATAGTCGCAACATCTTCTGGTTTAAGAATGGATAATAATATTTTAATAATAATTTAATTTTAGATTTCCGTGATTCGACTTTGATATAATATGGTCAACAAATTTTAATACATAATATTTTTATTGATTTATATTTTAAGTTATGTTAATGAGACTAGCGTTATCGCGCCCAGAGTCAGTATCAACATCAACGTATCACCTTCGATTCGATCGTACAGTACGTAATCGTTATGTATACCTATATACATGATATTTCTTGAACGCCTTGTCCAGTTGACTTGCCCATGTATGCAACTTGCAAGTTTATTTGCAACTTAGCAAGCCTTCCGATTTAAAAAAATATCTGTATCTCGCCGCAGTTGTGTTCGCGGCGTGAGTTTGGATTCGGTTGGGTAAAAGTTTGAAGTCCACTCGGTTGGTTACTCGCGCCGCGTGGTTGCACACGGCGGCGCCGACTTAGTTTGCTCGCGGGATCCGCGCAGCTCACTCGTGTGTTTTCATCCTCTTCATTCAACAAAACTGACTTTCCGATACGAATTTGGAACGTTTTCGACCGGTAAAGTCAGTTTAACTGTCGCTTTTAAACGGCGAATACGTTTGATCGCCTAAAATTCGCATTGCGATTCAGTGCGAATATTACTTCACTCTGTTACGCTGGAGTCTTAACAGATAACTGTGAAGGAACATGTGTAACCTTTCTGTGTTATGGAATGAGCAGATTTAGTGCTATATCAGTGTTGTGCAAATTGTGTGTATTTAGTGGAAAGTGTTAATTCTGCTGTTTGGATTGAGACTTGATACGTTTCACTGAACGTGAGACAAAAAGTGGTTTTCTGATTCAGTTCATGTGACTACCGGGGTATTGATACGTGGTGCTTTCCCCCTGCCCAGAGCTTGATTTATGGTATGTCATTCAGTTCACTTGTTGTTAGACATATGTTAGACAAAGCGAATGGCGAGACCATGCAACTTACGCGTTTGACGAAATATTTTTCTTGGAATTCATAAAAACGCGTGATCTTACAAGCTTGCTTATGAGTGAGGTCAACACACACGTTGATGTACGATTGTAATTAATTCAATGACAACGTGTAGTGAGGCCTCCTAAAAAGGCTCGACATTGTCATTGGTACTTAATCTGGCTGATGTGTTTTAAATTAAGAGAATATTAAGAATAATTGCACAATGATCTCGCACTGGCAGTCGAGGTCAGTGCCAGATTAAACAAACGAATTTCTGGTAATGACATTGGACTAAAACGTGAAAAGAAAGCGACATTAATCAAATTTACTACCAAACGAGTAGATACGCTTATCAAAACCCGGAGACCGTAAAAGCTTTAATATTTGAAATTAATTAATACTACTGGAGGAATGAATCGACAGTTTCAAATGTACTCGATAGTGGGTCATGCTGTTTATTAATTGCGAATCAGCCGAACAAGTGAGACCGCCATTGTATGCGAAACAAACTGGAACTTGAGAAATCCGTTCACTTTTAAATCTAGACAAATATATTGTACCGCAGAAATAGTTCACTATGCCTACGATTCGGCTAGGCCTGATCAAACTTGGGTTTTGCATGCTGAATTGAATGAAACAATTAATGGCAGTACAATAGGAATAAAAAAACCAGTAGAAGCATTCGGAAGTATGAAAATTAAGAGCGGTGGACTGTAAAGTTTAAATGTATAGGACTTCTAACTCAATCAGTCCTTGATGAAATAAATAAACATGAACTTGTTGATTGTAAAAATAGTCCGTCTATTTCAAAACATTACATAAGTTGTAAAACAAACAGTTTTTTAGATAAATCAGTTGGACAATTTGTGAACTATTGGGTATTCTGTGGCAATAGAGTGCCTGTAATTGAAATTGCGTCAAAACAATGCTTTATTTAGAGAGTTTGACCCTATGGATTCAATTTCTGGATAGGAAGTCAGTAGAGTCACATCAGCAGTCATTTGTGTTCACTACGCGACCTTTGCATCACGAACTCTCCAAGATATTGTAAATCGTGATGTTAAAATTAATGCTTCAATTTCTGTGCTATATAGATTTTAATTTCTAAATATATAACTTTCCAAATCTTTTACTATTTCTGCAAGTGAAGGTGCTTGGATGTTATGACTCTTAAAATGAGTTTTTTGGCGGGAATCAGGCGGAGCGGTTGAGATTTTTTCCAGTGTGTCGTAAATTGTGTTATAGTGATCTTTAATGTGTATTTTTGGTGTCGATATGTGCAGTAAAGTTTCATTTAGTGACTGATTTATAGGAGCATTGGAAATAATGCCATAATACGACTTTTGGGTTAAATGATTTATCATTTTGGTCAATAGGTTACCTCTAATCTAAAGGCGTGTTACGATCTGCTACTGCCGTGGGTTGTCTCCAGAAACTCCATTGGGCGTTAGAATGCATGACACTAGGCATTTTAATGCGGCAAACACGAGAAATTTTGTAACATGAAAATTCTCTAACACTCGACACTGGCAAAAATAGTCCCTGAAGGGATTGATTGCCATACTTAGGAAGAAGAAGAAGAAGAAGAAGAAGACTCTTAAAATTAATGGTACTACCTAACAATTGACAAATCAGTCCTCGAAATAGTTACATTGCTAGAAATTTAATTTTGTTATTGAATCCTTTAACTTCAACTTCCAATTGCAATACACTCAAGTTACGTGCAGTTAGAGCCTCGGTCACGATCGCCTTTGATTCATAACCGACTCTTCGATGTAAATTATCAGACGCCCTTGATATTGAATCGAGTTCATAAATTCTCCGATATCTGTTTGTTTGTATTTTTTGTCAAAAGTATTACTTTCTGTGTAAGTCGACCTCATTTTTACACTCTATGTTATAATTTCATTTACGTTGTCTATCTAACAAGACTATATAGCAGTAATTTTAACTAACTGTTCCACCTATTGTATGGTATGGTGTCTCAATTTGGTTTACGAAATTGTGTTCGTGTAGGTAATGTACCGTATTTCAGGGTTTATATTTATATTGTCATAACCCTTAAATATAATATCCCTCACATTCTAATTTATAATTTTAATTTTGACGCGTTCTACCACATAACTCGCATTTGTTTTACTTAGTTGTCTTCTCATGTCCTTTGTGTAAGTAACAGTAAAACTAAACAGAAATAATTCAATGATCAATCGGTGTTTCTGCCACAGCAAGTACAACTTCCAACTTACTCGCCACTAAATCATACTTATCTACTTTATGTTTTGTTGTGGATAATAAATTTAAACTGTTTTCTGTTATTGCGTTTTACTTAGCATTAACTCGAGTCGAAACAATCTGAAATGGTATGAAAGGATTCTAGTTAAATGGGAATTATTGTTGGTTGTTAGCTTCTTTTTTACAAAAGTAGTTCTTATGTTTTTAGTATCTCGGCATACTTAACAAATGTATTCAACATTGGTTCTTAAAGTCATTTGGAGCCGGACCCAAAATAAAGAACACAATGATGACCTGCATTCCTGTTCTGTCAATTATCATTATCTCTAAGAAAATTACAACCAGTTCTTTTATATGTACAATATTGAGTGTAAGGAATTCAAAATTTGCTCTAAAAAAATATAGTGTTAAACCCAAGCATCATATACGAAATCTCTACTTCTCGTATTAACTGAAATACTTCGTCTTTTGCAGCAGTTTCAGATAAGTAAACAAACAGCAGTAACAATGTAGATAAAAGCTGATTGTTTACCTGTTAAAATAGCAGTTACTATTGGATTACTACTTAATTAGTGTTTTGTGAGCATGTACTACTCTTACTAGAGATTTTGTCTTCGTGTAAAATCAAAATTATTTTATTGGGTACCATAGTTTTATCGTTTAATTTGATTATGTTTATGAACTGAATTATTACATAATTATATATTGCATATAGGTACGTGTAGGTATTGTTAACAGATGTATGTAGAAATCATACCGAGTGTAACTTACCGAATTGACACAAAGACATTAATGCTAGTCTCTATTTGAACATCTTTGGCATTCTCTTTTTTCTGCATATAACCTAGACTACGGACTGAAACTGAAAGTTAAATTACATGTGAGGTCAGGATGTCGCTTTGTGTAATAATCTATGGTCGATCGATAGCAATGGCATTAAGTATTGATACCAGCTAGAAATGGTATCAGTGAAGCTCAAGGCAATGATGTTATTCAAGCACAACATTTTATATTAAAAAGATCTTCATACAGACCGAAAAAAAGGGACTTCATAAGGGTTAACCAAAAATTGCCGATCAAGATAATAAAACATAATTCGACATTTGAATGCGTAACTGAGATGCGTAATAACATACCTAATGACGGTATTATACACATTTTCGTTTCTAGAACAGGTCAGCGCGGAAATCATAAAACCAAACAAAAAGTACAATAATTAAACGCACGATGAAATTTATGACAAAGATTTATAAAGTCGTCGTTGGTTTGCGCGTTTGATTTTGATCTAAATGTAAATTTATGTAAAGAAAAAAAAACAGTGATGTAAAAATAATAAAAGCACAACTACTGCAGACTGTGTTGCAATGCAACATGCTAATTACATTAATTTTATTATAAATTAGTCTATTTTTATTTTTGTGATTAAGAAAACGTGAGGCGATTTATACGTTTGCTGTTATGTTCTTATAGACGAGTAAAAGAAAGTCCCACACATTTGTCTTTAATTTTATGCGTATTCATAATGCATCGGTAGGTCGAAATAGAATTTCTGTGAACAAATTCTACGGAAAGAGAAATTAAATCAACCCATTGCTACTCTCCCTTAATGTGTGCAGTGTAATTTGTATTCGTCGTGTGCACACGCCTTTACATTGTACCGGAGTACCCTGAGGCATGCTTCTCCATCGTAATTACAGATTCCATGCTAGAAATCGATATTCTTTCCCATCTATTGCATCGATATTATATTAATTCACTCGATTAGTCTCTAGCGACAGTTTGTTTCTTGCAACAGTTTTAATATTCGAACGATTAGTTATATAATCTATCGTATCGATTTTATCAGTTGGGATTCGATGCATTGTTTAAATGTGGGAATCGTTTTGATTCGCCTTTGTAATTGTCTGTTACACATTGTCTGATGACTATGCACTTCGGAATGCATTAACTGAAGCGTGTTGGTCTGGTCGAGTTGCGTTTTGTTTTCATTGCCATCTGATCTAACACGTTACACTTCCTTTGACTCGTGCATTAACATTCTTATTCTTTACCTCACTAACTTCAGCATTGTTTACTTCGCCTGTTACCAAGCAGTTTCCCTATACCATGGGAATGACCAAGAATTTCCCTTGTTCATAGAAATTGATATCCACTAAAAAGGACGATCGGATCCTAATTTTCTACAGCGTGGCTCTGATTTTGAAACGACAAATTAGTTCTCGTTGTGTAGGTAACCAAAGTGAATCCTTTTTATGCATTACATTATGTATTGTGAATTGGCCTTTTTTTAAAAGCTTTAAGAAGATGAAATTAATTTAACTCTAACATTCAATGAAGTAAACATCGTAATGTAAATACAAACGGCGGCTATGTACACAAATTACTTAACGCAAAACGTGATGTTCTGTAGAGCGAAACGGAAGATTCATGCTAATTGCTTTATTATGCCTTGCGTAATTCAGGACATGGAATGGTACAGAAGTTATACTTCCCTGAATTTATGACTCGTTTAAATTGGCAACAATTAACTGAGTGACTTGTAATTTTACACGATCAGATGCTGCTTAGCAGCAGCTTATTCAATTACATATATGAGATGTGATGTAAACTACTAACTTCTTCGCAGTAACCTCTTCTTGATCAGATTAGCTCGTTCGTTAATGTGATTTTTAAAGCTTGTTAAAAGTTCCACTTTGGAAATTCATTGCAATGTATAAACATGTACAAATAGAAATGATTGATCATGCTGTTGCAATATTTCGATCTTTCTTTAAATAATAATTACACATACAGAGTCTGCGAGTCGCGCTTGTGTTACCCCTGGTGTTACAAGCGTCCACAGGCAAACCTAGCCTATAGCTATAACAGCATATAACACCACCTTAGTGGTATAAAATTCTTTTTAAATTTAATCAGTATTCATATATGTAACGTATTGTGTGTGTATTCCGCCTTATTTTTATATAATACGTTAACTACCTCTTGCACCATCCACAAGCTTGTTCTTAAAAATCTTAAAATCTTTTTAAAAAATCGTAAAATACTAGTTTAGTTTACTATCCAGTAAAGGATCTAGCTAGCCGCTTTACTAATTGTAAGAATTTTCCAAACTGAGAACAGTGAAAATTGTGATACGTATGTATGCAGTAGCTTTTTGCTCGTTGACAGTAGAGTGAGAGTTATAGATTTGTTTAATATTTCGGCACTATTTCTAATCGGTCCTAACTGAATCGTAATGAGAACCTTTGATGGTATCATTAATATCCTGTATGAGTCATAACTCGCGTCCGCCCGCTACGAACTCATTCGTGCGAATGCCAATAGCAATGCTACACGCGATGTGATTGGCTAAAATCAAAGTTCAACAGTCGCGCCCTTTTCCGGTGCGTACGCGCATGCAGCTTTGTTCGAAGTTTGAATTGTCTATATACAGACAGTTATTCGGTATGGAGCTTGTGTATGACATAACAAGAATATTCGCGTCTATCAGCCAATTATTTAGACATAAGTGGCTATTTATTTGATTGTGATAATAAATGGCGTGTGTTGTGACTGTGTCATTCCGGTTTCGTAAACAGAGCGTCGTCTGATCTGTTTCGTTAGAAGTTTTATTTTAACATGAGACAGTCCTTAAGTTATTTTGAGATAACTTTTTTGTTCTTAGTTGGATATATTTCGGCTTTGCATTTGTTGTTTGTATAACAATATTAAAAATAAAAAGATTTCTATGCGCTTTCCTCCTGTCACGGTGAGACCTAAAATCTCTTCAAAGACAGGGTGATGTCTGTTTTTTTTGGTAATATTAAACTAAACATAATGCAAGCTCTGCTTTCCGGTTTCGGTATACTGTTTCCTGGTAGAATGATTGATGCCAGTGCTAGAAAAGGGAACGGCTACTTTATTTGTAGAAATTCTTCCGTCGACTGAACAGGCAAATGAGGCAGTTTACTCCTTGTATGCTGAACGGATGTCAGTCGAGTGATGATTGCACCGACTAGACTAGTGACTCATATAACTCATTACCAAAGAGCTCATTAAGAAGGTTTTAAGCAGGTGTGGTCATGTCTTAGGTTATAAAGACTTGACGTATTTTGGCCGTGCTCCTGTTGACCTCGAAGAAGTTAAAATAAGTTAAGGAGCAATACCAGTTAAACTTATGTTTTAATGTGAGATTCTATTGAGATTACAACAAATAAAATCAGTGTACTACGTACGTAGTATATTATCTACTCTGAGGTACTACAGTGTGTGACAATATTTTTGTACATACTTTTTATACTTACAACTTCAAGGCAACAGCCAAATGAAGTTGATAAACTAATTATATAATTGTTTTTATTGCAATTACTGTGGTAGACTGTAAAACGATAAAATTATTCAGTTTTGCATTTAATCTTTACTAGGTTATCATTAATTTCATTGATGACTTATTATCTACAAACGCATAACATAATGCCTGTATATATTGGCTGTTTCACTTCCAGGAAATAGACATTTCTGAAAAATATTTAAATTTGTCTTTTCATTAGTAGTTTCAGTGATATTTCTAGAATTTCTACCATAACAAAGTTATCTGTGTCGATCTCTTCTTTAAATAGACAAAATATCCTTCACTTTAGACTTTAAACATGTGCCTCGAAGAAGTAATCCATTCATTTACCACATATTATCGGCAATTTAATAAAATAAAGTACCTTCCGTGTTTGACACTTCCGCCCGTATGATTTGGTAACCGTTCGACGTTTTAGGCTTTAATTCAAGAATTACCTATTGTATATATCCTTAAATATTTGTCGTCGAGTGCTAAAAGTATTTAAACTAATATACATACTTATCCCCGCTTCATGTTTCCCTTACAAACTAACACGAGTACATTTTCCTACATTCTCTGGCCTCTTCACTTTAATAGGTGTTTCGATAATCGCACCAATCGTGGTGATTTCAACATGTGGATGTGACCTTTTATTTTTATACAGCCTTACAACAGCTAGCCAGTGTAGGTTTAGTTACAAGAGTAATATTAAAGGATTACCAACGCATACGTGTTTATAAATTTAGTAACATTTTCTGTTATTAGCCATTCTGAAATATTTACTTATTTCTTTTAAGACCCTCGGTATATCTTCTTTTTTCTTTCGTCTGAATCAGCTGTCCTTTCGGTACTCACTTTCATTTCAAATACGCAAAAAGGTGGGGTTGGTAAAAACTACAAAACGTGAGTAAAAAAAACTTCACGAAAATTGTCTTCACCATTCTATGCCGGAAAGCATAATAAATTCAATTATCTTACTTCGTACAAACGTATGTTTTATTTTTAGGTTTTGGTTCTCACTTGCCCAGCCGGTATTCACTTCAAATTAGTGTTTTTCACACGTCCCAAGAAGGTCATTACACCAATTGTCTATTACGTGTTTGCTTGCCTCAGTCGTTGTTGAGTAAACTTTAGTCAAGTCAACAGCTTAATCAAAGAGTATTTACCATGAGAATACGAACTAATACACGTTTAACGGTACTTTATCACTGAGAAGAGAGACGAATTAAAAGTATAGCGATATTTTTTAATGTAGAATTCTCCTTTTAACTTTATCTCAAAGCAATAAATTGTGTATCCGTTGTTCGTTATTTAAGTGTCAGTATATTTTTTTAAAAGAAAATTGGTATGCTAGTGTTTTATGGTGGGTAAATTTCTGTAGATATCATCTAAATCTCATTCATAGATGCTTGCACTTCTACAAGCCGCGAGACCAAACAGCACTTCAAAGCACACCTTCACTTGTCGCGTTATAAGATTAACATGTCCCAAGTGACATCAAGACAGAAGTGATACCGTTTAATCCGTGGACCGTGTGAAATGTCTAATTAACGTCCATTAACGAGTGTGCGAACCATTTATAGCGCGAAGATGGATGGAACCTATTATCTTGCATCTCTGGATATTTGTGTCACATTCGAATTTGAAAATGTTTCTTTTTATTAAGGTGCTATGAAATAACACTTTTATTATGGAATTGGGTTTTGTTGAAACCTAAACTTTTAAGTCAGGTAATTCAATTCTGCATTTCTTTTTGATCATAATGACATGAAGTCTATGTGGTAATATAATCTGGTTCTTCTACACAACTTCATTTACTGACTATGGCCGGAGAATTTAAAGCCAATGGAATTTCAATACAAGAACAACTTGACAAATTCCAATTTACCTTGGCATCGTATCAAATGTGGATAGACGACATTGTAGCCATTGATGAGCGTGTATTTAATATATCTAGTATCTGTAATGAGTTCTTCCAGTTGCAACCGGTTTGGAGCGGGAAACCATGGGAAACTATAAAGGAAGTTAGAAAATACAAATACGATAATATTAATGGTACTATAGAATGAAATAGTACTACATAATATTCAGATGAGAAACTAAGAGGTTTTTTTTCTAACAGCTGATTGAAGTTTAAATGAATGAAATTGTAGTGTCCTGAAATTTTATAGTTTTTTAATAGGTACCACTAATAAAGGTAGCAAGTAAGTACAAGGCCCACTAGATGGTAAGCAAATAGCTCAGCCTTAAGATGCTTGTAATACCAGGGGTATTAATCGCGCGTTACCGACCCATAGAGTTTATTGGTTACTCAGGAATTTCAAATTGGCTGTACAGAGCCTGATTATGTGCGGGAATAAGTTTCTTCTTGTCTGAGAGTATCTTTTGTGACCTTTTATAAGAAAGTAGATTCTTCTCGTACGTCGATGACACTTCCCTGCACCTAGAAACAATTCTAGAAGGAAACATCCAAGTTCTACATAAACCAAATTTTACACAACTGTAAGAATAACACATTATACTATAACCACCACTATAACTATAACAATGTGACCCCACAATACTGCGGTGAAAGCTAGAGCCTCAGCTATAAACTCTATGCTAAACAATCCTTTGTCTTTGGGCCCATCTTGACCATAAATAGAGTCTAGCTAACATATCGCGGTCAATATTGGAACGAATGTCGGCGCAAAGCACTATAGTATAAGTTATTTGGCACTCAACAATTAACTTATATATAGATATATTCTTTAGCGTTTTAACATAGCGTCGCTACTGTCACTTCAAACCATCTATAGAAAATAACAAGACTTATTCCTGTTCCTACTGACTCCTTAATACATGGTTGGCTGATGAAAGACTTAATAAGAATATATACAATGCGAATGTGGCATGTATGAGTAGATTGATGAATGTTGAATAAGCACAAGAATTGTGCGAATCAAAAAGCGCTAATACTCTCTGCCTACTCCAAAAGTGACTTGGCGTGATTATATGTCTATATTTACTATTTTTTTAAAGACATGAAGATGATAAGTGACTGCTAAGAAAAGTAAATTGAGTCGGTACGTAAATTTATTGGTTGGGAATTGGGAACTCCTATGGGTTTTCTAATTATATTGGAGCCGCCTTACGGCACTGTTCCTGCGCCTTACAGAGAACCAGTCAAATAACACTACTTGTTGTGTTTCTGCGGCACGTAATGTTGCCAGTGCTTTTTTTTTTTATTCCACTAGGGTGGCACACAAGCATACGGCCCACCTGATGGTAAGCAGTCACCGTAGCCTATAGCCGCTACCAACACCAGGGGTACCACTAACGGGGTGCCAACTGCCAACCATGTTGCTGATGAGGACTCCCTGTGCTAGCAGCAATACTACTAGCCCAGCATATCCTCGTGGAGCACTGGCAACCTTACTTACCGCAGAAACACAACACTACATCAAGTAGTGTTATTTCACTGCGGTCTTCTGTAAGGCGGAGGTACAGTCCCCAGTCGGGTGGCTCCAATTTTAAATGGGATAACCCACGGGAAATCCCAAATCGCCCTACCTCTCTTTTTAAAAGCTCATGGTGTGATTAATCACTGTACTTAAGCTTAGAAAAACTCATTGGTACAGGCCGGGATTCGAACCTGGGCCCATCAGATGACAGGCCGTTGCTTCAACCACAAGGCCACCATGGCTTTTAAAAAACTCCACTCGCTCCACGAGTATACGCCGCGCTAGTAGTAATGCTGCTAGCACAGTGAGCCCTCTTCAACAACAGGGTTGGCAACATGATACTGATATTCCTGGTATTGTTAGCGGCTATAAGCTACGGCGACTGCTTACAATCAGGTGAGCCGTATGCTTGTGTGCCACCTTAGTGGTATAAAAAACATCAAATGTCTCAGTCTTAGTCGATAATAGCGCCCGTCTTTACTGACTCAGAAAAGTTGGTGCAGGTTGTCCCTTGAATGGGCAAACCTTTTTTCTTTTTTCGGCTGGCCGTGGAAATCGTGGTTCGTTCGCTCTCCATTCAACATTGAACAGCTGTCTGGTCTATTGTTGAAGATTTAGTATAATGACACTAGAATGGTCAAGATGCTTTCAACAATTAAAATTTCAACTGTTTTAATTATTAAAATTGATTAAAAAAATAATCTAATAAGGTTTTGTGTCGGAATATTTTTCTTTTAATTTTTTTTAAGACGGTAAATAGCTTTGGATTTATAACCTTGTTTAATGGTTCCTTAAAGCACTTCTTTCGGAAATCTCTATGACTGCCTATTTTTCTATTTATGCTTAGGATCTGGCCGGTGGGGATAAGTAGGATAGTATCATCATCAAGCACGATTTTTTTTTAGGTTTCATACATATTTGTATGTACAATAATCTAGCGAACCGCCCCGGCTTCGCACGGCCAGCGTGAGCCGTATAAGTTAAATACCTTCAAAACACAAATGGATTACAAATATAAACCTTTCCTTTCCTCTTGAATCACTCTATCTATTTAAAACCCGTATCAAAATCCGTTGTGTAGTTTTAAAGATCTAAGCATACATAGGGCCAGACAGACAGCGGGAAGCGACTTTGTTTTATACTATGTAGTGATTAAGCTCCATCTAGTTGCTCTACATCCAACAAGTAGCCGCTGATAGACAAGTGTATGCGCCGGAGCATCGTTGATCAGTTACATTCGGCACGCACCTATGACGTCATATTACGGTACATAAATTGTGACGTGAGAACGGACACCGTGCAATGATTAATTGATAAAAAGTTTCTTGGTACTTAGGAATGTATAGCATTGTTCACATAAGAAATATATTTAAAAAAAAACGAGAGAACCGAACCTCTATTTACAAATGTCGACACATAAGTGACAAAGTCGCTAAATTCGCAACACTTTTCTCCAGCTTTCTGTAATGCATTTCCGTCCATTTTCACAAAATCATCAGCGAACGAAAATTGTTACAAAGCAATATTTCAAGCAAGTAATAACATACAGTAGGATAACTAAATTAATGACCAATGACCATGTCTTTTGAATATGTAGTAGATGACATGTATTAATTAACAACATTTTTTTCAGGTAAGCACAGCACAACACAGTTGATCGATCACAGCATCTTTGATGACGTAAGTCCTTGTAATCTACTTTGTAGGTCAATGCACTTATGTAAGTACTTACAAAAGGAGTGCATAGGTTCGCAATTGAAACGTTAGACAATTAATTACCGATTGGTCTCATGGTCTGCATTGGCTAATTATGTAGGTTTTTTACCCCTATTACCAGAATATATATTTTGTGGATTAAATCTATATCACTGGCACCGTTCAAAAATAAAAAGAATAAAAACTTCTATGTTATCTTTAAAATTTGGATAATGCTAAAATAGCATTGGAGTTTTAGGATCGAAGTAATAGTTAAGTTGTTACTATGTATGCAAGAATATTTCTACGTGCATTATATTCTGAATTGAATCTGTCTTCATCAACCAACATTTATTTACGTCAGCGAAAGTGAATCCGGCTTTGAATAATATTCGCGCGGATATTGTTCACAGCGTGGGTTCGCGCGGCCGGCCGCCATTTTGGCCTTTTGTAACGCTGCGCTGCTGCAATGTCAAAATAAACCATAATTCATTTCAATATATAAGCTCGATACTAGAATCGACTTTATATTAATAGATATAAGAATACATGACTTATTAAGTGGTGATAAAAAGCCATGGAGAAGCTATGGCGGCAGCGCGGCCTTGATGCTAAACGTTACCTATCTTCGAATTTACTTTCATTGAGTTCTTAATTGAGGGGGCGTTTAGTTCATTGAAAGGGTTAGGTACCGAACTTTCATTTTTATTACTACGCAAATAATTTTATTTATTGTTCTAGCAAGGTGATGTTCGTAAAACCTAACGTTATCCATGCCATGCGTTGCCTCAATTTTACAATCAGAAAACGTTCCGGTTCACGTAATTAATTTATAAACTGGTACATTCATTGAGTAGCTGCTTAAAATGGCATTGGCAAAAAGATAATTTCACTTTTTTTTTTACGCTTAAAAGTAGGTTAACTTTGTTGTGAATGACAAGGAAAGCACTTTTGGTTTCTACTATCATTCGATTCTTTAGCGATCACGAGAATAATGTTACCAATAACTTCAAAAGCCTTCGCCTAATTGGTTCCTGATTACCTATTGGTTCATGTAACAAACCTTGAGCGATCGTAAAAGTCGACTAAAACTAATTAAAATCATTATAATAATGACACAAGTATCAATACATAGATAACAAACCAATCAATCAGTATCATTCGGATGAATGAGTGGTAATGAAGATTTCATTCGTTCCTTTTACCGAATAGCGAACGAAAGTGAAATTAGCAAGACGAAAATTACGGTCGGCCTCGCTTAACCTGTTAATTATTTTATTTTAGCAACTTTTGCTTGGCTTGCTCTATAGATGGAAACTGACTCGTAGTAATTATTTTGGAATGGATGAAACATACCTGTATGTATTTTAATATTCATAAATATAAATCGGTAGACAATAACAAAAAAGGAACGATAATAATTTCGGATTTGTCAGGCTGATCTGAGATCTGAGGCCAATTTTCTATCGGCTCTAATGGCGGTTTTAGTACCCGACAGTAGATCTACTGTCGGGTTCCACGTTATTGATTCGGTTGGCCCCATGTTGTAATAAGCGGTAATGAAGATATATGATATGACAAAAAGGGTTAGTTTACCTCTTTTGCCTCTTTAAATAATAAACTGTTATAAATCTATGAGCGATGCAGTGGAAGCTTTGTTTATTAGCATTAGTTTTCATTCATCAAACATCCGTTTAAAAGGCACCTATCAAACTTTTGGCGAATATTGCGTCAGAGAGTATACTATAATTATGGCTAAAACTGGCTGGCTGAACTCTCATATACTTGTGGGATTTTAACTATGATATACTACTTATGCAGTGCTCGTCTTAACAAAAAAAAAGTCTTATCGTCTTTCGACATTTTGCAGCTCTGAGTACATTATACAAACATAGATAGTGCACGGCCATACATTTATATAACTGGCTTTACCAAATCCTTTACATTTGTGGCCTTATTCACATGATGACCTCTTTAGCGCTCTTACTGAAGAACAAAAAAGTATCGATAAAAAATAATGTCTAACTGAAGATTTACCTCACATTGACCTCGATATAACTTTCTATCAATAGAGATAAGAATTAAGGCAATTTAAACAAGCAGAATCATGAAGATTGGCGTAAGTGGCACAAAGAACTTTACTATTGTTCGACTGGCCTACGCTCGCCAATTTCGATTTTCGATTATTTAAAATCGATTTGCTATATTCGCATTGTACTGTCGAATATAAAATGAATTAATGACTCCATTTGTGCGAAAAGGCATACATCGGTGAGAAATAAAAAAAATAAATATAAATAACGTAAAATTAATGTGTCATGAATTTTTTGTGTCGATGTTTCAAAGTTAGTGGTAAGTATGTGATATTTTGGGTTGTTATGTTCAATATCTCACCTGCTTTGATTGTAAATAATGGAAACAATATGCAACCGAATGAATGCCGAGATTGGAACGAGATAAATGCAGTGCAAGTCATTAATCGATTGACTAACACTCAACAGTCGACTTAAAGCACCACAGCGCGCGGCGCAGCGTAAGGTATATTTTTGCTCATTTCTGGTGACCGTCGCATTGCCTATTCTAATAAACAGAAGGATAATTATGAAAAATTAGCTCTTCAACTTTTTAATGCGATATTTCAATTTCATCTCATCACATCTCTAGGCTGTGCGTGAGAGATACATCGCAAAGCTATGAATGTATGTGACCTATGTCGCTATCACACCGTTCCATACCCGAAGGGTGACCTACGTAACCCTATTACTTACTACTAATTACTATTTTGAAATTGGCTTATTGACGGTATCATAATAGACCGAGTTTTTTGAAAACCGCAGAGCAGGCCTTAGTTTTTATTCCTCGCCGCCCGCCTTTACACTTCTAGAGTGGTCATAATGCAAGGTGCAGTTACCTATATTTCTTATATCTGTCAAACAGCTGCTGTGTCGTAATATTTACTGACACAAATGTTCTCACGACACTCTTACAATTGATTCAATTGAATGCTCTCTCGATTTGGATTGAATTGGTCACGGTTTGTTTTTATATGCAACGGCCAATCAAATTATGGTGGTGTTAGTAGGATTAAATTCGCGGTTTGCGATACCGGTCGCTTCATTTGTATGTATTATTTTTCTCGTAATGTATTTATAGGCGGTAATGGCCTTATCACAGTTTATGTACTATTTTTTATACCACGACTTTAGTAAGATTGATAAAGCTAGTTTGAGTGGTTAACTCGAGAATAAAACTATGATCGTTTATGTTAAATTATAAACCTAAATCTAGCCATTTTTATTCACTGTATTTGTTTATTTTCGCAAGTCTGGTTAAATAATGGTATCCAATTTAAGCGTTAATTCGTTCTGTTTCACCATTTACCGTTTGTTCTAGCGATACTTGATTTTAAAACTAGACTTGTGCAACTACTATTATGCACATAGATAATTTCGGAGGAAAAAATGCAATATGTGACAGACTTACGGATATTTTTTAAATAGCTTTGTTTATTCATTACTGAGCTTACATTATATTTTCTTCGGAGATGAATAGAGCTATGCTGCTAGCATATGTACTTCTCTCCAAAAATACTGAACGCAGAAGTGATAACCTGTTTTCCAGGAATCCATAGGGTAGGGTTACCGCTTACCACCAGGCAGTGAAACGCTCGGTTGCATTGTTTCGTTCTACGCTAGTGTAAACCTTTATGAAAAATACAATATAGCACAAAATATGCAACCTATTTAGTTACCGACGCCAAATCTAATAGGAAAGATCAATTCAATGAACAGAAACATTGTGCTTTCTCTTCGTTCTTAATCTGTTCGATTTGATTTATAGAAATACATTCATACTATTGCCATTTAGTACGTAGGAAAGTAGGAAAGATATGAGATAGCCATTCTTATGGCGACCGTTGGCGGATGTGTAATTTGTCATGTGAACTCGTCTTGTATTGATGGTGCCCTACTACTACTAGTAGGTACTGGGTATGTACTCCTATTGTCAGTCACGCTCCCTTTATTGATCCGGCAACATTCCATTTGGGAATTCCCGTGGGTTTTCCCATTTAAATTGGAGCCGGCCGACTGGGGACTGTCTGCCTCACTAACTGACCTCAGCCTTACAAAAGACCGCAGTGAAATAACACTACTTGATGTAGTGTTGTGTTTCTGCGGTAAGTAACGTTGGCAGTGCTCCACGAGGATACGCTCGTCCTCATCATCGACATGGTTGGCACCCCGTTTGTGATACCCTGGTATTGCTAGCGGCTATAGGCTACGGTGATTGCTTACCATCAGGTGGGCCGTATGCTTGTGTGCCACCTTAGTGGTATAAAAAAAACACTCTGGAAAAATGGTAGTGATTACGGTGCAACTCTCATTATGAGTTCCAGGGTGAAAGCTCTGGCGACAGGACCTACAGCAGATGGTCCCTGACGCTTAAGGG
Organism: Falcaria lacertinaria; assembly: GCA_951449985.1. Taxonomy (NCBI): domain Eukaryota; kingdom Metazoa; phylum Arthropoda; class Insecta; order Lepidoptera; family Drepanidae; genus Falcaria; species Falcaria lacertinaria. The sequence continues at coordinate 3,313,300 of OX602127.1, read as the reverse complement.
CTTGCCGGGAATAGTGTGCTTCCTTGTATACCTAACGCTTGCTTTTCAACCAATATTTTTATATGCAACATATTTCATTTCGCTTTACATCTGTGCGAGTGATTTCGTGAAGAGGGACGGAAGTGTGTTACGGGAAGCCAGGGAAGCACGCGTTATTTGATTTGACTAAAGAGCGCGCCCCATTCTTACGGATTTGTATCTTTTGGTAATCTTTGCGTCATAGATAAACAGTTATGACGTAACACAATTACGATTTACTACCGTAATCCCATGATATTAATATGCACTAAAGGTTTTTTGACTTTTGATGAGTTGGAAACATAAAGTAAATAGGGATGTTACGATTTTTAATTAGGCATGCTTAGAATATGAGTTCGTAGGATCTACTAAAGTATTAATTTTAAGAAGCATAACAAAATTTTGATGGCTATTATTTTTATAACGTACGTCGTTCCTCGCAGTCGCTTAAAATGTTATATTAGGTCCTTACATATGAAATTGGCGTTTTGTATGGGAGGAACAAAAAGTCGAATATTTTTTAATATAATATATTTAATTAATCAAAGTATGAACCATTATTTTCTATGCACTTTTGCCATCTCATAGGTAGTTCATTGATCCCTTTACTAAAAAAACCAGTCGGACGGGAATCAATAAAATCTTTGAAGGCGATTTGGACTGCCCCATCGGAGTTGAATTTTTTCCCTTGCAAGAAGTTATCCAAATTTCGAAAAAAATGGTAATCTGTTGGAGCAAGGTCCGGGGAGTACGGAGGATGTCTTAGACTTTCCAATTGAAGCTCTTCTAATTTAGTAGCCGTCTGTAGCGCAGTGTGTGGTCTAGCGTTGTCGTGAAGCAGCAGTGGCGTGGAGCGATTGACCAGCCTAGGTTGTTTAGCCGCTAGCTTTTCCATCATGGTTTGCAATTCCTGACAATAGACATCAGCCGTAATAGTCTGGCCAGATTTGAAAAAACTGTAATGAACAATACCGGCACTAGTCCACCAAACGCTTACAAGTAACTTTTTTGGGGTTAATTTTCGCTTGGGGCAGGATTTGGCTGGCTGGCCAGGATCTAACCATTGCGCTGAGCGCTTCCGATTATCGTAAAGAACCCATTTTTCATCACAGGTAATGATTCGGTTTAAAATACCTTCATTATTGTGCCGGTTTAGTAATGTAACGCAGCAGTCGACGCGCGTTTGCCGGTTTGTTTCAGTCAATTCGTGAGGTACCCACCTTTCAAGCTTTTTAATCTTCCCAATTTGCTTCAAGTGAATTAAAACAGTTTTATCACTAACATTGCAGCCTGCAGCTAACTCGGACGTGGTTTGCGATGGATCCGCTTCCACAATAGCCTTCAACTCTTCATTATCAACTTGAGTCTCAGGCCGTCCACGGGGCTTGTTCTGCAGGTCGAAATTTCCAGAACGAAAACGTTGGAACCAAAAACGAACTGTGTTTTCTTTTGCAACACGACCGCCATACACATCATTCACCCTTCGAGTTGTTTCCGCAGCACTAGTGCCACGGCGGAACTCGTACTCGTAAATAATGCGATATTTAAGGTTTTCCATTTTGTAAAATGAGTGACGCAAACAGAAAAAAACAGAAGAAAAAAAACAAATGAATGACGATCATCGAAGCACAAATACATGAGTCTATAGCTGTACAAATTTGAATTTGGAATTCCTTACCAAAGAGGAGAAATTCGTGATTAAAGTGGCCAGTACGAAAAACGCCAATTTCATATGTAAGGACCTAATATTAAGTATGCCAGCATACTTTAAAGTATAAAAGTGTTTAAGACAGCACTTCCGTTTATGACAGTGTTGTGTTACACTTTTACGTTCATCGCTCGCTCTGCTAGTTATCCTTATTTATGGTTATACATATTTTAAGATAAAGCCTTTGAGTCATATTTAAGACAAACACATGAAAGTGATCGTGAAATACTTTTCATGGAAGATATGACCTACTTATTGTTATAGTCCAGGGATTTATTTTTGAAGACGTAGCTTACTGTAAAACACTTTGATCGTCGCAGCTTTTTCGTAAACAAAAACGCACACACAATTGGAATTAAAATGAAAAAAATTGATTTTAGATTTGTAAGTTTCCTTTACTGACGATGTTTTGACGATGTTTGTAAACGTAGTGCTCTTGCTTTCTTCTAAATTTAACTGCCAGAAGAGATGAGAATAAAGTAGTTACACTGTAGTTTTTCGTGATACGTAGTATATTATCTACTCTGAGGTGATACTTATAAATACGCATCCTATTAGTTGTTGTCCTGTGATACGTCATATTCATTTCAATTATACCTATCCTTAAATTTGAGCCTAGCCAGGATAGTAAATATGCAGAAAACAAGAATATTTTATACGTCTACAAGTAATATTCTTGGATTGATTGCCATAGTTAGGAAGAAGAAAAAGAATAAATAATATTCTAATTTCAAATTCAAATTTCGAACAAGCTCGTTATGTATAAATACCTCAACAAGCTAGTTATCACTCCGTTACCGTCATTTGCAGAGGTGAAGCAAATCGAGCAGACTACATAGCATTAAACTTGTATACAGATTCTGAGACGTTAAATCTTTGTTGCCTTTTGTAGTTGTAGTAGCGTGCAAACTTAGACTTGGAAAAGCACTGTTAACTCGTTTGTCCACGCTTGGGAATAAACTGAAACACATGTTATGGCTATTTCGACATTTTTGCTTTTTTACTGTCCACATAAGGTCTCTCGACAACAGAAAGAAATACATGAGCATACTCTGTCGCCGTTGGCCAAGCTATCAAGTCTATTGTAACATGTGTTTGGGTAACTTTGCAAATTTAATGTATAAAAATATTTTACTTTTTTACTCCTCCCGCCTTTGACTTTTTTTGTGCCATTAAGGCTAACAACCATAAGGCCCGCCTGATGGTAAGCGGGTACCGTAGCCTATGAACGATTGCAACACCAGGGGCATCACTCGCGCATTCTCTAACCTCTACATGATAGTAGCCCTAGTTTAGGAGGAATAGGTATATCTGTTGAAGTAAACAGTCATATAGCTATAGGTCTGTACTTCTAGTTGTGTACTTATTCTAAGCTATAGTTGTATAGTATATATGTTTAGTCATATAGTCAAGTCAAACTTATCAGTGTGTCCAAACTTGAATGGTGTAACAGCTTTTAGTTCAACGTCTGAGTGATATCGACTGGTTTCTATCTTATCATTGACAACTACTAAATATGGCGGTAATCGATATCACCCGTGGATAATTACTAGTGTTGGTCTATTTTGTAGTAGTCGCGTGTGAAAAGAAAAACTCTTTCGAGTATAAAATCATAATTTTAATAGACGTTGATATTGAACAATTTTTTTACATCTTACTAGCACTTTCTATGCCAGCTTATACATAGAGCTTCAATATAAAATATGGATTACACAACTGGCCTACCGACCTGGTGAATGTCAGGATCTCGCAATGATTTAAGGAAAAAAACTGCTTACATTAAATATGAAAAACTGGCCAAGTGCGAAGTGGACTACGCCATCCAAGCCACTCCATTAGTAAGTAGACAATGGTGTCGAATCTGTTGTACAAAATCACTAGACTAAACTAATTTGACAGGACTAAAAGTATTGCCATCCTTATTTAAATCCGCACATGAGAAGGGGATACCAAAATTTTGAGTCATGTCAAATTATTTTGGTTTTGTGATTTTGTACGACAGAATCGACGACAATATAAAGGAAATATTTCTGAACCCACGTTATTTATAAACCACAAAGCTTATGTTAATCGAAAGTCTATTCAATATCGACAGACAGTAAGTTACGAAGCATACTCATAGCAATTTTTTCCTTGTTCGAAAACCAAGGTAACTTTAATCAGTCGTGTAATCGCTACCGTAACCGCTGTGACTCGATTTACTTTATCTCGATTACTATTAATATCGATTTCACTGAGTAAATTGTTTTTACATTCGATTCACAGCTTTCTTTCAATATTTGTGTTCGTTATTGGACTTGGTTTTTAGATGATTTGTTTCATTTTATTTTCATTGGTTTATTTCTAACTAGCTGCCCGGGGCGGCTTCGCACGGGTAGACATAAATTTCGGAGCATAGACATTTATCAAATATTTAGTCCACCCGTGCGAATTCGGGGCGGGCAGCTAGTATAATAAATAGCCTATGTTAGTCAGTGATAATGTAGCTTTCTAACGGTGAAAGAATTTATGAAATCGGACCAGTAGTTTCGGAGCCTATTCAATACAAATCCACAAAAATTCAAATATACATCTTTCCTCTTTATAATATTATTAGTATATTAGTATCAGTAATTAGTATATTATTATATTAGTATTAGTATAGATATAGAAGTATAGATAGTATAGAAGTACAGTAGTATAGATATAGACTAGTATAGAAGTATAGATGAGAGAGAGATGAGAACCCCTCCCATGAAATGAAGTATAGATGTTTCATTAAAATTTTGAAGTGTCGGCAACGCGCGAGTGATAACCCTGGTGTTGCAAGCGTCCATAGGCTACGGTGACCGCTAACCATCAGGTGGGCCGTGTGCTATTTGCCACCGTAGTGGTATAAAAAAATGACACATGATTTTACATGCCACAGTAATCCAATTTTGAGTTGGTGGTATTTTTGCTGCCATAAATAGCTGTCAACAGTTTCAATCGAGCCGGGATTAAATTTTATTCATGTCTATTCTGTGTGGGCTGGAAGAAAAATGTTTACTATTCTATAAGTAATTTATGAACCATTCGAAAACTTTCTTCTTATGTTTATACCAGACTGCCTACGGCTTTATCTCTATTTCATTCACTGACCTAATAATACATAGACTTCGGGTCTTCGCTCAAAAGTTTCCGAGACAAATAACTGTAAACAACGCGAATATATGTGAATCGCGCGCCAGTCTCCGTTTGGTCGTCTTGAAAAACCCCATAAAATACTTTCCATTCATGCCCCGAGCAAGGACTAATTCCAATCACTGCCCCCGAAAAACACTTAGGTAACTGATATCGACAGCAGACGACACCAAACCATAAAAACACCATTCCTTCCTTTACAAATTTATAAACCTTACCTCAAGGGTATGACCATTAAATTGCTTTTATTTCACAAGCCAAGGTGGAGAACACCGCTTACTGAGGGAACTATGTGATCTTTACTGCGAGCATAGATAGTACTCTGTTGCGACCGGTAGCTGTTGCGAATGTTGCGATATGACCGCTGATTGCTGATAGCGCAAGCGCATGTCACTTAAATCTATAATCGAAATGTATACCTGAATAATTGCACAATTACTTATTTTTTTATTGGAAAGTAGATTAGAATTTGAAATATGGGCTTATGTAAATATATAAACTTTAATGCAGGTATATGTGGGGTATATGTTTATATGAAGTGTAAAAGCGATGTTCGATATATCTGGTTATTTGTTTTTTTTTAATAATACGAAGGTTGTTAGCAATCACCTTTTTTCCTAGAGCCACTTGCAATACCATTGCGCGTTGTCAACATCATTGTTCAAAGGACTAGCGGTGGAAGCAGAATATATCCTTACTAGCCAGTATAGGGTGTTTTCGAGGAACTTTCAAAAAATTATTAAAACAGAGTAGTGTGACTTGTCTGCGATCTTCTTTAGGTACGTTGAACGTACTATTCACAGACGGTAATTTTAAAGTAATCCCTTTGCACCCTATCTCTATAATGTGATCAAAGTACGAGAAGATATAACATCAGTTAAGAGCTAAAATATTAATTAGATTGTTCGGAGATTATGTATTGTTTTAAAAGAATACATTATATTATATTATCGTACAGATTATAGTATCGTTCAGGTGTACTGTAATGTTACTTTCACTAGTTGTCGCCTCGGGATCATTTGAAGTGCTTGACATTTCGCGAGGTCGTGATAGGAGTTTGTTGGTTACGGTCGGCATTAGTATCATTAAAGTAGTTATAGCTATCGAGTAATTGGTAACGTATTGAAAATAATGGGAAGAACGTTGTTAAATTGGTTACACAACGCATTTAAGTATTATTGGATATTTATGCTCCGTATCGCTACACATTGATCACTTTGAGAATGTGTATTGAAAATATTGAGAGCTTAGGCTTTAGATAGAGGTGGCATACTCTCGCTCCCTCTTTAAAAATGGCGAGTTAACCGATTATACAAATTGAACGTTTTCGTAAAATTTCTTAATTAATCGATACACTTAAAACCACTTACTGTTTGTGGTACAGATTATTATGTCATATCATTGATTTACGTACTTTTAATTATAAAGATTACATGAATTGCCTTAATTTTAATAACTATATGTGCGTTATGAGTATTATGTACCCATGATAAATGGGTCCGTGGAAACGGAAGCGGTGCCAGTAGCCGGTTATGCAAAACGAACACGCCAAATTTGAAACCACTCTGTTAATAAGTTCTTAACTTTTGCTTGAACATTTTATATAATAATAATGTCATAAGGAAATTGTTCTTATGAAAATACGACATGCTCGAAACGCAAGTACATGTGTTTAAGTATGAGCTGGCGTCAAAAAGTTTGGTTATTTTTTAGGTGTTTCGTCTCTATTAACAGCAAACTTATTATATAGAAGCTACGGGACAGGTACCTACATCTAACCATGATGCGAATATCAATGACATCGATGACACCTCATCATTCAGTCATACACATTCATACAAACGTGCTGCCTTCATACAAATGTTCTACCTTCATTCACGCATACACATACTTAATGCGTATTATTATATGGCCCTTGGTGAGAATAGAATAGGAAGCCATACAAGGCTTCCTGCTAACATTATAACTTACTTAACCCTAAGTCCTTTATTAAATCACAGTAGCAGAATCATATTGTACTGATTTACCCTGTATGTAAATTCTGCGGCCATTTTTTTTTTTCAGTATAGATGATGAATTAATTATACTTATTCGTAGTAGGTGACGTGTTCTGATACCTTACTAATGCAGCAACCATATGCTTGCAGTAGCTTGACACCTTGATAGAATTAAAATACTTATGTATGTAAATGAAATTGAACTTTGGAATTAATGGAAATAATAAATGGGTCGGCAACGCGCGAGTGATACCTTTGGTGTCGCAAGCGTCCATAGGCTACGGTGACCCCTAACCATCAGGTGGGCCGTATGCCTGTTTGCCTTGCCAACTTAGTGGTATAAAAAAGAAATGGAAAGATTAGAAAACTATTGCCCCGCCCCAAATCGACATTTATGAATCCAAATTCTGCGGATCAATACAATCTAAGTTCATCAGAGTGATATAGGTATAGTAGATGCCGTATCATATATCAAATAGTTACAGTCATTTAATATGTTATTTATCGTTCTGTTAAACCTTAGACTTGTATGTTAAATAGTAAATATATATATTGTATATTGTTGGCAAGGTTAGTGAGAATCATATTTCTGGCTTTCTGCGCTATTATATTTGTGTTGATCAAGAATTTTCTATTGACGGCAACCTGTGCTTTGATGTTGATACATGTTCCGCCATTTTTGTCAGTCATTCGAATTCCTAGGAAATATTCACAAACATATCAACTTCTACATATCTATGCTCGTACACCTACATACAATGCAAGTAGCCTAGATCTTGATTCGTATGCTTTACGACCAATACGTGTAGCATAGCAATCTACTCGTACCTGCATTAATCTTGAATGTTATCAATGACGCTTTCGATAAAGAAACCGATGGAAATATCTCGATTCCGATGGATTTACCAACGATTCCACGATTTTATAAATACGAGGAATTTAATACTGCGGAAGTATGAATCAGACTCATTGAGGGTCGTGGAGCCAACGTGTCTGCATTATGCATTCAAATTTCTGCTGTGTCGTATTGTCACGTGACATACATATATTTATGTATGTTTCTCGCTGGTACGCGAATGAAGTATTGTCATTAATAGACTTGGTATTTGAAGTATGATGTAAATAGTTGTTAAGGATTTGGTTAAATCTAACAACTTTAATTTTGCTTTTGAATTCAATCTTAAAGTTGCTTCCAAGCTGCTAGTACCACGAGTAAGAGCAAACTTCAGGATCGTAGCAAACTAGTAAGATTTAGGTGCTCCCGAACTGCCTGCTTCAGATGAATCATCCAGTAAGATTTCTTCTTAAGTCTGTCAAAATATAATGAGATTAAAATGAGTGCTTGTATCGGGATAAGACATGCATTTAAAACACAAAAAACTAGCTGTCCTGATAGACATTGTCCTTTCACGCATGATGCCGTGACCAAGGAAAATAGGAATTTATTTCTATATTATATATAGATAAGCATATTAAAATTAAGTCCAAAATCAACTTATTCAGTGTAACATAACCTTTAAGGTACATCCTGTTCGCACTTGGCTGATTTTAGGCTTAATTTGGTGCCAATTCTGTTGTTCAAAATTACTAAACTTAACTAATTTGACAGGTCTAAAAATATTGCCTACCTTATTTAACCCCGCACATGAGAAAGGGATAGCAAGACTTTAAGACCTGTCAAATTCGTTAAGTTTAGTCATTTTGAACAACAGAATCGATACCTTTATTTGCGTCGCGAGATTAGAAAACAACCACAGGTTTACCTCAACCAAACCTGCTTAGTTACAACCTTCTAAGTTTGTTACGATGATATCGCTAAGCTCGTTACAAATGATGGAACAGATAATCATCAGCGATCATTTATCGATACTTCTGTTGTTAGAAAGTAAGCGGAAGTGTTTAGAATAACATATGCATAGCCAGAAGCGTAATCATTATATTTTACCGCGGCGTTTGTTTTATAATGGATGACTATAAAGGTGTAGAAATGAAAATGTTGTTAGGTTCTAAGTTCAAGGTTGACGAAATATGTAGTATCTATCTATTCAAGTCTATATCTACATCAGTAGTCTCTGTCTATTTCAAAATCAGAATAGGATCGATATTATCGATCGATTCGAATAAGGACAGCAGCTGGCGCTAGCGAAAGCGCCAGCTGATGTCCTTATTCTAAGGGATCGAAAGACCGCCATTTTCTGTTTATGTCCCGCTCCAACGTATCAAAAAGGATCAAGAGAGAAATAAGAAATGGCGGATTTTCGTTCCTATTCTTACTTTGGACGGTTTGGAATGTTCTTCTACTAAATAGTAGTACAACTTATATCGAAGACATATATCTACATCTAGCTGTACCCGCGACTTGTACGCTTGGAATTAATTTTGATACCAATTTCATTGGTTTTTTTTTGGGACGCCTATTTATTTTCAGAAAAAATCTTATTTATGTATATCAGGCTTATAAGCTACCTCTGTTGCAAATTTCATGCAAATCCATTTAGCTGTTTAGTCGTGAAGAGGGTACAAACACACAAACTTTCGCATTTATAATATTAAGTAAGCTAATTTAAAACAAAATCATACTTTTCATACCAAACATCCTCAAGGTAAACTCAAATGGTCATCACATAAATGATTGTAATTTTTTTATATCATGTTACTTGTGTTTGTTTCAGGTAAACATTTTTTTCTGCCATATAAGGTAGCCTTACTCGCCAGCCCTAAGTAATGCAAGAAGTATGCTATTCGTAAGTTCTTACTGTCTTATACATTTGGAGCCGCCCGTCTGGGGACTGTACCTCCACCTTACAGAAGACCGCAGTCAAATAACACAACTTTGATGTAGTGTTGTGTTTCTGCGTAAGTAAGTTTGCCAGGACTCCACGAGGATACGCTGGGCTAGTATTAAAGCTGCTAGCACAGTGAGTCCTCGTCAACAACAGGGTTGGGTGATAACTCGTTAGTGATATCCCTGGTATTGCTAGCGGCTATAGGCTACGGTGACCATCAGGAGGGCCGTATGGTTGTGTGCCATCTTAGTGGTATAAAAAAATAGAAACTGTCTACAGCAATAAATCTATTGTGGCTACGATTATATGCTCATTTCGAATAATGCACTTCAGAAAAGTATTACTGTTAGCCGAATTTTAATCTTAGTTTAATAAAACTTATTTTGATTTTATTTTCGGTTGATTACTTGCAGGAAGTATATTATAATCAAAGCTGCAGGTTAAGTCTCGAGATTTTCTAGTTGTTAATTTTCTAATAATATTGCAATTATAACCATTATTTTGTACTATTGAATATAATCGCCTCAGTGGCTTTGCGTTAATGCGATTTGTTATATTGTTTTAGAATGTATCCGAAGAATAGGGACCACGGCAATGGGGAACCATAAGCATGAGCGAACGACACTTAGAAATGAATAATTATTTTGTGTGGCACAATGGGAAAAGTACAGGTGCCGAAAAAAGCTTACTGGCAAGTTCCCACACATAATTTTATCAGATATAGCTTTGGAGCGTCTATCTGGCCCTCTAACTAAAAACTGAATAACGAATTCATGAAAGAGAAATAATTACTGTAAACATTTACTATAATGTACAGATGAGTTCAATTGAATCTGCAGCAAGCTGCTCTGGTTGGCAAACAAAGAGCGGTGAGCAGATCTGCCAGCCAGTGACCTTCGAACGCGTTTAGTAATATTTTTTCTGTGTTAACATCGCATCGATGCAATGCCGGTTAAGTAACCGTATCGAGAGTAGGAATTTAATTTAGTTACAACAATTGTTCATTTAGTGAATTTCGATAAAATAAGCTAAAATTCTCAAAAAGTTTCTCTAAATATGTGTGATACCCATCATGGTGTTGCAAGCGGTCATAGGCTACGGTAACCGCTTACCATCAGACGCACTTATAGTGCATGTGACACTAGTCACATACCACGCCGTTTTCGTGTAAGGTCAATTTTATGCTAGAAAAAAATTATTTATTCATTTTAGACCTTAGTAAGACACAATGCAGGTCTAAATTGGTCTTAGCGATTTTTTCTATCGATCGAATTGACACCACTTTTATAGATTTTTTGTTTAGTAAGCGCCATTCGTTTTGTTTATCAGTTGTCATTTTACATAGTTTGAGTTGCTGGTAATAAAAATATTGAAATTGGCGATGGTAAAATTGATTTAACTATGGGTGTTATTATTGAAATTGATCGGACTAGCAAATTATTTGATCTAAGGTTAACAGGTGATGTTAGTATCTGGTTACCTTTTGTAGTTGAGTTAATAACTGTAACCAAATAGCATTTCGATCACATCGCGCCGATAGAGTTGTAAAAAGGAAATATACAGTAGGTATATAGCATACACTATTTGACGTATCCGGATGAACGGCTGAGAGACAAGGAAGTGATGATGAAAGCAAGATGCTTGGAGATAATCTCAAGAAGGGTTTGCGGTGTCGAGTGATGCAATGAGATATTTATCCACTTAATTTAGATGCAAAATACTTACCAAATAAAATTGATTCCAAATGCAAAGATGATGCAATGTCAAGTTATTTTTCATCTGTGACCGTGACACAGACATAAAAAGCACTTATATTTTTTCATACTGTGATTGTTGTTCTGTCCTATTTAAATAACTCGGAAATTATACTCTCAATACCTACCTGTATTTTTTACACTATTACATAAAATCTCCATCGCTTGTACTCCGTTCTACCAACGGCAACGATATTTGACATGACTAAGGCGATATTTTGGCAGCCCCGCAGAAGTCACTCACAAAGAAGTTGAAGTTTAATTCTACTGGTAATAATCGTCATTTAGCTAGCTATTCGATAATCATAATCGATACAAAGTCGAATAACCGGATTCGCTCGTCGAGTAATGCCATTAGCCTCAATCAGCAAGGTGTCAATTTAAACATGAGTCTCACTGTTTTCATTGACAGAGTCGTATCATTAGATTTGTTACAATTGCGATGGAATTTATTGATAGATACAGCCTGTGAACCGGACGAGTGCACAATGAGAAATTAGCTCAAGTACACCACACCTATAATGTTGAATACTTCACACAATTTGCGAATGTATGCCAAAGCATTGCGCTACGTTCCGCTTATTGCAAGTATCTTATGTACCAGATGTACGGCTATTATATTGAGGTGTATTTGAACATACTAAATTTCCATCAGCAATGGGGATTCAGTAAGTTACTGTCGAAGGGGCCCAATAAATTATGCAACAATGCCTACTATTATTCGAGCCCCACTACTAGACGTATCATCAGATCGCTTGTTTGAAATGTGTCCCTGAAACAAGAGACAACAATGAGAGAGAGAAAGAGGAACAAATTAAGTAAATGAATGAATAGTTTCAATGAGTAATTAACATTCATGTTCTATCCCATATACAGTGTTGCCAACGTATTGAAATTTTCACTAGAATTCTCTTGTAGTGAACAAATATCAAATCAATCATATTATAGGCAATACGACTGTTATGAGGAAGCGTACCAATAACATGATTGACATAGCCAGGTTATACAATAATGCTTATACTAGTTATACTGTTAGCAAAATACCTAAATATGCTCTTGTTATACACTCAATAATGTTTATATGTGCTAAGACATCGATGTCTATCAAATTAGAGTTTTATGAACTTTGTGTAACAACATTTATAGAATGTTCAGCCTGGTCAATTTCATCACCCTATTGAACGGCCTGCTTAGTAAATTTATCTAGATATATCTATTACGGACCTAGAACTCATTCTAGTCATTTAATAAGATGGGTTGCGCAACCATATAAAACAAAGGTGTACTGTTTTAATATTACTTGCAATATTCACTTTCTGATCGAGAATTCGTTTGCGTGTTATTACTGGCTTCTTCTTCCCGAGTTGTGTCAAGTTTAATTAAATAACTGGTTCAGAGGGCTAGCCAGGAAAAGTAAGTTATAGTAACATATAATGATAGAGTGACTTTCTCATTTATGTTAGTTGCTTCTATACATTTAAATACTTGTATGTATTAATTATTTTAAATGGGTTTCTAAGTAGGTTTATCTTCAAGAACTGTGTAATAATTATAATTGGTTAATTCAAATATTGGCAATAAAACTATATTATCCGTGGGAAACAAAATGGCTGTTATTCATCCGAATAGGCGTGAGGAAAATTAACGTCTTTCGTCGAATATTTAGTGGTCATTGTTATTCTGCAGTGGAGATATAACGGTTTGTTTTAATATGCACGAATGTTGCACGAAAGCGTTAGTTCGTCTCAACGGGATATTAAAGTATGGCAAGGCCTGAGTAAAAGCTAACACTTATATTTTTTCTAAATTGAAATACTGTGGATTCATCAGTAGATATTTTATGGCTTACGACAAATGTTAATCTAAGCCAAATTTTGCAACAGATGCAATTCATATTATTGGGCATATCAAAGAAACTCTTACGAAGCTCTAAGAAAAATATTAAAGTAAATATTATTTGGGGTCGGCGCAATATGTATTTCTCTTCCATCCTTCTCTATCAGCCGTCATCTCTGTATTCACTTCCTTTCTGGCCATGTCATCTTTATAAAATATTAAAGGTAACTACCATCTTGTAAATGGCAGGCTAGAAAAGCCCACTTCACAGAAGTAGAACCAATCCAGTGAAAATATTATTCATACACTGGCGACTGAATTAACTGCCATTGCTGAAGCAATGGCAGTTAATTCAGTCGCCTCCGTAGCTTGTATTTTTGCCGTTTTGTCCGCTGGGTCAATTTCAAGAATAAGTATAATAATTTTACAAGCTGCTAATGGCGCCTTCTCTCATACCTGAATACATTGTATAAACATATCATCACGCCAAGTCCTTTAGGTAAGCAGAGAGTATAGAGCGCCATTTTTCTCTTGACATGCATACCCTCTTTTGCATCTTATACATTCATCAATGTCTTGACAGTTAGATCTTGGCCTCCTACGACTGTTTCTTCCATTCACATTCGCATTGTATATCTTTTTTAGTCTTTCATCATTTATTTTTACTATTTAATATACACCATCTAAACAAATCGTAAATATAACTCCATATAAATTTGTAAGGAGAGGTTATCACTACTCGCTCTAAATAGTGTAACATCGCGTTCGCGGGTCGCCCGTTTGTTTGTTCGTCTGGTGTCGTATGTCTTTTGTACAAGAGCTGTCGAAACTTAACACCCAGCCCTATTAGTTGCTGTAACGGGATTATCTACTGTACAGCTTGTTTGGCTTAATGTCTGTTGATTTTCAAGATTTAATTAAGATATTTAAGTACCAACCGCCGAAGTGGTATAATAGAACGCTTTCCTTGATTTATAGTCCTGGGCCTTCAGATCGTTCTAGATTTGTGACTTTTATATACCACAAAGGTAACAAACAAACATACGGCCCATCTGTGGTAAGCGATTTCCGTAGCCTATGGACGCTTGCAACAGAAGGGGTATCAACCGCACGTTACCAACCCTACAAAAATCTCTTCACTCCCTTCTTGAAGAACCCCATGCTCCTTTCCGACAACCACGGCGGGGAGCTCATTCCGCAATTGTGACTTGTAGAATTGTATATTCTTCATTATCCAAAGAACGGCGATGGACTCACCGACGGTCACGTTGGGACCTTAAATATCTACGTTACCAGAATCTATAGGTATGCCACGCTATAGTCGCTACATATTGTGCAACTGCGGTCAGTGGCGGTGATTCATATTGACCTAACAGCCGTGTTTCTAGACTAAAGTTAGCAAGAGCTGTCAGGCAAACAGTTTAATAAAATGACAACTGACCTCATTTTAGTCATCGAGGTGATCACGTCTGTATTTGGTCATTATGTACTGTTAGGTATAAATAAGCGCTTCGCATCGTCTTTCCTTATGAGCGCAGCCTGCAATTCTCAACTGCCACAACTGCAACAAAATCTATGCTCGGCCACATCGGCCCCACATTGTGTTGAATACGAAGAGCAGTCTTCAATATTCTTCACACTAGTTCTGTAATGTAATGTTGGGTTGTGCTTTGCTACTAGTAAGCCTTTCTAGCTTAAGATGCACTGTGCTAATATGGAGATCTGTTTTCGGTCCCTTATGCTGCTAATACGGCGATACCTCTAAACATAAAGTTGAGGGTGTGACTCCTGGTATTATAAGCGCTCCCCGCTTACCATCAGGAGAGCCTGGGTCGTATGTTTCCTTTCGAGCGTAATTAAAAATGGCGCACGTACATTAACGCAGCTTGGCAGCACGAATATGCTAGAACGGAATAATAACTATTAAATTACTTATATGAACAATTGAATTACTTAAGTACATTCAGAGTTACGGGTAAAATTTACCATTAATTGCGTTTTAGTCCACAAATAACTTTACATTAGGTAATAAATGTAATAATTCAACCAAAACAGGTTTATATTCCAAATATGTTGACACGTGTTATTTCCTGTACACATTGTGGAATAAGAATTAAACAATTAGTTCCCTTCTACATTTATAAAATATTAGGTCCTTACATATGAAATTGGCGTTTTGTATGGGAGGAACAAAAAGTCGAATATTTTTTAATATAATATATTTAATTAATCAAAGTATGAACCATTATTTTCTATGCACTTTTGCCATCTCATAGGTAGTTCATTGATCCCTTTACTAAAAAAACCAGTCGGACGGGAATCAATAAACTCTTTGAAGGCGATTTGGACTGCCCCATCGGAGTTGAATTTTTTCCCTTGCAAGAAGTTATCCAAATTTCGAAAAAAATTGTAATCTGTTGGAGCAAGGTCCGGGGAGTACGGAGGATGTCTTAGACTTTCCAATTGAAGCTCTTCTAATTTAGTAGCCGTCTGTAGCGCAGTGTGTGGTCTAGCGTTGTCGTGAAGCAGCAGTGGCGTGGAGCGATTGACCAGCCTAGGTTGTTTAGCCGCTAGCTTTTCCATCATGGTTTGCAATTCCTGACAATAGACATCAGCCGTAATAGTCTGGCCAGATTTGAAAAAACTGTAATGAACAATACCGGCACTAGTCCACCAAACGCTTACAAGTAACTTTTTTGGGGTTAATTTTCGCTTGGGGCAGGATTTGGCTGGCTGGCCAGGATCTAACCATTGCGCTGAGCGCTTCCGATTATCGTAAAGAACCCATTTTTCATCACAGGTAATGATTCGGTTTAAAATACCTTCATTATTGTGCCGGTTTAGTAATGTAACGCAGCAGTCGACGCGCGTTTGCCGGTTTGTTTCAGTCAATTCGTGAGGTACCCACCTTTCAAGCTTTTTAATCTTCCCAATTTGCTTCAAGTGAATTAAAACAGTTTTATCACTAACATTGCAGCCTGCAGCTAACTCGGACGTGGTTTGCGATGGATCCGCTTCCACAATAGCCTTCAACTCTTCATTATCAACTTGAGTCTCAGGCCGTCCACGGGGCTTGTTCTGCAGGTCGAAATTTCCAGAACGAAAACGTTGGAACCAAAAACGAACTGTGTTTTCTTTTGCAACACGACCGCCATACACATCATTCACCCTTCGAGTTGTTTCCGCAGCACTAGTGCCACGGCGGAACTCGTACTCGTAAATAATGCGATATTTAAGGTTTTCCATTTTGTAAAATGAGTGACGCAAACAGAAAAAAACAGAAGAAAAAAAACAAATGAATGACGATCATCGAAGCACAAATACATGAGTCTATAGCTGTACAAATTTGAATTTGGAATTCCTTACCAAAGAGGAGAAATTCGTGATTAAAGTGGCCAGTACGAAAAACGCCAATTTCATATGTAAGGACCTAATATATGTATTATTTAAACACTAGATGCGCCATTTTTCACGTACTTTGCTACCATTTAACCTTTGCATATAGAAGCAAATTTTTGGAGAATAAATTCAACCCCTAAATCATAGATTTTCTTTCTCCATTAATAACATTTGAAACAGCTAGCGTCTGCGCTGTTTTAATCAGCAAGTTCATTCATACATGTGTGTTTGATTGCGTATTAAAGTCTACCTAGTTCATTTCCTTCCATACGTTATCTTAGTCTAGCTGTAAATTAGACATAAATCATGCACACAGGTTAAACTGAAAGGTACCACCAGCTAGTCTAAGAATAAATTATTTTACAGTAAGACCTCTCCGCTTTGTATCCGTGCATAAATGGTTGGCATAATTTATGACTAGCTTTATGGGGTCTAACCAATAAAATGTCCGTACTATATACCCCTTTGGTTTCACAATCAACTTGTCATAACGATGTTATCAGCCTTTTGGAATTAACGACCAGATACCAAATAAACATACTGATAGAATAACTCACCGCTTCGAGGTTTGCGGAAACAGTTTATTTATAAATCAAATAGATAAATACTAGTAGGCAGAGAATAGAGCGCCATTTCACTCTTGGATTACACACTTCTTTTACATTCATCAATCTTTACATACAAATACGAGCCACCAGATGGTAAGCACTTAAGCAGTCACCGTAGCCTATAGCCGCTAGCAATACCAGGGACATTACTAATGTGATGCTAATCCTGTTATTGATGATGACTCACGGTACTACGCAGCGTATCCTTGTGGACCACTGGCAGCCTTACTTACCGCAGAAACTCAACACTACATCAAAGTAGTGTTATTTGACTGCGGTCTTCTGTAGGGTGGAGGTACAAGCCCCAGTCGGGCGGCTCCAATATTAATGGGAAAACCCACGGGGATCCCAGTTCGCCCTACCTCCCATTACAAAACCCTACCTCTCCTTAAAAAGCCTTTAGGATGAAACGTCATAGGATGAATACCGGACCACCTAGTGGTCACGTGTACGTTCTTATGTGGTAAATCTATATCAACTTCTGTACTTAGGTGGAACCAATATCTGAGCTAAGTTCACCAACATCGGCAGTATGTTGACAGAATACGTAATGAGAATGTGTAACCGCATGACCAATCCTATTGTTATGTACTGTATGCGGATAAAATGAGCAAACGCCGATAGTGATTATACGAGTGATTTTGGTTGGAACTCAGGCGATATTGGTGTCGATTCTCTTGTTCAAAATTACTAAACCTAACTAATTTGGCAGGTCCAAAAGTCTTACTATCCCTTTGTGCGGGGTTAAATAAGGATGGCAAAAAAGACTTAGTTAAGTTTAGTAATTATTAACAACAGAATCGACACCATTAGCAGCCTTAGTTGCGTCGAGTGGGTAATATATTAACTAAGAGCAATCAAATTATGCTTTAACTGTCCCATTACATGCATTAATATATTCCTTCGTATTTAGTGTACTTATAGTTCACCGATGTATAGAAATTAGATGTTCGAGCACAAAACAGAACATCAACTAAAATCCATATTAAATAGAATACCAATGTTCCTACAATAAAATAAAATACTCCTAATAAAAACAAATAATTTATTGAATCTCTTACCTTTGAAATTACAGATAAAAAATACATATCTGCAAATTTATATTTTGTATGAAGTTAATTATAAATACATTGTATTTAAAGCGAACTTGCAAGTCTGCATTTCTTACAGTAAATTGGTGTGTGAAAACATCGTGTAATCAACTTCCCGATAAGTTACTGCATAAGGCAAATAGGTTGTTATAAGCCACGGTACTAGGTATTTTTGTGAAACATAAAGCCAGCATACATTAAGTAACAAAGAGTTTAAAGACCATTATTATGACGGCATTATTTTATAACAGCTTCGCAACATTGTTAGGTCTTAAAATTATTCTAGTTACTAATACACCAGTGCTTCTCAAACTATTTAAGAGTACCGGCTCCATTATGAAATAAAATATACACAACCCCAGCTGGCGCCATCCGAAATTCTTCATTTTTTTTTATAGAAATATGTAGGGAAGTAACCAATAACAGCTTAGGTTGAGTTAATTTACATTTCGCATTTCGTTATATATAAATTTACATTTCCACCGTCCGTTGATTTTTATTTAGCGCCCCTAATCTTACAAGTGTCAATCGCCCCCTTAGAAATCCTCAGCGCCCTCTGGGGGACAGTACCGCCCACTTTGAGAACATATGCTATACACCTTATTTTTTTTATATTGCGGTTATGAAAAATGAGATTACAATCTGGGCACTTCATGTTACCGCTGATTTGATTCAATAAAAAAACTGTAAGTTATGGTAAAACTAAATTATATCTATTGCTTTCTAGTTGATTTAAATAGCATAATTAAGTAACCATAATAAGATCTTTTGCGATTTATAGCAATTTATTTGTAAAATAGTATTTAATTTTACTTTATTTGAATATTCCTACTAAGTATTCCGTTTCGCACGAGTTTAAGTTCAAAGTACTGCTAATTTGGTATCTCTCAATTTAAAATGGTTTGTCCCGCGCACATAAACATTTAAAATAAAGAAAAGAGAACTATAGTATTAGCAGCGTCAGTGAATTCCATTTATAAGTTATTCCGATTCCGAAACAAACTCATTTTGGATGCGACAGGTGTGCGTGTTTCAATGATCGTCACGCGAATCCGCCTAGCTTCTATCTATCTATAGACTATAACTGAAATGTTAGGTCCTTTACCTTGTAGCAGCATGGTATTTGTCTATGGGTTTGCGAATTTGTGTGGCGAACTTGCGGTGCGGAGAAGAATTCGTCAAATGATAGTAAACTAAGTTGCTTTTCTCAATAATTAAATTTCAATCTCCGTTTTTTCTCAGTATTGCTTTCAGCAGTTCCTTTTAAGGACCCACCGAGTCCTTTTCAATTTGACAACTCATTAAATTCATGTAACGTGTTAAATAGAACATGTGTATATTCTTAAAATATATTTGAAAATAGAGATACTAAAGCTCCAAAAATCTTAGTATAACCAAAAATGGTCAAAATGTTTCCAATGGTATATCTAAACTAAAGCAACAAATGCACACAATTCTAATTTCGTTCGTTTCTATTCTTTGCCTTCACTACAGAATACATAATATTACATTGAATTCCTGGTCTGCGCGTGAGCACCATTATGTTTCGCATCTCGCCTCCAGTTGAATCCTTGTTTCTATGACATTAAAGGCACTTTACTTTCGAACGAAGTATGGCTTTAGTTTGTTTCTACGTCTTAGTTTTCTCATTAGAGATTTTTTTAAAGCATAGACAATTTTAATAAACTGTAAATGTTGCGTGCCTCTCCTCATTCTATCGTTAAATACAGTAAAATTGCGCTCATATTTTATCCTGTCTTCAGAGGGGAGGAACCCCTTTTGGGCTGCTATCCAAATGAGTTATTTTAATTTATGACATGGAACCATTACGAAAATTAACTTTGGTTAAGAGGCCAAGTCGGTATTTCATACATGATAAGCTACGATGGCGAATATTTTTTTCTCAACATCATTATGCTATTGAATATGCATTATCATCACGCCTATATAACGCCATTACACTCTTTAATTGCACACTTCTTTTGGTTCTTCTAAATTTTTCTCTCACATGCTCTCTGGTTTTTACCCGACTAATAAAATATTATGCAATAGAATATTCTTTTCTTTTCTTTTCTTTGCATAATCTTGAATTACGATAGCAAAAGATAAGGGTACCTATAGCTAGTAATAAAAATTGGTTGGTTGGTCGTTACTGTAATAGGTAATATGTAGTTTGATATAACATTCTCATTATAACATCGTAAAATGAAAGTGTTTAAATACTTAAAATTTATCGATTTTATTAAATAACAAACTAAAACCATCCATTAGGTGTCTGAAAACTTTTTAAATGCTACTAACTCATTGGACTTTCTACTATTAATCTGCGGAACTTTTTCGTGATAATAGATATTAATGATTTAACAACATACGTACCTAAGCTACCTATGTTACGAAACTGTTAATTACCAAATTATTTTAACTCTATTTTATGCTATTGGTTGACGTTGGAAAAGTTGAAAAGAATTGATAGGCCCATCTTACCATCATTATCATCTATTTAACAGCTAGGCTCTTGGTCGCCAAGCGCGATCTATCATTCGCCATTTCTTTGACCTCTTGGTACGACATAACGTTTCCCTTCGTCTTTATCTGTTGCAGGTAACTTATCCTTGGCCTCTCTCTTCCACGCTTTCCATGTTACCATGTAGGTTCATTAATCGGCCACAAAATTTGTCATCAATTTATTCGTAAATCGTCACTGCTAATGTTTCAAGTATTGCTTTTTATCCCAAAGGGCGTAAACGGCCACTCTGATAAGCTTACTGGAACGCTAGTAGTAGTCCTATCAACGATGATTTAATTCCATTAATTAACAAGAACCTGAAAATGATGAGTCGCTTCTGATAAGAACCGATATGTGCATACATAATGGTTTTAATAGAGCACTAGTAATCGAATTGAATTAAATTACTAGCGTACCTACGTACCGCGAGACAGGCGAAGTAACAAACTCTAATTTAGTGTCTCCGTGGCAGAGCTATTTATATTTTACTACATATGTTTATTGGTCACGTATATTTTGTATTCCAAAATTTTGCGGGTTTTATTAATAAATACTTCCTAAGATCATAATTAGGGAGATATAATTCAGCTATCAAGCTTCTTGAGCTCCTATTGTCTCGATGAAAGGTTGATAGGCTTGATTTCACGACACTCCGAAATCTCTTATTAATAGCCTGTGTGTTTCAAATGTATAAATAATGGCTTGCGCACGCGCTCACTGCTTTTAAATGAAGTTCCGGGGAAGGCATCATCAATCTAACATGAAAGTTAGCTGATAGATATAACAAAATATTTCGTTCGCTATTTGTTTAACATAAATTCATTGAAGGAACTTATTTTAATTAATAGTTGTGCAGAACCAGTTCCCACAAAAAATAATAATGTAGAGTTTTCGTTTTCTCAAACACAAACGTTTGTCATGTCATATTAACCTGCGTTTGCGGTTTGACATTGGATTTTGAATGTGGACGCCTAGCGAGCATTAATTATTATTCTGAGGTGTACCCTATGTGGACGGAAACTTAGGCAGCCCTTTTTCTGGATTAAAGTTTGTCTGGATAATTCTGATCATCCAGTGGATAGTTTGTGGGGCACAATCAATGAATATGTGCTTATGTTTTTTAGAAATGTGAAGCAAACATGAATCAGTTATGCCCTAAATAAAAAGAATATAACGCCGGGCTTTATTAAATGCGCAACTCATCCCATGAGTTTATTTTCCAGGCACGTTCTTTACAGACGAAACTATTTGAAAAGTGAATAGGTAAGAAAATTTAAAAAGATAGTAGATAGCCAGAGTAATAAATTTTGTCTGTATGACGGAAGAATTTTTCAAATGAAGATAGCGTACGGAAACAAGAATTAATTTGAGTATCTACATTGAATAATAGTATATTATCAACTCTGAGATAATAATAATATAATGACTGATAAACGATGGAGACAGAACCCTCAAATTTGAACAGGGGGGTATAAAAAGTTATTCATATGAAACAAATAAAATTAACTATGTATTCAATTTCTTTTCTACTTAACAATTCAGATAAGATCACAACATTATCTGAAACAATAAACTGTTAATATTAGGTCCTTACATATGAAATTGGCGTTTTTCGTACTGGCCACTTTAATCACGAATTTCTCCTCTTTGGTAAGGAATTCCAAATTCAAATTTGTACAGCTATAGACTCATGTATTTGTGCTTCGATGATCGTCATTCATTTGTTTTTTTTCTTCTGTTTTTTTCTGTTTGCGTCACTCATTTTACAAAATGGAAAACCTTAAATATCGCATTATTTACGAGTACGAGTTCCGCCGTGGCACTAGTGCTGCGGAAACAACTCGAAGGGTGAATGATGTGTATGGCGGTCGTGTTGCAAAAAAAAACACAGTTCGTTTTTGGTTCCAACGTTTTCGTTCTGGAAATTTCGACCTGCAGAACAAGCCCCGTGGACGGCCTGAGACTCAAGTTGATAATGAAGAGTTGAAGGCTATTGTGGAAGCGGATCCATCGCAAACCACGTCCGAGTTAGCTGCAGGCTGCAATGTTAGTGATAAAACTGTTTTAATTCACTTGAAGCAAATTGGGAAGATTAAAAAGCTTGAAAGGTGGGTACCTCACGAATTGACTGAAACAAACCGGCAAACGCGCGTCGACTGCTGCGTTACATTACTAAACCGGCACAATAATGAAGGTATTTTAAACCGAATCATTACCTGTGATGAAAAATGGGTTCTTTACGATAATCGGAAGCGCTCAGCGCAATGGTTAGATCCTGGCCAGCCAGCCAAATCCTGCCCCAAGCGAAAATTAACCCCAAAAAAGTTACTTGTAAGCGTTTGGTGGACTAGTGCCGGTATTGTTCATTACAGTTTTTTCAAATCTGGCCAGACTATTACGGCTGATGTCTATTGTCAGGAATTGCAAACCATGATGGAAAAGCTAGCGGCTAAACAACCTAGGCTGGTCAATCGCTCCACGCCACTGCTGCTTCACGACAACGCTAGACCACACCCTGCGCTACAGACGGCTACTAAATTAGAAGAGCTTCAATTGGAAAGTCTAAGACATCCTCCGTACTCCCCGGACCTTGCTCCAACAGATTACCATTTTTTTCGAAATTTGGATAACTTCTTGCAAGGGAAAAAATTCAACTCCGATGGGGCAGTCCAAATCGCCTTCAAAGATTTTATTGATTCCCGTCCGACTGGTTTTTTTAGTAAAGGGATCAATGAACTACCTATGAGATGGCAAAAGTGCATAGAAAATAATGGTTCATACTTTGATTAATTAAATATATTATATTAAAAAATATTCGACTTTTTGTTCCTCCCATACAAAACGCCAATTTCATATGTAAGGACCTAATATTATGTTGTGATCCTTTGATTGTAATGCAACCAGCTCGATGAAGATTAGAATCAGAGCGGGATCGCATTCCTTTCAATAAAAAATACATAGTTTTTGTGGAAGTATCATCCGACAGGATTCGTCTTGCTTCACAAGTGTTTATACCATGGCGCTCGTAATCACTGGTTCACTTACAGGATGATTTTATTTATTATTATGTCAAATAGTATTAAATAGGGGTAGGTACCTTTGTTAGGTTTTCAAATTACAATTAACTATTTTCTATGGACGGAGAGATTCTTGTATTAGTTAGGTAAGTTAATCCTACTAATAATATAAATGAAAGTTTGTAAGGATGGATGTATTGATGGTTGTTGCTCAATCACGTAAATACGCCTTTTTGTATGAAATTTGGCACACGTGTAATTTATAACCTGGATTAACAAATAGGATATTTATTTATTTATTATTAAAAAATTAATGCACAATTAAAGTACAATGGTGGACTTAATGCTAAAGCATTTTCTACCAGTCTACCACAGCTGGCAGGAGAAACATAGGAGCAGGTGTGCATATCATAAACTGTAATATGAATTGAGTGAAGATACTTAGATACTACCGGGAAAATGTTAGGTTCCTCCGGGATTCTAATCTCAACCCGGACGAAGTCTCTGGCTGAAGGTAGTGTTTGTATAGTTCATAAAGGTTTTGTGACAATTGACTGAGATATGGCGATAATTGTTGAACATCTAGGAAAAAATATATCCCGCCATATAATTGAGATAAAAAGCAGTTTCACGCCGAGCGACGCGGCTCGACGAAATAGGCTGATTCGATACTACGACAGAAAAATGTATGCGAATATTCTCTACTACCCGTGCAAATACGCGGCGGGTCACTAGTTAAAGTCCACTTTGTCCACAGACATTTTGTTATTTGCGAAAGGTTAAGCCTAGCTTTTTCGCCAATCTCAATGAACATCTAAATTGATTTACTGCACGTGAATGATGAAAGTTGTAATAACAGTCATTAATCTACAGCTAGTAACTCGGAAATCGTTATTGAAAGCTCTCTTTTGGTTTAAGAGTGCAGTTTTGCGGGAAAGTCAAGTCGATAGTGCTTTGTGGGAACTAAAGAGCATCTTGATGGTCTATGAGGTATTTAAAGATTTCTGTGCAATTTGGAATATTTTCAAGATACTTAAAGGTATTTTGCAATATCTTAGTATGGAAGATCAATGCTCAAGTTTTAATAAGATATGCATTTTTCTTAATAAATAAACAAGGGTCCACGTAAATAGATAATTATAAATCAATTTTGTAATTTCATAGTCATAGAAATGAAATAAGTGTCTCCGTTTGACTTAATTTAAAGTTACTAAATTGTTTAGATTTCATTAAAATTTTCAGAGTAAAAATAAAAATAAAAAACACTAGTATTGTCATCACTATAAAAAAAAGGAACGCTCTTTGCCAAGTCAACACTGTCAGTTTCTGCTTATCTCAAAGCTAAAACTCGATATGAATATAATAGGATAGCTATGGGAACACCTGTATAAACGCACGCCCGTATCCTGCGAGGCTTTGATCTGAAGATAATTACACCATTGTGGGAAGCTGATTCGACATGCCTCGACTTTCGGGATTCCAACCACCGGCGCAAGTCGATAGATGCCTCTTAGATGACATATTCAAATTACTTTCATAATGTACACGCGCGTGTCAAGACATATATGGTTAGCATTGCAATTTTGGAAAAGGGCGACTAAAGCTCCTGGTTTTGATGCGAATTGTTGTAATTATAGGTTATTCCCGATGTATGCGGCATTTCAACTTTCAACTTCGTGTTTTTTTTTTATATACCAATTAGGTGGCAAACAAGCATACGGCCCGCCTGATGATAAGCGGTTACCGCAGCCTATGGACGCTTGCAACACCATGGGTATCACTCGCGCGTTGCCGTCCCTACATCATCTGGGGATGAACTGATTTTTTAAAGGCTTTGCTTGTCTGATGACGATGTGAGTGATAAAAATACAGATTTAATTAGTTAATTAATGGTATAATATAATTTCGACGATTCAATACAAGTTTAAGGTTTTCAAGGTCCAAATTCAAGTGTAGTTCCAAGTATTTTCTGTTCTAAGTATGGGTTTATTGTACATTAAATATATTTGCGCCACCCACAGCGATACCTTTCGACTATATACATAATCAAAGAGCGATGAATACGAGTCCTTGTGTGGGACCGAGTGGGACGGTGTTATAAGTGAATTTATTTTTTCTATTTATTCCTTGCTGGTGCTTAATAAATAATTAAGTTCTCAAATAAACTATATTATAAAAAGACGCAATGTAATCTAGCATTACATTCATTTTGGTAGCACAGATTCTGAATATAATTATTGATTGCTCACACGAATCGCCAGACAATCATCGAACGCAAATTGATAGTCGATTCAATCAATCAATAGTAATGTAACCGGATATCGAGGTATGTGGACCGTCTAGTGCGAATTCAAGACTGGGTTAAATGGTCAATAGTTGAAATCATAGACTATTAAGAATTTGTTTAATAAAGCACGAGAAAAATATGAAGATCGAAATTTTTGCACTCGATCAGGCAAAGCGAGCTTAAATTTTTCTGCTTACCCGACTACGGTGAAGCAAAATGAGGGTTATGATTGTGACCGGTATGTATGTAGGTTTGTTTGTGATCGTTGCTAATGGAAGTTATGAATAATGATCGACTAGTTACAAATTTTATTGGTGCAAAATATTTGGACCAATAGATAAATTTACTTTCTGCGAAAATTTTCAGTCTTCATAAATTTTAACAGCGATTAGTTTGCGGAGAACGGTCAAGCTTACTTTAGACATCGCAATAATTTTGTACAATTTAATATAAACTTATAAGAATTAGGTGCTATTATTTGAAATTCGTGATAATTGGAACGAGGATTTTCTTCAGAATAGCAGCATAACCGTTAGAGTGATATTTACCATAAGGAGTTCGTACAGTGCCGGTAGCAGGAACATTGTCGACAACGTATTCGAAAGCGAAAACTCGCGAAATGTCAAAATTGTCACACAAATTTTTAGTTCCACTTTTCACCGCCGCAGCGCTGTTAATTTTCCAAGACAAATAGTCGAAGGCGAAACGAAAACGTTGTCGACAATGTTCCTGCTACCGGCACAGAGCTACGGAGTCACTGGTACTTCTTATTCATAAACTACATAGTTAGCGATAATAAAACCGCACAGTCATTATTAAACGCCCATTAAAACACCTTTAATGGAATTAGACATTCGATATAATTTAATTGTTTGCAGATTCGTAAACAGAATTCAACCCAATTCTTACTGTTATAACAATAAATATCTACATGCAGACGAACATAGAATGTCCTTTTTTGAAGTCAGTTAAAAGAAAAACAAATTCCTATGACAAATGGCTACAAAGTACAACGTGATGTAGCCCATTGATAAGTCCTACCATTTTAAGCCAATTGCCAAACTATGTAAGGAACTAGAATGAGTCACTCAACGAAACCGAGCACTTACCAAACCAAATAAGTCAGTACGCAGGCGTAGCGAAGGTCCAAAGTACGTTTTTATCACATATACCCCCAAACTTGACCGTATATATAGGGAGTTCATTCACCTCACAACAGGATTTGGGAGCTAATATTTTTAATATGTTACGGTAACTCTTAGTAGTAATCGATTTTTTTAACTGTAATGGTTGTAAATGAATAGGATATAGATATGTAACTGGGTACTAAATCGGTTCCGGAAGATTAAAATTTTATGTCTAATGATTTGTTACATGGGAAGGAAGATTTTTTGTTTCACACATAATTGAAAATATGTCCTAGAGTAGAACTGCAATTGTTTTTACGAATATTATCAGTATCGATGACATAATGCACTACAGTGCTTCATACACAAACAAACATGCCAAAAAATACTAATACTGAGATTACCACAGCTAAATTTCATCAAAGTAGCGGACTCTCTCTCATGTTTACTCAGCATGTTTTTATTTATTAACATCATTATCGCTCATCGCAATCTTTCAATAACCTTTCTCAATACAGAATACAGTAATTCCACACCTCGACCATCGTAGATAATTATCTCTTCATTACTTCCTAATTGATTAAAATTTCTCTTCAATCAGAGGCGAGTGAAGGTTAATTATGTGACGTTATGAGACCTTTCTCTGATATAATAATATAACATCCATATTGTGCTTTATAAGGGCCCATTATCATTATCTGTGACATCGACGAAAGTTACAATTATTGTTGATCTGATAAGCCCTTTAATATGGGCTGTGGTGTCCGTGAAGATCTGACGCGTGAAGCGGTGACTTGGGTTTAAATAAATCTAATTTTATACGAATATTATAAAGTAAAAATATATAATAAATAGATATATAGTATATAGATAATACATACACATCATCACCCCAAGCCCCTCACGAGGTAGGCAGAGAGTATAGAGCGTCATTTGACTCTTGACTTGCTAAGCTCTTTTGCTTCTTTTACATTAATCAGTCTCTTCATACATGCCTACCAGTTCCGAGTATTCTTTACCTTGCCGTCATTGAATACTTTGCTCTACAAACAGAAAATATAGCTATATAGGCTAAGAAAAAGCTGTAGAAGAGTTTCGTTAAACATTAACGCTATGTATTTATCACTTGTTCCGCTTGAATCATCACACTTGATTCTTAAAACTCATTGTAAAATCACTTCCTATTGTCCACACATCATGGGAAAGTCATATTGTTATCAGTAAATGTACCGTGTTTTGACAGAAAACTTTCACAGATACAAATCAACAATATACGCGAAATGGTTTAGTCAAAATTATGATCTTAAAGCTATTTGTTAGCTGATATGGATAATGCGGCATCTTTAAGAGTATTGGGGTGTTACACACCCTGTGCGGTTTGCACCAAGGTGTGAATCTCCCAACTGTTATTTTTTTATATCTTTTAAAGTAGAAACATAATTATTATTTCCTGCTAAAATAAAATAGTCGTATTTTTAGTTGGATTTTTGTCCTTTCTGTGGTATTGTTTTGATCGATGGTATGCGTCACTTTCCTAATACAGTTACCAATTAGGTATCAATCAAGCATGCGGCCATGATGGAAAGCGGTTACCGTGGCCTACAGACGCTACCAAACCAATACAACAGAAGACCCCCACGCTGCACCTAAAAAATGTGTTGTGTTTCAAAATCCATATTCGTCAATTTAATTACACGAAAAGAAAGCTCGTTGCTTAGATATACATAGAAGTGAGTTCATATTGAAGCATTTTATTACTACCAAAGTTCATTGATTCATTATTTTGTGTCGACACGAGACCTCCCGCGTGGTTTTCTCCGGTTTGTTACCTTACCAGTATTGTATTTGTAATTACACTAGCAGCAATTATTATAGATATTACACAAATTAATTACCTAGTGCTGTGTGAACTCAGTTTTCTCAAAATATTACGTATAAGATTAATTGCGCGGGTGTTTGTTTAAATCTATCCCTATTAATTTAGTAGAAATCAACTGTATAATTACAGAAAGTGATTGATGTTTACACTCCAAATTAATTCACTGATGTGTTTACTATCAGCCTCATCTCATTTGTTTTTTAAGTTGTAACCTCTCCCATTGAGAAACGCGTTCATTATTTCTAAATTAATTTAGAACGTAATGTTAGGAGGGAAAGTTTAAATTTACTTTTTGCGTTTATTGTATTGTTTATTAAAGTTTCGCACGATGTTCTGCTGATAAATATGTGTATAATTTACTTTCTTCGCGGTGTGAAATAAGTCATTCATCTTCGATGTGTCAGCCTTCCTTCCAGTAGAGCATGCAAATCAGCGTTTTGGGGCCTTTCCATTTCGTTGAAGCTTGTTTTCTCACATGGACAAGTTTTTGTTTCCTATCAGACATTGGTTGGTACTTTGTGGAAACTTCATTCATTAAGAATTCAAAAGTTTTGTAGCTACCGTCATTAGTAAATCATGTATACATATTTATGGTAGCTATTTAAAGTAGTACTTATTTTTTGAATATGCTTCTACGTTATTTTGATAAGGTGCAAAAAAAACGATCATGCCGTGAGATTTAGCGAGGAGGCGAGGAAGTAGGTACCTATAAGAAACATTATTATTATAATGTTTCTTTTGTTTACACTAACTACTAATAACTTTTGTGAATGTCACATATTTTTTACTTGGTGTGCAATAAAGAATATTTGTATTGTATAACTTATGCCCTGAAGTAACACGTAAATAGTTTGTAGTCCCTTGGGCATATCATACAAAGTTGCTGGATCTACAACGTAATAAATCCGCAGACTTGAGTCCTCAAATAACAGCCATTAAATAGTGAACGGCCCACCGGAGTGCCGGTGTCGTGTAAATCAGCAAATTGGTGTGAATCAAACGGAAAATTACTGCTTTCCATCGCCCTTGGTGGCGATTAGTGAAACAATTGATTTCTTTAGGAGAAAGCTTGGAATGTGACATGATTCTGGTGACTAGGGATCTTAGACTTCGTAGATATACAAAAGATCATAACATAGATAGATAAGGTAGATATGTAGGCATTGTAGTTAGTGATGACCTTTACCAAACAGCACCATTAAATTACGCGGACTAATTTCATACTAGAGATGTCAATATTAGCTGATTTTATTTATTAGATAAACGTTAATTGATAAAAAAGAAAACGATATTTTAATGGGTGAAAATTTTAGTTATTATTTTATTCCTCTTCTTCTGCTTCCTAAGTATCGATCCCTTCAGGGACTATTTTTGCCAGTGTCGAGTGTCTGAGAATTGACAAGTTTCAAAATTTCGTGTTTGCCGCATTAAAATGCATTCTAATGCTTAATGGAGTTACTGGAGACAATCCACTGCAGCAGCAAAAAAAATGTTCCTATAAATCAGTCACTAAATGAAACTTAACTTAAGGACACCAAAAATACACATTAAAGATCACTATAACACAATTTACGAGACACTGGAAAAAATCTCAATCGCTCCGCCTGTTTCCCGCCAAAAACTCCAATAAAATATCACATGCATAAAAATAGCACATGCATAAAAATATCTTGTATCACGTCAACGATAACAATATCATGTATGAAATTCGTTCTTATTATGATTGATATCGTATTGATATGATATGATATATTATTATGAAATCTGTTATAAAATTTGATTTGATATTTTTATGCGAAAACATTATTTTTGTTTATCGAATATGATGATTACTCTTCATTACTCGGTTATTTTAACGGCTACTTAATATATTAGACATCTCTATTTCATACCATAGGATGTATATTTTTTGCATTAGCGTATTTAATATGTAGGTAGAGATTAATTATTAAACCTTTTTGTAATATGCATATTTGTAAACTATGGGAGTTTGCAATACAAGGGGTATATTACTTCATAATCATATACCGAGCATAACGTATTGAGACATATTTTACTTAAAAAACGGCTTTGAATTGAAGATCATGTTGTGCCTACTCTGTCTACCTCTTCTCTCTCATCATAAACTGACTAACTAAAATCTAAATCTTTAATGTGGTTGCCATAAGTTATACCACACTAGTTTCTGCTTGCGACTTCGTTCGCGTTGAATTTAGAATTGAACTTAGAATCTCAGAGGAACCTAACATTTTACACTCGAGATAAAAAGCATTGTCCCGGGATAAAAAGTATCCTTTGTGTTAATCTAGGTTATAAACTGTACGTGTGACGAATTTCGTGCAAACCCGTTGAGCCGTTTTTACGTGATTGAACAACAAACATCCATCCATCCATCGATTCTTACAAACTTTCCCATTTATATTAGTAGGATGATCTTTAAGACCCAATAACATTGCAAGCTGTACTTAAATAAAAGTTTTACGTATTCCTAACTTTCCCTGTTCACTAACTATAGATAATGTATAGTGTATGTTATATAACCGACCACAGAAAATAACGTGTAATTTTTAACTGAGTGCAAATCGTAGTAACGACATGCCGCGGGCGCCGCTAGAACAGTAATGATGAGCGATTTATTACTGGTATTGGTATTGCTAGGGCTGTACGTAAAGTACGTACATAAGAATTATTAGATATTGGTGTCCATTCTGTTGTTAAAAATTACTAAACTAATTTGACAGGTCTTAAAAGGTCTTGCTATCCCTTTCTCAGCTGCGGGGTTAAATAAGGATGGCAATTCTTTTTAGAACTGTAAAATGAGTTTTTTTTATAATTTCGTACAACAGAATTGGCACCATTGCCTCTATATAATCTATACTACTGTTTAAACACGTATAGCAGATTTTACCTTACATTGCGATGTTCAAATTATGGCAGTCACTGTGTAATAATCCGACCGCATTTATTTTTATACCACTCGTGGCACACTAGCGTGCGGCCCTCCTGATGGTAAGCAGTCACCGTAGCCTATAGCCGCTAGCAATACCAGGAGCATATCTAACGCGTTGCCAACCCTGTTATTAATGAAGACTCACTGTACTAGCAGCATTATTACCTGACTAGCGCAACGTATCAACGTACCGCTAAGCTTTGAAAAACTCACCGGTACAGGCCGCGGGGATTTGAACCTGGGCTTATAAGATGACATGCTGTTGCTTTAACCAAAAGGCCACCACACTTTTTTTGTGTTGTGTTATTAAAATTTAGCAAACGAACTTTTCAAATTTTTCTATATTCAAATATTCTATCAGTTTTCTGGTTTCAATAGAACAAATTTTGGTTGAAAACCTTTTGTTTGGTTAGTTCATGCTCTCATGTTGTGACTTATGCACTTTGGTTATAAAACCCACTGGTACAGATCAGTGGAATTCGAGCTTACGTCGCTAGAATAACAGACTAGGGTTCATACCAAACGGCCACCACGGCTCACTCATTATTATAAATATATAGTCTATAGTATAAATATACCTTTTCTTGTTCCAGGCCCGACCAGCTACAACGAGCGAGTGCCACAGAGCACAGGGTAACTCCAATCACGATGTGACCACCGACGCCAAACCAACATGTAACCAGCACTGCAACAATACATAAAACTATTTATTGTACTTACTTATAAACTAACGAATCTAGTCCATAGCACTATTTAACGAAGCAATTTAGACTTAACTAAGCAAGGAAAGAGCAAGACAAGTACAAATAATCGGACAGTACAAACGACTCGCGGGACCCTAATATTGATTTAAACGTAAATTGATATCATTAGAAGTACCCGGAGATATTATCGAGATGTCTACAAGTAAGTGTTGTTTTTATACTATCTGTTTACCCTCCCTACCCCGAAAGGGACTTGGCACAGCACACAAACTCAAACTTACACACTCAAATTCATACACACAAACTTACACAGATAATTATCTTTCTACACAAATCAATAACCTAAAAATGTCTGTCTTTTTGTGATTGAGATCCTTAAGCTGGTATTTGCTTATTTTACATTTATTTAGAGGAGTTTTCAGTTAATAATCTAGGCTTTTACTATCCCGTAAAACGATGAGTTTCCATTAGCTAAAACATTTTTTTGCTCTTATGCCCCACGTGAAATCAAGAGTAAAGCTGGTAGTGAAAAAGCAGGTTTGCTTGTTATAGTATCGATCAAATATTGAAAGCCCATGTTTTATTTCAGAACTGATAATTTTATTTCCACATTTCCAGGTTTCGAGCACTCGGCGATGAAAAGCAGCTTTTCGCTGTCGTCGCTCCGAAGTGCGCCCGCGCCGGCCGCCCGCTGCGACCAACTCGAACGACCCTACCACAGTCTCACTAAGAAAAGGTAACCCTACCACAATATGTAGTACATACCTACTAGTGTACCGACACGGCAAGTTAATTTTTAACCCAATAGAGGGGTGTTATAAGTTTAACGTGTGTATCTGTGTGTCAATCTGGGTCATTGTGTCTTCTAACTATACGGATAAACCTATTTCAAGAGTGAAATGGCACTCTATAATCTCTGCCTACCCAGTGAGGGACTTGGCGTGATATTTTCAATGTCAGAAAATAGAAGGAAATGAACCACAAATAAAAATGATATATAACGAAAGGAGAGGATAATTACATTGCTTTTTTAGTAGTACAACATTACATGAGCCTCAGTATGCCCCACATAGTATGATGAACGGTCGAATGACAGCTTCCGATAATCCAGCCGTGTATAGTGTATCTCATGTTGGTGTGTGGTGTTCCAGAAAGGAGCCATGTCGCGAGGCGTGGCGCAGGAGTTGGGGATCAGCGGCCAGCGGGGGCAGCGTTGGCGACGACCTGTGGCCCCTGCTGCAGCACCACTACGACTACATCATGGACAACCAAATCATAGACTCCTGCAAGGTATGTTTCTCTGCTTCCTTGCCTTGTCTTGTCCCGCTCCTGCTCAGCCTTCTTCACAAATATATACCCTGCAAGATATAAATGTTTCTCTTCATTACTTACACGTGTGAAGATGCGGGAAAAATGCTCCTGTGCCTTCAGATGAGTCTAAGAATGTGTTTTTTTGTCGTTTTTGACACTAATTACGTGGTAAACAGGCATACGGTTCGCCTGACAGTACGCGGCTACCGTAGCTTGCAAAACCAGGGTATCACTCGCGCGTTGCCGCCCATGCAATAAATCTCTTCACACCTTTCTTGAAGAGCCCCATGCTGAACTAATTTGGGAACACCACGTCTCACTACAATGTACCAAATAAGTTTGCACGTGCATATTGCCAGTCCCGGAACAGCGCTAGACTGTTTGTCACTAAACATATAAACATCTGTTCGCAGGAAGCAAACGGCGAGCTACAGTCAAGTAACAGCCACGGGCCCCGTCTGCTCAACCCCACCTCCACTTTCAACCGGCAGTGGTCGCTGAGCCAGCTGATATCGGAGTTCACTGAACTCTGCCAGTGGCTCACTCACGTACAAGAGGAGATCTATTCTAGTCCAGAGAATCTGTCCAGCAGGAGATTGAGGATGGTGAGACATTCATTGTAAACACTAGGTCAGGTCTCGAATTACTAAATTGATAAAATTAATAACACTACATGATGTAGTGTTGTGATTCTGCGGTAAGTAAGGTTGCCAGTGCTCCACGAGGATACGCTGGGCTAGTAGTATTGATGCTAGCACAGTAGCAGAGTCCTCATCAGCAACATGGTTGGCACCCCGTAGTGATACCCCTGGTATTGCTAGCGGCTTTAGGCTACGGTGATTGCTTACCATCAGGTGGGCCGTATGCTTGTGTGCCACCTTAGTGGTATAAAAACTACGCTATGCATGCGTTAAAAGAAACGAAAACGAAGGCAAAAATTTGCATTTCAAAATGAAGTCTTACTATGGTATTAGCTCGGGGTAGATAATAAAGTGCGTCAAAGTTTTTTTTTTATTACGCACAAAAAAAAAAAAAAAAACAAGTACAAAGTAATATAGTTATGATAAAATAAATAATTATAGTGTTATTCTTAAGTAATGATCTGATCTGAACTTTGTTCCAAAATGACCAAAACATATTAGTAATGTTCTCTAGGTAAAATAGGTAACGGGCTAGTAATACCTCTGCCCTGGCATTGTAAGCTTGCATGATATATGCTGATCTGTGCCGGTAGCTAGAACACTTTTCGACTACATATTCGAAAACGTAACTCGCGAAATGACAAAATTGTCACACAACTTTTCACCACCGCAGCGCTGTTCATTTTTCAATACGAAAATAATCGAAGACGTTACGAAAACGTTGTCGCAATTTATTCATGCTCGCGCTACTGCTTTACGACAACTGACTGCTGTGTCGACAGGGCAAATGCTTTTGATTTAACGCTTGTTAAAATTTCACTCCTTATAAAATTTCCATACAGGAGGCATATATATGAATATCGACTCCTTAGGAGTAAACCAAACAGCTGTGGGTCCGGATGGACTCAAGACGACCCTTACTATATTAAAAACTATAAATTTTCGTCGTCACAGAAAATATGTGTTGAATGCATATCTAACTAAATACATATGTGTTTCTTGCAGAGTCGTATGGCGGAACTAGTATCTGTGGAGCCGCGTCGCATCAAGTTCATAGAGCAAGCTAACGCCATACTCGACCGGATACCAGAAGCGAGTGCCGAGGTAATGTATTATTTTATTTTAAATATATTAATATAGGATGTAAGTGGTTGAATAAGCCGTGAGAGATCTTAACTAACATTTTGCCAAAGTACTTAATATAATATGTAAGTAGTATAGTATACAGGCTGACTGGATCTAAACCCGCCATTGCAAAATCTCATATAGAGGGGGTCATTTGCTATTGATTAGAGCTTACATCCCTGACCAAAGATTTATAATTTAGAAGATATAGCCATTTTAATATTTTTTTGGGATATTTCCAAAATATTAGCTTTGGGTTGTAATAACTTTTTTTTTACTCGACTATGTACCTTTTTATTTTATTTGTCAGAAGCCTTAAACCATCTCTAATTCAAATAATTTAAAATATCTCGTAAATCGTACTTAAAAAAAAAGTTATCCCCTTGTGAATTTAAAGTTTTGTAAAAATAATTGCTAACGATCAAATTCAAACCTATTTAAAAAAAAAACTGCGGAGTTTTGCTTATTAATTTTACTCCAAATAACTGCTCTAGTTAAATACCTTTCCAATGATACCCAATTCATATTCAAAACGATGTAAAATAAAAAAAAATGATAGTTTTATTGTGATGCCGCCGGCCGCATTATGGTCAAACAAAGGGCGCTTTTCGGTGAATTTTGCAAAAAGAGCAGATATGGGTCCGGTTTTGTATCTCTCTTTTGCGCTAAAGGATTTTTCTCATTATGCTATCTCTTTTTCTGTTGTTATTGTCTTAATTTTGACAGAAAGGGACTGTGTTCACCAACCATATTCTACACTTAATCACGTAAGTTAGCTTAGTTGTGTTTGACTGGTTAACCGCTCCGCGCGTACTGCTTTCCTGTTAATCGATTCTTGTTTTTGTTGAACTTTGTTTGTGTTGCGTTATCAGTTGTTTTGTTATCAGTTATTTTGTTATCAGTTGTTTTGTTGTGTTATTGTTGCATTTTAAATTAAAATGCCGAGATACAGTAATGAAGAGTACGCCGACATTATCATGGCATATGGAGCTGCTCACAGTAATGCCCGGGAAGCGAGGCGTATTTATCAGGAACGATATCCTAATAGACGCTTGCCTAATCGTGACACTTTTGCCACAACGTATCGCCGGTTACGGGAAACTGGTAACTTAAATGCCAGGGAGCCCACAGCAGGAGTGCGTCAAGTACCAGTAACTATTGGCGAGCAGATTTTGGCGGCATTCGAACGGGACCCGACTACAAGCACCAGAGTGGTGGCTGCTGCTTTGGGTGTCAGCCAATGGAAAGTCTGGTCGGTGATGCGGCAAGATAACCAACACCCGTATCACTACACACCTGTACAAGGTATTTTTTTTTATTTAACTTTATACTTTAATTACTTAAAATGCCGCTGAACATTTCCTTATCTATTACCTACCTTATAACGTTTGAGATGCAGTCTATCTTGATTTGTGTAAATCTTATTTTTTAAAATTTAATTTGCACTAATTTACAAACAGTGAAAATAGTACAAGCGATCGACTTAATGCTTCAAGAATTTTAATACACAGTTTTAAACCGTTTGTAAGTAAACATAAGCTCTTTATTTTTTTACAGGGCTCGAAGTTACTGACTTCCAAAGGAGAGTGGATTTTTGTCGGGACATCCTCCACAAAGACATCGACGACCCAACCATCTTAAAGAGAATCATGTGGACCGACGAGTCGCATTTTACAAGAGAAGGCATAAGCAACCTGCATAATCTCCACGAATGGAGCCAGGAAAATCCCCATAAACAGAGGGTTACATCTGTACAGCACAGATTTTCTGTGAATGTTTGGGCTGGGGTTATTGGTCGGCACATTGTTGGTCCCCATTTTCTGCCCGACATACTAAACGGGGAAAATTATTTAGATTTTTTAAGAGACGTCCTGCCTGAATTGATTGAATAAGTGGTCACTGACGACACGCCCATTGTCTTTCAACACGATGCCTGCCCGGCGCATTTCAGGTTGGACGTCCGAGAGTTTTTAAATAATTCGTTCCCCGAAACATGGATCGGTCGAGGGGGGCCAACTGAATGGCCGGCTCGATCGCCAGATCTAACGCCCTTAGATTTTTATGTTTGGGGTCGGGCAAAAGAATTTGTTTACAGTGGGGAAATGACAAATACAAAAGAAGAATTGATAGAAAAAAATAATAATGCTTTTACGCTTATGAAAGGTGAGGTTAGGCTTAGCCTAACCACATCCCAAGTAAGGAAAAGATGTCGGGCATGCATAGGAAATCATGGGCGACA
Source organism: Falcaria lacertinaria (assembly GCA_951449985.1). Taxonomy (NCBI): domain Eukaryota; kingdom Metazoa; phylum Arthropoda; class Insecta; order Lepidoptera; family Drepanidae; genus Falcaria; species Falcaria lacertinaria. The sequence goes on along the minus strand of OX602127.1, from coordinate 3,275,155 downwards.
ATTTGAACAAAACCTTTAAAATTTTTTATTGCCCTCCGCCCAACAAGTTTTCCTAGACCCAATTTGGAGGGTACTTTTCAAAACATTTTAATTTTCATGTTTTTTGTTTTAATAAATAATGTATCCCCTATCACATCTTTCATTTGAATAACACCTACAATCCTAGAAATGGAACAAATCGTTTTGGTAATTAGCTTCATACTTTCGTTGGTACTTTCACTAGTTTTGATCCTTAGAGATAAAAAATAATTTATGTCTATCGAAACAAACTTTTTGTTGTAAATTTGGTATCATTGGCTAAAGGTATTTAACTAGAGCAGTTATTTGGAGTAAAATAAATAAGCAAAACTCCGTAGTTTTTTTTAAAAATAGGTTTGAATTTGATCGTTAGCAATTATTTTTACAAAACTTTAAATTCACAAGGGGATAACTTTTTTTTTAAGTACGATTTACGGGATATTTTAAATTATTTGAATTAGAGATGGTTTAAGGCTTCTGACAAATAAAAAAAACGTACATAGTCGAGTAAAAAAAAAAGTTATTACAACCCAAAGCTAATATTTTGGAAATATCCCAAAAAAATATTAAAATGGCTATATCTTCTAAATTATAAAACTTTGGTCAGGGATGTAAGCTCTAATCAATAGCAAATGACCCCCTCTATATGAGATTTTGCTATGGCGGGTTTGGATCCAGTCACCCTGTATAATGATGTAAAATATTTTATTTATATTGTACAAATCAAATACAGTTGCAAAAAGACATATTTAGATTTAAGCATGTCCGTCCATTCTTATAGTGCTTGGCCACTCTTGTATAATTGTGCAAGAAACCTTGATTGTTTACACAGAGTTCATCCGAATGTACGCAATAAAGTTTTGTTAAGACATATACCTCACCTTTGTTATATCTGTCCTTTTGGTTATAATATCAGGTGACTTGGCGGATGGATCACTTGAAAGTTAAATGGGAAGGCCTCCGACTGCTGCTCAGTCCTGAACAGCAGCAACGTGACGGAGATTGTAATGATACCGTTGGTAAGCACCTTAATTTATTTTTCTATTTACAAATGCACTTCTCCGGGAATTCAAGATAAAGTTGAATTTGATTTAAAAGGAGTAAATAATTTTAATACCGAGAATTTAATGTAGCGATTAGTGGCGACATCTATCGAAAACAGTACACAACTTAACTAAAAATTGCATAGCATTGGAGCTGTAACTATCAGTTTCTGTGAGTGACCGATAGATGGCGCGTTACGTATAAGTTTTCGTAAATCCGAGCTGCAATGAATTACAAATTTCTTTTTTACCAGACACGGCTCACGAACTGCGATGTCTTCGCCGATGGTTGCACTGCATGGAAGGCCGCCTGCCGCCGCCATCACTGGCTGCGGCGAGAGCTGCTCCTTACCACGAGTTGAGAAGGAAACTGAGAGAGCATGAGGTAAGTCGGGCTTAGACGTAGTATATTATCTACTCTGAGACAATGTCATTATGGTTTGAGAATGTGTTAGCGTAACATTCTTTCTATGACAACATAAATGTGAACTATAATAATTATGAAGTCATTATTCTAAGTGTTCAATAATGTACATGATGTCAATGTCAAAAGCGAGAAGTTCATTCTTTGCTTTCTTTGTTTTGGTTTGGTTGTTGTGAGTTGCATTGGTATTACGAGATATCAATGGAATTTTGACTTCTGTAACTAAAGGTCATTCTGATTATAGGATGTGTCAAACCCAGTACACGTGTAGAAAAAGCTTTTTTATATTATCTATAGATTTTTCAGTTCCAACGGACATTCCGGTTGTATGAGGCCAGCCATAGTCAGTTGTTTCGGATTATGCTAGTATAATATAATATATAGCCTATGTTACTCAGTGACAATGTAGCTTTCTAACGGTGAAACATTGTTTGAAATCGGTCCAGTAGTTTCGGAGCCTATTCAATAATAACATACACACAAAAATACAAATCTTTCCTCTTTATAATATTAGAATAGAAATATAATTTACAATAAACGTCTTACCTATACTTATTGTACGGTACGACGTGATAAGAGTACTTTACCACTACATCTTTTCTATCACGGGTGTCTAACATCAATCTAAATATACTACTCTTCTAAATAACAGCATAGTATTGCCATATACGTTAGGCGTTACAATATCAACTCTTTCTTTTAAAGTGTGGGAATCAGAAATTAGGACCAACTCTTACGCAATAATTACCTTACGTATGATCAGATAACAGAGGTCAGACTCATACACCCTTCAAATTGCCATTTGCCGATGAAGCCCGGAAATAAAAGCTTGCCAGAATACAAATACGTTGTAGGCATTACGAAATAACGATTACATGCGGAACGGTCACGAATAAAAAAAAAACCAAACGTGTGTTTAAAAAGTAAATCTTTTTATTTATCTAGGGTCACCGCGTTTATCTGTGGGTCACTGATCAAATAGCTCCTTTATCTGATTTATTTGTTTATGAGAGCTTTTATTGTTTCATCTTTGTAATCGAATGTTTCGAGAGTGTCGGATATTCTCAGCCATTGTTGTAAATTATAAAAAAAAACTTTGTAGGGTCTTTGTTGTGGATGATATTGTAAGTTTTTTTATATTTAATATTAAGTATCAACCATTATCTGTATGAAATCTATTGAAACTCGTGTAGGACATTGTGCAATTCGGACATTCGGAAGAGAATTTTAGAACTGAATTTCGTTTAAAAGACGTAAGTAATAAATGTCATCCATTAAAAATATCATAAAGTTTATATTTTTTTGATCTGATCAAAAGAAATCTTCTTCCTTATCTTTTCTTTCTAAAAAATAAGACTGGCATCTCGTAAAGTCGTAAATGATACCACTGGTATGAATGGTATTGCAGGCTACGCTGACCGCTTACAATCAAGCTGTATCCATGTTCGCAACCATTGAAGTATAAACATATTAATTACTAGCTTTTTTATCCGCAACTTTGCCCGCGTAGCAATATGTACGAAATATAAATATATAGGTATATGATCCCGCGGATAAAAGTAGCCAATGTTCATCAGGGATAATGTCGGCTTCTGATGGTAAGAGAATTTTTCAAATCGGTCCAGTAGTTTCGGAGCCTATTCAATACAAACAAATCTTACCCCTCTACAATATTAGTGTAGATTATCATAAATAATGAGAGATTGAAGAGTTAGGCACATGTGTTACAAGTTACGACAACCACTTTTCACCGAACATAATTTGGTGCTGTGGCTGTGGGTCCGTTGCCGTATCTTAGGCACTACATACTTTCTTTAATTCATTCTAAGACATATGCAGGTTTCGTCGATGTTTTCCTTATCCGCAATGCTCGTGGTGTGGCTAATCACTGCACTTATTTTTTAAAACTTCATCGTGGGGTTTGAACTTGCGTCGCTAGAATAATAGGCAACTTCATACTAAATGGTCCACCAAAGTACTTTCCTGCCTCAATATAATTTTCTGCTTAATATAATCGCAAAAAACGCATATCCGAGAGCGCGGATATATCCGTCAAATCCAAGTTACCCTCACCTGACTGACTAATAGTGTCTCGGTTACTTTCTACCAGGTTCCGGGTCGCACGTGTCAGAATTGACCTCCGATAGACAATATGACACCGCTTCAAATTGTCTCAATTATTTAAGGGCCTATTGGAGTACCGATATCGATCGGTACTCCAATAGGCCCTTAAATATAATGTTAAATGCTGGTGACCGTAATTGTTTGGTTAATCTATTGGTAAGTTAGTTGTAGTTGAATGGAAGAGCAATCACGCATAGAAAAATAAGTAATATATATTGGCTCTCGTATCTCGTCTGTATATACCTATAAAGACGAAAGATGGCCTATGTTCTTCTACAGAATCTATTTAATCTATCTCCTTGCCAAATTTTATTACGATACGTTCAGCCACTTAGTCCCGAAAAGGTAGCACAAACAAAAATACTTTCGCATTTATAATATCCTATTAGTATGGATATCTGAGCCCTTAGTTTTAACTCTATGGTCACCGCACTCACTCCTGGTCACCACTTCTATAAGTAGTCTTGGAATAAAATGTATTCCAAGCCTAAAATATTTCAAGTTTTAATTTAGGTTCTTTCAGAATTCTAGGTGTGATTGACGGAACTTTTTTTCTAAGCCGGATGTGCCATAATGACAATGATCTAGAACAGTAAAACAAATCCCAATTTATGTTACAAAATCTTAATCATGAAGCAATTTTGAATAAGCTAGGAATAATAATCATGTACATTTCCAAGTTGTCGGTATTAATCGAGTGATTAATGAATCGAACACTCAATTTCAGGTCAATTGGTCGCAAATTCTATACATAAATAAATCGATTGTGAATCGATATACTCTAGTTACATTATAATTGTAACAAAGCAGGATATAAGTGGAGTGTCAGTAAGATCAGTTCCTATATCGGTATAAATCGAGTGATTAATGAATCGATCACCGTAATCGATAGAGTGCAATTGGTAGCAGCTTTCGCTCCCTCGGGCGGTTCACTTGCCGTTTTAATTACTCGTTAAGTACGAGTTTGTGTTAAAATATATTTTTAAACACTCAAGTATTAAGAATTGTTAATATTTCTTTCTCTTTTATAAAATTGAACATACTTGTAGTAACAAGTTTTTCTATATTTCGTGCGAACAACGTAACGTAAGTATAAAGCGATGCAAAGCGAAATATGGCAGGCTTTTAATGTTCAAATCCTCTAGTAACTAACACTTTTAGGTTACAAGACGTTAAGAGGTATACAAATTTAGTTACAACTTCTCTGTAATGTAATGGTGGAAGATAAACCCACGTAGGGACTTTTATAATCGGCCAAGACTCATTTTGGGCCACAGCGCTATAGCAGGAACTAAGTTCACTAAAATGTAAAGGAATTTATCAGGTTATTGATAATAATTTAATCGCGAAGCTTCGGTGAGTGTTGTACTTATGCAACAATAAACTTTTTATGTAACGACTGCTAAAATCAGAATCAAGATTTTTAATTAATTAAATATTTAAACAGTTTATGTAATTACCATCTCAAATTGTTCTCATAGTACTTTCTTATGAATTATAAACACAAAATATCCGGAACAGATTACCATGTCTTCTTTTTCTTGCTTGAGGTAAATGAAAGAGATAGCTAATCAAACATTATGTTAAACGGACTCAACATGATTACATCTATAAAATGTCATACAACTCGCTCGTTTGTAAGTAATGCGACCTGAAAACCGTTAATTAGTTTACAAACAAGACTAATTAAATCTTCTATCGGGCCGAACGGAACCCAACGAGGCATTCGGCAAGATTCGGATCAGCTCGTGTGATCTCGCCGTGTCTAGATTCAAGATAGGGGTAGATGCTACCGATAGAGAAAGCGATACAGATGGGATCAAATAAAAATTTTGGCAATAAGTTAGGTGGACACCTAACAAGCTACCATAACCACTATCGTAAATTCAAACGACATAGATCAAATAATTTTGATATCAATTTGATCAGCTGACTACAGTCATTAAAATTCCTTAAAAAATATAACTTGATTCTCCCAAAGGAATACAATATGGGGTTCTTCATGAAGGTAGTAAGGAGATATTTGCGAGTCATGCCCCTGGTATTGCAAGCTTCCATAGGCTACGGTTGTACGGTTGTACAATTGGCAGTAGTACTAATGGTATTATATACTGATAATGGTATCGATTCTGTTGTTCAAAATTACTATACTTAACTAATTTGACAGGTCTGAAAGTTTTGCTATCCCTTTCTCATGTGCGGGGTTAAATAAGGATGGCAATATTTTTAGACCTGTAAAATTCGTTTAGTTTAATGATTTCGTACAAATTGGCACCAATAGACGCATTTTTAACTTGACAGGTGTCAAAGGTGTCACTGTAGTTTGCCAGCTGGAATAAAAAATTCAGGTGCGCCGTTATTATACTAAACTAAACTCTAATAAATGGTATCAGTACGTAGGTACCGGTACTGTGAGAGTACTTACACTCGGTGTTAAATAAATCTTAGTACCGTGGCGACACGCGATATTATCTCACCTTGGTGGCCACGCGAGTGTGAAAATGCCTTTATAAAATATGCTTTCTGTTCGCGAGTTCATCTGCATAAAAATTAATATCATATATCTTTCTCCGGGTTTCAAGGAAGCTCTCTGACTAATTCTTATATCTTAATGCTACGTTTAAAAGCACTTACTTTTCTGAGTATTTATGTAGTAAATGAACTGTTAGATTATTTTTTATTAAAGATACCGAGAAAATTTACATAAAACTTCTATTGTTCTGTCTCAATACACCGCAGACCAAGTTGAAGCGGTACATGAATTTGTACGCAAGTAAAATTATTTTAAAAAAAATCTTGAGGATTTTTGACATTGTAATACCTTCCTATTCAGGATTTGATGAGTTCAAAAAAAAAAAACCTACATATTAAACATAACTCTGAAGGCGTGATAACCATTTCACTACCAACCAGAGCCAACTATATTTTAGTTGCGTGCTAATCTTCCAGGGATTTAGAAAGCACTGGAAAGTGCCCGCACGCAGACATACTGTAATGTGGCAAAAATCTACAAAGTTACCAGTTTGCCCCCAGCTAACGCTTTAGAATTATATGGCCGACACCCGAATAGATTATAATTTGTAAGGTGGGTTTATACCAGCGAAGTTAGAATAAAACCTACTAGTCTCGAGTCTCACCTCAGCTTAGCTTAGTAATGCTGGAATTGACTCTTGTATTGTAGCTCTATCCGTCATTACGAAAACATTGAAGGGTAAATGACAGAATATGTAAATAAAATACTTTATTCGACAGGAAGTTTATTTTAGAAAATAATACTGGGTTGAAGATTGCCGAATACTGGTTGAAGATTGTCGAATACTGGGTTGAAGATTGTCGATGTATTCCATTGTACCCTATGTGACAGCTTGAAGAATTGTATGAATTATAAAAATATATGTTTTCTGGCAATGTTTAACAAGATTATGTTTCAAGGGTTCCGTACCCAAGGGTAACCGACGGAACTTTATTAGTAGTTAGACTTCGTTGTCTCTCCGTCCATATAAAAATGAAAAAAAGGGGGCTTCGCTACTAGAACCTGTTTTTTTTTAAGTTTGGTATAATGGCAACAAGTAGGCGCCAACTCAGATATTGGTGCCAATTCTGTTCTTCTAAAGGTATGGATATCCTTATTTAACCCCGCACATAAGAAAGGGATAGCAAGACTTTAAGAACAGACAAATTAATTTAGTTTAGCAATTTTGCGCAACAGAATTGGCACTTTGGTGCTTTGCCGTGTCTAAGGATAGAAAAATTAAGTTTGTGATTTAACCTACTCAATTGTTAGTATGGCCCTCGTCGTGCGAGTCCAACTCGCACTTAGCTGTTTTTTTAGGAATTATCATCTCCCCGAATCCAAAAAAGTTCCGATTAACTTTATAATGTGTTATATGCTGTGGTTTGAAAGTAGTATTAGACGAGTACCCAAAGATAACAACGGTAAGAAACTAAGAGGTCAGAGCCCCAGGTTACACATGTAAGAGGGTAGCTATCTAACCTTAGTCAATTATCGCCGTAACTTCACACGCAGTAAGGCCAATGGTCAGACGCTGTGAGCTACCTATGATCGCGCGAACACTTAGGCTCTCGCGCTATCAATTCTGGTCTGTTCTCTCCAATTTGTTGGCTTGTATGTACATGATTATGGAAATGCTAATTTATTTTATAGTTGAGAATTACATTTTCATTATCTCTGTTTAACTATTTTATGCTACCATAAAATGGCAATGTCTAGGTTTTATAGTCTGTTTTCGGATTCATGCAAATTTATTTTGTAAGTACTTTTAACTTTGGACTATCTTTCGTAATCTTGTAGCATTCACTTATTTGAATTTGGTTTTCGACAGTCTTAAAGGTGCAAGGTATCTCTGCTTTGAATTTCATCAATATCGGTTTAACTTGTAAACAGGTCATTGGAAACTATACCTAGTAACTGTCAGTAATTTCGCATTTCAAATGTATAAATATATAAATATGGATTATCAATATTTTTTGTACTTGCCTTTAAAACTATAAAATTCTACCAAGATATATAATGTTTGTATTATTTAAATGTCAGGATTGTGGAATTTCGTTACCTCTATAGCCATTGTATTCTGTCAGTAGCCAACTGAAAGTGAAACCACTCATTTGTGAGCAAAATACATTAATTATTTCTATATAATTAACTCTTTGTACCTCAGCTTCTGCCTATTCCACCATTAAACCCAACCGACAGGTAACTATGACGTCTGTTCTTGTCATTTTAGCTATATCTTTAATCTGTGAAAGTTCTATTTAACGTATTTTCTCAACACAAATCTTAGCTTATTTAATTATGAGCTTGTAAAATTTACTTCTTCCATCTCTCACTTGAAAATGGACTTTAGCTACTTTTGTGTTAGGATAGGTTCCGTCTGTTGAACCTAAATAAGTATTAACATGGAGTTTCTGTGATTTTAAGGTATGTAGTTACTTTTTCTAGTGCTATCAGTGAGTAGGTTAACGCCTTAGTTATAGTAATTAATTATACTTTCACGTTATTTCAGCTTTGGATACTATAATTGCTTTTACCACAGTAATCTCTAATTATGGAATCGTTTTTCGTTTTCTATTAATATTATCTTGGACGTTAATTCGTTTTAAACGAGGTTTTGTTTCATGTTCTATAATAATTATATGATTGAATAGAGGTATATTTATTGCTACAGTAAAGATTTTAGTGAGCTGATAGAAATACGTATATACCTACATGTCATCACGCCAAGTCTCTCACGGGGTACGCAGAGAGTATAGAGCGCCATTTTGCTCTTGACTTGCACACCTCTTTTGCTTGCCGATTCAGAGTTCTTTTTTACAGCTTTCCATCATTGAGTACTTTGATAATTAGACCGAGAAAGTTGGACTTTGGCCCCTTATTCCACTCACATTTGCATTGTAAATATATATTTTGGTCGGTCTTTCATCACTCATTCGTTCTTTATGTCCAAACTAAGAATTCATCCTATTTAAGTAAAATGTTGGAAATGTGTAGTAAGTATCGTCTCCTACGTGGTTTGGCGTCAGAACTCAACGACTCTCAATCCAAGTATTGAGTGGCTGAATCTGTTTATGAACTTGAGTGCTTTGTGGAATATTTTTTTCCTTTTGTCGGTAGTAAGTGTCGTGTCACTGGTCAAAAACCTGGCAATGGAAAATAGAGTCCATTGCCAGGTTTTTTGCAAGGCGGCGAATGTTACAAAATTTACTGTTCGTTCCCATTTATTAAAGTTTCAAGATTATTTATCGAATAGACCTCCTGCTCCTATTGCATTGAAATTAAAATCAATACGATTTGAATCGTACTGCTTATCGATTGCGCGTGTTTTGAATTATTCAGCTGTATTGATTAAATTCGTGAACCCTTGTAGCGTCGTCAACGTTTTATCAATTATTCAATAGGACCAAAGGTCTTACATAATTTTACGCTCTTCTTGGTCTTGCCTATTAATAATTATGATATCTCAGGTAATTTGACATTATGGAAATATTTCTTAATGGTTTTAATTATTCATCATTGTATTCATTTATTTAAGTAACTTTCATACTAAGCTATATGTATATGTACTATGTACCGTAGTAGTACTGTAGTTAGCATTGTGGTCTTTCATGTTATTATGACATTATCTGCGAAAACATCGTAATTTACGGTAAGAAACAGGTGAAACACCATTTTACAAAAGTAAAATTTCCTTGTCCGGAGATGCAGGTGATAAACGTTAGTTTTACCGGACAATTATTATAACGACCATAAATATCCCAGCACCATACTAGTCCGCCTTGCTATCTTGTAACTGAAGAATTATGTAATAATTATCTGTGCTATAACTCCGTCCTAGATAAACTATTGACAATACGATTCGAAATGTATTGTATTTGAAAGTGTATACATGTATATTAAGGAAGTGAGTTTAATAATATTTGTATATCTTATGTGCAAATTACTTATGCTAATAAGTGTTAATAACATAAATACAGAACAAACAGCCTTTCACGTTCCTGCTGACCATCGTCTGCAATCATTACCTTTTATCAGATCTAAGGTACATTATTAAGAGTGAGCACGATCGTGCTAAACTGTACATTTTGAGACTGCACGAGCAAAATGAATATTGTCTGTAGTTTACTCACAGAAATACAGGTTCTTGGGGTCCGTTCAGATTAAATGCATATTTGCTTCAATAATTTGTAGGAATAATCAAACTGTATTTTGATGCAATCAGTGTACTACGGAACATTGAACATTAAATTGAAAATATTGTCTCAGTTACTATTATCTGTTTATGTATGGGTAACTCCAGCAAATTACATGTTGTGAGATCCTTATGCTTTCAGTCCCTGGTGAAAACCATAAAAACCACCACGTTGTAAGTGAATATTCGTTCTAAAATTCACTTTCTTGAGAGGAAGAGCGAATTGGGTTTTCCTTTAAAAATTGGTACCACCCGACTGGGGACTGTGCCTCCACCTGCAGAAGACCGCAGCCAAATAACACTACTTTGATGTAGTGTTGTGTTTATGCGGTAGGTACATAAGGTTGCCAGTGCTCCACGAGGATACGCTGTGCTAGTAGTAATGCTTCTAGCACAGTGAGTCCTCTTCCACAACTATTCCTGGTATTGCTATCGGCTATAGGCTACGGTGACTGCTTACCATCAGATGGGCCGTATGCTTGTATGCCACCTTAGTGGTATAGGAACGTGGAAAGTTTCAATTGACTGGGTTTGCATAAGTTTGACCAACACTAAACCCATAAATACCTTGCCCTTATAATCGCTTGTGCAGAGAAAACCCTCCATTATATCTGGAACTGCAATTATTCTGCCATAAGTTCCTTCGCGTCGCAGCGTTTGATTATTTTCCTTCAGAATTACCGCCTTTTGAATGCAGCCATAATTTCTCTGAGCTTGCTCTCCGCACGCAACCTAATGTTTATATATTTTGCCATTAGAACGCCATTTGGAATTGTTGTTACCTCTTTGTGGTAAAATCACATTTTGGAGTTGTGGTTGTTTGTGAGTTTTGCTTTTTTCCGAATGATGTATGCTAGCGGTGATGCTACTTCGTATTTTCGTTATTATTAAAGGGCTCTATTTATTTCCACACAGTATCATCACATAAGCAAATGGTATTGACCAAAAGTTCAGAAACTGTTTACATTAACTTAATTTTTCTTTCACAATCGCAACGGCCTTGAGTCCAAGTCCTTTCTCTCCATAGACTAATAATGCCTATAGAGTGCTATGGAGGTACATGTTTAATTACAGCTTATCAGATTTGATTACTGATCTCCATTATATCAATATCTTTCATAATCTTTTGCACGGCCGATGTAACTGTGTCAATTGTAAACAGAGTTGGATGCAAGGTCGGCCCTTTTTCAACTTAGAATATCCGGTGTGAACCATTGTGTGCGTTTCCTGTCGCGCCTGCATTAATTTACTTTTACGACGTATTACTTATCGATATAATGACAACCAGTTCCGGTAGAGAAATAACCTAGGAGACATGTGTTTTGGTCTTTCACGCGTGTTTATTTGAAATCAGTGTTTATAGCGGAACATTTATTTTACATAATGAAATTTAATCTGGTAACATTGTATAGGCCCAATAAACGTGAACCGTAAAAATTCTCAATTCTGCTTTAGTAGTGTTTCTGAGGTCAGTCTTCATCTAACACTTGTATTCTAAAATCTATGCTAATATTTATGCTTAATTTTAATTCCAGTAGCTCAAAAGATTCACATTTCAGTATTTGAATTACACTATAATCTATTTCCATTATAATGTGTACTGAATGAGTGCTATTTATGTCATCGACACCAATGTGCATTGGACTGTTTCTCTGATCGTATCTAACAGTTTGTGGTCACTTTTCTATTATTTAGCGTAGGCCTTTATTCATGCATATGTCAGATCACTATGCTTCATTCCAACGGCATTCACCGTTATAATTGGCTGTGTACACATGTAGAACAGATATTAGAGCTAGTATTATAATACACGCTTTGAATAGCCTGACTCGCCGAATACAATTCAAAGTAATTTCTTTATTATTTAGTTAGTATTATCAGAGACATGACACGAAAGTTTAAGTGGTTATTCATAGTCTGATTGCATATAATTTAACTCACACAAGTATACCTTTTTGTAAACACACTTTCGGATGAACGGAGGATATGACGTATGATTCCAATAAATAATAAATTGGTATTGATTAAAATAAATTATATGTTTCATATTGGATCTCGAATTACTAAACAGTTTGAAATCGTAACGTATCGGAAACATGATCACCGATACATCTAACTAAACTTTACCTTTCAAATGAATTCCCCGCTAGAGTCGCTTCCCACAAAACGGAACACCTTAAGTAAATTTAGTATTCAAGATTGCTTGTGATTTGTATAACTGTCGCCGCGTTTCTAGTCTGATGGTATTTTACTTTCTGCAAATTATCCGCTGACCCCAACATCAATGCTTTCACCCTTGCCTTGTTCTGTCATAAACACTGTCAAACGCATCGGCTCAGCTTTATGATAATCTAACATTTGAACTTTGTCGTCATAAATGTCGTGACTTCAACCTTCCCAGTTCCTGTGAGCATTATCTTAATTACTCTAAGTATTTCAAACGTTGACATAAACCAGCCCTATTCCGTTTTATCAGGACGCTAATTAGATTTTCGTGAGGTGATAAATTTGACATGTAGCTTATTAATTACTTTTACTGTTCATAATGTTATCCGCATCTTATCTTAATATGACTGTTTTCTGGTTTTACTCTATTTCTTTTATTGTTGTGAATTTGTAATATTATATTGAAAGGCTTAAGATGTCGCACAGTTTGTACATTGAAAAAAGTGTGAGCACTCAGTATGAACGTTCACATCACGACATTAGCTTCGTGACAGCACTTCGGGATGTTCGTTATCACTAACACCATCTGTTTTTCACTAGGTTTCAATATTTAGAAATACGGCTGGAAGATTCATGTATCAAGAGTCATAATATCCAGTTACGCTCTTCAACTTGAGGAACAATTTCACGTATTATATCAGTGAGTTATTCTGCGCCATTTAAAGTAATTACTATTGAGAAATCCAAAGGACATAGTCTTTAGATTTCTTCGGTATTATTTTAGTTTTATTGTATTATTAGTTTATAATGAATATAGGATAAATGGAATTGGGTACACTGTGGTAGGTCTCTTATTGTATTATATTCCGGGAATTTAGACTGACCAACGCCGCATTGTGTTCAGCGGGTAAGCAGTAATGTGTGAACATTACTGTATCGCTGAAGGAGATCTGCGGCTTGTGAACCAATTAGACTTATGATACGGTTAGGGATTTAATTATCACAACATCAGTCATAACAGCTGCGTAAGAAATGCAGGGCGCACCTTTGCCTAGTAGTGGCACAAAATAGGTTAGTAAAAATAAATAAAAACAGTGAGTTACGTTACGTTATAATGGCTTGTAATTTGAGAGAAAAAGAATTTTATTCGTTTTTATGTGCTTTAAATTCTGATCCGGATCGTCGAATTACTTCTGAATTTCATCGTCAACTACTTTATAACACTCAGAGACGAGATAAGATCTTCGTTGCTCTTTCTCTTTATGCCGTAGTTATGTTATATTTTATTCTTTTCACGTATTGACGTAAACCTAATGATAGGATCAAGTTGCATGTGTTGTGTTGTGGGAAGCTTTCTCGAAATATTGCGTCAGGTTCTTTATGTTGATTCGATCCTGTTCCTATATTATTATCATTTATGAAAACGACTACTTTCGTTTTGTTTTCGGTTTATGTAAGTATGTGAGAATTCTTATATTCTTCTATAATTCTATCTTCGCCAACGAATTTACTTAAGATTTAGTTTGCCCATTTACATAGTCCTTAGTTCCTTGATTATTTTTTGTCGGTGTTGATTTTTTTGTAGTGGAAGAAGTGCCAAGAGTGACGCTAAACTCACTCTTTGACCACCTTGGAAAATATCATGTCTTGACAGTCAGTATGTTCATACTATGTCACTCAATTCCTCATGTGGGAATTCCTAGCTAGGGAACAGTGCATGTGTTAGCGGTTTCCTCCGATAAATGAGAAAGTTGGCCCTAACCTCATGATTTAGCTACCACGTTGTGTCGAGTAGTTTATGGTAAGGCCATTGTTAAGATTTCTCTCGTGTCGTCGACTCTGGTCCTACCTACTGTGACTTTAGTTTACCTCTATATAACAGTGCATGGTCGTAAATCAACTTAACTTTTGTTTATTTTATTATGTGAAGATGTCGATACAACCGTAGTTCACAATTTCACTTATTAAACATTACTATTATATTTTAGAGCTCACCTCCGTGCTATTTCCACTCACCATATTATAGTCTTTCATAGTAAAATCAATAGTTCATTCGAAGGCGCGGTTCTCCATCCATCACGGCACCTCGATATGAGTTATTATTGTAGGCATTATTTATTGCTTACCCCGACAGTTCCCGTTAGGGCTGACACTGATGTTAGTTTTGAATCGCTTCAAATAGACAATTTAAAGTCTTTATTTTATAATATTCTTGAAATGTCGGTTTTCCAGTGAAAAAAATGTACTAGTAAGAACTGTTTATTTATTTATGTTAGAACCATTATAACAGGTATATTCCTAATACAATAGTGTAGACAACTTACCCAATTACTTAATCTATACACAGTACTGTTGCATAGTCATAATTTTTTTTAGATACATCAAATATTTAGATTTAGTGTTCGTTCTCATTGTTGGTAGCTATTTCAATAAACTAAAATAACTCTATTTAATAGTAAAATATTTTTGTATTGGACGAGTAATTATTTTCACAACCTGTATTATTAGATGTCACACATTATATGCGGTTACGGTACCTACGGTTCTATTCTAATAAAGGTAAGTAGTCGTTTGACAACCCTGGTTTCTCCTGTCGTATTGTCTGACGGATTTAGAATATTAAGATGCAACCCCGCCCGCCTGCCGCGCTGTATGGGCGGCGCGTTTTGACACTCCGACAAGTCTATTTGACAAGCTTAGGTTTTAACTTAGGTCTTAATTACGTTTTGGCGGTGATCATATTTAATAGATTACAATTATTTTTGTGATTTGTAACTCCTTGACACAGTATTTTGTGTGTGTTTGTCGGTACTATACTTATTTTAGAGGCAAATTGCGTGTATTACTTTGTTTATATGTTTGGGGTCATCTATTTCACCACAGAACCGATTAGAAAAATATTAACTAATGGAAAGTTACGTGGGAAAAGCTAGTTGTATTTATTTTTAATGTTCCTATGTAGCATTTTTCAAATTAACATTTGCAAACTTATTCATCTTACTAAACCGCACAATTACATGCGTATTCTTGCACAACACTCATTATATCGCTATTCTCGTCACGTCCAATACGACAATTTCATATGGTATTAAACATGTACAATTACAATTGTTATACAATAATAACTAATATTACAACACCGATAAGGATCACCTGACAGAATTGGGTGCCCTTATTGAATATTCATTACTCTGTCCGAACTGAATGAGGCTTTTGTACACCCACGCGCGCCCTATTGTAGATGATTATCTGACAATTTAATACAATAATTACATTCATTGTTTCAGGTAAGTTTCACAATTCGAACTTGGTTACGGAATAAGGGTAAGTACTTGTAATTATAAAGGTCTTTGCACGATTGGTTGGTGTGATTAATATCACGATCATCACGGTATCACGAAGGCTTATATCATTAATGTATGTATTTGTGTCTAGCTCTACTTGTATAAAAGGCATAATGTAATACCTAAAACATGTATGTCCTTTTATAAACCGTATAATTGTGTCCTTTTATAAACCGTATAATTGACAAGCTGGTAAAGGAAAAAATTATCAACGTTAAATTAATTAAGCAAGAGAGGTAGGGCGTTGAAAAAAACGCCACTAAATTTGGAGCACCTTGACTGGGAACTGCGCCGGAACCTTACAGAATATTACAGTCAAATAACACTACACTGATTATTTATGCGGTGAGTAAGATTTCCAGAACTCCTCGCCGAAAAGCTATGCCGGCACTAAGGTCAACATATACTGCAAACAGTGATTCCTCTCCAACAATATGGTGGGCAATGCCCTAATGATTCCATTGGTATTGCAAGCGTCTAAAGGCTACGGTGACAACTTACTATCACGCGTATCGTGCCATACGCTTACCTTGCCTACCTCTTTGAAATAATATATACAAAAATATATTATTAGCATATAAAATGTGTAAATCACGTACGTACCTACATGTCTTAAGCTGAGTTTAAAATCAGGCTAAGCTAAATAAGGGATATTCATCACCAAACTTCCTTTATGCCAAGATTCGTTCGTAATGCAAGTGTTTCTGTTTTATATTTGCATTCTTACTTAGGGCCGTATTCCAGAACTGCTCAAGCGTGATTCGAGACTAAAATACAGATTTTCCTACCAAAATTAGATTTGTGGCAGAAAAATTCACGCATTTTGGTAGAAGCTAAATTCACGCTTAAGCGCAGTTCTTGAATTTGTTTCTTATAGTTCGCTTCCTTGTGAAATGTGATTGGGTCACGTTGAGCTTAAAACTAAACCCGATAAGAGTTCTATTCTCATCCATGTATGACTATAGAGCGATATATGGATATCGTGATGTAATTTCGAATTACACATTTAAAACCATTTAACCACACTTGATTGTAGTCTAGTGGTTAGGAAGCCTAACATTACTTGTCACGGGTTCTATTCTCAACACGTCAAACATTTATGTGGTTAAAATTCATGTTTGCCTTGACGATTGTATTGAAACTATGTATTTATGAAAGAAAGTATCCGAGTATTCCCATTCCCATTCCCATCAGGTAGCTGGTACCCATAGAACAAGTTTTTGTTAATATGCGACCAGATGCGATCATGTGATAGTGTCCCAACACAATTATTATTGCCATAGATACACTAAAAAACGGGAATAAATATCCTGTAAACTTTCTCTCACTATACTATGATGAGTATATATCACCCAGTTCTCATCACACCACTCCAGTTTCCATCTACCTTAACTATGAAGATTTAGATTCATCATCATTATCCTGCCCCTATGCCATATTATTTGGGGTCGGCGCGATATGTATTTCTCTTCCATCCTTCTCTATCAGCCGTCATCTCTGTATTCGCTTCCTTTCTGGCCATGTCATCTTTCACACAATCCATCCATCTTTTCTTAGGTCTACCTCGACCCCTGTACCCATCCACATTCATACAGAAAACCTTTCTTACCACGTTATCCTCATTCCTCCACATAACATGCCAATACCATGATAGACGCTTGCTCCTCAACTTCTCTGTCACTGGAGCTACTTTCAAACTTCCTCTAATAAACTAATTTCTTACCTTGTCCATTCTCGTTACGCCACACATCCATCTCAACATTCGCATCTCAGTTGCATGCAGTCTTCTTATGAAGATTTAGATTATAGTCGATTTAATGACTGTGTAATTGTTTAAGGACGGAATGCTGTCTCCATGGTTAGTTTATCGATAGTGCGTAGATCGGAACACGTCGATATCGAAGCCTGATTGTGTGCCCACTTTATCGATACTTAAGGGCAATCTACTAGGATTGAAAGATAAGGTTGTCAATGATAGAAATTTGTAACTTGAGAAAATATTCTGAGTTTTAGATGCTTTCAAGTTGGTGTTTTTCTTTATCATTTTGTGTAAAAAGTAACTATGTATGAAATCACAATCCTGTCCAATCATAAATCAATATTCATGCTTGATCATCAGCATATCAAATAAGTAACTATTATGAAATTACTTTTACGTCGACGTCAATCATCTTAACTATTCATTTATCCGGCTTCACCCGCGTGGTTCCGGATAAAGATAGCCTATTTTCTTCCCAAGGTTATAATGTATGTCATTGCCAAATTTCATTACGATCCGTTCAGCCGTTTAGTCGTGAAAAGATAGCAAACAAACAAACAGAGCTAGTTTCGCATTTATTATTAGTATGTATGACATGCATCTGAATTAATACATAGGTATGCACAATACAATTTCCAGGAGATAACTAACTAGTAGATAACTAGCTTTGTGCTAGTTACCCAAATACATGATAATATGTAAAAATATCAAAAGTAATGTCAACAACTCTGCCTTAATTAATTCCATCACTTTTTATCGCGGGATATGTAATCTCATCGTAATGAAAATGCGGCTTAACTTACAAGTGGAGGTGGGTTATTAACATATGTACATAAGGTTCTGTAGATATTAAATTTAAATGTTTTTGAAGAAATTATGACACTTTAATTGATAAATAATTTGTAGGAAAAGTAGTTTACGTATTGATCATGCTTAGACATAATATGATTAAATTACAGCTAATTAAAAACTTTCTAAACAGTGTTTTACTAAGTACTAAAGCAGAAAAAAACGGTAAAAAAGACAAAATCACGGTGGATTAAAATTTCGCTATCGCTTTAGGTTAGAATCACATACGCGCAGAATTATATTGATAACATGACAAGTGACTTGTCACAAGTCCCTTAAATCAGTGAAATATCTAGATAAAAATCCATTACATAAGCCTATATCTAAATGGCAGATAAAATAAATTTGTTTAATCAGTTATATCTCAGTCTCTTGTGGCTCCCACCATTAACTTTCCACCGTCACGAGTGATCGCAAATGCGTCGGTCCGTATCGCCCTGACGCGATCGATCCGTTCGAATGCGCACCAAACCGCCGTCCGGAATGTTTTGTTCTCCCTAATTCTAATAGGAACCGTTAAATGGCCGGTAGTCAATAGAACCGTCAAAATTAGGACGAGTTCTATGACAGGTAATTTCACAACTGCATTTGGCAGCTGTTTGGGCAATAGGTTCTGCAGTAATAAAGCCGTCTATTATTCTTTTCATAAATTCACAAACTAAAGAGAAGTCACGGTTATGGTTCTAACCATCAGCAGTAATCAGCACCTTCAATCTAACACCAACTTATGAAACCTCTGTCAACAAGGAAGCCAACCTCATAAAAGGTCCAATTAGCGAATCGAGCCGAACTTTATCTGTGATCGCAAATACCATTAATCAGCTATTGACCGTGGCAAAATATTGGTAAACTCGTAATCCACCTGTCGTAACAATCTTGGGTAAGTAGGAACACCTACAGTTCTCCATGGGTCGGTTCACAAGATAGGAGTTACGCGACACTGCCTCGAGGCGTCAAGTCTTAGAAGGAAATCACAACAGAGATGTTTAAGATGCTGTGAAAGTAATTTCAAATCGTTTATTGAAACATTATGCAACATGCCTAATTCCTTCCCCGTCATGTTTTCTATTCCAATCCAAGAGGATCATATTGAATAGATCATGTATTATACTATGCATTTTAATGACCACGAGTGTAATGATGGTTCCATCCGTCTGATATTATTTATAAGATGACTGATATGTACAGATATGTTTACTTCACCGTTATTGCCACCTTCGTCGAAGCAGAAAGGAAGTGCAATGGGGTCACCATCGACTGCATCATAGAAAATAAATCTTCCTGTTTCAATGTTTTCATCAGCCTTTTCAACTTTTTCTTCATAATGATGAATATCGTCCGGAGACTTCACTCATTTGTTTGTGGTAATTATTTGGCGCTATAGACATATTTTGCTAAAACGTTCTTCATTGATGGCGTAATCATTATCCATTGCTTATTTGAGGGTTGGTATAATATCGTTATTTTGTCAGTTGCCAAAAACTGATTTGTTATGTTGGTTGTACAATCTAGCAACGGTATAATTATATACAGTTAAAAGTATTTACTCTTGTAGATTTATTAAATAATATGTTTCGTTAGTTTGGTTTATTCGGAGGCCTCATGGTATTGTCTCTTGGGTAAGTTGGCAGTTGTCTTATCTTCTATGCTGATGATTAAAAGCTCGATCTTAGTTCGGGAAGAACATTTACTTGAAGAATATGTATTTGTGGTAAAAAATGTTCCATTTGTATTATCCATCAATCTGTATATAACCGTACTAGTTAACTAGGCAGAAGTTTGGGATCAGTTGACATTGTGTGTGTTCCCCTGATTATTATTAAATATATACTTCATAATTTAACCACTGGACTTATTTTGAATTGATGATTTTTTACGAGTTCCTTGAAACTAAATAAAGATCTTTTTTTTATATGACGAAACATGTTACGATTATACGCGGGGTGTGTTCAGGATGTCGGTGAAAAAATTATGGGATGAAAGTTAGTTTAACAATACTTTATAATTATAATCTTACGCAAAATGATGTATACAGGCAAGCGTGAATGTTTTGAGCATAATTTGAAGCTTTGTGCATCATCATTAACAAGACGCGTGGGCTTGCGTGGGCAGAGCTTGCAACAGTTCACTGGGATGCAGTTAATGTTGGATCCCACGGAAATGAATCAAGATGTAGCCAGTTGATTTGTTTTGGATTTTGTTGCTTATCTTACACTTAAGTCGCTAGTTTGAAATTCTAATTATTATGCTAGTTAAATAGATACAATTCTGAACGGGAATATTGAATTGATAGCTTAATTATTTTCTTCTTCAGATGTATTTTCATTACTATCACATGTACAGAGCGTGTCAAAGAAATAGGCAAACTATATATGCGTATACTAGAAACTATAAGCATATTTCAGGGGCAGTCAATGATGAAATAAAAAAGTATAAATATCATATATCATAAAGTATTTAAAAAGTTTTGGCTTTTCCCCAATTCCAATATAATTTGGACAGGCTTAACGAGAAACTGTCCAACGGAGAATTCGATTCCTGGATTTTTTCGTCTCTTGGCACACGTTTCGTCACGAACCATTGACGAGATTACTTCCGCTAGATGAGGTGCTATGATTTATTGATACTTTAGCTATAAATAGTTATATTTTCCGTTCATATGCTTTCTTACATATTTGTGTGGTGTTCTAGTTTTTGTGTCTGTTAAAGCTTTTTGAAATTTTACTTCAACTATAGCAGCATTAGCTAGAATTCCTAAATAGTGCCTACTATTATGCAATTCTTGTTTATTATTGTATATGCAAACTGTGTCTGAGTAGACTAGAAAAGAGTTTTCAAAATCTAAACCTTTGACCTTCTTAATGGTAAGCTACTAGTATTTATCGTAACCGTAGCATTGGTGCTTGAACTTATTTGTTACATATAGGCTGTATGTGTATTACTAGATGGTAATAATAACAAAATGTCATAATACAATTCTGAAATTAGTTTGTTCCTAATTCCTCTAGAAAATAACATAATAGCAGTTTCCCTCACGGATTCATATTTCGTTTGGCACATCTATTCGAGATACGGAACGGCTTCGCAACGCACAAGATCAGGAAGCGAGGGTAATTGTAACTCGATATAAATGAGGAGATAAAGCCTATTACACCGCTTAAGGAACTGCGGCCCTTTGATATATTGTACTCCTGCGCAGGTGCTAAATACAAACACTGATAGCTGAACTACTATTGCAATATACCGATTATAAGAAGTACTCATTTTATGGTTATAAACCAGCTTCAAATTCAGCTTAAAAAATTCTCATCACCTATGATTGACGAGGTAGACGAGGTTAGATTACGTCTTAAAGGAAATGTAAAATCTGTAAAGTAGGGCTATGGTATCAACAATGAGTTTACTAAAAACAAAATTAGTAGGTAGCTATAATTACGAAATGATCTCTTTCAGTGTAGCTAGTCATATGGACAGTTCAAAGTCGTTTCCATTTGACGTTTTGTTGTTGCTTCTTGTTACGTAAGGGATTGTCGATCAATTTTCCATTAGAAAACAATTATTTCTTTACCTTTATTCGTAAGCGCACGCGCATCGGTGCACAAAGAGCCTGCTTTTTCAATTGTTACTCTCACTTTTCTTTGGTATTTATGAGAAACGTGATTACTTTACGTATGAATACTATTATATTACGCAACGAGTCCAGCATATTATAATTCGAAATGTATTTGTCCAACCAGTATTCTCACATCAAGTGTCCGATACATCATTTTCAACATTTGCCTAGTCGTTTAATCATTTGGCATGTCTCATGTCATTGAACTCAATCAAATCTGTTATTTAATAATCTTATAGGAAATCCTATTTGGTATTTTGTAATCGGGAAAATGGACACAAGACAAATAACCTAATTGAAGATTGTGATTGTGAATCACTTGTTCAACAAATACACGTATTAGGTTTGCAATCTGTCGTATGTGAGTTTCATTGAACAGCATACGTTTTAAATATTATTAGCATATATTGTCCCACTGTTGGGAAGTTGGGCAAAGGCGTACCCTAATTCTCAGCATGTCTTTAAATCCTTAGCAATATGAACCCAGACGCTCTGAAAGGCATAAATTAGCTTTTACAAAGTGGCGGAGCCTTCTATTCTAAATTGAGTTCATAACTATATTAATTAAGCTTTAAAGATATCTATATTATGTAATTGCTAAACTTAGTATTATAATATTCCATCGAATACTTGGTGCTGAAGGGCCGAGTGAAAGTTTGGAGGTTTAGGAAATCGGTCCATCGCTTTGTCGATCTCGATCCAGATTCGTTTTGAAGCATCAATCTCTTGTATTTAGACGTATTGCCCTCTTTGTTCGTATGTACGTGTCTTAAGTGCCCTTTCGTCAAAGGTTTGTAACGGAACCTATTCAATGGCTGAGTGATTGTCATGTTCTCAGGCCTTGCACACCACACCCGCCCTGGTACACCATTGCCAAACTTTTCACTGACGGTTTTCTTTTGTTTATAATTGGGCTTCTACCTTATACATGAAATCATTTTTGTTCTAAAGAATATTAACATTTCGTTGTCTCCTAATCCATATTCATTTATTTTTATTAAGAACCGAATTCAAATGCTATCAGATAATTTGAATGGTCAGATACATAGTAAATCAATCATTCGTATCTTTTGAATCGTTTCATCATTTGATATGACAAGAGCATATGGCTTAGAGATATATTCTGCTTTCATATGTATCGTTTTGTTGGAGAAAGCATGGCCATTTAGTTTTTTCTCTACTCCAATAATTCACGCGACATTTTTATGATGCATTTCCTCATAACATGTAATTTGGTTCTATTCTTCAAATTTAACGCTTTCATTGCCCGGATACTGGATACAATTTTGGCATGATTGATATGGAGATGTGATTTTAAATAACCTCTTTAGGATTATCTAACTTTGAATTCGAAGATTGATTGTTTTAACTTTACAAAATCAGTATTTTTATTTCGAATGTCTACAATAATAAAAATGCAAATGCTACAGTGGCAATTTGTTATAGTTCTTGCGATCGCTTATGAAAACAAGATGTAAAAGGAACCGTATTTCTATTTGAGATTTGGTTATATTGTATTGGCATTATTGTCTTTGACCCTCTACTAAATGTGTTGCGGCCACTTCCTCTATATTGATTTTTTTCTCTTGTAGGTGATTGTAAGTATTACAATTGCTTCATCAAATGGTCTGTCTGTCTATTTGAATAAGTCCATTTACTTTTTTCTCTATTTATGCAAATATTAGTTTTGCGTATTGGGGAGTAGGAATAGAGTGTGCACCTAATTATATAGTTGTGCAATGTGCTTTCGGAATAGTGTTGCAATTATTTGTGCCTGTAAATTCAAGTCGAATTATTATGTTACTTCCTTCACCCTTTGACGTCTGCATTTTCTTGACTTATTCTTGAAAGATGAAAAGTAAGTATCCTTTGTTCTTATTCAAGATGGACAGTTCCTCAGTGCTTTATAACAAAATTTTGGTACCAACCAAATACATTTCGTTATTAAAACTTCATGCAGGCTTGTAGAATAATACAAAAGTCGCGGTCTCATTTCTAAGAAGGGTTTCGTGACATTATGTTTGATAGCTATGAGATCTTTTAAGATAGCACCTTCGCATCCAAGTCAGCGTTATCTTGCAAAAATCGTGTCATAATAGATTGGAGAATTTCGAATAACGTAATAGGTTTGTTATACGTTTCTGATGGCCTTTTCAATGACCTTGAGCTGGAGAGAAAACTATTATTGCTACTGCATCAGGCCTATGCTAATTTTAAACATACATCCGAGAATCCTTGGTCACTCATTGCGCCACTTCCTTTTCAAACAATCTCTGTCTCGCGCCTTTCGTTCCGCCCGAACGCCTGCCGATAACAAAAATAGAAGTCAAACTAAAGAAAAAAAGTCCTGCCAAATACACAAAAAAACCTAATCGCCCCATTCCTCTCTGGCTAATGCTCGGAAACTATTCATGTCGCTGTAAACTTTATCCTGCGATAAGAAATACACAACGTTGATATATCACTGTCTTTGTCTAACGAGGCAGTTTTTCAGTCGGTGAGGGAGATGGCGAGGTAGGGCGCCCTCCGCGTGGCCGTTGATGTTTAGTTTGAAATGAAACGGAACAGTTTGCGAGTCGCCGGCTCCGAGCGCGGCCGACTGTTGCACCTAGTGTGTTCAAACCCGACACTTTATTTAACAATTTACAAACTGTTTTAGTCTAACAATTTAGCCCCAGTGCCTTATTATTAATGGATGTGCTAGTGAATGCATGGAATAACGACCCTGAGGAACTTAATAGCATTCAGAATTAACCGCGTGTGTTCTTGACCGAGGCATCTTGCGTTTATGTCCTTTTGGTATAAAAATTTGCGGTAATTCTCTTACAGTTTTGTATTTATGCGTTTCTTTGTTAGCTGTTTGTGTTGGAGCACGATTCTCCCTTGTATATTGGCACGAGCCTTTAATAATAATAGTGCACCGAAACCAGTTTGCGAGTGCGGTTCGAGTGTGGTTATCCTGGCTTACATATGCGGGCGCCTTTCTTGTCAGCCAAAGACAGCGCATGTGGAAGTATTCTGTTTAATTCACCATTCATTACTGCACTACTTGCATCATCATTATTTTTAAGTGTACGTTTAATCGTCAGTAAATTTCTGCGTATGTGACTTCTATCATGTAGGTAGGTACTTTGTATTGTTTATCAAATCAGCTCTCGTACGATAATACTGTTGCACTTTATCAACTAAGCTAGGTGCTAGACTGAATTACCTTGACCGTTCTGTGCCGTGTCAATGCAGTCTGCAACTTTCTGTTTCGAGGTTAAAGGTTCTGAATCTTGAGCGAGCCTTCTACAGCTCACAGATTATTACATATTTATACTGCAGATGATGCCTACTTAGACTAAGCGGTACTAATAAAGCATATTTTTTGATGCAAGCCATCAAAAAATATGCTTTATTAGCTAGTTAGTTCGCTATTCGATTTTTTTCCTAATTCAAAGTAACGTTCTTATGCTTTGGGAAACAAAACAATATTAATACAAAACTTTTGCAGCTGTATTAAACAGGACATAACTTATTATGGAACGGAATATAAAATATTCATCATGAAAGTATATAAATATTTCAGCTTATCTTGTCAAGAAGCAAGTTTTAGTTAGCTTTAAAGGTTTAAAACGTATGTTTTCTATATCGTTATAGGTGGTTAACACTAAATAACAGGTACCGTTTTTAAATACCAATTAATCCTCGTTAACAGCACATAAGTAATGTTAACATCGTTTCGAATGCAGGACGATCCTGGCGCCACTAATATACGGTAGCTTCTAATTGCATCTTAAATTTCTATGGTTGATGGTATGGTTGTTTCAACAGTATACGATAAATCCATTCCGTCTAACTGGCGTCTGTCATCTTCACCGTCTATCTTGTTACAGCGTTTCGTTTTCTTGCCACTTGTTGCACGCTCGGCTTCATTTTTAAACGTGACTTCATTTTCTTTGCCTTTTTTTACAGCAGCGTCAGTTTTCTTGTCGGAAAGAAACTGGCAATCTAGTTTCAAATTGCCCAATTCACATTTAGCAATTCGTTTTTATGTATTTTCCATTACAGCACCGCTTCCAACCCGGTACGTCTCGTGACTGTAGGCAGGTACACTATACTGAAACTGTAAGTAGGTTGGTATGTATAGAATATTGATAACGTGACGTGACGTAACTAAAAATGGCAGAGATCCAAAGTGTCCCATAAAAATTTATTGCTTGCATGGAAGTAGGTAAACGAAAATGGGGGATTAGTGACCTTTTCGCAGACATGACATACCCACAACTGTAAAATTCTTGGCTTGTTTAACGCTAGGGACGAGTATTGGAGCAATGGAATATTACGGCATTATTTATTATGATGAAAGGTAATGCGTCCTGAATCCTTGCTATGCGACAATTTAAATCTAAATTGACTAAGTGAAACATGTCCTGTATTAAATTTCGAAAACTTACCAATTAATAAATTCGTTAATGAGACTTACGTGTTATGTTTTGCAAACACCAGAGATTTTGTGTAAAAAGATTTTGCTGGGCTCATTTACATCGCGTGCTGACTAAAATAATGCTTTATACATTTCTGAAACTGAATTTAATTGTCTTTGTTTATGAGTTTCGACGTTGGAAATATGTGGGTCGGTATAGACGTCTACTTTTATGGACTGTTTGCGGTATTTTTTGCGTTTATGCCTATTAACTACATCTGAACTGCAGGTTTTACCTTTGCTATAAATCGTATGTATTTCCTTATGTGTCGTGAGTAATATGCTGATTCGTTTTATTTTTTATTCAGTTTTTTTTATTGAACTTTGCGTAAAATCGTGGGATTTTTATGGAATGTTTAAGCGAAGAAAATTTCATTATAAACTGACACGGCTTTATATGGAATAGGCCTTTTAGAATTTTCAAAACGCTTATTATCGGTTAACATGTTCTATAAGCTCCTATTGTAAAGAAATTCGTGTTTATCAAATACAACTCGTAAAATTTTCTCGCTGGTGCCGACACTACCGTTACTCTATTCAATGTTTTAAAGTAAGGTATTAAGGTCGTTTTTACACTGAACAAAGGCGCCCGCATGTATTTCAACTTAAAGGACAAGGTCCGTTAATGTATTCGATAAAAATATTTTTATGTTCCATGCGCATGCGTCTATCTATTAAATTATACAAGTATTCATATTTTATAACAGAACTAACCATTTAATGGTTGCCTTGCACGTTTGAAATTGTTATTACATTAATTTTATACCAAAAGGACATTTTATAGACGAACAAACGAACAAAACGAGTGACCTGAATAATAAGTGCTCTTATAAAAAAAAGTATAAAATAATAAAACATATATTTTGAATTATTTTGCGAATGCTAACAACATATGTTTTGAACCCTGTGAAGCCGCCGCTGAAAACACGATCCTGTAACAATTCTGCGCTTTGAACGATGACACAAACAAATAGGTGAGTAATTAGGTACATAAGGAACTAGCAGTGTAGGTACATATTTATCTGTATCGGAGGTCCTTATTGACACTGCAACAGGTATACAACTGAAAGGAACCAGGACCAGTGCCGGTAGCATGAACTTTTTCGACAACGTTTTCGTATCGCCTTCGACTATTTTTTATTGAAAAATGAACAGCGCTGCGGCGGTGAAAAGTGGAACTAAAAATTAGTATGACAATTTTGACATTTCGCGAGTTACGTTTTCGAATACGTTGTTGACAATGTTCCTGCTACCGGCACTGGTATATAAGAACTGAAACTCACAATCAAGCATTTAAGTCGCTCAGTCGAGGGTTGCCATTGAGATGAACAAAATATTATAATAATCTCACAACATCACATCAATACACACATAATATAGAATAATAAACCTCATCACATAACTGATTATTACCGTATGAAATCAACTTAAATACTGTTGTTTGTTTTGATTCTGTGTATGATTAGATCATGTAGGATTAACATATTTTAATTCGGACAGAGGATGTCCAATTATGTAGCGTTCCTGGCTTAATATCTTGAAATACTGATGGATAGAACTGTGTCATATTATCTGGCATAGGAGCTCTTAAACACGATATGGTATGTAAGATACCTGCATGCGATACCGCAGAATAATAGGTAGTGGTAAAGTAGACTTTGATAAGTGACTTATTAGGGCCTAAACTGAATAAATTACTATTAATTTTTAGTTAGTGGTTAAATAAACTTTCAACAAGGGTGGTAGCAGTGCCACTTGCCACCTAGATAGCTGAATCCCTGAGCGACCCACCAACGATAATTTTCCAAATCGGCTGACATGCAAGCTTCATCATCATTCTCCTGCCCTTATCCCATATAATTTGGGGTCGGCGCAATATGAATTTCTCTAACTGACATGCAAGCTTATGTAATAAAATATAGAACTTTTACACAGGGAGCTGATGTTTGGTCATGTGCATAATAATTCTATGCCGGTATGCCGCGCTCTGACGCTAGTGAAATAACTTGGCATAAGAGCCTAAGGAACAGTAACACCACACCATGTTAAAGAATAAAAGTCTTAAGAAACATTCATGCTCATTCAACTAAAGGCATCAACTTTGGACATTGTGTCGTTCTTAAACTATGGAACTGTTAATAACAGTTACAATCGATTTATTCGTTGATAATCGGATAGTCTTTAAACTTGATGGATTTATGTGAAGTACTCGGTGTACACGCTCATCATAAACTTACTGCAATCGACTAGCTATTCGATTCGTACGAATCGATTTAGATAGTTGACTCACTGACCCATTAACCTTACTTGTTTCTACATTTGATTTATTGTTCACTTTAATTGAAATTAATGGTAGCATCTGCCTTTAAACACATTTGGTGATAGATAAGGTGAGTGGAAAGATCACTGCAATATACAGGAAGAAATAAGTTATTTATTCAGACTTACGGTTTACGAAACCAACAAAAAGTGTTTTTTTCTATAATAAGTTCCATTGTCACACATCAAATTGAATATCCAAGAATAAATTAATTGGAGTAATTAGCTTTGGGCACCCTGCGGCGAAATCACATGATTTTTTGAAGTGTTTTTTTCATAACATTCACTAAGTACCATCACGGGATTGAAAAACAAATACATTTTGTTTTTTCTTTTTGTTTTCATCATGTTAATATTTATAACGTTGTCACTTGATTGACCCCATCGCTGTTCGTTACTATTATTACTATTACAATAAATTTTTACTTTGTTATAGAAAAGTGTAGCTCAGTTCAATTGCAATTACTTTATGAATTTCTAATTTGTCAGATTCTGCTAACTCATACGTTTTAATGCCTTCATTATCGGTAGTATTGACTTCATTCATACTAAAAGCTGCCGTTGCTATAAACACTACGAAATAGTAACACATTTAAAGTACACCCACCATAAGAGGCGTATCAAATGTATGCTAATTTGGTGTTAAATTAGCATACTACCCAACTAAAATTTGACCTCTTAGTTAGTTTGCTTGAGAAGGGTCACGTTGCCTAATGAAGTCGGCTGTTGTTATATAATTTTATTCATCCGACATATGCAGATACTCCGAACGGAAATGTTGATTAAACATATATTTTGAAAAGACCTTGAAAAGTTAATCTTTGGTATGAATCAGAGGTGAGGTCGTAGACGTAATTTTTGTGAACATGAACATCTATGTTCTGACAACACGTCTAAATCTTGAGGTTAAAATTTTCTTACATTGATTTTTTTGTCTTAAAGAGAAATTTATTACGTTTGACCCTGATCTAATTCTAGGAGGTCTAAAACATGTTTCGACGTATTATTAGATCGGGATAGGAATATCTAAATGCGGATCCAACGTCGTGCTTCAGAACAATCGTATTGACTATTTTGAGTTAAGTTTTAGCTTGAATGTAGCGGCCGTCTTTTCGCAGAATAAAAATCGCATAACAAAGCTTGACAGAGGCATCAGTCGAAATGTAATCAGAATACCGTTACAGTGTTGCAGTCACTTGCTAACCAGACTAGGTCACTTTTTGTGGGCACTACACGATAATGCAGACAGTTTTACTGAACTTTTATATTTAAAGGTTGGTACTGTGTGCTGTCAAATTTCTTCTATTTGGTTGGAGAACCTGGAGCCCTTACCATGTTCCGAAGTGTTGTTACATTGTGTTAACTTTCTATCTTCTTATATTATTCTTCTTGTTTTTGGGATCATTTTCAGGAAACTTAGGTTGGCAGGTGATTGCATCGTGATACGATATAACCAAATTATATTCTATGAGCGTGCAGTGTCATATAATATCGCTAGATTAAATGATTTTAAGTGTTAAAAATGCAGGTGCTAAGCTATATAATTAAATCTTTGCTTTTTTATGAGGTAAAATTAATGATTTATTTACTTTTGTTAGTCTAAACCTAGGAGCCACAATTTTGTTTCTATTTCTTGTATAAATATTATGGTTGTCTGAATTTAACTGAAAACTTCTAATGTTCTTTTTTATAAACAATAAGTTCTCAAAGATGTAAAGAGCCGGTAACGTGAGAATATTAATTTTCTTAAACAATTCTCTTAACGATTCTTGGGGACCCATTGCAAAAATTGCCCTTAATATAATGCTCTTTAAAACTGTGGATGCAATTTAGCTGTAAAGCAACTTAAATAATAATATTTGGCAAGTCGAAGTAGGCTCTTTATCATAGACAAACATGCCAGACGCGTCGCCCCCGATCGTGGATAAACAAACACGCTTATTGATAAGGTAAGCAAAACAGTAGGTTTTGAACTGATTTCACTTATAGTTGTATAAAGGTAAGCTTATGATGATATATTATGCTTAGTAGTTAATCTCATTTTATTTTGCACTTCGTTTCGTCCAAGCTCAAGTTTGGACGATGTAGCTCTGAAAATTAAAACACAGACTTGTTTTCCTACATATATGACGGGATAATTTATGCGCCAGAAACCATCACAACTTTAGATGCTTTGTTTTGTATTTATTACGCAAAACTATGACTAAAATATAGAACATGATTCAGAACACGAGATTTACTCAAGTAATGGATTAAGTTCACACAGCCTTCTAGTTCACCTTGGCTGTGATTGCATGACTGAGAAACGGCCACCAGTAATTAGAGTTACAATAAGTAAACTATATTTAAGTCCCAAAATAACCTAAACTTGGTTAACTTGAGAGCTTCCGAATTTTGCTTTAATTCTTTAATATTCAATGTGATTTGGAGGTTTGTTTAAATTACTAGAATTCTCGAAATTTTGACGTTATCGTGATGAGTACTTTCTCCAATAATCTTTCCACTTCATAGCTAACTTGAGATAAAAATTTTCCGCGTCAAAAACCTTAGATCTTAGCTATCTATTTGCTCCCTTTCTAAAAACAAACGATTTCCATCACGTAAATGTGTCGTTACGAAAATTTTGAGAACACGAAGGGCTTTCTAATTGACGTCTTGATATCTTGATGTGCTCTTACGATTTGTTCTACATTTATTCCATTGTTTATGGCGCACATTAGAATAGACAGTAATTGCATTTAATAAGTAAAGATTTAGGTTTATAGTACGTTAGATATTATAGATTTTAGTAGATATAATGGTTTTATTTCATTTTACTTTGTGATACTTAAGACTGACAAAATATTTGTTCATGTGGAACCAATGCTAAATCGCAAACATATTACAATTTACAAGTACAATGTAGGTACTTATGTATTTATTCATAATATGCCTCCTACCGTCATCACACTTGTCCATTCGTTATTAGCTGTATCAATGCGTTTCTGGTGTGCCCTGCCCCTAAGGTTGCCATCTTTTATCTTCTTTATTTTATATTTTGATTAACATTGCCACACGCTGTGCCATAAAATGTATTTGATTTCACATATTTCAACTTAATCGACGACTAGGAATATCTTCTTCTAAGCCGTCAGTGAAAGCATGACCGCTCTAGGATTATCTATCTATTTTCATTTGGTCCTGTCGCGCCGCGACGTCGTTTACATAAATCCATTGGCTGATGTTACTGGTAATACGAGGGCCAGCGACAACTTAATAGTTTCCACTTCTGCCCGTTCAACCGGCCTTTGTCCTTCCTGTTGCGGGGAATTTGTTTACTTCATTTCACTATTATTGGCCACTTTTATTAAACTTGAATGAAATTGCAAAATATACCCATGCTAAATTCGTAATCATTACGGAATACTTTTTGGAATACTAACAACTTGTTGTGGTCAGATATCCTCAGCTTACATCAAAATACTTCGATAAAATTATGAGCATGTGCAAAATACAGTGATCTACCATCGAAAGTGGTTCCTTCGATGAGATTTCCAACTAAATTGGATAATGGATGGAGACCTTCACCTTTTGTCTCCATCTATTCATCCATATCCGTCGATCTATCCTTTCGATGTAATTTTCAGTTGCCTCAAGCGTCCCAGAATCATAAGTTTACTTAAATTAAATAAAATTATATCTAGAGAGAGTTGCGATAAAGTGTTGAGGGAACGCTACACCGTTATTATTATGTTAGCATTTTCAGTGAAAACTGTTGGGAATTCTCGTTGAAATTACCGGGTATGGATTTACGACACAGTCAGTTACTACGATCGTTACGCACAACGACCTAATTGGTGCCATCAATTTCTAATTCACATTCAGTTAGTAAGTAAGCGGTAATTACGCCGCTGTCTTTGACATTGTGGTTTCTATATAGTCCAAAACATAGAGTATATCGCTCAACTTGTTAAACTTAACTTAACGCCCTAAAATTTTTATTTCTTTGTTTAGATATCCTTTGTTCTTCAGTATAATATATAATTGTTTCAATTAAACCCATTGAATATGTCCATCTATCATTTTGGCTTACATTTAGATATTATCAGCTCAAGTTAAAAGGATTTCTTTACAGCAATCCTTTTCAATATGTATTGTAACAGTAGATCTGATTCTCTAGTAGTAATGTCTAGGTAAGTGGTTTAGTGCCTTATCAGCTGCTCTGACACACAATATGCCTTGCAAGACAAATCACCTGCACTATTCCACTGACACCCCAACATGCAATTTCTCCAGATCGTTTTCGATGATAGTGTACTGGACTATAAAGTATTCAATACAATTTGCTTTGAGCGTAGTTTGACTGACGATTGTAAATGGGACGTAAATCGCAAATTGAATTTTGTAATTCTCGTGTGTCTGGGACAAAATGGAGTACGTAAGCAATAATATTAGTTTTACGCTTACATTCGGTCTAGCGAATTCATGCCCAGGGCTGCATTTATGGGGGTCATTTTGGATTAGGCTCGAGGCGCAATGGCGGGGATTTACAGACAGTTGCAGTTTAATTGACATCTCTTACCCAGCAAGATTAAAGTAATGTTAAAGTTCTTATTATGTATTACATGCAATAAAAATGTCTTGGAAGTGAGCATAAAATGACGCTGTCGAGTTTAATCACAAGTTTTTTTTTAAACTCGTTAGATATGTACACATTCGAAAGAGCATACAAGCAGGAAACTGCAATTAAGATATTTTGATCACAAATAATGATGATTAACGCTTAACTCTTGACGTTTGTTGCAAATAGAATGGAACATGCTAATGATTTAATAGTCTTAACTCTGTTGACGGTTATTTTGAAAGAGATGTGGGTTAAAAGTTCTCTGTGGTTTGTGACTCTAATTACTATGCCATTTACGCAACTCAAGTATGAAATTAGCGAGTTTGGACAGCAGACGTCTCATAAATTGAAATGTCAGTATATTTGATACAGAACCTCTAACAGATTTGTAGCTAATTACATTGGGTGTAGAATAATAGATGCTTGTTGGAATGTAGTAGCGCGTCATCACGACATTATTATCCTTATTGGCTGTCATTCATGGTGCATAAACATCGGGTATTTTTAACTTTATCATGACCAGCATTTTCCATACGTACATTATTACTTTATTTAAGTACTTGTATACATACATGTAATTAGACTACTACACACGTCAATTTCCATAATCTTGAGATTCGTGACTTAATTGTGGTGTTTTGAAGACTGTCAAATCAGAGTCGTTTGATTTTGAATCATAATGTTAGGCAGTACTTATCAATCCGGCTTTTCAGGTGACCAACTATTAACTTTCCACACTAAGATTTAAGTATTAGAATATTTCCTTATATTGTTGATATATTATCTTTTCTCATGCACCTCCGATCTTAACTCTCTAATTAACTACTATCGGATAACAGTTGAATGAGCTCTCATAGCCATTCAGGTGCATGTAATACCTAATTAAACGCTCTCTCTTAGGTTTCAATGGATCGTTAGATGTGTGGGCAGAATAGGTTTAGGTCCTCAATGCTTCAAAGAAAAGATGGGTGCATTGTCTTGGATAGTGAAAATTAAAGGGAGGCATCCGTTTTACTATAATATTATACAATTTATTTTTGTCCGCGACTGCGACATTGTCTGCACGTGTGACATTTGCAAAATATTAATTTAGATGAGTTTTATGTGCTATGCCGCTTGATTTAGTTGGAGTGCTGTGGAAAATACTTAAAAAGTAATCTGGTAGCAGCTGCGCTTGCGTGCTAAGCTTTATGACTGACGTAATTGTGGGAATAACCAAGTAAATTTATATTTAAACTTGGCGACAGAACAGACGTACAAATTAAAAAAAGAATCATGTCAATCGATTCTGTAGTCTGTAGTGTCTGCTGTAGAGCTATAAGCACACTGACAGACAAAAACAGAGTAATATTGCGTTTAACAATACGAAGTAAAGATGAGTCACATTCACACGGAACTCTGCTTCATGAATTTCATGGACTTAATTTCACATATTTCTGGTTGAGTTTAAAATCAAACAGGTTGCTTAATAACGTTGGAAAGCCTCAATGTTACTTTCAAATGAAGCTGCCTACACGACTGTATTTACAAAGACGGTTAAATAAATAAAAATGTAAATTGCAAGGTCATTGTTTATGTTAAGGGCTCTCTACTTAAAAGGGCGTTCGACGCTCGAGATGCGGCTCGAAGGATCAATTATTTCAAACGTCAAACGAAAAATATGGCGAACTTTATTTGGATTAACATATCTGTTTAGTATTAGTTACTGTAGCAATTATGGCTCATTGGAGACTCAACCTTCATCCAATGATCTAACGCGTTAGTTTAGTTTCTACAAATAAGTAATTAATCAATAACCTGTCCTTGCAGATTTGGGTTACTGTGGCGGCGATAGTGCTTCAAATTGTAATAAAGCAAATAATAAACAGTTTGGCCTTACATTTCTAAAGTAATCTTTACGTTACAACGCGAACGCAGTGAGGGCATATCAGCAGTAGCACTATTAACTTATTGAAATATATATTTGGGTATACAATAAAAAAAAAAGACCACTGTTTGCCAGATCCTACGATACGTATGAGCTTTCTCCCATCAACATTTATACACCTTTGCGTACATTGGACCTTTTAAACAGACCATTAATAATCACGCGTCTATTGGGCAAAGTCGGATAATGAAGCTGAAAACAGAGAATGGCAGAGTGTTGTCGACCGGGCCTGAGCTTCTGGAAGAGGTCGAAAAGTTCTACGAACATCTGTACACGTCAGTAACCAATCCTACCATCCGCTTCCGCCAAGACCCGCGAGCAAAATTAACCCGACACTATACCGAAGATATTCCGGACATCAGCCTGTACGAGATTAGGATGGCTCTGAAACAGCTTAAAAACAACAAGGCACCGGGTGATGATGGAATTACTTCGGAGCTTCTGAAAGCGGGTTCAACACCAGTACTTAAGGTCCTCCAGAAGCTATTCAACTCCGTCTTACTCGAGGACAAAACGCCAGAAACGTGGACCAGAAGCGTGGTGGTGCTATTCTTTAAAAATGGCGATAAAACACTGCTGAAGAACTATAGACCCATCTCGCTTCTGAGCCATGTTTATAAGCTATTTTCCAGAGTCATCGCGAATCGTCTCGAGCGCAGGTTTGATGACTTCCAGCCACCCTAACAAGCCGGTTTCCGTAAAGGCTTTAGTACCATAGACCACATCCATACGCTGCGGCAAGTAATACAGAAGACCGAGGAGTATAACCTGCCACTATGCTTGGCGTTTGTGGACTATGAGAAAGCCTTCGATTCGATCGAGACATGGGCTGTGCTGCAGTCACTTCAGCGGTGCCATATTGACTATCGGTACATTGAAGTGTTGAAGTGCTTATATAAAAACGCCACGATGTCGGTCCGATTACAGGAACAGAGCACAAAGGCGATTCCATTGCAAAGAGGAGTGAGGCAGGGGGACGTTATCTCCCCGAAACTGTTTACCGCTGCAATGGAGGATGCGTTTAAGCTTTTAGAGTGGAAAGGATTCGGCATCAATATCAACGGCGAGTATATCACTCACCTTCGATTTGCCGACGACATCGTAGTCATGGCAGAATCGCTGGAAGAGCTCGGCACAATGCTCAATGACCTAAACAGAGTTTCCCAACAGGTAGGCCTTAAAATGAACATGGACAAAACTAAAATCATGCTAAACGCCCATGTCACGCCCACCACGATATCCGTTGGGAACTCTGTTCTTGAGGTTGTTGACGAATATGTCTACCTGGGACAAACAGTCCAATTAGGCAAGTCCAATTTTGAGAAAGAGGTCAACCGTCGAATCCGACTCGGCTGGGCAGCGTTCGGAAAGCTTCGCAACGTCTTTTCGTCGAATTTACCGCAATGCCTTAAGACGAAAGTCTTTAACCAGTGTGTGTTACCAGTGATGACATACGGAACAGAAACGTGGTCACTCACTATGGGCCTCATAAGAAAGCTCAGTCACTCAACGAGCTATGGAGAGGGCTATGCTGGGTGTTTCTCTGCGAGATCAAATCAGAAATGAGGAGATTCGCAGAAGAACTAAAGTTACCGACATAGCTCAGCGGATTAGCCAGTTGAAGTGGCAATGGGCAGGGCACATAGCTCGTAGAACGGATGGCCGATGGGGCCAAAAAGTTCTAGAGTGGAGACCACGCACTGGAAAACGCAGCGTCGGACGGCCCCCCACTAGATGGACCGATGACCTGATAAAGGTCGCTGGCAAGCGTTGGATGCGGGCCGCATTGAATCGGTCATTGTGGAAATCTATGGGGGAGGCCGTTGTTCAGCAGTAGACGTCGATAGGCTGATGATGATGATGATTAATAATCTGTTGATAATAAGTAACTTCAACGAATAAATGTGTTGTAATATTCGTAGGAAAGAGTCATACTACAATGTGGCAGATAAGCATGAGGATATTTAAGAATTATCAGGTGATCACATATTGCCTACCTTTCAGGCTTCTTACAATAGCGAGGCACTGTACATGTTACGCATCAGTGCTGCCTACACATTGTGTCACTTTGTCAAGTGATCAATATCGTCGACGCATGTGATAAGCGATGAGCTTATTAGACACGATCGATGATGCTTTACGTCAATCTGACCATGCTTCGCATGATGGACTATAGTTCGATCGTCTACGTAGATAATACCCTAGTTCTCTTGAAAATGGGCAACGAATCGTACGAACCTATTACATAGATAAATCTTCGACGAGGTTATATTCACAACGACGTAAACATTTATTTATATAACAGTATTTACATATTTAACTACTATTTAAAATTAAGTGATCGTTTAACGTTGATCACTTGTCGTAACGTAATTAATATTTTTGGGTGACATTTTTAATTTTCCTGTGTGTTCTATGAAGTAGTTTCTTATTACCTTATACCTCTTAGCTTTGAAGTCACATTTGAATGTTATAGAAAAATGACGTAATAAAACTTAGTGGCTAAAGATTTTTAGAATCGCTTCAGCACATGACTTAATGTAGTCTGAAACGTAATAGTAGAAGTATATCTAATTTAACCGTCAGTCAGACGGATCTTTTGTAACTTGACCTTAAATACACATGGATAAGCAACTCACTAACAAGTGGTATTGAATCTTAATGTTTATTTTAATTATGAAGCTATTATATTCAGTCTGAAGTGGCGATGGAGGAAGATATTTGCCATTTAGTTCGAGATATTATTGACAGTGTGGAAAAAAATACAAAGGCTTTTCTATCTTTAATCCCTATGAAGACGGCATGATGATATGAAGGTAAACTGCCCGCCGACGTTATAATCGTTTGATCGGTGGAATACGATAAAACGTACAAAACACAATCTACACTTCTTACCACGAAGTAATAGAATCCCATAATATTTACATCACACATTAATTAATTCTCATTTTATGCCGCATTATGAATTAAGATGGTCCTAAATATTCTGGCTGCTTATGTAGTTCATAACGGGCAACTCGGGAATTTCTGGGGACTTAACAAGCTGACGCTGCGTGGTCTAGAGGTTTTTATTGGCTGAGACATAGTATGAGAATCCATGTAACAGTTTTTTTTTTTTTATTGAAAAAAAAATTAAAATATTCGGTCCAGGGTTTTTTCGGGCAACCCATTTTTAATATACTTTCTAATATACTAAATGTATCATACAATAAGTTTCATTCTATTACCAGCTCGGTGAAGGTCGATGTATGGTCGGATCTCAGACTATAAGAAACCTTTACGAATCGTAAGTGTCGAAGTCTACAATTTATGGATTTCTTCGTCAAATATATTGTCTAAGATTCGTATATTGTTTAGAATTTTATCACGTCATATGAATAATGTTGTCTAAACATTGTTTCTAATTATAGTATCCTTTTGTTTGCAGGTAAGCAATCATTCAGGCCATTCAGCTATAACTTATATCTTTGGTAAGTGGCATCTTTCGGATCATCCAGCCTACCAGCTTACGAATTATTTGTTTACCAAAACAACCCACCTTGCTGTTCGTTCACACTAAAAATAAAATCCTTCTTATTTAAAAAAAAATGGATGATGTAAATTTGTTGGCTCTTAAACATAATAATAACTACCGTGAATTTATCCCAAATGTTGGTCCTACCATTTGGTCGAATGAAATATGTAGTCACATCGATAAAGACGCAGCGTCCCGTAAATTCCCATGAGGCGTGAGAACTAAGATAGGCGATGTGAGATCTCTTATTTCGATTGTTCCTCAAGATGACAGGCATTGTATACCTACAATAAAGAAATATTTAAGAAACAATCATGACTAATGGAAAACTACAAAATATTTGATATTGATTGTATATTGATTATATGATATTGCCTATATAGTAGACGACGGAACTGATTATGTAAGTATAGTTTCAATTTATAAAAAAAACTCACACAAGAATTCAAACATAGACAATGTTTAGACAGCAAAAGAACAGCTACAATACAACAGAATACGTCAGCAAGATGCTTTCATTGCATATCCATAAAACCATGACAAAGAGTAGCAGACTATGTAAATTAAACACGTGTTTTGTCTAGACTAGCGCTGTTGCGATTATTAATGGCAATAAAATAAGCGTCAACTCCTACGTATATTCTTACGATTTTTCCAAATTTGGAAACTACTAAGACTGACAAGCGTTCTGATTTTATTTGTATTTATCTCCCTACGTGAATTAAGCTTACGTGCATTTAGCCATTGCGTCCTTGTTCACCTAACTATACTAATTATTTATATATTGCATTCAATACATGTGGTCCGTATGAATTGACGATACATTATAATTAGTTCACATGGTATACATCCATTTAAAATCGTTCAAAGCTAAATAGATTCAATGTGTATGAATTAAAACGCCTGCTCATGCGTCACAGTGCAGTGACTTAACGAATGTCACGACAGACAGACACGTTTGTGTAGATACGAGTAGTTACAAGGATACATTGTTTCTATATGTATAAGGTTACAGAGGTGGAAATTGTACCGATAATTGTTAAGCAATTTGTGTTGAATGCGATTGGAATAATTTTCGGCGGCATGGCTGTAACGGGGAACGTCGATTAAAGAAATGGCAAATTTAATGCTTTGCCTACAGTCATGTTGTTTAATATTTAATAAAGTAAAATGTTGTTTACGTATACAATAAGTTGCACTATTAAGGAATCACTTAAAGTTGCTTACAAAACCGAATATTAAAAAACACTATTACCTACTTAGCTTTCAGTTACACGGTTTTCTGTTGATGATGACGATATTAAACAATTTTACTTCATAGCACAAGCATATAATCTAAATTGAGCGTCGAA
Organism: Falcaria lacertinaria; assembly: GCA_951449985.1. Classification (NCBI taxonomy): domain Eukaryota; kingdom Metazoa; phylum Arthropoda; class Insecta; order Lepidoptera; family Drepanidae; genus Falcaria; species Falcaria lacertinaria. The sequence continues at coordinate 3,234,925 of OX602127.1, read as the reverse complement.
TAAATTTGGTCATTTTAGCCAAAACTACAAAATTCGCTCCGACTTTGAAGTCTCAAAGTAACTAACTCCAAACGTTAACCTTACGAAGTTCGTAAACACAGCGGCGGAAGCGGTAGGGACACGTGTTCGATTCCGACCCCTCCCTAGCTTCCTCCAAGCCCTCATTAACTAACTTCGCCTAAATGGGGAACAGGGCGATATTGTTTTGAAGCTGTTTACAGAAGGAACAGGCTGAACATGTTGACAGTTCTTTTGATTTATTTTCGTCATTGTTATCGAATGAGGCAAATCGATTGTGTATGCTAAACGCACTAGGCACCAGTTTAGATGATCGCGATTTGTTAATCGATTACAATATTCGTTCGCGAATTTAAAAGTTGATTGGGTCTTCTGTATAAACAATGGACTCATCCGCTATTCGACCTACACGGAAGCTAGGAGATAATATCACTATCATTTATAACGCATATCTGTCTGCATGTTAATATTTTGCAATTATTTAAACAACTGCGTTCATTCTAATTGGAAGAATCTGTAACGATTTAAGTACGTCGATTGTAGTTATTTCAATCAATACAAAGCTAACGATTTATTTAAAAGTTTGTATTACTATTAAGTAACACTTCACATTATCCAAGTCTTATTTTAAATGTTTGCTAACGAAGCTGCTAAGCTCTTTCACTTTCTTAATTAAATTCGGTATAACGTTACGGAAACGACCATTATCGCTCATTTCCTTCCAATAAAATAGACTTGTATCAAGATCATGTTGATGTGTTTCATTACAGCAGTTATATAATCTAGTTCCATATATTGACTGATCTCTACATTATCGAATAACAGTTTATTAGTCATTGCATAAACTATTTTAAGTTTTAATGTTTGTTTTATTATGCAGAAGTAGGTTTGTTTATTTGTTTCGTCATCACGGCCTAGCAAAAAAATACATTTCACATGAAGTTTTTAGGTTCCTTGATGCCTTTAGAAACACTCATAAGCATCAAATATAATTGTATATTTCACGTAGAAAAAATTTGCTTGAAATATTTTATCGTCGAATTAATGGTTGACTTATATTAAAATTACCTCATTGTTCAATTCAATCTAGATTCTGACGAATTTCAGATTGAGACCAAGGATTTACTCTCATTGTTAAAATTGTTAGCGTTATAACAATGTCATTGGATGGTTCCATTTTAAAAACCAGTGTTAATTCGTTTCGGTATCGGAATGTTAATTTTCATTGAAATTAAAAACCCAATTTATGCTTTATTTTATACCATCTTCACGAGCTAAGCTGTCGATTTAATTTTTATAGGAATATTGCCAGCTAGTAGTGATGAGTTATGTAGAATTTTGAGAAGTTACTGCTATTGTCGGCCATTTTGATTTGATGTGCGGTCGTTGAACCTTGGGTCGTGGAGCGGGAGTGGAATAGTACCTACCTAGATTAATGCGATTCAATTCTAACTTGGCCTTGTAACTTGTAAGTACGAACAGCGGCGTAACGAAAGATCCTCAGTGATGACTAGATACCGCACAAAGGTAGTTTTGCTCAACATTGTTTACCGTAAATTGTAATACATTTGGCACACCCTGTAATGGTTTCATGTAAAGCAGAATTTCAGTTTTATTGTTTGCACTTTGTTGAAGCATAATACCCCGTTGCTGAAAAATGTTTGTTTACGCAAAAGTTATTTTTGTGCAATGCTTTTATTTAAGTTTCGTTTGTCATTCAAATTACACATGACTACACACTGAACTCATTGACTACATGTTATATGCCTCTTCCTGTGGTTTTCCCCGCGGTTGCGTTTGTCATACTCAAACACTTGATTTCATTATTTTAGAGGTAAATTGAATATAATAGGTATATATACAATCCTTAATATTTAACTTGCATAGCTTTCATGCAAATCAATCTGGCTATTTTGGTGCAATTGACTATCATACCAATAATCCTACAAATGTTTTTATACTAGTACGAACATTGGTCGTTCTAGACGAACTAGCTAGAAGTTCGGATTCGATAACCACGCTTTTTTTGGCTAAAATAAACAAATTGACCAGAAACGCAGGTTTATTTCTGTCTGGCCCTTTGCTGTTTTCTAGTTTCACATGCGTTCGGCACTAGCACTCTTCATCTAATTGGTTTTATTAGTCAATTGTATTTCATACGATGAGTTTTAGAGCGCCACTAATTCTGAACAATAAGGATTTCGGAGCTATCTTTACAGTGCTTGGGTGGGAAAGTAATAATAATTTATTATTTTAGTTATTTTACAACCACACAAACCCAAAAGCAAATAATTATCCGTACAAAAAAGGTAAGCTCCGTTCTTTTTCCGTAAACCAATGTGTCTTCGAAGATTATTTATCAAAGTAGAGTCAACGTTAAATAAAAAATGCGGCTAATTTTAAATTGTATTTACGTAACAGTATTTTAATTAAAACAATGGAAAGCATGAAACAGCGGTAACAAAAAAACAAACAGGGGCTACGCTTTCAGCGTAATCAGATTATCTATAATTATTATTGACGCTATCACCTCCCGCCAATTGTCCGAGTGCATTTAAAGTCAGTACTACTATTAACACTTGAGTAAAATTAACCTGTTTATTCTATGAACCATTAACGGTACTTTTTTGTCTATCTTATCATGTAGTTTTATCTAATACAAGCAATCTCAGACAGGACAGATATGTGCGAGATGACTGAAGAACAAATGTGTTTTATCAACTCCATCTTTAGACATAGCGATAGTTTTATAAAGATACATGTTTAATGGATTTCTTCCGCAATTTTCGGCAGCCGATGGTCTAGGAAACCTTGTTGGATAAATATCAAGGAATCCCCTTCCATCCTCAATGCCTGCTTCTTCATTTCTATCAGTATTTCGTTTTGGGATATGCTTTTATTGTATAGGATAGCCAATGGATACCGTTAGTTGACTCACAACTCTTAACACGCGTTGCTCAGTCATACAACAGATCGATAGATTCTAATATTGATCAAGCTGTATACCCATAATGTATACCGATTACAATAGAATCGATTTATCGCTTGCAACATAGCATGCATGTTTTCCCGCTATTACGAGTCGTCGAACGCTATTCGATTGTATCATTACTCTTAATCATTCGTATACGTATCGATTTGAACGCCTCCAGTATAAACATATTGATTTGTACTTTCATCATCATTCTGTGTCAGTATACTTGATTACTGTTACATACACCTACGATATCATTACTGTAGGTATCATAATATATGCAATATTTACACGTAGACGTATCAAATAAAACCACATTCTTCCGAGACTGTAGACTGGGCTTTATGCCATCTTAGATATCGTACTTAACTGATGCCTATAAACGAGCTTATTTTTCATGTCTAGTCTTAGTTTGTCTATATCTGGGACCTGAGACTGCTATTTCATTGAAAAATTATTACGTCACAGCACTATTATTATTTTTCATATCCTAGAAGAAGTCTAATTAGCAGATTACCATTTGTTATACACACAGCATTGGAAGATAATAATATTGTTTAATTTAGTCAAATCCACCAAGTCTTGAAGACAGTTCTAAAGAATTTGTATTGCTCAGTAAAGTCTTTGTTTGATTTGAACAGTCGAAGCGTCTGTTGTCTTTTTTCATTCTAGCCATTTGATTCACACCACCCATATCGTAACTATAGTTTTCCTCTACTCTTTATTCATCCATATTATTAATTGAAATTCTTCCTACTACATGCTTGTCGCTAATTTCATTAAAAACCTTATCATCAACATACTAAGCCCGACTCGCGCGAATATTTACGACGTCATAATATTGTATTAGTGAGAAATTAGGTCAAAAGTGGTTTCATTTGTGGAGTGCAGGTCAATGACCGCTCCACCCTGGCACCCCACGATGGTGTGACTATTTTCCTTAATAATTGTTTTTCTATTGTTGAAGGAAGGAAACAAACCTGATTACCAAATGGCTTTTGTAGCATTTTCTATTAATTTCTCTTTTCATATGGTACGTTTTTTATTCCTGTTATCTAAATATTTTTTTAGACTTACTAATATCCACAGCATGTTCCTTTAAGGTTTGGCGGACAGTAAACTGTATGATTTCAATTTTGTATGTACGACAAAATTATTTTAATACAATCTGTAAAAATGTGGTTTTACTTGAATTGTTTGACAGAGATTTATAAATTACTGGTAGTGCAAATCCCAATAGTATAAAAAAACATATTACTGTATCATCGTCTATCCACGTTCCATAAAAGAACATTCTTTACAAATCTTTTTCGAACATCAACCGGTACTTAGGGTGGGTCACCCTATTCACTCAAGTCACGCGATACCACGTGCTCATAATTGATAGTCTGTGTATTACAAGGGATAAGCTTTAGCGGTATTCATGTCATGATATGACGTGACACAAATCCGAGTTTTGGTTGAAAATTGGCTTAAATTATATTGCAGCAATTTCTCTGATGTTTTTCAGCCAATATTAGACCTGATCTTAATAAGGATAGTTGGTTCAGTTAGGTGATAGCCAAGATATGATCATTCGATTATTTTTTTAAGATCGGCAGGAGACTCAATGTATTCACTCCATCACTTCACAGAAGCTAAACGCCATTAGCAATTGATGTTTACCTCACGGTAAAGATTCAAAGCAAGGAGGAAACTCTGCAGTGCAAGCAAGAAGTATTCTTTCAGAAATCTTGCTAGCCTATGCCTTGTACCAGAACTGGTATAAAAAAATGTGTTATTTAATATTTAGTCAAATTGACACCTTTCATGTGTAAGACCCGATTTAGATGTTATAATTGGTTTGATTTAGATGGTATCATTATGTAATTACTATTGTTTAAATATCGAAAGTTATTTATATATTACGATACGGTTGATCGAATATTTGAAAAGGTTACAACTTTTGACTTATTTATTTCTTGTAATACTTCTTCGCTTACTGCCATAATTGTACATTTAAAAGTCAGTAAAGGCCACTTCTTCACTTAGGTAGCATATTTTCCGACATTTAATTACCTAAGTCTAGTGCTTAAATCAACTAAGTAGCGTGTAGAACTGCCATAAATATACGAAGGTTTACCACCGGTCATTAACCTGACCTTTTCAACTTTGCTATTAACAAGAAAGGACTTTATTGTACCAGAATGATTTAATACCTATGCCACACGCTCTTATTTATAAGGTGATAAGGCTTAAAATGGTGATAGATGAAAAAAGCAATAAATCTACACTTACGCCGGTTAAGGCAATTAGAAAGTCCTGAGGTCCTTTGTTCTTTATGCGTAAATAAGTAAATGAATGGTTACCATTAATCAATCCAGAAGCTACGGACGAACGGACGTCAGTTTCAGAACATACCTACTTTAAAAATTTGGCGCCATATGGTCATGCTTATAACAATTGTGGGAAAATATTTTGAACAAGTTTCTTATAGTAAGAACTAGACCAAAATCGGTACTACACTTGTGCGTGCCGGCCATTGCCATGCTAGATGAAAATGCTGAATCTTTCAGCGAGATATATCCCTAATTTTAGAAACTCTCTTTCTACAAACGCATAAGCTCAAAATAAGTGCTTGGATTGAAAGGTCAAACACCACCTCATGTCAGTCTCATAATGAGCTCTTAGTATGCGAGTGCTTAATCCCAGATCAGTTTCCATTTCCCTGGGATCGCTATAGATATTGTACGGTCTGTTCAGTTCGTTTAGTTCTGTGTAATATTCAGATCTGTGAAATTTGAGTGACGTATTGTACGTAAAAGGAAACGCTAATGGCGATCAGTTTCCTTTCTCGGAATGTTTGGTATATTTTAAGATCACGTTTAGTCGTTAGAGGTATCCCTTTGGTGTCTTCGGGTTCGGAGAACAGTTTCACCTGGCTTTTGTATTCTTTTTGACAGAATTTGGCTGTTTATAGTTTAATTATATTTCTTCGTGAATTTATGGTTAATTTTAAACTTTTCAGAAGTGTACGGCTTTCCGTAGCTTATAGACGTTAGCAGCATAAAGAGGATCTTGTAGTAGTTATGGTATAGAGTAACTTGCCCTTGTTTTCCAGTGGAGAACAATTTTAATGTCATAGCCTACTGCTGAACCTGGATTCGGTACAGTTTACTACTCCACCTGCCTTATATAGGTTTTCCTTGTTATCCAACCTTACTTTTCAAAGTTAAATGTTAGCTGGGGATCAAATAGGTTGCGAAGAAGAATCTTTGAAAAAATTTACCGTTGTTATATGAACTAATGACATTACCACCTAAAATTCTAAAGGTACCCTCAAAGTATAGAACTTTCGGCAATGCATAGGCAATATGCACACGAGAATGTGAACATCCTAGATACAGAATCACTCTATTTAACTGTGTACAGTAATAACTGACCCGTATTCCGCTAACCGGATGGTAAGCTCGTTGCAACGTCTATTTATACCGTCCTTAGTCACGGTTTGGCAGTAATGTGTACATTCTGACACTTTACCTGTCATTGTACTATTACAGTGTTGTGCAATTTATAGTCATTTAAGTCATCAGTTTAGTTAGCAATATCTTCTAATATATCAAATTCTCGTGTCACAGTTTTCGTTGCCATACTCCTCCGAAACGGCTTGACCGATTTTGATGTAATTTTTGTGCTTATCCTGTATCTATGAGAATCGGCCAACATCTATTTTTCATCCCCCTAAATGTTAGGGGTAGTCCACCCCTAAATTTTATTTTTATTTTTTAGACCGATTTCAAAAATTCTTTCACCGTTAGAAAGCTACATCATCACTGAGTAACATAGGCTATATATTATACTAGCTCCCCGCCCCGGCTTTGCACGGGTAGACAAAATATTTGATATAAAAGTCTACCCGTGCGAAGCCGGGGCGGGCCGCTAGTATGATATAAAACTTAATAATCATAGCATAGCAAATGTTTAACGGAATTCCCCTGCGAGTAGTCTAACAAACCAAACGGACATTGCACATTCGGCTTTCTTATTCCTATTAGTTCGGTAGTCCTAGCAAGAATAATTTGCGACTTTTGAATTCGTATCGCCTTCGACTATTTTTGTATGGTAAAATGAAGAGCGCCGCGCCATTTCGCCAGCTACGTCTTCGAATACGTAGTTGCAAATTATTTATGCTCCGGCTACTGATCGTCTACTGTATTTTTTGGTACCAAGGTTTTTTTATTAACAAGCAGAGCAGTGTTTTTCATGCACATTTATAGTCAGAAAAATTGGAAGGGGAATTATATCGCCCTCAATGTCAAGAGAACGTCATTTGACATGCACACTGCACTGTTAATAATCATACTAATTCTTATGAATCCTCTCATGGCTTAGGTTCTATTCTCTCTATCTACACCTACTCAAAAACTTTTTTTTTATGTACCACTAAGGTGGCACACACGCATTCGACCTATAATGGGAAGCCGTAGCCTATACCCGCTAGCAAAACTTGTACCAGGGATATCACTAACGAGCTGCCAACCCTGTTGTTGATGAGTATCAACTTATCCGCATTACTACCAGCGCAGCGTATCCTCGTGGAGACCTCAAAAGCGGTGTGCGCTTTGGTTTTACATACTAATTTTACTTCCCACTCATCAATGCCTTCATACACACCAGTCAATATCTAGGCCTCTTCTCCTTATCATCAGTAGTTTTCGGCTTTTCCACTCACACCGGATTGTGTATTTTTTTTTTTAAATCTTTCATCGTCAAGGTTTTTCCTAAACTATTATATATGCTTACGTGACTGATCTCATGCCATCTGATATGTTTGTTGTAATACTGACGTCACGATTGATTCGTGATGGCAAATAGTTACAAGGAATCTGCAAGCGATGTACATAATCTGGCAATTTGCTTATTTATCGGTTTGTTGTTCGCTAATCTTGTAGTTTATAGTTTAACTGTTATAGATGTTAAATAAACCTTACTTGAAGTGGAAGTCTCCAAATTTTTTTAGTATTGTCACCTTTTCACTGATAGATCGTAACCATCAGTAATTTTTAGTTTTTAAATTCGATTGATGATTGGTGACATATAAATAAAAATTACGCAAATTTTCGCGATCTTAAATTATCTCTCTATGGTTGGTTATAAGAATAACACAATGATGTCATCACAATAAAAAGGACATATATCCAACTAATAAAAAGCATATCGCATAAATCCATCATCAAATGTAGAGGTAGGTACTTCTGTGCTATCGCCCATATCTGATAACGGAAGGTATGTCTGTCACTGCGATGTCAATGCAATCGACCTGGTTTGCGCATATTTTTATTATCTCCGTTTTTTTTGTGTCAATAACCGATCTATGCTCATATATTATACATAAATATATTCTAAAATATCACATCTTTAGTGGCAAATCATGCTAGTATCAATAAGTTTTAAATAAATACTCCTCATAACTAGGCAATAAAATAAACATGTACTAAATAATTAAGTAAATTCACCCATCACTGCAAAACAATAATTCGAATTATCCCGAATGCGGCAACAGCGTGATAAGCCATGTTAACACTGCAACGCTACACAATACAACATACAGTGATCCGTGGGAGGGCCCACATCTGGCATACCGAACGCTCCTTATTATTACTGGCAACACAAAATTAGAATGTACGCTTAAATTCAAACATGGAACACAGTAATTATTGTCAGGGATCTTTTTTGAAAGCTGATATAAATTAAAACTAGCTTAGCTAGCATAGTGTAGTGAACAACACTGTATTTTGAAAACCTTACTTTTATCTGCAAAGTTGTGTTCAGGATATGTTTGACAATAATACCTACTATATATCTTTCTTTCCTTTTTTACAGGTAAGATCACTTTCAAATCAGAGCTGAAGAATTGTAAGTGAAATAAATATGTTGAATCAAATTTGAGTTTCTTATATCATTATTGTTACTCGTAACGTAAATAAACACTGATAATCGTTAAGTGTGGGATTAAAACAATGCATCTGTTCGCTTATTTATCGTCTTGTCAACTGATTAGAGCTACCACCAAATTGTCTCAGTTGAAACTATTACACAGGACGTAGGTGCTGAGTCAGATGAGTCGAAAGATAAATTTTCACTTCCACCCGCTTTAATAGAATTAGAAGCTTCAAGTTTAGTTGATAGAGTTTGAATTGGAGTGAAATTGGGTGTGGCTAGACACAAACCAGCAGCAAAGTTATTTATTCCGATGTCTCGTGTCCAATTACAATAATAATGAATCGTAGCTACCAGTCACCGGTGTTTAAATAAATGTTCGGTGTGACACCGTACTGTATCTTCAAAATACTTACAGAGTGAGTAATGCAAAGTCTGCTCAAATTTCAAGTTTTATCGAATTAAACCGACAAATTACGTCCAACTTTTTCTGTCCTGTGTCATCAGATCATTTTCCCATCTTTCATATACCATCTGTCAATTAATTTAAACTTCATGAAGAATGAGAGTCGTCTAATTCATTTCCGACAATTATTAGAGTTAATACAAATTTACTTGAAAATAAATTTCCACCCTTATGACAATTTTAAGATGATTTCATTAATTGGCATGCTAAAGTATTTATGTCCTTGCCTCACACGGGATGCAAAAGCAATTGAAAGTATAAATTTAAATTATACTTCACAATATATCCGCACTCCGTTGTCTGTCTTTCAATCAAGGTCGGGACATTCAAAACAAAATTGTGTAAACTGAAATTGATGAACACCTTGTCGGTAACTTTTAAAACGCTGCGGTGTGACCCCACGTATGCCAAGTCACAATGGCAGCATATCTCGTATTTTACTTCCAATCTGCAATCGCTTCTGGCGTCTTGTAACTCATCTTGTTCACAATTTGCCTGTCAATCCGCAATTAGCATACATTGCTCTTATTTATGATTATGCTATTAAAGTAATAGTCGGGCGCAATTGAAAAATGTCAGAGAAAGTTCGCTATGTAATAAGAAGTTAATATGAAAACTGGTTAGATGTGAAAAGTTTTCGGTTGGATCGAGTTGATCCTTATTAAGTATCCATATTCATTTCTAAGATTATTACAATCTATTATGTTTACAAGACATACATGTTTCAAAGTTAATGAATTTGACTTTATATGTAATGTTATATGATAAAGTTTAAAAGTTATAGCACTTTTGTACTTGAACCCATTCGCCCATTATCTAGTTACTTTGACCTAAAATTACCGATGTCCGAAAATCGATTTCTCATACCGCATTACATTTGAATACTTATAATTATGTTGTCAGTTTTACAACATGAGACACGAACATTTTCACTAAGCAACGTAATTGGTTCGAATTAGAGCGGAAGATGCAATCTTAAGGGTCATCTGACACTCACTAGGTTACGCTAGCATCCATTGTTGTGGAGATAACGGGCTGTGCTGCTGCTAATGTAGATCGTGACGGAATCGGATCTAGATTTGTTTTGACCTATTTGAGAAAATTAAGTGTACCGACTATCAATGATTTAGGTTTCAATCTAGTGATTTATGACGTATAATACAGCTCTTTATTACACTCGTTTTATGGTACAGTATAATGAACATAAGCTATAAAAAAACATACATTGTCGAATTCATCGCTTCAGATTATTGTAAATAAAATTATGACGATACATTTGATGTTTTGCTATCGTCCCTTTGTTGCATCTCTCTCTCTTACCCATTCTAACCCCATCACACTTCATAATCTTTCGACGTGCTCATAAATCCTAACCGTAAACCATATGTTGAAACGATCTTATTTCCCAACCAAACCTCTTAAGGGTCTTGCTAACTTGTTCAACGCACATGTACTTGATAAATGACCCAGATTAACCGTTGCTATCAATCTGACTGCATCAATCGAACTCACGGCATGAAATACGGGCTTTTGTCTAAAGTGATTAATAGCAAAACGGTGTTCATTACAACTTTTAATTCTTTCATTGAAATATTTTTTGGAAATACAATTAATCATTATCACTGTCATACTTTCGAACTATATTTACATAGTGTTTTCATATGACTTAGCACATAACTTATTTTACATCTGACAGTCAATATTAAAACTGGATCCAGAAGGAAGTTGAATAACAGCTGAATTTAAATTTGTTTTTAAGTAACTACGAGTATTATCTTTACAGATCTTTATCTAGTCATTCGTAAGTGTTAATTTTAAATATCTGTTTAAGTGACTAGTGATTACGTGTATGAAGACAAGCAGTCCAATGTTACTTTCTCGATAGCCGCAACTTCCTGTGCCATATTTATTAATGACCCACTATAATAAATGTATAACCCACGGCTATATGGAGGCATAAAATATTCTCTCTTGTTTGTTTTTAATGAGCATATATAATCACATAGTTATCCAGATCATGGATCCTGTACTTACAAATTAATTATATACTTACATATTATTGTTGTAGTTAATAAATTAATATGTACTTTAGAGTATAGTGAACGGAACAGCATTGGATAAAGCCTATCGACTGTGTAGACTTGATAATCTAACTACGTATCTTATTGAAATTCATGAAGTTATGCTGTGTTTCATATTAACAGTATAAAAATCAAATGTCTCATCACAAATATTACGATATAAGAGATTACGCACTATAAAATAGCAAATCTATATTATGGCATACAATTTACTTAGCTAAATTTCCATTTTGTCGACCCTCGTACGTAATAACGTCATCTAACTAAATTGACCAGATTTAAAATCGCAAAGAAACACTTAAAGATAAATGTCAAAGTAGTTTGAAACAGTCGTTCTTAATATAAGGCACATCACAATACATAAAATAATTGTTTTGTGACCGCGGTGGTCATATTTATTATGGTGCTTTGTTTCTACAAGGCTAATGTTATTTGGTGGAATACTCTCACGCGGTCGACAGTTGACCTATTTTTTCGAGATTTTTAAAACATGTGTCGGTGTAACGAAGTGTACTATTATTAGAATAAGAGAACTTGAGTGATGGATATTTTATTAGGCTTATTGGAGCATGCTTAATAAAATATCAGAGAAGTATTTTGGATTTGTAAAAAATCCATGGACCTCAATTAATATTCTATTTGACATAGATGTATTACTCTAAAATGGTGTCACAGTTTTATTGCCTAGATCCAGTACAAGGGGCGCGGTGATGATAAATTTAAGTGTTAGTAATCAGTCTCATTATTTTAATTTACCTCATAAAAAACTGGTAATGAAGCTAAAGCTTAATAAAACCATAGAATGCGTAAGTAGAACAACGTGCTTTTTGATTATAGATGTTAATATGTTGTAGGTGCACGTTTTGAAATACATCTTTATTTATTGTATTGGCATGAAACCTACGCAATTGATATAATATGTAACAAATCAAAATTATTTCAACAACAGAGTTTACCAATTTTAATTCGGACACGAGTTACACACATCCATAGATAAGTGGGACGAACTCTAAGTTATTGCTGCGTGTGAGCCGAATATTCTTTATTTCTAAGGGGCCCAAGGTCGCTGGAACTCTTCCAAATTCTTTTTTAGTTTTCTGATGGACATTTCTTTACAAAAATACTTTCTGAAGGGCTCGGATCTCTTAATGCGGTATTTATATTTATATTTTAGTTTTATTTGCTTTGTTCAAATGCAATGTTTTGATTCATGTATACGTAATCACCTTTGTTCTGGACATGCAGATTACGCCAGCATTCATTGTTTCTTTCACGATTGTTGTACGTTACATTATAATAATTTGTATATGAATATTTTTAAATCAATAACTTTAGTAAAGCTTACCTGTGAAGATATCGTAAATAATAGCTGGTCTTGGACCTTTATGTCGAATATTATTCCTCTTTTTGGATTGTGGAGAAATATGCATTTGAAACTACAACGCAAGGGTATACTACCACTAATCCCGCACTAGGCGTACAGTCAGTTCTTTCGACATCAAACATTGGGTAGCCACTCCTGTAGTAGGAACAAAGACTGTTACTTACTTTTTACATCCTTGAGAAAGGTTTTGGAAAGTGGTCCCATGCCGCGTCCCTTGTTCTTCCGGCAGTATGTAGGCACAGTGAAAGTGGATCGGCAAATTGTACATGATACATTACCATAAGGTGTTATTCGATTTTGATGGCGCCATTACAGCTTCGAGAGATCTTACAAATTGACATGATAACAATAAATTGTTGCGAGTTGTTATATTCGCTTTAAGATTTAGTTACTCTTTCGAAATTAAATCCAAAAAGCGTAAATCGTTTTCTATTGGAATAAATACGAATACAATTTTAAAGAAGTTAGTAACGTAAGTACATGTTTAGGGCCAAAGGTCCACTACTAACAATTCTCAAAGTTGTTATAGCCCCTGACCCTTATTCATTTGAATATGTGTAACCGCAAACGTTGATGATGACTGATGAGACGCTTACGTTATGTTGCAACGATCGACAGGTACATGATGACGATAAGTCGCCTGTCGGTGATTTATCATTGTAAACGCTCAAAAGTTTTTCCGTGAAGCAAAACAAGTGGGAAAGTCAAACACTTATAGACTTGATAAAGAAAATGTCAGGTATTATCATTAATAAAGATTATGCACTAAACTGCATGCAATGATAATATAGACGATAAGAAACATTTGTTTCAAATGCGTTGTTATGGAAGTTTTTAAAGTTATATTTATTTTTGTGTACTGAATTAATTTGTATAAATAAGTAGAGACAACGATTCATAAGAATTTGTAATAGATTAGGTAAATCAAAAGATAAATAAAAGGCCAAATTATTAATGTCCATACTGAACTGAGTATTAAAATAAATTTATTTGTGCACCTGTACATCCCCAAACAAACAATCTCACAATTTGACCTCTGAACCTCGAAGCTGTCTCATTAACGGCTGTATCTCTACTAGAATCGAATTAATCTCACTTGGATTTCTATTACATGTTCTCTTCACTTTCACCTAGAAATCATACGTTTCATTCAAATCATTCATCACAAACGGTACCCTATTAGTCATAACACGTAATTGATTGATTGGTAATAAATTCACCTGGTTTGTGATAAATTGATAAAGAAACCGCAGCTGCAAATAGTACGAATTTACATACTGGACATAAATCACTTTTCACTGCTAAATCAAGAGGGCCTAAATAGTCATATGATTAATGTAGATATCATCGACTATATTAATCACACCAAAAATCCTATGTTTATGCACCTACCCGTTTTCTCTACCTGTAAGCTATCAATTGCTGTTAAGTCTCGTTCAATTTGTCAAGGACAGGATTAACTTACTTCGTGGCATCATCTCCGTTAGCTGTCGGACGTATCAAAGTACACTTTCCACAGATTTTACCCAGTTTCACATCCTGAGGTTAGAGAACATCAAGATTTGCTGTGAAAAGACGGCAAACAACTATCAGACTTGTTTGGGTGCAAGTTTTTGAATGTGACAACAATAAACAGCTTTTATTATTGCATCACCCTAACATTTTGAGCTGGTTCTTGATCTATAAAAAGTCTTTAAATATCTCTGCACCGTCCTCAGTATTCTCAGTGTTCACTTTTGTATTGACAGTTTTCCCCTCGTTAGTAAGATTTGGAGGATCGTAAAACGTATTATCCACAAATGCTTCTACTACGGTTAAATCTTTGTTTATATCATTATTACGAGGTCTGAGGTAGTTAGCACCGAGTTGAGGTGCAAAGATAACAATACGACTAACTCAAATATAATAGTATCTTGCATTATGTGCTTAACGAGTAATGATATACATAAAAAGTATAAGTGCTGGTTTGGCGCTTCCTCATTTTGTGTTTTCCATCACTTTTGTGTTGTGTTCTTGGGTTAAAATCTAACAGTTAGTCAATACACATCTTATAAACTGTTCACCTGTGTTTCACGATATTCACTATTCTCGTTTCCTTTAATCAACTATAATTCTCGACCTTTGTCTTGTTATCTGATCTGCCAATACATAACCGAAATGACTAATTTCTTTTTATTTTATATCGTACACGTTCTTGAGTTCCAATCCCAAGATATTAATTGTTGGCTCTTTCCCAAATTCCATTTTTGTTAATATACCTCCCAAATGGTAAAGATTACTTTAAAAACAGTCTGAAAGAGCGTGGTGCGTGGTGGTGGTTAATTGATTCGCTACAAAATACGGAATAAATCTTGACCACTTTTCAGAGTTCCGTCAGCAAGTATCCTGAACGTGTATGTAACCTTATGTAATCGAATCATACATAAATAAAATTCAAGTGAACTGTGAAGTGTGTCATAAATTGTTTTTATTGGCCATTCAGATAACGTAACGTAATTTTGCTTCAGCACCGCAGATTCCAATCATTGATTCTGGAAAAGAGTTACTTTCAAAATTTACATAATACCTCGTTTTAATTAATTTAAATTTGCACTTATAAGGTGGGCTTGTACTTTTTGTATTTTATTGGCTGTTTTTGGTAATTGTAACATGACCGACTAAATTATTGTAATGATTAAGCTTAATGGCTTAATGATAATTTCTAACACTACTATGTTTACTGATGTCTCATTAAAGATCTTTATCTACAGTACTAAACACATTTACGAGAGTCTGCTACTATCCCGTGCCACATTTTAGCACTTCTTAATTATTTTTTATTATTCATACATACCATAACTGTACCTTAAGCACCTATGATCATCCTATGATTACCTATGAGCATTTTGTATGAATTTTGATTAGCGCCCCTATCGTACTTCAAATTCGCGTGCAGTCATGTCATCTTTCGTAGGCTATATTGCCCTACTGATACCGTAAGCGTCGATATAATATTGTGTGTCAGTTTCATACTTGCAAACGTAATGCGGTAGCTTTTAGTACCAAAGTAATGCTTCATTTAGTGTGTTTCTTGTTCAGTCATTGTAGTTAAATATTAATTATAACAATAGATATCAACCATTATAGTCATTTGGAAGTTATAATTAACGCACTCTTGAGGTCAGAAATCTATTGTCTGATGACCTTACTAACGTAACAAAATAATTCGCTATCATTTATCATTACAAAAAATAAATTGCCCAAACTAGCAAAAAATTAAGAGTGGTACATGACATACACGAAAATATCACGGTCATTTTTTAATAAACGGCTAATGAAAATAACAATTTGTACTATTTTGCAGGAGTGTTATAGTTAGATGGTCGGCAATAAATATTTTTTGTCATGACATTGAGTAACGTGGACGCGTTGTCAATATTCAATAGCTGCACGTCCGTCCATTTTGAAATGAAAGAATTTGTGCAATACGAGTTAATATTAATTTTACACAAACCCACAATGCTGATTACAGCAAAATTTAAAATATCAGTCGGACTGTTTTTCAGCAGCAACACTAGCATGGTTGGTAATCTTCCATTTCTATTTATCTTTCATAATTATTGAGGTAGAATACATTGTTCTCCCTATAGCATCATATACAGTCTGACATGTGGTTTCCAGAAACCGCTTGTGCCTCGTACATAACCAAGTTACATTACACAGGAATGTACCGGATAAAAATATAATTATAAACCAGGCATTGCGTAAGGAATTATTTATCTTCGTACAAAACTAGATTAATTACCAGTCACCACACCCGCTGGAAGATCTTCCCTTTGTGATGCCTGAGCATGATCACCTCGTTCCCTCTGTATATATTATCTATATCAATACCAATCTATACTTCTATACTATTATTATAAAGAGAAACTATTTGTATTTCTACTTTTAATTTAATTAAATCTAAAACTCTTGGACCGATTTTAAAAATTATTTCACCAGCGCGATGCAACGTTATCGCTGTGTAACATAGGCTATATATTATATTGCTACGCGGGCGTTGTTGCGGGGAAAAGCTAGTAGTTAATACATAAACACAGTAATTGATTTGATTTGATCGTTACTTCCCAGGCACAAATATCTGGTCGGATAAATCTTCAGCTTGTGATTGTTGAATAACGCGCCTCGCAAATAAAACACCATTCTCTGAGATCCAAAATACGACGCATTTTCGTAAACAAAAGAACAATACGATAATCACAACGTATTTTCTCCATACTTTCTTGGTAATATTTTGTCGCTGAATTGTTTAATATGAATGCGATCAAACCCACGCTAAAAACCCATTTATGTGTCGTGAATTACCTTTATACTTAATATGAAATTTAAATATACATTAAGTAACGATGATTACAAGACACATTTGGTATGCAAATATTATACTGTCTAGAAATGCATAAAATTTTAATATATGCTTATTTTCTGGCTAATATTTACGTGCATGCATACCTATTTCTCATGTTGGTGGTACTTCTATGGTGACTAATAAACGCGGCCTGATAATAAGTGGCTACCGTAACATAGACTCTTCCAACACCAGGGGTATCACTTGCGCGTTGCCGAGCCTTTAGAAATCTCTCCACAACAAAAAATCTTAGAGATCTAAAAGACAGATTGATACAGCTTAATCGTCCTCATCCAATAGTTCTTACATTAGTCAATTTCAAATTCCACTCCACTCGCGGTAGTAACTTTTTCATCCTCTCAAACCAGTTATGTCTGAATGTAATAACGGTTAATACTAGTCGAAGCCTGGCGGAATCCATATCTATGTACACGCAAAAAGTAATGAAGGAACTTATTTAAGTGATACTACATTTCTATTAACCATAAATGTATATAACCAAGATGGATACCTGATACGAGATGAACTTGCATTAAGGAATTGATGAATATTTGTTGCCCGTGGACAGGTATGAAGAGATCGATGAGTGTTGTGTTGGAGGGAGCCAAAGATATGTACATAGACAAAAGAGAGTTGACGCTGTAGTCTATAACTCTCTGCCTGCACTTAGAGGGACATGAGAACTAATATTTCAACATAGGAAATATGTAATTAGGACTATGCGAATGAAAGCCCATCTGATGTCCAAAGAGTTCTCACTAAGTTGGGTCCTCTGGTAAGAAGAAGACTGGATGTCTTTTGTAGACCACTTAGGTGGCAACCAGCATACGGCACACCTAACGGTAAGCAGTAACGTAAAGATGCTTACAAAACCAGGGGTGAACCTCGCGTGTTGTCGACTCTGCAGATTAAAGGACACCATGCTGTACTCCTTTAGGGAAAACCATGGCGGGGAGTTCATTCAACAATTTGATTGTATTGCCTAAAGGATCAGCCATACAGGGGGACAATGTAGCCAGCCTCCTTGGCACCCTCCCGCGTGATAACGACCTGGGAGACAAGTCTCTTATTGATTGTAATTTATATATTTTTAATAGGGTAGTTAAAGTCGTTATTTTAATAACTTATTTTGTCTGTTGTAGTTAACTTTGCATGAAATAAAAGTTACTTTTAAAATCTTAGCAACATCTGCCATGCTTGACTTTTTTTTTGCTCTCACTGCCCGTGTGCAAGGTGTGCTAACACCTGCTAAAGCGGATGCATAAGAAACAATGCTTATTTTGCGGTTTAAACCAACCTTATATAGTCCTCGCTAAGGCATGTATTTGCACATAGTAACATGAATTCTTAACTTATAGACATTCATTTTTCTTAATTAGCTCCCCGCCGTGCCATTCCCAAAGGAGTGCAGGTTGGGATTTATCAAGAAGAATGTGAAGAGATATCTGAAGGGTCGGCAATTTGCGAGTGATACCCCTGGTATTTCAAGCGTCCATAGGCTGTGGTAACCGCTTACTATCAGGCGGGCCGTATCCTTGTTTGCCACCTTCGTGGTATAGAAAAACCAGCCAAAACGATTTTCAAAGCTCAATGTTTAAGGGTGTTATGCTTTAACCATTAAAGATTTTATGGTTCTCTTTTACGTGTGACTCAATCGTGACTTTACGGTGATAAAATCGAGGAGCTGAAGTGAATTTGAAATTTAAATTCCTCACAAGCGCAACTCTGATGTTGACTTGTTGCTTAACAAAGATGTAGTATGTGTATCTGAGTCGTGACAGCGTTTTTTCAGAATTAAATAACTACCTATATAGAATGATGTTTGTGTAATACGGAAGTAGTTTAGAGCATGTACAAAAGACGGATAATTTACTTATACAATACAATAGATAGATAGATAGATAACTCTTTATTGTACACCTTAAAACTATAATACAGAATCAGAATTTATTATACATATCGGTACAAATATTAGCAAATAAAAAATATTTCCTTAAAGACCGGTACAAACCACAAATGTAATCATTTCATAAGCTTCTGCCTACTCTGTATTATGTTACGAGCTATATGGTTGGCTTTTGGCTGCGACTTCGTCCGCTAACCTATCGGGTATAAAAATATTATACTCGGGGATATTGTAGCTTTGTTGTAGGTTACGTATTTCCACATATTACTGCAAACAAATAAACATCTCTTTTTTTAAAACCATTAACGTTGGCGATCAAACGTACAGCCCACCTGATGGTAAGCAGTCACCGCAGCCCATAGCCGCTAGCAACACCAGGGCATAACTAACGAGTTGCCAACTTTGTCGTTGATGAATTAATTATGAAATCCCTTGAATTCCATGCGTCCATAGGCTGACTGTTAAAACATATCGTTTGCCAGTCCACGTTTGTAGTATAAAACATTATTTATCATTATATATGTCACCAATGTATATAAAAAATTGGTGACATACCAATATTTGATATCTCATGCACAGAATATTTTTAAATGCACAGTTACGTCACCAAATGAAAGCAAAACCATAACCACAAGAGCAACACTTGTCATAAGTGGTCGTAAGAGAGGTGGCAGATTGACGCTATGTTGCACCCACAGACGTCGCATTTGTCTGACCGCATCATCGTCAATAATTAAACGAAATATTTGCTGTGTGTACAATATAATCACATAACATATGCACGCATGTAGACACAACTGACCACAATATAGCAAGCAGTATATAACCGTCAGGGACATGCATTGGTTTTCTAATAAAATACTTATGCAGACGAACAAAATTATTCTCTTAAATAGCCAGAAATCCTTGTAAAATAAGTCTTCAGTTATACCACTTACTATGAGATCAAATGACAGTCACTCACGTGTCAATAATTTAATCTAAACGTATCACAACTTGTTAAGTCTGCCTGCTCAAGTAGCATTTGAACTTGCTGTAAACTAGTGTCAAATTGACGCGTGGACCTTGCTTGCCACTGACGCTCCAATGAGCATGCAATTGATAGTATTACACTAACAGACAGACGACAAGTTTCCGATGTAAATACTGATAACAGTCAGGAATATCGAGTATATTCCATTTGTTTTTGCAATACTTGTCAAAGAATATCTATTTGAGAACGTCTTGTCTTGAATGGATATCTACATATTCTTGTATTACGTGAATGTAGACCTATATTCAGGATTTGTGTCCTCTACGCGTCTCTGTTGACTCGTTTCTTGTTTATTACGAGTTTGAAAACTATTCTAGAAACACGCCATTTCTTACGTTCACGTTCCTAAGGGACCAATTATTGTGCTTCTATCAACGGACTTCCAAAACGTCCTTGCTACTGCCATCAAAGATTGCTTTATGTGTAGGTTTCGAGATTACTGCTCCCATAACAAACAACATTCCTTTTTAAAATATTCCTATAGTTTTCTTATTGCCATCATCGTTATCTCGACATCATGAGGCTTATAATGAGTTAAGGCTTCAATAGCACTTAAGTTCAATCTCTACATAACCCTCGTTAGAATAGTAAGCGCGTCTGCTTCCAAAATTAGGCCTAATATTACATTACTCAACATCTTAGAACATGTAAACGGACAAACAGCAAAATTTGAGTACACGTACGGTACGTATGTCAGAAAGTCAATTTCCAATTAGAAAGACAGACAGCCGTCAGGCCTGTCAGGTAGCCACGCCTGCAAATTATATTGTGCAATGAAACAAAACATATCGCCAAATTGTATGTGTGAAAAGCGTTATGCAATTTCGAGGTGTGCAAAATGGTGGTTAAAATGCTTATTCGATTTTTCTTTTTATTACAACTTAGTCACGAAATTAGCAATTCGTCCAACGGTAGGTATCACTCTTAGTACGGAGGATTTTTAACAGTTTGTTACTTCCGTGATACCTACTTGCTTAGAAATTAAAGTTCATAATATGGACGAATAATTTCCTTAGCTTCGGTTGAACATATCATCAACAGAACTAACAACGTCACGATTTCTAATCAAATAACATGAATAAATTATCGTAAGCCAATTCATAAACCTTTTTGAAGGTACAATAAAACTATGCAATTTCCGAAAGCCATGCGATCGATTGGTAATGCGTTTACGGAGAAAGTTATCGAATAGTGTGCGTTTGTGATGTGGTCTTCGTAAAATGCGGACTGAATGTGTGCAACGAGTTTTTATGACGAGATCCGTGAATGCACGCCGCATGACCGGGTAAAATGATACGGCGACATTATTGTCATTTCTTCTGGGGAAAAATAAAATGTCAGGTGATAAAAAAATTATTATTGATAAGGTATATGTCGCATTTATTCGGGTACAAGGAGATAAGCTCAATAAATAAAGCATAGTTTGTCACTCACCTAATATCAGCTCATGGGAAAATAAAATAAAAAACACTACACCAGTTTTGTTTTCTTTATTCCATTTCATTTGAGGTCTGTTCTCATAATCTTTCGCCAGGCATTTCTGTCTTGGGTTTTCCAGTCATACTTTGTTCTACTTCAGGTCGTAATTCATGGCTGCCAAGTAGATGTAGGTTTTCCTCGTGTCTTTGGACTGCTAATTTGTCTTAACTCTTCTCATGATATATGAATCTTTCACAGTTTACTCAAACCATATGCTGCCAAGAATGTGATTGGTACTCACTATTATGTAGGGTTAGTCCGCTCATTCATCTCCACATCGTCGCCTTACTCGTTTACATTTTGTGTATTATTTCTTGAATACTAGAATGATTTCATGAATTTTGTCATCAAGTCAACACCTCCGCCCGATATTTGTACTGGTACGGACATTTACTTTAAAAGCAATAATTTGTGGTTAAAGCAAATGAGTGATTCTTATGCACTAATGAACAATATTTAAATGTACGTGAAAGTGCATGCTCGGAACGGGTTTCTTGTGGTAAATGATTTACATATTTTTCGTAAGAAATTCGACACTGACTATCAGGACACCCGGCCCTAAGCCGAGAGTAATAAAATATGACGCTTTCATACTTTTAAAGGTCCCCTTGTGGTTTTGTCTTAAGGACACTCTTATCTTTGTATCTATTAAAGTAGGGCTTTATGGGTTGGATTCCCATCAAGGAGTTTGAGTATTGTTACATCACTTACTAATTCTTCACGTAGTACTTCTAAAGTAGGTAGCGAGGGAAGAGTTTCTTCACTACTGGCTTTCATATCTTTTCGTCTTTCACTTTCAACAATCTCATTCTTTTCGCACGTGCTGGTTATGAGTAGCGTATACCATAATTAAGTGCCAACCCCGTTAGACCGTTCTCAACAAATATAGTTTTGGAGACACAATGTAAATATTTTTAGATTTTTGAATGCTCATATCACCATTCAAAATCCTGTAATTCTATTCAAAAATAGGTTAAAGTGCGATTAACGGAATACGGTTTTCTAATTGAAATACTGCTAATAATATGGATTAACTCAATGAATAACACAGCTTAAACCGTGTAAAAAATATTAGGTAGTCTGTAGGTAGGTACTGTAAACTGTGTTTACCGACGTTTCATATTTCAAAACGGTAATAATAACATACGCTGACCAAGAGTTGTTTCCCATCGAATTAATTGATATGGTGCTGCTATCAACCACGCCTTGAGTAGATAAGTAGGTAGGTATGGAGAAAAAAGAGAAACCCAAAAAACTTTTTGCTTGATCGTACCGCCATACGACGGTGTTACTGTAGTGATGTAATCGATTTAATGCCTATTTATTTTTTTACATCTTGCAACATTGCCAAGGCTATGTCAACGACCTACACAATAGACAGGGTGCGAATCTACGGTGCGAATAAAAACTTCGGAGACTATGAACAAAAGTGCCCTGACTTTTTTTGCAATATAAGTAGGTATGTAGATGTTTACAAATGCAAAATAACATCCATTCAGAATTTAGTTTTAGTTTAATTAATATACAAAGTTTGCGCTCTATGTGAAGTGATGAGCTGGACAAGAAGTGAAGTGATGTGACGTTATTCAAGAGTCGTCGCCGTTACATTCTTTATTTGTATTACATACAATTAAATCAATAATTATTCGATATTTAAATGCTTATAATAACGCACTTATTCTCGATGATCTCATAATATTCTGACGTCCTCCAACTACGCTCGAAGCACAACTCAAAAAAAGCTCTCAAATTAATGATGAATGATGAACAAACAAATTGTTTGAGCACAGGTGTGCTCATTTTTTGTCGCATATTTGACGAGCTTACCTTAGTTTAGAAGAGGTAGTTTTAAATATAGGTTTTCCTCTTGTAAGTATTTTCATAGATTTTTTTTCAACAACTTTTTGTATAATGATGGAACGAATCGAGTGTAAAATTGAAATTTCAAGAAATAGTACCTACGCCATACATTAATTTCCGTGAGAAGTTTTTAGAATCAATTTCTTTATAGTTAAGTTAGTATGTTATAATAATCATTACACTTGCCTCTTGTTTTCTACAATATTTTATTAAGACGATCAAACTAACTACATATTTATCGATTCTTCTTAATTCGATTAAAATTTTATCGATAAAGTAGCACCAATACCCGGACGCAACATAGTCTAGCATATAGTATCCAATTTGTATTTTTTTACATACGCGTTTAGAGAACAATGATTAGAACACTAGATATTTCTTAACTAGCTCCAAGCGAAAATTAGCTTTAAGATCTATTATTAAATCGTTTTTGCTGTATTCGAGCTTAGAAATTTATAGGTAAGTCAATTTCATGTTAAGAATTTTGAACCCTATGTTGTTGTGTTTGATGCTTGTTATTTCTTATGATGATTGTTATCTTTCTCTTAAGAATAAGTACTTTTATTTCTCTATGAATGTTCTAGGTTTGTGATTATTTGTACCATTTCTTTTGTTTGACCTGTAACCTGTACTTTTACGTTAATGAATGTACCTTGTCAAGTTCGTACTAATGTTGAGATTTCGATGGAATAGAATGTCATTAGTGAGCAACTGAGCAGTGCTTTTTATAAATGTATTTACTAAATAATTGTAATATATCTATGGAAAATGAAATATTTTAATTCGTTTTAATTTAATATGAGAACTTTTAGAACCTAGCTTTCAAAGACGTTAATAATTAATTTAAAAAAATATGGAAAGATAAAATTGTGCAAATACATATTTCAATTAGATATTTCTCAGAATTGGTCAATTTGGACATTTATTGTAAGGTATACATTAGGTCCTTACATATGAAATTGGCGTTTTTCGTACTGGCCACTTTAATCACGAATTTCTCCTCTTTGGTAAGGAATTCCAAATTCAAATTTGTACAGCTATAGACTCATGTATTTGTGCTTCGATGATCGTCATTCATTTGTTTTTTTTCTTCTGTTTTTTTCTGTTTGCGTCACTCATTTTACAAAATGGAAAACCTTAAATATCGCATTATTTACGAGTACGAGTTCCGCCGTGGCACTAGTGCTGCGGAAACAACTCGAAGGGTGAATGATGTGTATGGCGGTCGTGTTGCAAAAGAAAACACAGTTCGTTTTTGGTTTCAACGTTTTCGTTCTGGAAATTTCGACCTGCAGAACAAGCCCCGTGGACGGCCTGAGACTCAAGTTGATAATGAAGAGTTGAAGGCTATTGTGGAAGCGGATCCATCGCAAACCACGTCCGAGTTAGCTGCAGGCTGCAATGTTAGTGATAAAACTGTTTTAATTCACTTGAAGCAAATTGGGAAGATTAAAAAGCTTGAAAGGTGGGTACCTCACGAATTGACTGAAACAAACCGGCAAACGCGCGTCGACTGCTGCGTTACATTACTAAACCGGCACAATAATGAAGGTATTTTAAACCGAATCATTACCTGTGATGAAAAATGGGTTCTTTACGATAATCGGAAGCGCTCAGCGCAATGGTTAGATCCTGGCCAGCCAGCCAAATCCTGCCCCAAGCGAAAATTAACCCCAAAAAAGTTACTTGTAAGCGTTTGGTGGACTAGTGCCGGTATTGTTCATTACAGTTTTTTCAAATCTGGCCAGACTATTACGGCTGATGTCTATTGTCAGGAATTGCAAACCATGATGGAAAAGCTAGCGGCTAAACAACCTAGGCTGGTCAATCGCTCCACGCCACTGCTGCTTCACGACAACGCTAGACCACACACTGCGCTACAGACGGCTACTAAATTAGAAGAGCTTCAATTGGAAAGTCTAAGACATCCTCCGTACTCCCCGGACCTTGCTCCAACAGATTACCATTTTTTTCGAAATTTGGATAACTTCTTGCAAGGGAAAAAATTCAACTCCGATGGAGCAGTCCAAATCGCCTTCAAAGATTTTATTGATTCCCGTCCGACTGGTTTTTTTAGTAAAGGGATCAATGAACTACCTATGAGATGGCAAAAGTGCATAGAAAATAATGGTTCATACTTTGATTAATTAAATATATTATATTAAAAAATATTCGACTTTTTGTTCCTCCCATACAAAACGCCAATTTCATACGTAAGGACCTAATATTTTCAGAATCTGACAACTGTCTACAGTTCTCTAATCGCTCGTTCTTTTGTTTCAGGTAAGGATTTCCAAATACGTCAAATTAAAAATAATCAATTTACAATACTGCATTCGTCTCGATTAGTTCCGGAGCTGCGTTAAAAGTGGTATGTAACTCAACACATACGCATATGTGTATCCACTTTCTACCACTCCACTTTCAGCCGACACTGTGTTTACCAACACCGTACATAGTTATTACGCTACTCAATTCGGTATATCGAATCGAAAATCGATGCGGAGCTCGAACGCTGCGTAATCGATTCCCCTAATGCCAAAACATGTTTAGAAAAATCACGGGACCAATTCATTTGAGAGGTTGCGAATCATTAGTCGTCAGTAATTTGGGGTGGAATGATTAATTGTTATCTATGAGCCCCTATACCGTTTAAAATATCGATTGGGCCACTAGTCTAACTAAAGTTGATAGTTAGATCGAGAATATGACAGTGCTGTTTCCTTTCATAATTGATTGTCTAAAATTATGTTCATGTCTAATATTATTAAATGAATGGTCACTTTGAGTGCTATAAATGAATTTTAATTGTAAACCCTTATCGAATTAGTTAGGGGTGCGCCAGCTATACATATTAAACTATTCGGATGTGTGCTCGATGGAAATCTGTATTTATCTAGAAACTATCCTCAATTATTCTCGATACATGCTTTACAATTTTGACGTTCTATTTCGACTTTCGAATCGTATCCAGTCAGTATTTACGCAGTATTTCAATTGATTTGATACATTGCAATTCGACAGGCCTTTTATTTGATATTCCAATTATTTTAGTAGGATTCCTTCTCCTCACGTCACCAGCAGGAATGTTCGAAAGCAGTTCGTTTCGCAGCAGATCAGTCACGAATCGTCTAGCCTTGGCTTGCATTTGTACAGCTGCACCAATCGCGGGCTTGATAAATTAACTTATTTGTTAACTAATATTGAACTACTATTTATTAATATGTATGGCAGTGTGGTAAACTGAAGAATTCGCGTTCTTACAAAATCTATACAAAAGTAAATCTGTACTGGTAGCAAGTAAAAACGAAATCTCAATATGTCAAAATTTTCTAACGAATTTTTAGTTCCAGTTTTCTACAGCGCAGCGCTATTCATTTTCCCATACAAAAATAGTTGAGAGCAATACGAATACGTAGTCGAAATTTGTTCTTTCTAAGGCTACTGAACACGACTTAGGTCTATGAAATGGGGATTAGGTGGTAGTACCAAAATAAATTTAACATTCTAGTAAATGTTAAAAGTCTGTGTGTAGAACAAACTGTGTTGTCTATGATAGAGTCTGAGCTAAGCGAGTGTCTCGATAAAAATCATGGCCAATTCTATGACTGCCAAGAAACTATAATTTCACCCGGTTCACTATTGATTTTTGATGAACGTTATAAATGCAATTTATAAAATAAGCAAATATTCTTCGTGAAAATCACATAAAAACGTCGATAGATATATCTTAAAAAAATTCGGCATTTCATACCTATCATCGTTTAAAATCCATCATCGATTAATTAAGTAATAAAACGTAGACTAGATATAAAAAGAAAACAAATTATATATTCAAAAAGTTTGCAGATAAAAAAAATATAACGTTAAAGAATTAATTAAGACTAAAAATTGAGGTCGCGGCACGCTCTGTTTGTCTTAGTTTGCTTAACGAATTGATCTCTTGATTATTCGTTTATTGACTTTTACTAGTAATTGGGAAATCGATTCTACGTTTCTGCTTTTACTATCAATAAGAATTGTTAAAAAACAACATGTAACCCAAATTGTAATTTCTCATATCGATATATTACGTGGATTGCTTATTCGATACTTTAAGAATCGACTATCACACAGAAATCGTGCATCCAGTGAACTAGTTACCAGAATAGAGGCTATTCGTCTGTTTCATATATGTAATTTATACTAATGCGAGTTAGTGAAAAAACGCAAAGGAATATGTTTGATATATGTTTTGAGCACCAGATGAAATTACTTGCAGTAACTCACTTTTTACACGTTACTCTAAAATATTTTAGCATACAATACTTATGAAGCGGTCGGTGTATTAAGATTATAAATTGCTAGTTTTCTTATTTTTTTTTATACACAATAATATTTATAAGGTAAGCCGATTTTGGCTGTTGTATTGTATTCACTTGTCGTTCAATATTTGTGTTTGTGTCACGGCTTCCTACAACATCAACGTCCTGTTGTATCACAATCGTCGTATTCTTTATTAAAATTCCGCGATTAAAGATTTCTGATCTTTCATCAAAAGGCATTTGGTACCGGTCCATATCGCCTAAGTTACGAATTAGTTCATGGGTCGGTCAAAGCTTCACAGTTCGACATATATTATATTACAGTATTATAGTTACAGCACATTGCTTTATGAAAACTTCAGCTGTAGGGCTATATAATACTAGCTTCTGCCCGCGACTTCGTCTGTGTTGAGCTGTAAGTCCCAGAGGAACATTACATTTTCCCGGGATAAGATATCCTATATGTTAATCCAGTTTATAGATAACTATACGTGTACCAAATTTCATTCAAATACGTTGAGCCGTTTTTACGGGTTTGAGCAACAAACATACATCATTTTTTACAAACTTTCACATTTTTTATATTAGTCGGATTAGGAAGTAATTCATGAATATTATTTGTAATTTTCTTAAGCTTGAGATGTGATGCTCCTATACGATAAAGACCTAAAGACTATAAATATTATTTAAATTTTTTTATACCAATCTGGCAACACTTCCGTGTATGTCTCACTCACAGCATAACTCTCACAACACACATGTCGTTGGGCATGTATGGAATCCATTTAGTACACGTTTGACCATCTGTTCCCTATCTACAGATCGATATAATTTGACAGATGCTGCATCAATGGTCGATTTGCTCGACGCGTAGTTTGACCCAAATTGTGGATTGATTCTTTTATTGAACACAAATTTTTCGGGTTCCGTGACCGAAGTTTGTTGGTTACCCAACGGAACCCTGTTACTAAGACTTTTGCTGTTCGTTCGCCCGTCCGTCCGTTCGTCTGTCTGTCAGCGGGCTGTATTTCGTCATCCGTTATAGGCAGACAGTTGAAATGTTCACAGAATTTGTTGTTCTGTTGCCGCTATAACAACAAATAATAAAAATGTAAAAATAAACGGAGCTCCCCTACTAGAAGTCGTATCGTATGTGTGTGTGACACCCATAGTACGGATGTCATATATAACAGTTAACTAAACGAATAGTATATATACATGTATGAGATAGATATAGGTAAACCCAAGTTTCTCAACAGAGTTTGCTTAGAAAGTACACATCATTATTGTTTACTAATAGAGTGGGTATTGAGAACATAATATTTATACCAAAAATGAGATTTTGGGCCTCAGTATCGCCATCTCGCTTTAGCATATGCTCAGACCTATCATCCGGAGAGTTAACGTGTGTCACTCTCGACATCTTGTCGCCAATTGGTGCCAAGTATAACGATTTTGTTAGCTTTTTCTTGTTTACTATTAAAATTCTTAAGTCATTCCTTTCTTAACTATTTAAATTCCTGTCATCTGATGGGCCCAGTTTCAGATCCCGGCCTGTACCAATGAGTTTGTCTAAGCAGTTTTTGAGTTCAGTGATTAATCACACCATGAGCTAAAAAAAGGCAGGGTGAATTGGGATTTTCCGTGAGTTTTCCTATTAATATTGGAGCTGCCCGACTGGGGACTGTACTTCCAACTTACAGAAGACCGCAGTGAAATAATGTAGTGTTGTGTTTCCGCGGTAAGTAAGGTTGCCAGTGCTCTACGAGGATACGCTGGGCTAGTAGTAATACTGCTAACATAGTGACTCCTCACTGGGTTGGCAACTCGTTAGTGATATCTCTAGTATTGCTAGAGGCTATAGGCTCCGGTGACTGCTTACCATCAGGTGGCCCGTATGCTTGTTGTGTGCCACTTTAGTGGTCAAAAAAAATCTGTGGAAACCTGGGATTTCTCTCCACCCTACTCTATTAAACTAGAATCTACTTTAAAGTGCTTTATCCAAACGATTAATATAAATGTTATTGTATGTTCGTTGCTTGTTTGCTACCGTTTCACGACTCAACGGCTGTACGGATCCTAATGAAATTTGGCAATAATATAGATTATCACCTGGGGAAGTACATAAGTATACGCTATCTTTATCTAGAACCACGTGAGCGAAGCCGCGGGCTTGAAGCTAATTAGTAATTACATCTAATAACTTAAGTCCATGTTAATCGTGCCGTTAAAATAAACACTATCTCTATAAGATCTCATGTAAGCGTTGGATGATAAAAGTAACCCTATTTGTCCCTGCCTGCATTTCTCGATTAAGTATTCAGTATTAATTGAGCTTGCACATACACTAACGTCTATTTAACAACTAAATCAAAGTCACCTGACACTTATTACTTCTCATATATCACACCCTCGCAGCGATTCAGCTCGATGTTGACTCACTCGACTATATTAATCGAATGATTATCAGATAACATCGATAATACTTCACGACCGGTTTATTTCACAACACTACTTTGTCGAACATTATGAGACATTCGAGACGGTACTTTCTTCGACCAATGTCACTAAATCGTTTTACGGTTTGAAATAGGAACTATTTTATATTTATAACTAAACTAATTTTTCCCGCGACTTCATCAGCATTGAAATTACACATAGCCTTAAAATTAAATATAGCACCAGGGATTCTTCGTTAGTGAAAGAATAAAAAAATCGTACAGTAGTTACAGAGATTATCACACACAATCAATTGTACTTCTTTAATTATGTACAGATTAATTAATAGCATTTGGGGTGCTAAGCTTTCGTTGAAAGGAAACTAATTCATACTATCCATACTGGTATTATAAATGCGAAAGTAACCCTGTTTGCTTGTTTGCTACCTTTTCAGGACTAAACGGCTGAACGGATCGTAATAAAATTTGACAAGGAGATAGATTATATCCTGATGAAGGACACAGGCTACTTTTGTCTTTGAACTAATGCAGACGAAGTCGCGGGTAACAGCTAGTTTGCTATATTGTTTTTCTGTGAAATAACTATACAGCATACTCTTATGCAAGGAAAGGGATTACAGCCAGCACTGAGTATTTAATATTCTAGACGAGCTCTAGAAACCCTAATTATAGTATAAAGAGAGGGGAAGTAGGTTATCTTCATACAAACGCACCGCGCGCGGCTTGTATGTGTGCGCTATTGTATCTATGTGTCGACGCACGCACACTTTAACAAAATCTCGACCCGTTTCTCAGTGCGCCAGTCGGGGCTAACACTGCACAAGATTCGCGCGCGCGTCACGGCTTTTCGGCACCGCTAAATGATTTATTCATCAATATCATCATCAAAATGTCTGATAATCGCAGAAAAACGTATTGCTGTGTGTTTGGGTGTCTTAATAATTCATCGATTCCAGACCTGTCTCTGTTCAGATTACCTATTGAACAGGAAAGGTAAGTTAGTCACTTATTCTAGCATAATATAATTTTACTTGATGATGAGATACCTACGTACTTACATGTTTTTTGTTTGTATTAGTTTTCTATCACACAGGAAGTAGGTAGGTAGGCCTAATTTCCTACTAGAATGTATTTATTAGGTACTTTTGTTGTGGCAATTGGTTTGCCGCTATTTCTTTGTTTACGTTTAGTTATGCCGATTTCTCAGTATTGTAGGTATAGTAGTTGCTTCTGTTCATGCGGTTGCTAGCTAAGCGCGAACAGCCGCGCCTAATATTTAGCTAAAAGTGACAACCCTAAGACAGTAGGCAATTATATCGCGAATTGGGCCGGAGATAGCCTACTCCCTCTTCTTTATACTATGCCCTAATCACCGCAGCAGCAGGCAAGAGTATTATTTTGAAACGATTTTTTATAAGGTGGAGTTATTATTAAAGTCAGATAATTACTAATATGAAGAAGTCACGTGTTACCATACACTGAAACTTAAAACGTATTGAGTAGATCATTTACAAAAGATTTTGTGTATGAAGTCACGACTCTGGTAGTAAATCAACCAATTAACCGCCAAATCAATAGATTTTCTTATACAATACCATTTGAACACAATGTAAAGAATAAATCTGCAATAGCGACTCATATTATTTTAGTAAATCATTAAAGACTACATTATTTCCTACCTATGCATAATGTTGCAAAACAAATGACCTTCTTGCGTCAAAGGAAATGTGTTTTACAGTGTGATATCATATCCTGTGAACACTTGCGAATTGTATATATATAATATATATATTCTTGTTTAAAGACGGGAAGTCGCTGTATCTGGCTAATCTTATGAATAATTATGTGTTTCTAAGTTGTAGCTTCTTTGTTTTGTTTTAATCAAATTGTTTTAATTGCATGTGCATTCTTTTCTTTGTTATTTATTTAAATAATCACAATTATCATTCAAATTATGACATCAGGTGTTTTTGTTATAAGGCATGATGCGATTACATCTATACTATTGCTAATAAATAGGTTATGTCTGCCTTTGTCTAAGTGTAATCCTTGGAGCTACTGAAGAGATTGCAAAAATGCTTTCGCTTATATAATGTTGCGTTTTTCCGCTTAATACTGCTTAAGATTTTTTTTTAATATTGCGTTAGTTAATTAGTTCAAAATCTCAATATTATACTCAAAGATAACGAGAGGTATTATATACTTACAAGAAGGCCGCAACGAAGACTGTTATTAAGCTTATATTACTGAAATAAATTATTTATTCTTAATTCTTTAATGATAGATGAAATGTATGTTTCAAGTCACTTACCTAACACTTGAATAATCGGAAAGATTATTATTATCACGTGCGGGAGAAACTTTTTTGTTAAATTACAATCTTCTGCTACTAATATTGCGTGGTAAGATCAAGCATAGATACTTAAAATCCAGAGATGATGACAATTTCAATTTAAAATACTTCCATTGATTTGTTCCGCATTCGCCCCACATTCCAAAAAAATCCTTGTTTGCCCCATGTTGAATTTAATTCTTGTTTCGGCCCTTTTAAGCAAATAGACTTGTTCGAAAATTAAACCTACTTTCGATCATTAAACTAGTCAAATTCAAACACTATTTTCTATTAGATAGTGTGGTATTTTTTTCAACCCTAGCAATCTGCCAGTTGGTCTCCCAAGTGTTGATTAGATACGGGTGGGGCGGATGTTGTGCCCGTCAGATAATCTATTGAATTTTGGATAGAGTAGTTTCAGATTTGAAGGAACTACAGAATATTGATTTAATTATAAGATACGATGAGAATATGAACGCTTGTGTGGCGCAGTTGCTCGCATATCCGATAAACGACAAAAAAAATGTCATACTCAACTCAACCCTACACTCATTAATGATAAAATCATGCCATCAAGTGAGACGACAATTTGGTTTTATTAATTTTAGCAATATGAACCTGATGTCATATATTTCCAGAGTGCTAAGGATATAAATAAATGCTTTATTGACAGCCCTGCAACCTGAGATGGAAGCTTCACTGACTGACAAAATGTCTTTAATGTTAATTTAATCAGTTTTTATTCATGCGTTATAAATAAGTGCATAAAAAAACAGGAAAGTAAGAAACAGGTTCATTTTCCAAATTTCAAATTAACTAAGGCGCAACTGAACTCGGTGTAAATATGAAACAAGGA
This sequence comes from Falcaria lacertinaria, assembly GCA_951449985.1. Lineage (NCBI taxonomy): Eukaryota > Metazoa > Arthropoda > Insecta > Lepidoptera > Drepanidae > Falcaria > Falcaria lacertinaria. The sequence continues at coordinate 3,201,470 of OX602127.1, read as the reverse complement.
TAATTTTTTTTAACGATTAAATATAAATATTTTAAGTATCTAAAGTATATGCGTTACTGTTAATCTGAAATTATATGAGGCGACAACTGCATTCATTATCCAAGCCATCTGGCCCAAACTACTCTGTAGTCTGGTTCATATAATAAATATCATGTTTCCGTTAGCTGCGATAGACGGGTTTTGTGTAAACAATCGCTTGAGGGTTGATTGTACCCGCCGCGAGTAGGAGTGGCTTAGATTTATTATTTCGTTAATTTTAAATATTTTTTAATAGTATAAAGATTATTTTTTTAATTTAGTAAAACTATTAACTAGTATTAAATATATTACACGTAATAGTTTTCAGCGTTTCGTATTATGATTCGGATAAGATAAGGATGCCGAACAAGCTTCACATAAACCTATCTCTGTCTTACACTGAAAAAGGAACAGTATAACACAGATACTGATAGATTTTAGATTAGATCTATGTAGTGCTTCTATCGGTGCTAGATCGAAACATCTCAACAGTCTACTCAGAGAATAAAGCCAACGTAACGCATCTCCTACAAATGCAACCATTTCGTATCGCGACCTAGTTTTCGATTCTGACATTTTAAACTGAAGTAGGTACTGATGATGTCAAATTATAGTGACAAGAATGACAGGCGGCCTTTGACTTCCACTAATCAGTAAAATCAGCTTCAAATTCATACAATATCGTCACGCCGAGCCCCTTTCTGGGTAGACAGAGAAGTAGGCGAAGTTTCGCTCGTGACTAACATGTAGGGAGTTTTTGGCGGGAATCAGACGGAGCGGTTGAGATTTTTTACAGTGTCTCGTAAATTGTGTTATAGTGATCTTTAATGTGTATTTTTGGTGTCGTTATGTGCAGGAAAGTTTCATTTAGTGACCGATTTATAGGAACATTGGAAATAATGCCATAATACGACTTTTGGGTTAAGTGATTTATCAATTTGATCAATAGGTTACCTCTGACCTAAAGGCGTGTTACGATCTGCTACTACCGTGGATTGTCTCCAGAAACTCCATTAAGCATTAGAATGCATGACACGAGGCATTTCAATGCGGCAAACTCGAGAAAATTTGTAACTTGATAATTCTTGAAGGGATTGATTGCGATACTTAGGAAGAAGAACTCTTACATGTAAATTGTACAGACCACTTGTTTCTCCTACATTCATCAATATCTTTATCCATGCTTTCCGGTACCGAGTACTCTCCTATCCTTTCATCACAGACTACTTTGGAGATTTGATCTTCACCTTCCGCAGCTTCTTCTTCCACTCACATTCGCGTTGTTCAAATATTGGCATAAACTTAATGTACAAAGTTTGGGAGAACACGCCGGACACTGAAACAGCTTACAACTAATTTGGTGACCGGAGGCTTCGTAGGTCTCCAAGAGAATACAACCGCTACGCTAGAGGTCTGGTTCTGTTATGTCAATAAACTGATTGATTGTTGTCTATCTTTTTGTCAGTCTTTCATCACTCATTCGTTATTTATTCAAATCTCGTTTATTACAGAGACCCTAACGTGTTTACCCAGCTGTATATTAGTTTATTGAATACAGGCCTTCGTCTCGTAAGATCCTGCTTTTCTGCCGCATAACATATTTCCTCATCCTGTGTTTGATTACATCACGTAATGAACAATTTGAATAATTTCACAATATAATATAATCTAGTTATAATACATCGTATATCCCTCATTTTCACTTGCCTTTCAAAAGAAAGAGACGAGAAGAGACCTACGACTAAGTAGAACTATGTTTCTCTGACTAGTGACTTAGTTTTAGTTGTAAAGACATGATTGATTACCTAAACAGGTTATTAAAAAATATTATAATGTGTATTGACTAGGAATGGTACACCAGTTACCTTAAAAGATATTTCCTTAGTTACATCATAGTAGTAATTATTTATTTCTCTGCAAAAAAATAGCCATGAGATTATTATAGTGCTAGTTTTTAAAGCTCCGTTTAGTCACACTCTAATGTGAGCTACCAAGAACTCGTAACGAGGCAAGTTACCGTTGCATGAACGCACTCGCTCTGAATGTTTGAAATTAGTTACGGAGATAAGCACTGAAAATATTGGTGTACATGTTTTAAAATAAACTAGGAAGCTGAAATGAGTCCACTTTGAAGTATTATCATAAAGTAAACCAGTCACTAGTTATACCATTATAAAACCACTTTAGAAGATTGATCAAGCTTAGACCCACAGAAAAAGATATACGAACATTCAGTGACAGGAACTGATACGGGTTTAAGGAATACGAAAATATAAATGGTATTCCTTTCCGCGGCAGTATAATCGATGCAATGCAAACTATATAAATAATATTGTATTGGAGTGCTATGCTCACACTGACACTGAAATGTGGTTCCATTTGTTTTTCTTTATCTAAGATCTCACATTAAATAATTCCTCTCAAACATTCCTAAAGCAAACACAAAATAATTCAGGAGTCACGTGTCGGAGACGCCAACCCGGCGACAGACGACATTCATGCTGCTAATTGAATGTTTTCCATCAATTTCGATGTTGTTACACTGCCTGTCCTTGTTGGGACCCTTCTGGGGTACCGAAAACATATATCTATGTATATTTGGGATATCAGTGATCTGGTCGTAGCAGTCGTGAATAATATCCGTTCTCACGTCGTCATCTTTATAATTAAAGCGTGTTGAATAAATTATGTTAATTATTTATTTAACATTAACATAACAAATATTGCAAATGATTGTGTAACTCTGACATTTAGGTCGTTAAGGTGATGTTGGTCAAGGTTACTTTTGAAGATTTGTATTCAATTAATGCTTTATTGTCAGTCGAAAGCCTAAAATTAGGTAACATGTAAATCTTCCTCAATTATCAATCTTACTCTCTTATCACGTGTTGCCGCTTTCAGAGTGGACAGTAGACAGATAATTAAGAGCGAAGATTCACTCTCATAGTACACTCTTGTCGCTACCACTGTATTATCAATCTCGTCATACATATTTTCGTTTGATAGGTAATTGCCATGATCTTTATCTGTGTCTTTATTTTTATCTGCGAAGCGTGCTCTAAATTGTCAATACAAATGTATTTCTAATACAACAAAAACAGAGATTAAATCAACACGAACAATTAATTATAGTACAACAAAAGCGAACATTAATCTACAGATAAGTTCCATTGAACCTGAACATGCAACCTTGATTTTTTTACATCGCTTTCCGCTTCCTGCTAAATACTCTAGAGCGATCGTGGCCACAATTAACAGACCATCAGAAGCAAAGTAGGTAAATAACGAGCTTATGTCAGGAAACAATTTAAATATATGGAATACCAAAAGAGGTAGACAGAAGTGCTAAGTGGCTTAAAAAACTAAAATCGTAAACATACATAATATTTACTGTAGTAAAATATTGCGCTGAGTCTAAAAGCCATAAGATGAGGGCGGCAGGTGACGATGATGAAGTAACTAAAAACCATGCATTTTAGTACTTCAAATAATTATTTACATTGTCTACCTGATTTAAATATTTTTCTGTATCCCATCCATGAAAGGGTTTTATATTTTCCCAAAATGACATCCAATTTACTAACAATTTTGAATTTAGACATTACATCACTACGCACTCGTTTTGGCCTATAACTTTCCCTAAATTATCTCAATTAAAACAACGGTACCTTATAAGTAAACATAGTTAACTCGTTATATAAATACTTTTCTTTCGCGTTAGAGATTAAAATAAGAAGTACGTTACCAAATCTGGTTTTCATGCAAATTAAGGTACCTACCACCGGTTTATCGTAAGATCTAACAAATGCCGCTACATTGATTACCGGCACAGATACAATCTTCTACACAGAACTAATGTTATCATTCAACGCCGTGAAGTGTTGGTTATACCGGGAAATCATTTTTAAGCACAATTCAGCTCATATCCGTGATAATGATCGTATCATCCAAGTAATTAAATGCCTAAATAGATTTTTACTATCTCAATTATAAAAAAAAAAAAAAACATTCACTATTCAAATAGCATCAGCCAACTGAATTTATTTCACATCTTGGTACTTGGTTGAAGAGTTTAGGAGTTCATCTCCTGGAACTTATTTTACAGATTTTTATATTTTATCATAACCTTTATCTATAGCATCAAAACATTGAAGCTTACCTTTCTCTCTTCTGGTCACGTCTACATCAGCAACTTTAATCATACGGCTTCCTACCCTGTCATTCAAAATCAAGCTTCACAAAGTAGATAAATTACGCAAGGCGTTATGTACTATATCGTACAGACTCAGACAGAATCTGATTTAGGACCATTTTTGTATTTATAATGCTTAAATATATATATTAAACTACCTACTTACTGCTTCTGGTGGAATAAAAAGTCGTAAAATTTCGTTGTTTACAATATAATGATAAACATTGGTCTCCATGTTAACACCTACCAACGATCGTTTGGAAGTTCCCATGGGTCCTAATCCTAAATCAACATTAACGGGATGTGTACTTTACCCGGAGACCTCCTTCCCTATCCTGTAAATCATCTACTTCGGCAGCTTGTTGAATTTTGATACCACTTTAGTTTCGTGTGAAATCATCATTCATCAAAATGAACACTGTTATTCGATTATGTCATAATATGGATATCCATAAACAGATTCACTTGATTTGAAATTTTAAAAACATAACGTTACCTGATGTGTAACTGTCACAGCATGATAATAAGCTGTATTGTGTAACACTACATCTCACGTACAAAAGTGTCTTCCTTCCTTTGCGGAAAGAAAGCGAGTCACGGCGCTAGTAAGCAGCACACACCGTGCAATTCAACAATAATCAAGATAATTTCACTGTCACATCTCCAAGTTCTACCATAATTATTTCCTGACAACGTGACACATAAATCGAATCGAACGTGAATTCAAACTTAATTCAAATAAGCTGAGCTCAATTTATCGGTGCAGCTACAATAAAATCGATTGTTGCATTGTCCCTTTTAGCAGTAAATTGTCTACACAATGTTACATTGAAGAAAATCAAGCCTTCATCTTCCTTGTTTATATTCCGATTTATATTTGTAATATAGTTTATCTTTCCTTTATCTGTTCAACTACATTGTTTCTTTCAATAAATATCACATCGAATTCAAAGTTGTATCGTTGCTTAGTTTATAATTCCGTGTTACTGTAAAATTTTGCAGCATTCTTGTAAATTCTACTTTCTCCACAAGTTTTGTAACAGACATGTACACGGTTCAGCCGTTAAGCTAAATTATTGCAGCCAGTGCCCTGTCAATCAGGGTAACGTACTGAATTTATTTCGATCCGTCACTTTACTAGCAAAAACATATGTTTTAAGTATTTTAAAGCTAAAACTAAAAAAAACATATTACGGTATTAATGAACTTGGACAATCATCCTAGATAATAAGAAAATTGTTTTTATTGACATACAATCTTCTTGGCCAGTTCCGTGCATTGGCACACATAAAATACTTCGACGATTCCAAAACAATACAAAAATCTCTAATTATAATAAATACATACAAACTGATAAGTTTATATTCGTATTATTGAGCTCATGTTGACTTTATAATTACATATTATTTATGTTAATCTATTATAAAATTATGTATAATGACACCGAAATCTTTCCAAAATATTATACTTAACCATTTAACCTGAATTTCAGCTTCGCACACGTTTTCTAAGCCCCAAATATTTGATTTACCAAAACATATCAGCTCATTATTATCTTACTTTTGACAGTTCTAATTTATTTGATAAACCATTTATCATAACCGTGATAGTTTCTTCTTTAATGATATCGCTTAGATCTTTATAGCTAATGTTTACTGTTGGATCAATAACTTTGCTCTACGCCGGAACATTGACTAATGGTTCTGGTCTGTCCAATGAACCACCACTGGGTGTAGAAACAGAACAAAGAATGACTAGAAAGTGTTGAGGTTAATACGGAGCTGCATCATATGATGTGAGGTTGATGAATTAAGGACATTAACTATAGGCTACTTGTAATTCATTTGTAAACGATCCAAGAAATGTTAGTCACGGTGAGGTGGCCCAATTATAATCGATAGAAAGTGGAGACAGCTTGTTAGAGAATTGATCAGGTTTCATATTCGATAAGCAGTAATGATTTTGGAAATTGTGCAAGCTCTGATTATTATATTGGGTAAGTATAAGTGGGTGGGTAAACAATTATAATTAAAATAATCGGAAGCGTTCGTATTTTTAAATGAATTTACTGATACGGTTCCATCTCCATCTACACTAATATTATAAAGAGGAAATATATGTATGTTTGTGGGTTTGTATTGAATAGGCTCCGAAACTACTGGACCGATTTCGAAAATTCTTTCACCGTTAGAAAGCTGAATTATCACTGAGTAACATAGGATATATATTATACTAGCTGCCCGCCCCGGCTTCGCGCGGGTAGACAAAATAAATGTCTATCCTGGCGAAGCCGGGGCGGGCCGCTAGTGTATGGATAAAATACCTTATTTCGCTAATTACAAAGTATAAAAAGTACTTGAACAAATAAACTTGTTCAGTTATCAAGCGTTTCTCCAATAATACGATAATTTTATGTGATTAAAAGTCTGATAGTGAATTCGCACGGAACTGCAATTTATGTGGCTTGTTTGTTGCAATGTATTTTTATACAATCTGTTTCGTCCCACATCATAACGAAAGTTTATTGAACCAACGATCAATATTTTATCAAGCCATGATATGGCGTTATCGCGTCAGCATATTAAGTGGCCAAAGGGTATATTCATGAGACTTTATTAATAACATGAATGCTCCCAAAATGTCTGGCATTCACACCAACAGATTTAAGTTTAATGGATTTGATAACTACTAATAAATTCCTTATTCTCCATAGAAATATATCCATAACAGTCAAATTTGTCGGTAGACGTTTCTTTGGAGCTATGATTCTTATACGTCATTTAATATTTTGTTAAAAGATACATAAGCGCTAGTAGCACGATTAGGAAGTCCTATGACATATTTGGCTTGGTCGAGAATTGACACAATTGGCTAAAACCAATAAACCTTACCCAGGGCATATTACGTTACTATATTATGTATTGCTCTAGATTCCATTCTAAATTGAAGATTAGTTCGATTGAACCGTGTCATTCACGTTATCGATAAATATCACTATGATCTCATATCAAATGCTATTCTACTGCAGAGGCAATTGTTTTTGATGAGTGTTACGAAGTGGTCTACAAATGTATTAGTCATCTTTGTTATATTATGAGTGTTAAAAATTAGGACAACGCGACCCGATAGTTAATGTGAATATTTAGATTCAGATTATCTACTCTTTCTGTAAATTAGTTATTTTCAATAAATTTTCTGATAGGTTCGCAGTCCTATATAAAATAATAATTTTGTATTTTTCTTGATTTTCGTTCTAATTGTTATCATCAGCAGCTTGTTTAACAATTCAATCTAAAATTAAATGTATTGTCGAACTCCAACCTACCAACTATGATATTTTAAAGTCATTAGGACACAAAAGCAATGGACAACATCTTTTCATATTCATCTCGACTTAACAAATTGTATGTTGTATTAATATTATGACAGCTTCTGTCAGTAACTCGAAAGTTCTCACTTGCCTAAGTCCCTCGAGATATGGGTTAATTTGTCTCATATCTGCTCAATTGCTGCAGAGCTCGTACTTTTGAAATTGTTCGTGTTATAATAGCACGCTGGAAACTGAAACGCGGCCAAGATTCGTTGTTACATCAAATGCACTGTTGAACAGTAAAGGATTGAATTACTGCCATTGATAAACTTAAAACCCGATTTGTATAAATTACCGGTTTATAATCTACTTTCGGTATCTAGTCAATTTTCCTTCTGTCAATAGATACTTCAGGAATGGGTTCACCTAGATTATTGTGTTTCATTCAATGTGGGTTAACTTAGGGAACGTATTCTAGCTAACTGGGCTATAGCAATATTTATATTTTAATAAAGCTTTATACTAGATTTATTGTCTTAAAGATGGATGTGTATGGACCAGCCACTCGCCGTATATAATAGATGAAGTTGTATGATCATATAAGCCAACATCATATAACATACTTTTTTGTTCCTTTCATGTTATGCAAAAAGTCCTCACAAATAGGTCAATGGCATATGATTGAACATCCAGAAACGAGTTATGCTCAGTATAAATTAAAAGTAATAATGACTCACGATGTTAGTGATCTCATTCTATGGCCTCGAAATGTATTGTACGAGTTTAATAAAAATAACCTCCTTGGACATTCTTAAAATTTTCCTCGCAAACAGCTTCAGGCGACGGATTAGGGGATCGTTCATATAATTAAGCAATACCTTCTTCATTCTATTCCTTTTTGATTTCGCTATGAGCTCCTTTTCTTCTCCATGTAAAAGAATTATAAGAATCGGATTTATCAAGACCTATTCTATCTGTCATTAATCCTTACTTGAAGCTTATTGTACATTAGACTGCTTACATAAAATAAAACTCCTATCTACTTCACTAAACTTGGTCAAAATCCCATTTTTGCTATTCTTGAAAGTTATTAAATCTGCAACATCTTCAATTTGATTTTGTTCGTTTATCCGATGACCTTACGTGCACAAAACATGATTTCATGCATTTCAATGGATGACATTACAAGGTCGTTTGGATTAGTTTCCTGTCTGAGTCCAAATATATTTGAGCACGATATTACATTGTTATCGTTAATTTTGTAACTGGCCTAATCTCGATCGTAATAAATATTTGGATTGACACGACACATGATTGATGGATTGTAAACCAGCAAGTCGTATGTTTAAAGAAGGTGTGTGATTTACAAAGTTATCAAACCACATATTTGACCGCGATACACGTATGCATCCATTAAATTATATATTTATGTATATTAAGTTTACAATTCTCAACTAGAACCATTAAACTGTTAAATAATCATTCGAAATACTGACATCCTAAAATCAACAACCTCAAGAGTTGTTGAATGAATACATACAACACCATTTCAGCAAGTCGGTATAAATAGACGTCGTCATGACATTCACTAAAGCTCTTATAGATGCCAAATAAATCAATAACAACCTGAGGGTCTTAGAAATAATCCGGTAGAGACCAATATATCCTGACACCTTATCCGACTCATCGTTACAGCCTATAAAGCTTTTCAAGGGCTTATTATTTGATTTGCACGTACCAAAGATCGAATTACAGTGGTTGCTGTAAACGTTGAAGCGAAATGACTCAATTTGTCTTCTGCCATAAGTGACTTCTTGATTTACAATCTTAACAACGCCCACTTGAGTTACCGATCACGGTAGGAACTACTAAATCTCTGGAATGGATACAACGAGGTCTGGAGAATTAGCGTCAGGTTCTAACAAATGTAATGGGGCTATGTAATGTTTCCGCACTGGATAATAATGAAGGAAGTGAAGCACTAGATATGTCTAACAGGAATAAAAGAACGGTCGTAACTTCAAATATACCAACACACCTTGATTATTATTAAGACCCCCTAGTGGTAAGTCGCATTTGTAAGGCTTAATCGATGTTGCTAAAAACTAAAAAAACTAGTCAAATAAACTTGCTATATATGTTTTTATCGCCCTTAAATTCTTGTATAATGTATGTATGTTTTAGTTCCACTAAAGTTTTAAGTGTAAATTTAACAATGCCAGTACTTCCAAGTAATTACGTTAATGCATTTCATCCACAAAACCAGTAGCTATGACTTCGGATACCACACACAAGTCACTACAAATTTAATTATTAGCAGTACCTACGTAATTCATGCTAATGTTCAGAAATAAAACTTCGGATATTTTAGTTTTTCGTAGTTTGTTCTCAGAAGACTTTTTATGACATTAGAGGCTGAGTACTGAGATTTAAATATTAAACCAAGTTCATGTATTAAAGCAGCGATTGTGTTCATCATCATAACATTTAGATGATACTAATTTTGATTTAAAGGGTCCATTCTTAAGTACAAGTTGACAATCGTCGATTGTCATTTAGCAGACAGATCTCGCGGGAGTTTGTTTTGAGGAAAGAAAGAAAGAAAAAGACTGTTATTTCCTTAAAGATGTAGAGCTGTATTTATTTGTATATTTTGGTCAAGCTTCCAAGATTTTCAAGTCAGTGGCTCAATCCTCTCACTATATTTTACTGTTAATAACGGACTTCTGTAAGGCTTGCTTGTGCATATAAAGGCCTTGCAAAGAATTACTTATCTAAATAGCTTTGTCACTAATGATGCTTTAAGAATTATTGGCTGTTAATAACTAAATTTCGTGAACGTTCTATATCTTATAGGATAGTTTTTTTTAAATGCTGTGAATGAATTCCCCGCCGATGGCGGGAGGTGTGGAGGTAGAATGTAGCCGTGGGCATCATATCGAATAATTGCTCAGACGCTGTCCGTTGTACATGCGGTAGAAGACACAAGTAGGCATAGTCCTTCTTTTAACTTTAGGGTTCTAAACGGCTTGTGAGCTTGGGATCGTCGACAATTCTTACAGCGCGCCTTTGTACCGAGTAAAAACTCCTAATCAGATTCTCAATTCACGCACAATTTTACGTCTCAGTCCACGCTTCTTTCTTCTTTCTTCATGCGCTTTTGATATAGATTAGAAAGAGAGTGTTTATATTTTTGTGATCGTAAATTTATTTCGGAAGAGGAAGTCGTATCAAATTAGTCAAAGACGTAAGGAATACAGTTCACGCTCATTTGTAATGTTAATGTGTTCGAACACTAGATATTTCCTTGCCTAAAGGCTTGCCGTTGCATTGATGGCTAGAATAGAAGATGAGAATTATGGCAGCCTCTCAGGTATTATCGTTTTATATTTTATTACGATTTCGTGATGATTATTCCAATTTTCACATCCATATTCATTTTCATTCTAAGTTCATATCAATTTTCTTGAACACCTATACCTATTCATTGTACTTGCGTTAACTGGCTTAGATTTCTGCATCCGGTTGTCCTATTGTGTATATACATACATACCATCACGCCAAGTCCATTACGGGGTAGGCAGAGAGTATAGAGCGCCATTTCACTCTAGACTTGCACACCAGATATGCTTCATTTACATTCATCAATCTCTTCATACATGCCTTCCGAGTAATCTTTCCCCTTTTCTTACTGTGTATTTATCACAATCACAAATCACAATTTATCACAATTTCTTCTATATCATTTTCAACTTAATACTAAATAATGAATGAGTGTTCAGTCTGCCCACACATGTGACGTCTTACGCTCGTTTGTTGAAATCGTAAACGCATTAGTAATTTTATGTGGGTAGACGTTGATTAGACCTAATTTTGTTTTCGTTTGGGGTGAATAACCCTGTTTGTCATATGAATTAGAATTAAGTCTATTGCTGGATTTCATACGGGTTCTATGGCTAGGTCAAATCCTCTCTATTGTGACATTTAATAATTTTAACTGATTTAGAATTATGTGGATATCCGTTATACCGAAATCAATTCCTTCTTCCAAAAGACCTTGCTGTCAATCCAATTTATTTAATTTCATATCAAAATTATAGTCACATTCGTCAGTTTTGTAATGTAATTCTATGTCATATCATAATAGGCTTTCATTGTAATGCCCAAGGTTTCATCCAAGTGTCCAATTACTGCCATTAAGCACAGGCTGCGATTTAATTCTTTGTACATTTATATGTGTCTGTAGTGTGTTGGCAAATTGTTTTTTTCCTTTACATATACTTGTACATCTTTTTTTATTTAGATAATAGTAAGATCACCAATTGACGAATATCTTATCTATTATTCCAATACTAAAACCTTATGTGAAAGAAGATACGTAAAATGTTAATTTATTCAAAAAATCTGTGCTACTATAAAAGATACAACGTACCTTTACACAGAAGTACGCTAAAACACAATAATATGAGAAAACTAATAAAAAGTCTTTAAAATGAGAAAAAAAAATTATCCAACGTATTTAACGACAAAATAAAACGAAATCAATCAACACAAAACACAAAATACATTTAAATCATCTATAAACATAGTGTTATATTATAGTGGTATTATCGAATCGCTTTAATTTTCTCACTTCATCAGTTATAATTGGATCGTCACGCTTCCACCAGAATTCCCTTTTAGTAGTAGTATACGAACTTAATTTCGACCTTCTTTTGCGAAACACCAATACATTACCTTGTAAGTCCACCGGGCATAATTTTATAATGATCTTTAGCCAACAAGTGTTTATGCTCAGATTCTGCTCCCTATGATTTCTCGCTGGAATCGTAAGCTCGTGGCAAGCAATTTTTTCGCCCATCCATTTTGCATTTTACCGATACACAACCGCACTACACGTAATTGCTGGTTGTATAATAGCTCAGTGGTTGTTAGATCACTATGTTTTGCATTTCTGATATGAACAGCAGTATCATGGTGATCATCGTCATTTCATTCTCTGCACCCAGCACTTTCATTTAATTGCACAAACTAACATAATTCGATAATTTCAAGTTTGACAAATGATCGATCGTTTTGCTCGATTGTTAGTTCTATAACGTACAAGTTGACGTGATTATGTTTCTTGATTTAGAATTGAAATTTAATTTAAAATGTAATTGAAGTGAGCATAATAATAAAATTACTTGTTGCGAAAGCACACACGACACGAATCACATAAGTCGCGGAACAATTTTGCAGACTAAACAATGGTGCTTTTTATAGTTTCCAACAAGCATGAGGTTTTAAAGGGTTATACAAATGTTTACTTATAAAGCAAGCCTCGGTAACAACATTATTCAAAGTTCTCAGTACAATATTCCAATATTACCGTATTGTTTGAACTGGGAATTCCTGTGCAGCTGCTCTTAAGCAACATTTTTAAAAGCGTGAAACAATACCCTCGTACATTCCGTTTTATTTTGAGTTAATATCGAAGTCAAATATTGTTGAGTCGGCAATGGAAAGGGTTCATACGCAGATGCACATGTGTGTACTATTTGTAGAGGTGCTTGAACTTTGCAGTTAGTGAGGTTAAAATGTACTATTACTTCTGGCTCTCTAAGTTGACATTTTAATTACGATTTGTCTTTATCTTTTCAGGTAAGGCATCAGAATTGTTAAGCAGGTGATAAGGAAAGTATTTAAAATAATATCAGCGTTTATCAGGTACGTTTTAACCTAACAACGAGTCTTGAAGTATCAGAAATAGTTTAAAATGTTTCAATTTCAGAAAGGTATCACGAATACCATAAATGCGTTAATTATTGTTATAACCGTAGCCTGTAGAGGCTGTGAAGTAATAAGCGTTATCAGATTACCAGGGCGTTGCACCTTTACAATTGTTTTTAATCCTACCGATAAGTTTGCACTCGAGTGACTTATTAGAACTTTCAAAAATTAAGTAATGTGTTAATTTGAAAATAATATCCTAAATTGATTTTCTTTTGTTACTGAAATTGCGGAAATTTTATCGAGTTACAAAACATTGTCTCCAGTGTCATGGTCTTTCCAAAAATTCCAGAAAAGCAAGATCTTTATACCAGATCATTTTAAATACATATGTATGACGAGTATTTGAAATAAGAAAACCATCTGAATAATCTGATTTTATACGTTAGCGGATCGCTGTAAGGAACTCAGCAAATTTTTATATCAAATATGTAAAAAATATAGGGAACTATAGGTTTGATTATAACTATTTCTTTTCTCTTTATTAAGATATATTCTGTATAACCGTTTGTTTCTTAAATAAATAAAATAAATAAATAAATAAATCTACAAATACAGGTACAACATAGTAACATATTCTTGTTGAGAATAGTAGTACATATGTTCTTGCATTCACGAGACAGACAGATAATTTCCTCAACAAAATACTGCAAGTCATAAACAAAGGATGACCAGCCTTTCTCTGAGTGAAATTGTAACTGTGAAGTTAGCAATCAACCACAATGCAAGCCAATCCGTCCGCAAATCATTATAATGACCAGGAATAATGGTCTATGCACCTGCAATTCTAGTCGGCAGAACTGGTTGCAGCAGATTTCGTATAAGATTTGTGCTTCAAGCTGGTTAATGTTTAAAGAATACAGGAAATTGAACATCATAAAATTGTATACATCCTGGATTTTTTATCCAACAAGTCGAATACTTGCAACTAGCAAGGAATATTTATCTAAGCAAAATTCAGTTTAAATTCAAAAGAAATTGAGAATGTACTATAATGTACGATACGGTTGAAGACATTCAACCGTATCTCGATCATATTGCCAACGAATTGACCGTGGAAGCTTGGAATTGTAATATTATCATAAATGATTCAGTATATTTCAAATCCCGTACTTCTCGAGTGTTCAGCTCACAGTTCGACTCAATAATTATACCTGTACTTATAATAGCTTTGTACATACAACCAACAATACTCGTAACTGCACCCCATAAGGAACACGTGCACAATACCGAGCCAGCACAGCTGCGTGTTGGTTGAGCAACTAACGAATAGTCCCCTCCCAAGTGAAACTGATAAGGTAATAACTGAATGTAACTTAATTATTCGTGTAGCCAACAAATCGACACTGACGTTGTTAAATTTTATCGTTTTCAAAGGCACGAAGTAGTAAGCTAGATAAAATTATAGTTTCGGTTACGGATAACAGTGTCCCGAATCTATAAGGAAAATACATTTCCCTTAGAGCGCCAATGATAACTGCGCGCACGTACACATCGTGAGTCTGGGAGAGGAAAACGCTAGACTGAATAATTAAATGATGGTAAGCGGTAATCGTCACCTATAGACACCTGCAAAAGCATATGTATCACGTCCTTGACTTTAGAAATATCCTCATAAAAAACTATACTTTACCCTTGAGATAACAATGTCTTGAGAACTCATTGCACAAGCTAAGTTCCACTGGATGTAGCAATCTCATCATTAGACTTAGGGGTTCTGAACAACTTTTGAAGAGTGGGAGTACTATACACCAATACTCTAATTATAAGATCTTCGCCATACATCAAGCAAAGCAACACGCAAAGGAAAACAAAACTTAACTAAATTACCTTAAGAAAATTGTGTGATCCTCCATAAGTTATAGTACAAAAGGCCACGCACGGCGCATCCATTCATCGTTTGCGGAATTATTCACCGGCAGAAATTAGCATAAGATTTGCATATAATGTCGATACACTCATTGATATACATTAAAAAGTTATTACATAACACATTGTAATGTGTCCTTTTGTCATTTATACAATTTCTAATGTGTGGCCTTTGATGGAATGGCCAACGGGATATTGTCACCTTTTATATGGATTTGATTACTTTCAATGACATTTGTGCCTCATAACAAGGTATTGTTTCAAAGTTTATTATCCAATGAATAAATTTTGAAACAGGTAAAGATAACATTTAACACTGACGGATTGTAAGTGATTTTTATCGTCTCAGACTCATGACTAGTAAATCTAGTAATATTATTGGTGAGGTCATTCAGCACTCAAACAAATACTGCTTCAAATGTACAAATTGCTGTAAAATCTACATTCTCACTTAAGTTTAGAGTGTACAATTTGTTCGAGGACGTTTCCAGTTTGATGATGAGTCACCAACACAACCATTTCGTAAGCCACTACAAACTGCGGTTTCTCAATTACGACAAACTGTAATTCTGACATTGCACATCAAAATATACTTGGGATGATTTTTTTGTTTACATCACTCACAAATTCAGTTTATACGGATTCTGTATTGGTCAAGATTGTTTGCGAATTGCGCAACATTAATTGTGTTTTGATGAAGTGAAGATTATGTTTAATTTCTGAATCGATATTTATCTCGACAACTTGTAATTGTAATCGAAAGTGATTTCATGGTATAAATGGAAATATCTTATTAAATTTAGAAAACACTTATTCAGATCCGGATTGTTCACTAATGTACCGATCAGTCTCTACTTATCATCTGGAAATATACTTATTTATTCCCTTCTTTAGTGATATATATAATTATCATACTTAATTATAAACTTTTTCCGTACAAAATATATTCTCGCTGTGATCTTACAGTTTTCTATAATCCCATATCGATAATTAACGCTAACGTTATTCAAGAGGTACGATTGCTTACTAGAGTTAGACAATCAAGCCAGATCACAGGCCAGAGGTGATCAGCGATCTATGTTCGATCCGCATCAAAATTCCGATTTCACGCCTTCGTGCACGGCTCATTTAGTTTACCTAATTCAGTCACTTGTTACCGACAACCTCACGTCAGGTTTATCGTGGCGTGTACCATTTCGGTGATTTGCAATGCACCGCTTCTATCTAACCTCCGGCGGTTCACAATTTACTGTGCCTGTCTATCATTACACGTGTCTGTGTTATTTTATTTAGCATATTATGCAAACTACAATTCTTACTGAGCCAATAACTAGTGTTATGTTATGCTAATAACAATAAGAACATTGAAATCCATTAAGATGTTGTAGTCAATGGTGTAATAAGTAAGGACAAATATCTATGTATTTTCTTTTAGTGTAGGCGTGTAGTTGATGGTTTCTTTGTTAACAATTAAAATCAATTTAAGTCTATAAGTATCAAATAAAATCTATCATAATCTCGTTTAAGATTTTTTAACAGAAACCAGTCACAAATAAAGTTCGGCTTGCATTTCAAATCTTTTATTCGAGTACAAAAATAAGCATTTATTTCACCCATTTCTGTCTTTGGTAAGCAACACTTACGGGATTTAATTAGTTATCTAAGACGGAGATCATCATTTTGTTACATACAATTTCTTACTATCTTAAGTTTCCCATCGTTATAGTTGTAATTGTTTTGTTTTCATCTCAACAGCACCGTTCCGTGAAATCATAACGTGTAGCCCAGTTGGGTTGTATAGTTCACAGATTAGTGGAATTAATCACACCGACTAAAAGCGAGTAACATTTTTTTATTCCATTATCACCACGTTTTTACTTGTGATAGCGTGAAAAAGCGCCATTCGTCTTGCAAGTCAAGCTACGATTACTTTGCCAAGCTGTCACTAGATGTCGCTACAAAGTCCGTAAATCTCGCTATGGTTTCGTTCTCGCCAAACAATAAGTACCTTGTCGGAACATTGAAGAGTTAACTTTGCGCAGAGGCAATATCGTAACCAATGAGGTTAATCCGAGGTGCGATTATTGCTAGTTGAAAACTTTACCAATACCCCGCCTTGTGGACGTGAAATACCGTCCGCTATGGCAATTTTTGAATGGCCTGTAAAGGCCTAATTATACCCATATGATATGATGTGATAGGATGTGAAATAAACTATATGAAAGTTTCCACTTTTCATTTTTTGAATTAATTGTACATGTATTTAAATATTTTTGTTTTTATTACGTTATTGTAAAAATACGAACTCATAAAATTAGTTTTAAAGGCACATCAGTTAAGATATTATAATTATTTATCAAATAACATTAAAATTCACACTGTATAATATTCGTAGCAGTTAAAAATAAAATTCCTATCGTATGTTATTTTTACTTTTTGACTTTATGCTAATTTTACACATATTAATTAAATACTATCTATAAGTTTAATAGAAATTACGTGATTCTGCATTTTAATTTAGCGTCCTCGTTACGGTAAAGTTTATTTTAATTACAGTGCTACCGTTGCTAATACCATCATAAACTGAGATAATTTGTGCCAATTACTCGATCACGTATGCTGGCTGAGGCTGTGGGAAGGAGGCTGTCCCTCTATTTATATTACAGTTATCATTCGTTACTGAACTTTAAAATTTTTATTTAATCATGTTATCGGATCCAATACAGCTAAAACTGAATACTGGTAGTATCTCAACTTTTCCACCAATATTCTTTTTTTTTTTTTTTTTTTTTTTTCAAGAAGTATCATTCATATTCATATTATATTGACGCGAGAAAAAATATAGCTTACAGCGTTCTGGAAATTGAAATGGATTCAGAGGTTTTCCCGTAGTACAGTGGAAGGTAAGGAGATTTTTACAGGCTCAATTTTATGGTATAATAAATCTATAGATCAATTTGCATTTTTACATGCTCCGATACCAAAGAGGTTATTTAATATTCCTGTGAAAATATAGGCATATCTCTTTCAGCTTTATGTCAAGTATTTTTTTTAATTATTAGAGATATTACGTAGAGATATTATAAGTATTCAAGGGGTTAGATTTTTGTCATAACCTTTGTTCAAACCGTCCTCATATTAAAACATTTCGCAAGTCCGGAAGCGCTAGTTGCAATTTTGTGTCGACCGTTTATTTTATTATTTCCTAAGTAATTAGGAGAACGGTAAACGGAAGAAAGTTTTTTTTTCTAAAAAGACAATGTTGAAAGCCATTAAGGCTAAACGGATGTAGGAAATAATAGACGTGATGAAATTGAACTTATTTCTAGGCAATGGTTTGAACCAATATATTCAAACACCCAAACTGTCGCATTTATCAAATTTTTAAGATGTACTACAGCCTACTAAGAAAATATTTTCACTACATAGTATAAAAAAAGTCGCTTACCGCTGTCTGTCTGTCCCTATGTATGCGTAGATTTTTAAAGCTACGCAACAGATTTGGATGCGGTTTATTTAATAGATACAGTGATTCAAGATGAAGTTTTATATTATGTATTATTAATTAGTGTTTTGTAGGTATTTAACTTATATGGCTAACGCTGGCCGTGCGAAGCCGGGGCGGGTCGCTAGTTATTAATAAATATGATTTTTTTTAGAAATATGAAGATGTGTTTTGCGAACTAAATTTGCAGGATTTCGTAAACTAATTTCTTTATGTAACATCTAACTATAAATACAGCCAGTATACTATCTACTCTGAGATACAGCTTACCAGTAACAGCGATTTTAGATTACCTAGTAGCCTATTTAAAATGTATATTTGACATAAGTCAGATACCATCAAACTTTCAATAAGATCGACACCAAGTGACGTAACGTAATTAGGACGTAACATTGTCAAACGTGCACGTTGCAAAATAGATTCCAATAGATTCCACTTGTCCTATTTTTCAGTATTGTCGTTATCATCGGTGTGATTGGTTAGTTAAGTGACATAACTGATCGAACGAGCTAATTTGATATACTCTTTTACGTTTTAGTTCAACGATTGAAATGGACCTTTTTTAAATCGGATGATAAGTGAACGGTAGGTTGTTTGTGTGTAGGTATATAACATGAAGTTTTTTTTTAATTGAGTATGGGACAGCGATTCCCGGGTTGTAGGATTCATGCAACACTGACGAGGGCAGAGAATTCCAGTCCTTTGCTGTACGCATTATAAAGGATCTGATCATATGTACATTATTGTCCGTTGCGTAGTTTTAAAGATCTAAGCATACATAGGGACAGACAGACAGCGGGAAGTGACTTTGTTTTATACATACTATGTAGTGATGATGATTTGAAATAGGTTGTTTGTCTCATTATCCTGGATTATTTCCTTACCATTTACCCGAAACATGTGGCTAATACAATACTTAGTTACGTGGTAGTGACGATTCAGTGTGTATCATTAGATAATTTATAAACTTAAAAAAATATGCAGGGTATTATTTGTACGTAGTATATTATCTACTCTGAGGTATTATTGTAACAATTGCAACACCTAATCGTTTATCATTGATGCCGAATGAACGATGTTCTTCGAAATGTGTCTCATTGTGTGTGAGCTATGTTATGTCAGCAATAAAGATAATTTCATTTATAGTTCCGTTTCATAGCTGCCCTTAATTTAAGTTAATCTTCATTATAAGAGAAAATAAAAGTGTATTCTTAAATCGTGGCGTAAATAAGACATGAATACGGGTAATGTCGTGTCCTACCAAATATGGTAGGTTCGTGTTTGGGTATGGTAACTCGAAGTGGTCTTAACGCCATCTGTTGTCGACGTGTGATCTATCGTTTCCGTTTTGGAAAGCATGTTTTGATGTAACTTCAAATGTATAATTTATTATGAAGGTAACATACATTCATACTCTCATATTATGTTTCTTTTACAAACCGGTGGCAAAATAAAGTATGGCATTTATAAGTGCGTTATTTGGGCCTAAACTAATCAAATAATTTAACTGTTTGTTTAGTTGTATGGTATATCATTTAATTCATAGATTGCCTATCCTACTTTATGTTTTATTATAAAAAAATCCTAAGTATCTAGAGGCCATAACTCCATAGCTAACTCATAACATAACCCAGTCACCCTATTGATGGGTCACCAGGTCGACCTATCGTAACACTAACACACACACTTTAAAAACACCATATGACCTGATCAAGGAGGGCGTTGTTTTTCAAAGTCAATAGTGTCTCTATGTCTTCTACTTTAGTTCTAATTTTGATCGTAGCTCCAGATAAGCCGGTGCACTACGCTTCTGGCAATATGGCTTCTTCATTGCGGATTAACAGTAAATTGAGAATATTCCAGCCTGTGGGAAAATTGCGCATAGCTCGGCAATTGAATAGGGCTGCTGTTTCGCTTATATTTATACTAGCGGGGGTCGCCTAAAAATCAAAATTCGAATTCTATTCTATGACATTCAGTAAGACTTGTGTCAAATGCAGGGTTGTGTGAAAACGTGTGGTAGGTAATTAAATTAATGTGTTTCTAATGAATTGTATGCACTCCTTCTCCATATAAACTTTAACTGTGCCAAATTTCATAATTCCGTCCGCGAGATTTTTGTAAAAACGGACGTAAAGTGTTTACTTATTATTATTATTATTCTATACATTACGATGGGTTTTTATTTGAAAATGTTCTTAGATGAGTAGGGCATTAAATAGGTAGGAAACTGTAGGCAAATATTAATACAATTGTAGTGCTTAAAGATAAAAAATCTTTATCGATAACCCTATGATTTATCCGCGGCAGTCGTCGTTCTTTTTGTGGCGACCCTATATTACAACGGTACTTAGACGTACAAGATAACTTTTTCTATTATGATTTGTCTCACCGCGGCACCTCAAGCAAACTGACCTGAAGTTGTTGTGACAATATAATCGCTAGCAAATTAGACCTTGATTTATTATCTATTTACCTGATCGCGTTGAAGATGCCTTGCTAAATAAAGTATCTTGTATCAATTAGTGGTACGATTTCTACAGCCTTATTAGGAAGAGATTTCTAAATTACAATCTTTTTACGCAAATTCCAATATGGTGACAGAATGGTGTTTCTTTTTTCAATCAAAATCAAGATCATAAAATCATATATTTAGTTAATTTCTAATAAGGCACTTATGAAGGTCTAATTGCCACCGGTTCGGAAAAAACAGCCACCAGAGAAGAACCGGCAAGAAGCTCAGTGCTCTGTCATTTTTCATGTAACAATCATGATATGAGAATAATTTAAAATGCTTACCAAAATTCCTCTAGGTCTAGCCATTAATATTGACAAAGATCAAAATTAAATCTACCAAGTTGGTTTTGTCACTGTATATAGATTTGTGATATGTCGTTACCCTGATTGGATCGTCTTGATACTCATATTTTAACTTAAGTTAAATTCGACAAAACCCGTTGTATCTTAGTTACTTATTTTCGTGGTAATGCCTTGCAGTCCAAATTGTCCTTAAATCTTAATACCTTACATACTGACCCAGAAATAGTTTGAATGCGTAGAGATCTGATCTGGTTCTCCAAACTGCATTCAGTTCCGCGAAAATGTCTCATATCAATATTGACAACATTGAATGGAGAGAAATTTGTTTTCTGTCAAGTTGACAGTTGGTCTCATCAGACTCTATCATCTATGCATACACTATCATCTTTGCTTTAATTGATCATCAACGATATAATGTCTATGGCGTTTCTTGTTAAATATGATTTAATTCAGGATTATTATTAGTCTGTAACTCTGTACCTTACCAATAACAGTTTCTTTAAGGTTTACGCCGCCATTGACCGCTCACCTAAACATTTGCTGAATCGCGGGCACGCTTTCTGGACATTCGGCTATTTCCGTCCCTGGTTCGGCTAAATTCGTCACCGGACGATGACTCCAGCGGCATGCGCCGTTTTGGACCTTGACGCCTTGACTAATGCTGAACAATGCAATTTGGATTCTAGATCATTCTATTAAGATATCACAACTTTTGGCACGATGAAACTTCTAATGATAACGGTAGCCGTAGAATACTAAGATATATAATTTGAAGATTATTATCATGTGACCAATATTTCCTGAATTTAATCTCTATATCAGCTGTGTTATTTATTTAGTACAGCCATTATGCAATCCTCTAAAGTTTTGACGTTTCACAGACAAATTTAAGCTATCTTTCTAAAATATTAATGTTTCACAGATTAATTTAAGCTGTCTTTCATCTTTAACTTCTTGAACATTGGTTGGCTATAGCGGAACATCACATGAAATATTCAGTAGTGAATGCCAATATTATGCCACTATTGCCAGTATTATGGCTAGATTGTATGAACCGTGTTCACTGCTCTCAAATTCTTCATATTTATACTCGTTTGAAGAATTATCAGTTACTATTATACAATTGCAATTACTAGCCAAGCCATCTTAATTAACAGAGTAAAACTTGGAAAGGCAGCAATTATCTTGTCCATACATAAATTAGAACTAACACGTGCATATTGAACAATGGCTTATCTGTACGGAACCAATTATGGAGATAATACACGTATTTTCGGCCCTGAATTGAAAGAGAAGAATCTTTGTTACGAAATGGGCCAATTGTTATAAGCTCCAAGTGATTAAGATTTAAATAGCGTAATTGGGTCTTTAGACCTTGGAATATAAGTCGGTCAATCTGAATATTTGTATGACTTCAAGAAGGGTGTGAAGAAATTTCTGAAGGGTCGGCAACGCGCGAGTGATACTCCTAGTGTTGGACGCTGTCCATAGGTTACGGTAACCGCTTACCATTAGGCGGACCGTAAGTTGTTTGCCACCTTAGTGGTATAAAAAAAATTACAAGAACACCAATATTAATCAATCGTGGTAAAACGCCTTTGATGACAAGTAACAAATTAATAATCTAGTCTAATCTATCAATAACAAGACGGAGGCATGTTAACAACGTGACTGTGCACCCGAACTCTTGTGCAATCTCATTGTGTCGACAAGGAAATACCACTCAAAGCCGCTTCATCACATTTTGCTCTTGAAAAACTTGGCTTTCAAATGTTGTACACTACAAAATGATACCTGCCTTGAAAATCTGCCTTTACATTCAGTTATAACCCTTATTCCTATCACAGAACGAGTTCAGGAGATTTATATAGAAGCATTAGTAATGTTTGAAAAAAAAATCGTGTTGATTGACCACGATTTGGAGGTCGATTGATATTGCTTCTCGCTCGATAATGTAATGGCTACTTAACTATGTGAATAGAAAACGCAACGCGCAACAAAACAGGGTCTTTGTGACTTTTTTGGTTTACCGGATTTGATCCCAATGTCTAACTATATTGGACAATAGCATTGAGTTCTAGATAATAAATTGAATAATTGTGATTCCAATGGACCATGTACCAATACATATACGAGAAAATTATAGCCTTCGACTACAGATAACAATTCGATATGAAGAGAGATTGGGGATGTCAAGGTCTATCGTTAATATGAGTTTAGTACTTTTTCTGAAGATGACAACACAACACTACTTTTGAGCTGCATTAGAGACGAACAGACCACCATAGTAACACAGCACAATATGTTCTGGATGGTATTTATCATCCCATCATGATATTATTTCAGGGTACTCGTTGGTTAGTCCATATTTTGACCTAAAAATCCGATGCCATTCATTGGTAAATCTTCAATTCAAAATAACCTTAGGAATAACTGCTGAATAAATAGGTACATCTTGCAGTTCCGAACCAACAACTTACTAGCTATTTCATTCCTTTTGCAACTGTGAAAGTGATAGAACACTAAAACGAGTTTTTTAAGAGTGTATTTTTATTAGTGAAGTGGTAATAAAACCATTCCCATAAAGCATATGTCTTGTCACGCGTCACATTTGCGAGGCATATCACGATATCAATGTACGTAAATGCCGAGGAACCGCTTAGTAAATCCTTGACTTTACACCTCTCGGTATTTAACGAACGTTAATAGATTTATGTGTTTGATAGACAGCTCATTTAAATTTTATGAGAAAGGATCAGATGATTGTGTAAAATAGAGTTTGATTGTTTGAAGATATGGTTGGTTTGTGGTCTGACATCTATGGGTTGTCTTGCAGACATTGTGCCGCGCTATTACCGGTTGAAAATTTTGTCACACACATTGAAATTCATTTCCTCGTCTTTGATGTGTATTAATAAATTGTTGATGACGAGTCTCCTCTGTATGCTCAGGCTGTAAACTGAATTCTCCCAAGTTAAACTAGCATTTTAGTCATAAGAAGGGTATAAAACTGATGTACTTGTGTTGCAATCGTCTGTCCAGTTTTCTACCAAAAGGACCGTGTATTTTTACGATTTAATGGTATAAAAGAGCATTATTATGATCATCGGTGGAAAGTGGCTTGCAACTGATGCCACTATTCTGACTTATCTTCTCTTTCCGGATGACGTGAATGTACTAGGTGTCGTGTCCTTGAAAGTCATCAAAAGAGAGTAAGTAGCCCATCTTCAACGCAAGGCCGAATTACATAAACCTTTTTCCAACGTGGTATTTATCTGTGATGCAACTCGTTGGCTTTTTAATAAGCCTGTCCGAACGTGTTGTTGTCTAGACAATGGCCCTTTGAGAATGACTCTTAGATTTTACTATTGTGCAATGATTACAATAATAATGCATAGGTATGGTTTGCTGTGGTGTAAGATATTGTATGAAATTTACAAGTTGAAACATTTCATAAAAAATAAACATGAAAGGTAATCTTTGTTAGAAGTAAAATTTTCACATGTTTAAAATATAATTGGTGCTGCGTAGGCGTTTATAGTGAATAATGAAAAAGAAATCAAAAAGTAAGTTCTCGGAGAAAATTTTCTCGTCAAGACCATAAACAAAAATAACTTTCCAAATAATAAATATACAGATTTCAAAACATGTGATAGTATGGTAATTATAGACCAATAAAGAACGCGAGAAAGGTATTCAAATGTAAATAAATATTATAAACAAGTTGTCTAAAAGTTTATTTATACCCTGAGATGTAAATGTAACTTCAAATGACAAATCCCGCTGCGCTGGTTAAGAATATTATGTATCAAATAGGTGTGAACATAAACGTGAAATTAATATATTTATAGTGACTAATAGCTAATAAAGATGACGCCAACGCAGAAACTTTATGGGTTCAAATTTTGAGACTGTAAAATAATTAAGTTATAATTGACCGAAGTCAAGATGTTGAACGAAAAGTGTAATTTTTAAAGTTTTTTCAGATTTCGTTATGAATAACCATACATTGACAAATGACGATCATACATTTATGCAGTTACGTTTATGGTTTTGAATGCTATAGTAATTAATAATACTTAGACGCACCTTAAAGACCTAAAACTTAATACAGGACACTTGGCAGTATCTAAATTTGTAGTGATGGGAGCCTGAGACTTTGTTACTAACTACTAAGACTTTACACAATCTTAAATGTAAGAGTAGTAGTAAAGATACGTTCACATACAGATATTTACTTCACATTTCCGCGTGCAATTGAAATGGAAATAACTAGAGATCTAGATGAATTTGTAATTTAATATGTAATCGGTGCATCCATCTACGATAGTAATTTATGAAGCGCTT
Source organism: Falcaria lacertinaria (assembly GCA_951449985.1). Lineage (NCBI taxonomy): Eukaryota > Metazoa > Arthropoda > Insecta > Lepidoptera > Drepanidae > Falcaria > Falcaria lacertinaria. Next base: position 3,175,637 of record OX602127.1, on the reverse strand, counting down.
GATGTTAGTGATATTGTGTTTATGGTATTAGAAAACTCGGAGACGGCCGAGATGACGATGGGTGAGAGATTATGTTTCATAATATTTTAAAATGAAATGAGATTACATAGATTAATTACAAAAATATAATTTTATTCTGTTGCTTACAATAGATGTTAAGAATCATACAAATGTGTATCTTAGAAGTCATAAATAATGAAGTTCACCTTATTTTTGCGGATTTTACGTTGATAAGTAAATTTTATATATGTGTTAATTTCATCCATGTAATAAAACATATTCCTTGCAAATAAAATAAACTACAAATACCCTGTAAACACTCTTTAACATCGTCGAAGAAGTCATTAGAAAATAGTTACATAACCTTTTTAGAAGTACTTATTCCTTTCATCGCTGCATTGTGTATGTCGATGAGGACGATCTAATCATCTGGGAATGCACTTGTGAAATCATTGCGTATGTTGAATACATACGAATCTAAGTATTCAATCAACATATTAACTTTCTTGGTAATTATTTCTGTCTCTTGACTCGCATTTCCTATAATCTGTTCCACTAATATCGCTTCAATTTTAATATAAAAAAATATTTTATCAATGTGAAATTTTCATATCATGCTTAGTTAATTAACGTCTTCACTCCTAAACCAACCACCAGCTGGAAGGTTTTCACCGCAAAGGGTTTTTTTTTAGTAGTATGTAAATATTTTATTGATGAGTAAATACCGTAATATCGGCAGTCATAGTCGAGTGCACACGGACAGCTACCGAAGCACGTTCCGCCCTTTGTTCGTATTCGGTACATATTTTTTAACTATTCCACAACTAAATGGCTTTGACTTCAGTGCCAGCGTGCTTTGTTAGATTGATTGGTTGCTCTTTTATACAGGCCAGCTCATTGTGAGCATTGATATTATGGTTTTTGTGAACATCAACTTTAGGGCTCGCTCCTTTATTGGTAAGATTTCTTTCGTAACGTGTTTTCGTTCGTATCGAATTCATGATCTTATTTCGTATTTATTTGTTTGTGAGAGATCCGCGTTCTCGTTATTATAGCTTTCATACCTTTCATTACCTTTGATGTTTGATGTTTTGATTGGTACTTTGTAAAATCGATTACTGTACACTTTTAGACACGTCCTTCATACTTAACTTAAACATGGTAAAAACGTTTACCTAATAGTATATTCTTTGCATGTTAAATACCATACGTTAAAACTGTTTCATTCCGACACGAGGCTACAAGACTAGTAATCAGTTCTTCAATTAGATCGTTAAAGCAGAGTAGTGCCGATGTTGCAAACTTGTTATTCTGTGGCCGATTACCATCCAGTGGGTTATATGATTCTTTGTTTATTTCATCAACATCATTATCATTCATAACTTCATTAATCTCACTGCGCGGAATAAGCTCCTCGGAGTTCCATGTACCATTGGCCTGGGCTTGTTAATTCAAATCTTTAACAGTTGTCCTCTTGTCCTTAGGTATTGCAACGCGACGTGGAATGCCACGGTCGGATCGTGAGCTCAGTGGTGAGGCTCTGCGGTGGAGGAGACGCGGCGAGGGCCTTGGAGCGACGCTGGCACCTTCTGTACTTGCGGGCTATCGAGTGGCAGTGCCACCTGGAGGCCTGCTTGGTTAGGCTTGACAATCAGGTGACGTTTATTTATATTTATTTGATTTATTTACACTTCCTGCAAATATAATTTGCAAAGGCGGACTATTTGCCCAAAGGCAAAACAAATATGTTACAATTACAACTACTAATTTCAACTGACTCAACCTGCCAAACCTAACATCAACAAAATTCATCTATCACATAATATTGTGATCGGGCTTGACCGTAGTAGGTTAGAATAGATAGTAAATAATGACCGAAGGCTGCAGTTGACAGTCCATAGTAAAATCAACTTAAACCATTTCTCAGATTCTCACAGTCAAATTGTCTGCAACAAAAGCGCAATCAACCACCCGTTGCTGTTTGTTTGCAAATATGGCCAGCCCCCCATTGCGAGGAGAATTGCCCCTTGCTCCCCCTTTGGTACTTTTATAACCATAGAGCTTAAGCTATTTAGGCACCCTTCGAGTTGGTTTCGATTACGTTCCATCTGATAATGGGGTTATAGAAGGGTTTTAAATTTTGAACACCACTTCCGAATTTATTTTTTTCAATCAAAAATGATTTGCTCCTGACAAAGGATTTTTTAAATATATTTCACATTTAATATTGTACTTACTTTATTTTCACGCAGACTCCCTTTTTGATTAAGCAGTATAGATTTCCATATCACTCATATGTTGCAGTCTTTTGTGGTAATATAGTATTTTGCACATAAATATTGTGCTTATATATTCAAAGGCTGTTCTATATTACAGTTTATTTCTTACAAAACAAATATCGAGTTACAAACTCTAGTAAAAACCTATAAATTAATAAATCTAACCAAATCCTTACGCAGTCATAAATGTCTAGTTATTTCAAAGGGTTGAACAAGTTCCGTATTGAATGAATTATAATATTGAACTATTGTGCTTTGTGGTTGCTAGGTCACATCAACCTAATATCGTTAAGCTGGGTTAGTTAAGGCCTATTATTCAAGGGTTAAATAACACCGGTCTTGCTCCCATAAATAAGCGTAGCATTAAAATGACTGTTATTGGTCGTAAATTAATTTTCATGGGGTTTTTAATCCAATATAATACGTTTAAGGATCCTTTAATCACATTTAGATAAATATTCCATAATTTTATTTGTTTATGAATGTCTACTTTAATCAAATTAATGGTCATGCTTCACGGATTTGTTATGACCGAGAGGTTTTTTTTTCTCAAGGACGATTTGGATATATGGATGGATTTGGACCTATACTTTGCCACTTAAACATGTCTTCCATTAGCAGTTCTTTGCCTATATTTATTAGAATGCTGTTTACTTTACCATTGAGTTTTATTATTAGATATTTTCATTTTACTTTGTATTATATTTTTATAAAATTGTGTTCTGTTTTTTGTGCGTAATAAATAAATAAATAGATAGATTCTGACATCATTTTCCCCCGTATTTTCATACCACTTGAGCCTAGGGTACCTATAATTAGGTCTTATGTCTTCGTAATGACTCTGCGCGTGTCTTAGTAGCACGTAGAAGGATAGTCACGCAATACACTACTAAATGCCGCTGTACAGTGTAAATTTTACTTGTACATTTAATTTCCTGTTTTTTTTTATAACTCTAAGGTGGTACACAAGCATACTGCCCACCTGATGGTAAGCAGTCACCGTAGCCTATAGCCGCTAGCAATACCAGGAGTACCACTAACGGGTTGCCAACCCTGATGTTGAAGAAGAGTCACTTAGTTAGCAGCATTACTACTAGCCCAGCGTATCCTCTTGGAGCACTGGCAATCTTACTTACCGCAAAAACACAACACTACATCAAGTAGTGTTATTTCACTGCGGTCTTCTGTAAGGTGAAGGTACAGTCCCCAGTCGCGCGGCTCGAATTTAAATGGGAAAACCCACGGGTAATCCCAAATCGCCCTACCTCTCATTTTAAAAGCTCATGGTGTGCTTAATCACTGTACTTAAGCTTAAAATAACTCATTGGTACAGGCCGGGGTTCGAATCTGGGCCTATCAGATGACAGGCCGTTGCTTCAACCACAAGGCTTAAATAAAATTAATGTTTTATTATTCCATATGCCTTCCAGGGCGGTGCGTCAATAGAAGCGCCGAGCGATAGTGACGAGGAGCCGGCCCTGAAGCTTCCCCGTCTGAGCCGCCGAGACTCCCCGCGGCGCCAGCGCACGCCGGTCAATGCTCGCCGCAGGGAATCTTCTGTGGACAGTCGCCAGTCCGCCTCCGAGGTACTTATTATGTTCTAATACACAAGATATCGCTCTGGACTTCCAAGTATGAGTGGACACTAAAAGTAACCCCTTTCTGGATCTTCTTGTGTATCGTACGTGGTTCATATAATTTTAGATGAGTATCAATCAATGGTTTAATTATGAGTATGAGAGAGATAGCAAACCTTCGCGATTGCTCCATTGGCAAGAGCCTAGCTTGTAAATTCATGACGATGATAAAAATATATTGATGTCCTCTTCACACATGTTCTCCATGTTTAGGAGGAGCAAGAGTATGCGCTAACTTATAAGTGGCGGGGCTTCGGTTCGGACTGCGAGTCGGAGTTGGATCGGGACAAGATGGCGGACGAGCGACGCGTGCCCGGCGCCTGCGCACCCCTCGCTAGAACCACCGACCAGACCGTGCCTGTCACCGACCAGATTGATGGTAAACATTTTTTTAATATCTACCTTTAATAAATTGAAAAGAAACTAGCCTTAGAGTAGCACGGAATTATAGCTTCATTTCATTTGAATTGTTGATAAGGTCACACTATAAACTCGTCTATTAATTGGGTTTGTTACGCTTACATTAATTATGATGATAAGATGCTTTATACGACAAAGTCCATGATCATTTTTATTGGTACAAAGTCCAAGTTTTTTACCAAATTACAATGTGGGAGTTGCAAATTACCTACTCTTCATTATAATAACATAAAGATGTTTAAATTTTAACCTTAAAAGTTGTACAACAATTCGTTACATTATTACTTATGCATGCAAAGAGCTATCTATATATAATAGCTCTTCGGAAATGCCTTTTATTCAATCATTTTCAAAAGCAATCCCACGCAATAGCAATAATAATCGTACAATCAAAAGAACAATAACTTTCCAACTTTTCATAAAGGAAATTATTCAAGCCGGCCTCTTGTAAACGATTTGAATTGTAAAACAAAGGTATTGATTAATGCAGTTGTTATTGTATCAAAGAATCCACCGCTGCACAAACAAACAAACATTGACGTCGATTGAGAATGAGTAGAAACCACACCCAAGCGACAGAGCGTTAGTAACAGTCAACCAAGCTTTTAAATTAGTTGGTTCGAGAAATTTCCTTTAGTCGGATTACCAGATGACGCTCCGTCTTCGCCGTCACTGTCAATCGCTCAGGTCTGTTCAGTCTCTTATTTCTGTTACAGGACACGATGGACATAACACACATAATGTAGAAGATAAACTAAGGACACCGCCTACAGTCGTAAAACGAAAGAAACCAGTTGACACGTCAAAATTCAACCAGACTGATCGTAAATCTAAACACTTAGCGACATTCTACTTCAGACATCATGACACAGATTCAGACAGACAAATGATTGAAACAGACGACAAGTCACAAGAGGAATCTTCAGAAGAAGAATGGACTTATGTTGGTGGTTCGAAAATTGCCAACGAAGACTCTACGGATCTAATGACATCGTCTGTTGAAATACAATGCGAACTGCCTTTAGACGATAAGAAAGAAACACTACCATCACCAAAACCCAAATTGGAATCATCGACCCCAGATCTGTTGAGAGTAGATCAGAATTCTAGATGTAAGGACATAGAAAGATTGGTGAACCAAGCCGAGGAATTGGTGCAGAAACAGGCACAGCAGATGGCGAAGAAGAAAGGTCCAAGGAACTTCAAACCATTATCGCTCGAGGAAGAAGGGAAGACGGCCAATCGCGCCAAGATGTCCAGAATCAAGGAGTGGCTGAATCAGAGTACTGAGGGCAAGAGCGATGCAAACCAGGTAAGAAATGTTTTAGTGGTTCTCTATTTTCACGATACCCGTGGCTTGTGACCAGGGGTACAATAGCGCCTTACAAAAGTCAAATAACAAGGTCACGCTCATTATGTAGTGTTGTGTTTCTGAAATAAGGTTGCCAAGCCGTCTTGGGGAAGCTACGTGGTGCAAAGAAAACTATACGCTGCTAAGTACTATTAAGCAGTTGCTATTGATTGCCGTAATAGTTCTGTTCTTGTTATCCGATAATATTGATGCTTTTGGTTGCACTCAGAGCCAATTTACATAATGCAAATTGGCTCTGAGTTCAGCATCTTTTATGACTATACATTTCTTCTTATTTCTTTATTATGATGCAATAAAGTTTCATCACTTGTAAAACATTACCAGTTCTACGGGTTTTAATCATACGTTAATCTTTATCGCTATTAGCATCTAGCGATCTTTAGTGTCAAGGAAATGGCCAGCACGATTTTGATTTCAGGTATTTTAATTTGTTTCTTTTTATTCTAGGGCACAGAAAGCTACGATGCCTCAGGCGAGTACACGACAGAGAGTGAGGTGGACAACTCACTGACGTCAGAAGAGAGGAACATTCACTCCTCAATGGACATGAGCACGTCTACCTGCACTGTCACCCCCACACACCACGCCAAGGTACACCTTATGTTTTAACGTTCTGAGTTTTAATTCCTTTGCACAATGTGGTCTGTTCTGGTAAGGTTAAGGTAAATGTGCACCTTGTCTTGTTACTGTCTGAGTTTTAACTCCTTTGCACAATGCGGTCTGTTCTGCTAAGGTAAAATGAAACTTGTTTATGTTGTGTTGTGTATGCTTTTTGTGTGCGTTTTCCTTACATATCGTGTCAGGGATCAAGTCTGGTTTTGTGTTTTTAAGACTGTTGTTAAGGCAAAAATGTCTCATTTGTGATGCGTTAGTGTAATACGTGTTCGCTTTGTATGTGTATTGTTCTTTGTTTATATGTCGTCATAATTTATGTACATGTTTTTGTATTTATTCGTCTTTTCCACACTGAAGGTTATCTAGTGTTATCTTATTTAATGATCTAATTAACGATTGTTTCACAATCCCACTAATATCACAAATAAGGCATAGACGTGCTTTTGTATGTTTCATACTCATTCACTCTGAAATAGTTGAAAGGATTTATTATTATTATAACTTGAACTAAACGGACGCAAGAGGAGCTCGTTTGAAACGGTACATAGCAAGATCACTTCACCGATTCTTAATTTAGGGTCTATGATTGCCCGGCGTGCGTTACAATACCATGATTTCTTTCTAAGAACTAATTAATACATACATAACAACTCGCTATAGTTTCATCGTAATCGGTTGAATGATATACATGCACAGACGAAACAAACAAAATTCATGATTTCATATAACACTTCAAATTCGTATCACTCATAACATAGCACGTCGAAATTACCAGTAAACTAACTGCAAAGTCACCTTCAATCACTGTCTAATCTGTCCATAACCCTGGGTCTGGTAACGACAGGTACAACTGAGGAAGAAACGCGGCGGCAACAGTGCGAGACCATGGTCCGTCTCCTGCCTGTCCCAACTGAACACAGGCTCCCTGGCGGCCACACCGAACGCCAAGGAGATAAGCCACAACATGTCCATCTCTGAGTCCGCTCTCAACACACTAACCTCCCCGCAAAGGGTCACGCCCGCCAATTCAAACTCGAAACTACGTGGCAGTTCCAATACAGTGCAGGTATTGTTACTTATTACATAATTACGGCTGGTTTTTTTGGTCTATTATGATTCGCGTAAGCTTTGCGTCAACCAACTTACTATAATATTTAACAAGCCCAGTTTTGCAAGGGTTACACAAAATGTAAAGGAATTATACACAAAATCTTCCTCTTGAATCACTAAATCTACTGTTGAAAACTACATTAAAATCCGTGCTGTAGTTTAAACGATCTAAGCGAACAGACAGCGGACGCAACTTCGTTTCATACATAAGATAAAGATAACTCTTATGGCCAAATGCTGTAACGCCAGTCAATGCCGATGCTATTTCATTTGTGTGTCCCAATTTTCCATTCAAAATTGTATTTTGTCAAATCTTAAAACAGTAACGTTGGCCTTCAAAGTTTGAATGACTGTTCAAATTTCGGCCGTAAGGTTAACACACTGTGCAGTACACTGCCCACCTGATAGTACGCGGTTATCTTAGTTTATGGATTAATATGGTAGGGGTATATCGTACGTGTTTGGCGACTCTTAAATTCAGAACATCGAATGTTTCTCTTTTTTATTGTCAGTTACGTAACTTCCTCCACTTAATCAAACCCCCACCCTCCTCCCCCCTATCTGACCTTGCAGTAAAGAAAGAAGGCATTAACCTTTTGAATAACTTCAGGGTCACGTGTCCAGTACAAACACGATGACGGAGGCTTGTACCTCGTGTGTGGAGGCGAATGACAAGCAGTGCTGGCTACGCCGCAAGAGGCTGAAGCTGCGACGACACAACACCACGATCGTCCGTAGAGAGAGACTGGTGAAGTCCCTCTCTTTCTGCGGCCGACTCAGCCCTGAGATCGAGGATAAGAATGAGAGGAGCGCCGCCAGTGACCCAGCTACTAGCAGGAAGAGCAGGTACTTGCATACATAATGTGGTACCTAATGGAACAGATATTTCTGTCTCTCTCTTCTCTCGCGGTTTCGCGGTGCAAAAGATTCCTTCCTACCTATAATGAATTATAAGTGTGTTATTTCTTTTAAATAACTCCCTTGCGGGGTAGGCAGAGAGTATAGAGCGCGCCATTTTACTATAGACTTGCACATTAGTTTCTTATACATATTTTTTCCACTAAGGTGACAAATAAGCATTCGGCCCGCCAGATGGTAAGCGTTTACCGTAGCCTATGGACGCTTGCAACACCAGGGTATCACTCGCGCGTTGACGACCCTTTTCCCCATTACATTATATGCATTAATCTTGCTATATGTACTCTTATCCTTTTCTTTTCTGAGTACAACATAATATGTTTATGGATGAATAGCTCCTTTAGATACTAACTGTAGAAACACACAACGTCAGAGTAGTCTTATTTGACTGCGATCTTCTGTAAGGTGGTAATTTCTTCTATCATATGGATTTTATTTGGTTTCGGACATCCCTTAGCGCTATTTTTTCTTATCATTTACTGTTTATGAAATTAAGCGAATGAAATGAAATGAAATTCTATTTGTTGAAAGGTAACTCTCACTTATTAAAGGCTTTAAATCTATTGGAAACGTTCAAACAAATTTATTTTTCAGATTCGACACTACATCAACGTCAGGCAACGACAGCGACGAAGAACTCATCAAACAACAATTAGCTACCATAGCCAACCTGCGCAAGAGCATAGAGAAAACACACATCACGACTAGGGAGGACAGTGCCATTCCAGAACAGTACGAACCAGAAACAGTCGCTCCTAGCTTCAAATTGGGACCAGAAGGCGGGCCCGTTCGGCCCAGGCTTGCTAAGAGTATGGAAAGGGAGAGGTCGTTCTTGGCGATGAGCCTAGGAGACCCCAATCAGCTGTGGGACTTGAGTATGGACAAGGATTCTGATATTGATAAAAGTGTGACCGCCGGCACTGAGGAGCATAGCTCGTTCTCAGAACAGGCTTGGGACTTTTATCAGGTGAGATAATTAGACTTTTGTTTATTTTTTAAAGCCGTCCATTCTATAGTAATCAATTAAGTAAAAATAATCTGGAACTTCTGAACTTCTGCTCTGAGTAAATTATGCAATATTTAACCTAAAGCTATATTACATTATTCAACTTCTACGCAAGCATAGTTAAGGCCTTAAGATAACCATAACCGAGTTAGTATCAGTTCAGAGTAGATAATAAACTGCGTTCAAGTATGAGGTAGTTAAACAAATATGACTATACTATCTATGACAATTAACTTTAAGCAAACGACAAAACTCATCGAAAGCCCATTAGCGTATCGCTGCACAAAAATGTAACGCTTGAATGTTTGTCCGCAGGAGAAATACAACTCAGAACCGTATTCGGAAGCGCCCGATTCGGACGCGGCGCGGCGCTTACTGGAGTTCGGGGACGACTACCGCGCCTTCCTGGACTCGCAGTCGGATTGCTGCTCGAGCCTTTCCGCCCAGCCCGAGCAAGAGCGAGCTAGTCCCCGCCGCCGCCGCCCGCCCGACGCACCGCGACACAAACGCCCCCTCGACACACCTAACAGAAAACCCAAAAAATCCATGTCTAGCGCCGAAAGAAAGAAATCCTTACTCGACAGCCTCGAAAGATCCAGAAACAACACCAGTATTGAGAGCAGCGACGGCGCGAGGAGGCGCAAAACTACCGAAAGCGAGCGCAGGAACAGCAAGCGCTCGCCCGAGTTCGACCTCCTTAACGTTCAGGCTTTGAGCCGGAGACGGCACAGCTCCAACATGACGAGCGACGAGGTCAACAGCTCGCTAGAGTACACGGAAGTGAACAACCGCCCCGACATACTAGACTCTCTGAGCAGACGGCGAAGGAACGAGAAAGAGGAGTTAGAGCTGCAGAAAGTGGCTTTGTCGGAGCTGAGACGCCGGTCGACAGAGAGCGGGGATTCGGGCGATGACTCGTCCAGTCCCAAGAAGCACAGCCGTAGGAATTGGGATGGGGATTCGGATTCGGAAGCGGAGGAGGTGCGGTCGCTGGTGCGGCGCTCGAGCCTGCAGCTGGACGCGGCGGAGGCGCTACTGGCGCGCCAGGACGCGTCGCCGGACCTACTCCGCGCGTTCGACTACGTAAGGACCCCATTCGATACAGATTTCAGTAGCTACGACGACGACTGCCCCCGCCGCCCCGCATGCCTGCGCGCCCGCATATGCCTCGCCGTGGCCGCATTCTCGGTCCTAGTTATAGTTTACATACATCTCCAATGACATATGGCTTGGGCTTGTGTGATATTTATTCTCATTTATGTAAGTATACGTGCTAGGTACGCTGCGATCGTCCGTTTGTCCGTACGTAATACCCGTGTACACGTCGACTGATACGTTGTCAATTTTATAAAGAGGCGATGCTTCACCTAAATTAGGTCTAACGGCTCAATGTTCACCATAGTACACGTTTAATCTGTAAAAAGCACACTAACAAATAAATCCTAAAAGTCATTACTTGCCCATGATATCATCATTTAATTTATAAACATTTAAAGAATTAAGTAAGTCAGTGTCCAATTTTAAGGAAACTTTTTTAACATTCCAGATTATTATAAGACATTTTTGTACAAATCGCAGCATTTAGCGGTAATCCTCCATTAATTTAGTACGAAATCTGACCATCGCAGCATATTGATACTAACTTATTAATTTATTCGATTGCGTTGATTCTGGCAGTTTCATTTCGATTTAATTTGATTCTTAAAAAGTGTTTTTATACAAGTACTTCATTAATTATTATTAGGTAAAACTTCTTACAAAATGAAGCTGTCTGTCTTATTTTTTAGATCGCATCCATAAAATTTTATAATCTTTTTCCAGATAATCCTCTTCATTACAAAATGGTTTTCCTCTTACTAACATTTTTGTCGTGTGATTGTGTATTGCGGAGTTTTTTTATTTATACTAACTGCCTGATTTATTTTCTTTATTTACGTCATCCTGGTCCTTTGGTGGTGATAACTCGGTGCTAGATAGAGATTAAAGGGAAACATAAAACAGATATTGTTAGTTTTCGCACACATGGTGCTAAGGTACAGAACGCTTCAATTAAGAACCATTCGAAGTAACCTAACCACTAACCAGTGCCGCAAACGAATGAAATATGAAATGTCAAATTGACAGGTGTCACATTTGACTTTTTCTAAACAGTTCAGAAATTAACTTAACTTGCTCTCATCATATTTATTAACTAGATACGTCTTCATAATATTTTAATACGTGATTTTCTTGTCATCGAGTGATATAATAGTTTTCGCGACTAGTATAGATGAGAAAGTTCGTTATTGGTTGTATTTTTGTATAATAAGTAGGATAGTCTCGCATAATTATTATTAATTATGTAACATTGTGATTTGACTGAGCTCCTCAAGTGTAGGTTTGTATATGTAATTATTCTATTGTTGATTAGGGATAGGTTGTTAATTGAACTTTTTTTACAAAATGTTAAAAGGTATTGTATAATTTTTTAGAAGAATAAATGTGTCAGTTTGGAAATTAAAATGGAGTTTCAGTCAATTAACACCCTACTCTCTGAGCATATTCCAGTACGTATATTGTACACATACGCCATTAGGTACACTTGAAATATCTCAAAATTTAATATTTTCTTTTACTTTCGGGCCTTTCTCGCTTTTCTAATATGTGTTTGGCGTTTACTTTTTAAAGCTTGGGCAATAGTTTCGCAGGTGATTTTACAGTTTGAATCAGGTATCTAAACACACAGAAATTAACATACATTTTTATCGCATGTTTGTTTGCCAATAAAGTTTCTTTTGCACGTGCATTTTGCTAGTCAACTTACTTTAAGTGATTGTGTTGTTTTCTACTCCGAGATTTAAAGGAATTAGCAGTGAGTGTTATTTATATCAATAAAATTGTACTTAAATGTGAGTAGGTTTGAAAAAATATAATACAAGAAGTAATTACCCAACGCTTTCTGTAATTTGAATCTTAATTTATGAACGGATCGTATGTTTTTTGCAAATTGAGTTTTTTCGGTGTACAGACGGAGATTGTAACGCGTTGCCGGGAAAATATCAACCTTCTGGATGCTGCGTTGGCTGGTGCAAGTCTGTCTGCCAACTTGCAAAGAGATATAAGAGGTTAGTATTAAACTATAAGGATAATAAATAAATAAATTGTCTCTTAGATACAAAGCATCAACGGCATCCAGACAATAGGACGAGCCCAAAGCTATACTTAGGAAATCATTACCTTGAAGTTTGATAAAATACCCTTTACTTATATAATTGCTCTAATTCTTTAAACAATCAGACGAAACATCCACGAAGAGACGTCAATACTGAGGAGATTGATCGAAGGTTGAAGATGTAAAATTTAAACACCGATCATTTCCCAATGCATTCAATTCCAATAATCACTGGCAGGTCTTACGGTAGGTAACCAGTTTAAAAAATAAACTGACAGGACAATGGAATTGCAGTAAATGTAACCGCTCCTGTGGTCAGTGCATATACATACATATATAATATTTCATGCAAAAATGCGTGCGGTCCGCGGTCCTGAACCACAATCTCGCGTTCCAACCGGTTTCTCTCAATTCTTGTCTTTTTTTTAATTTCCGTCGTGTCATGATCAAAGCTTTCGCATATTTGGCTTTTGGGCACGAACATCTTGTTAAAAGAAATAATAATTTGTGTCGAAACAAAGTTCATGTGTTCTACCAAACACAAATAGTATCAAAATATTCACGCCTGTTCTATAAGGTATGCTATTAATTTTATTCTTGCTTATGTTTTAGAAGAAAACAGTTAAAAAGGTACCTATAATTCAAAGAACACAGGTGTATAGAAGCTGTGCTTATAAGCTTTTGTTCGTGTAACTGATTCCAAGTCTTTTAGCGGATTAGTAGAATAATTTCAGAATTCACCGATAAACAAAACTTTTGTGTATATAAACATTATCATAATTTCACATTGTGATCAAAATTTTTGGAGTCTTGTTTAATTCTTTATGGACACCGCGCCTGAGTAATGGTACCAAACTCGTTGACCTTGTTTTTAAGTTGCTCGTTCGAACGCAGACGAAAAGAGATCAAATTTAATTTAACTTAATTATAGTGGTAGTAGGAACTGGAATATTGTCGGTGTAATAGGATATTCAGTAATTTATTGCTACATGGTCACATACTACATTTACCGTGATATCATATAAATACTGCGATCATAAACCTACTGCAACAAACAGTAATTAAATTAAACCTATACCAATTAAAATTTATTTCCCAGAATTAGTAATCGCAATATCTGGAATAAGTCCAAATCAACTATTTTTGATATTGGGATTGAAAGCATTTCGGATTTACTTAAACTTTTATACCTACTTACTGTCAAACTGATAATGGGATCTCCAGTTCTAACTTTGAGCCTTGGTATATATTTTTTTTCTTAAATTAATTTACGAGCCAGGCATTATCCGGCGTTACGGTACCTTCACCTTACACGATCTCAGCCAAATAAATCCTCCATTAGAGTGTTGCGATAGTAAGATCTCCTCCAGACGATGCCGTCCTGAAAGTAAAAAAATTACATACAAGGGTAGGTCCTTATACTAAAAACACTGCGACTCCCCTCATGTTTGAAGTGCTTTGATTGCCATTTGTAGTACCTATAATAAAAGTATAGATGAGACTTCCGAACTTGCCATTTGAATACAGTTCCCTGATATTATCATAATTCTCCTGCCCATATCCCATGTTATTTGTGGCCAGCACAACATGTTTTTCTCTTCCATTCCTCTCTATCTGCCGTCATCTCTGTATTCGCTTTATTTCTGGTCATGTCAACTTTCACACAGTCCATCCATATTTTCTTAAGTCTACCTCGACCTCTGTTCACCATCATAAATGTTTTTATAACCTATATCTTCATTCCTCCACATAACAAGCTCATGCCTTGACAAATGCCTGGCTCTTCACCTTTTCTGCCACTGGAGCTACTTCCAAAACTACCTCTAATAAATAAACAATTTTTTTACATTGTCCATTCTCGTTACGCCACACATCCATCTCAACATTTGCATCACAGTTTGCATGCAATCTAATTTCATCCGTCGCCTTTGTGGCCAAAAAACAAAAACAGAACAACTAGAAATTATCAGCACGCGCTGTCAACCGGTTTTCATCTTGGCCAAAATGTTACGCCATTATAATGATACCAGTTTTAGTAAGGCCCTAAAACGATACTGGCTAACGGCTTTTTTTCTATATCCTAACCAAGTATGGCTACACAGTTTCTATCTACTTCTCAGTATAATTATATCCTTCACTCTCTCTTATTTTAATGAGTGATACGTCGTCGATAGCAGATGACACAGGATATAGTAGACGTCTGTTATATGTATTGGAATGCTGTTAATTCTATATTTGCACACTAATAAAATCTTCATCTGTGACATCACTAACAAAAAAGAAACTTAATATAACCACTGTCAGCCATGTTCAATTCGGAACTGCAATCATCGAGCTAATCTTCCTTTTGATGTTCCGTTTATGATAGCCGAGGGTCTCAGGTCTGTATCAGCTGTTCTCTCGTCTTGTAGGGCTGTCACAATACGACTTTTAGTTTTATACTAAAAGAACTACAAAAATTTGTGTGGATATTGCAACTTAACTTTTCCGAAACTGATTCTGTTTTCATCCTGTATTAATTTAATATATAGACGTCTTGGAATTTTGACAGATCCATGTAAGATCTATTTGCATAATAAAATGAACAAAAGCCCATATTAAGTTGCAGTGCGATTTCACTAAAATAAATATGAAAAGGAATAATTACCAAGGAATGATTGTCAAAATAACTGTTATGTGATGTTTTTGGGAAACACTACGCTTATCTATATTGGCGATAAATTACTGTTTGTACAATAATATATTTTCAGACACACTTACTACCTACAAATGTATGTTAACTTAAATGTTTTACAATCTTAACGCATTGGATAGATTATTATCGGTCAAATGCAGAAACGACATTCAAAGTTGAAGGCCCACGTATAACTATTTGAAGCGTCGTCAAATACAATTTCTGGTTTCAAGTATCAAGTGTAGATTGTGCAGGGACTGGTATTATAGTTTGCTAGAGAAAATTCTGATCAGTTAATGAATTGCTTGTTTCCTCACAACAATATGTATTTATTTTTTCTCAACGTATGATACCGAGACACGACATCTTAAGGTTTCTTTTTAGAAGTTACATAATGGAATTATCAAACCATTAAGATAAATATAAATTTATTCACTAAAGCCTACCCTACACATTTAAAATTGTAAGTATTTTCCTGGTCCAGAAGTGCTTATAGCCGGCAACCCTAATCCAATTCCCGGAAACGGGGCGACACGGCGCGCGATCACACGCGCTCTCATTCGTTCGTATCTGTCTATTTCTGCCAACGAAAGCGGAACGGTCGCTCAAACTCCCAAACCGAAGGCGAACGAGTAGGCTTTCGCCTTTTTTCTCGATAAAAGATTTAATGTTTTCGGAAAAGGAATGTTTTCAATCTTTTATTTTTCTACATTTATAATGTAGCGTAATAGTAACATGTGCAACGCTTCCAACCGCCTTATAGTTAAATTGTGTTGAAGTAGACACATATTATTAATATTTTATCATATTATTAATATTTTCTATTGTTTGATGTTAATGATTAAATTTATATTCGTTTGTCTAGAACTTTCAAAATATTTCAAACAACTGACTTTATTTTGAATTCAGAAATTAGAACATTCTAAACTTAAACATCCAAATATAACCGGCATCTAATTATGTGAAGATTACACATCCGCGACTTTCTTTTGTTTTAGCAATACTAACCACAAAACTAGTTTCATTTTACCCCGCATGCAATTCAGATATAGATAAGGCTTAATTGGTATAACCCAAAAATCTACATATTTGAGCAAATATACCTCGCTAGACGCAAAGTAAACTCGATATGTAGTGTTTAAATGTTACGTCTGTAAATTCTAGGCCACTCGTTGAAAGATATTACAACATGCTTATTACTTTCCATCTTAAACTTAAATTTTAAAATGTTCGCCGAAATAATTTAGCCCTATATTTTTTATGTATGTTTTTCTGAACAGACTTCAGTAAAAAACGCTTCTATATTTAAAAACTATTTATGATTCTCTCTCTCTCTCTCTCTAACGTTATACATTTTATAATAAAGTAATCACAATTATGGTAAACACTTTTTTTAGGAATAAAGATTCAGTCATATAAAGCAGTTAATTTCCACATTACTTATTGTTTACATTCTGGTAATAAATACCTTTTCGTGCATATATTTACATGCATCATCATTAATAAACAATAATTATTAGATTTATCGTCAACGATCTAATTTTGCTTGCCGATAAATCAGTAGCACCTTCATGCAAAATTTCCACACTTGCAATTGTTTGGTGTGGGCGCGAATGACATCTGTAAATAAGTTTTTTTATAAGGTAACCTAAACATTCGATCACGGCGGTGACATCACGATCTGTGAAAAAGTAAAATAAATAAGAACCTACTTAGTGCATTTTTTGTTCACGTGCATATGGCCAGTGTCAATTTGTTATTTAGACGATTTAGTCGTTTTCTGATGAGCCAAAATGGTTGTGTCCGGAAAAGTTTTGGTTTTTGTCCAAGAATTAAGAAAACCACGGGGCTTTCGTACATGTAAGTGACTTGCCTTAAAAATAAGCATAGGTTAATAAGTGTTCGGTGAGGAGGGTACCGGTTTTAATAGTGATCAGTCACAACAGGGTCTCTCCATCCGTAAAAACGGTTTCATTCGACGTGGGTACTGGATTACCAAATATTCGAACACTTGAAAACCATAGCCAAATTACACTACTTTAAAGTGTTCGTTTGGTACATGATGGCTCTAGTGCTCTTGTTTGAGGCACTATGCTCATGGATTTCTCTGCTCAGTTCACAAGTTCGGCAGTACGATAGTGATACCCCGTGTGTTAAAGCGTCTTTTAGCTATAGTAATGGCCTGCCGTCCAGCGAAACATGTTTCTTTATCTATTGTACTTGTATTATGAAAATATTTTCACAGCCGGTTTCCCTATTTTAAAGTTTCAGCTCGTGGAAGCCGCGCGTTTGCAATTGCTCTCACGGACTAGGTAGATTTTTGTGGGTTTCATATTATCGTGCTTTGATATTGTAGATTAACTCTAATTCAAAATGGTAGGCATTCCTTTGGCAGCAGTGTTAATTGTTCAATAATTTTAAAATTTGCATTTGCCTAATTGACAAGGCCATACGTGCCAAGTCGTCAAATGTATTATATAATAACATTGATGTTGTATAATGTTGAGAAAAGATAACGATACGTTGGTAGATTCGGTAAAAATTATACAATTAAAGATAAGAAATTTCATAAATCCATGTATCTAATAGTACGATTAGGTGATTAGGACATTGACTAAAATCCTGACAGTTTGACAGGAAAAAAGCCTTTATTTAAATTATGTTAATAAAAGCGCATCCTGTAATTATATTTTCTTTCAACCTCCATTGACTGTGATGACAAGGAAATGAACTTTGACCTCCTTTTTTTATTCGACACTCAGGTGACATTAGTGATGTGAGAGGCACTAAAAGAAAATCGGTGAAAGCTATAGTTGAAACACCATTGATATTCAAATGACTATGTACTTACTTAGATAATAATAATTTAAGAACACATCAATAAAAATAAAAAAAACATTCGGTGCATTATAAACGAGATAAAAATTACAGATTAGTCAGTACTAATCCCAGTGCATTCTAAAAAGTTTAAACAAGAGAAAGACCGTTCTTAAAAAATAAACAAAATGATGTATTCACTCATTCCTCCGTAGAGCATCACTAAACGATTGACGAGCGTTAATGGAAGTTAGCCACATGAATGTTTCATCGACTAAGCTCCATCGATTATCTATTCGAAGGAATAATTGTTCGGAATGCAGTCCAACCACGCATTCACGGTGTTTAAAAGGCCAAGTCATTGCTATGAGGGACACATACATACAGACCGCTGGCAGTCATTGTGTCACCAAATCAAACTATTTTGTACAAACAGTAAGCAGCAATTCACGTAGGTTTAATCGACTAAAATGTAAACAAGTTGAGTCGACTATTTGCTTGAGTGTCACATCACATCTCTACCAACATTATAGAATTTACCTTTAGATGTGCGTCCATTAAAGAGCAAACATATCTGCAAAAATGAAAATAAAAATGATTAATGGCCTTTCATTGATTCACTACATTGTGCTAGGCAGTTGGCTAAGCGTGACAATACAGTCGCAAAACATTGCAGTGGCACACATATCAGCTGTTGCTATTGTGAATTTCGCATTTTCCGAGAATTGGTGTCTGCGAGTGTCATTGTTTTAAAAGATTTCGGTGCCGTAAATGTTTGTATTCCGCAATTTTCAAAAGAAACTTGAATACCTACTACTCACTTAATTTATATTCACGAGAATATTCTCGACAATCTTATAAGTTCTCCAAGTTAAATGCGTCATGCGTCATACTGCTAAAGGGGGTTCAAGTAAAGTTCAATGGGGTTTGGGCTTTAGCGACTGTTTTCATCTCCTCTGAACAATTATACAATATCTTTTAAGTGATCTCAGCTCAGATTAATGCATAAACAACTCTGAATAGCTTTAATATACATATTATTAGGATGTTGCGATTTTTTATATCTTCCACGCATTATTCTAAGCCTTACAATGCGGGTCGCAGAATGACCTCAACCCATTGTTCGAATTGATCCTTGACAATACCAACCGACTTGTCTTTTTGTAAATCCAACGATTTTACTTACGATTAAACTTATCGATACTTATGTACATTGAACGATGATATCATTCGACTGAGACTGTCGAGCGCTTTATGCGCTGTATTTTTTAACTTTGATTAAACAGCGGTTCGCATTGTTCGCTTGAAGCGCTATAGTGTATTTTTGGACTGAAAGGTAGAATACACAGTTCGTCAGCCGGGGCTCGCGAGCGGACGTGTCGCATCGAGAAGTGATCGCGAGTGAATCGTGTTTACATTTTTTAATCGCATCATCGACAGTTATCTAATATAAAACCTTTCTAACGCGTAAATTAAGTTGAGGCTGGTATTGTTATGTAAGTTAGTAAGTATCAATGTTAGCGTTGGTGGAAAGTGGATGCGCACGAGTGATTTGACTTTCGCTTCTGACAATGTTTACTTTTGTATTGTTGTTGAAGTGCTCTAAATATAACGCAGAATGATGTTAAATTATAATGTGTAGTACAGATAATTACATGGAAAACATTCTGTTCAGGCCCGACCTTGTATATTGTACGAAGTCTGTAAATTGTTTGTACATATTTCAATCAAATGCCAGCTGTGTGCGAACATTTATTAGGTAGTGCGCTGTTTCCTTCTCTATGATACGTTGTATCTACCTCATTTAAATTGTATATACGTGCTTTATCCAGTGTACAACTAAAATTACGTCAATATTGGTAAAGATAAAAACTTTGTTGGGTTTTTTTTCCTTTTTGGTTTATAATTGAGTTGGGTACCTACCTCGGTATATGTAAATGTATATACATATCTTAAAATGTCGTTTGGTCATATGTTTAGTAAACACACCGTACCCCTATTAGGTGAATAATTAGATAATGTCACTTTCACCAAGTTGACGTAAATTTGTAGTAAGTAGGCATGTAACCAACTTTGTATTTTTGTCGAACAGGTATCATCCATCATGTGCATATTTATTAATGTGGTTGCAAAAATTACTCTATTAAAGTTATTTTTGCAAGACTCAAATTATATTACAGTAGTAACATTTTAAGTTCAAGTAAATCTTCATCAAATTCTCAAGACGTTCAATTATGGATCGAGTTCCAGTGCAAACAATCGATTATGTACAGCTACGGTTCCATATGAGCAGTTGATTATGAGACACGATACCATCATTCGTGTAACGCACGCAACTTCTAACTAAACGTCATCCATCGCCTGTCACTGTTAGTAAAATATACAATGTTTTGTCATGCGCACACTATGGTGTCGATTCTGTTGTTCAAAATTACTAAACTTAACTAATTTGACAGGTCTAAAAGTCATGCTATCCCTTTTTCATGTGCGGGGTTAAATAAGGATGGCAATATTTTTAGACCTGTCAAATTAGTTAAGTTTAGTTATTTTGAACAACAGAATTGGCACCTCTATCTAGTTAAATAAAAAACAATAAGTGCAGTATTTTTCATTGCCCTTAAAAGTAATTGTTCTCAGAGTATATACTCTGCAGTGTGTGTACTATCACTTGACTTTGCCAAGGGCGTTGTCTGTTTGTTAATGTGAGCAGTAGACGCAGTTTTACTTACTTAAACAATTTAATTATCTTTTGTGTGGTTTATTGAGGAAACATGCAAAATACATCTATGTTTTGTAGAAGCATCAGATTAAAAGGAACCAACCAACCGAGTCATTTAAACTTCGCAAAACTAAGTAATAACTATACAAAATGTTTTATGAAGGATTGCACACTGCATCTCGATTATATTTTGTCATTATTTAAAATCGACTAAAAATGAAATCGAAAACAATTTCACCGTTCTATTTTTTCTTTTTCAATTGTAAAGCTAAATATATTGCGACAACCGGCCTGCATTGTACCTACAGTAGCTTGTGAAACTAGTTTCTATGCCGATTGTAATGCAATCAGACTCTGTATCGAAATACATAACAACTGATCTTATCTCGACTTGTTTTGCTCTGACTACCGTAGGATGACTATTACGTGGGTGCTAGGTACTAATTGGTCTATATCTAGTCTTTTACTAATGAAACTGTCTACAGTTACAGCCTCTTAAAGAAATATTTGTTGTGTAAGTATATCGTGTAAGTCGATAAACTAAGCCTGACTTCCTACATTGCACGTTTACCCAATTCAAGAGAATTAAAAACCCATAATTATTTTTTTTACGAGGCGCTCGGTAATAAGAATATTCGTAGATGAATAATGTTGGCGACCTGAACAATAAAGGAGGGACACTTTCAATTTATTCGACTTTTAAAACTTAGGTAGTAAGTTTTAAAAGTCGAATAAATTCTTCTTTCGGTACAATTCAATTTTGTAAACAACTTTCAGCGTTAGTTAGTAATAAATTAATCTCAATCTTCTTTTCTTCCGATTTCATTAAAATATGTAATAAACTTGAGGCAATAAATTCTTATCTTAAGCATTTCCTTTGCCTCTATATTGATATCAATTATCTGCAGTATTAAAATTAACAGCCGAAGTGTTAGTTCCGTCACAACGATTCAACTGATATGACATTGATTGACAATCAGACAATAGATACAAAAACTTCGTATTGACAGTTATGCAAGACATGGATAATAATTGTGACAACTCGAATTAACTCCAGCGTTCTTCAGTTAATATAACTGAATAAACGGTGAATGTATATTAAATTAAACTAGAGGTTGCCTATTGTTCGAAATTCCGTCTAAACGACACGTAGCAGACATACGCTTTTAAGGTTAAAATCAATAATTTTTAGACAGGATACGTATGTCAGGTCAGCTTGACCTTCAGTATCGGTGGTGTGTTTATAGTATGCGTAAAGGGTTATTTTATTTAAAAAAAACTTCTGTGGCAAATTTCATACTCCTCAGACCGCGCAATTTTCGTAAAACAGCGACGAAAGCTTTATTTCACGTATTAATATTACGATAGAATAGGTATTCCTTTGTTTTCCTTAGTCTCAGCTTATTGAGCAATAGACAATGGACAATAAAACTCAAAGATTCTGGTGTTAATTATTTACTTTTTTTTGCATAATAAAACTTTGTATAAGAACATTGTCACTCGCCTTACGCTTTAAATCTATGACTATCTCATTATATTTGCAACCGTAGAATAGAAAGTGACAAATGGTCTCAGAGAAATAAACTCAAAGCTAGTGCTGTGAAATAACACTGTCAAAGTGACCGTCACAATTTCCCGAAGAATTGTATTTTACTAATATCTGAGTTCGTCTTCGACGAAAGAATTCGTCTAAACACAGTTTACAGTATCTAAATAGCTATTTTTAGCAACTTCTGGTATATTTTAATTTATGTTAAATAGTTGTGAAAACGTTGTGGAGGACGCAACGTAGTACTTACTTACCTTCGGCAGCATACCTCCTTATGAGTAGCTCTAACCGCAGACTTTGCTATTTGATATGCACTTAAACCACGGTCTTAAACGTTCACTGGAAAATAGCCAAGAAGGATTTTACAATGATCAGTATCATCTTAAGTTGTTTTTGTGTTTGTTTGTTTTTGTATGTTAGATAGAACTACAGCGTTCTACTCAGCTTAGTATGAATTATCATAAGAAACTATGAGGAGTCATTAGTTTTTTTTTTAATATTATAAGAATACTACTTAATAGTGCTAATTCTGTTGTTCAATATTATGTTAAGCTTAATAGAGGTAAAAGTAAAACAGAAACAGTTTAATGTCGCGTTTAATCCCGTCTCTATGTAAATAATAAATGTACGACAAGGCTAAAGTGGAGCGCTTGGAATTCTGCAAGTCTTTAAGGAGTGTTATCAAAAAACAACAAACTTTCTAAAGAAAAGGATCACACGGCGTATGTTGAGAATCTAAATGTATTCATTTAACAAGATTTATATTCGCATTGTCCTTGTGTCTTCCCAGCATCCGAGGTCGTTGCGCCGCCGTGTGCCCACATAAGTCATCTCATGAGATCAGACACGCTCCTTTATGGATTAAAAAAAGTTATACACGCCTTGTACGGATCCCCATGTTTTATTCATGTCCACAACTGGCAATGATCTTATGTATTGTAGGTCAGTAAATGCGGATTATGTCTTGTTAGTGGATTTATTTCTACACTCTATCTACACGGATGACATAATGGTCGTACCCACTGAAGAATATCAAGTGTCTTGGAAAGTCTATCTTTGGAAGACCAAAGACTAAACTAAATGCTTCTTTTTGATATATCCGTCTGTGAATGTCTGTTTGATCATGAATTTCTAGATAGACACGTGATTTCATGAAGTAAACTTAAGACCATGTTTTGACACAGAAACCCATACGTTATCGTCAGTTTTCAACACAAATTTATTTTCATTACTCGGTTATATGGCTCTGATTATCAATCTTCCCTCATTTACTACGAATTTATTCTGGCTTTTGCTTGAGGATCTCTAACCTATCGTATGTTTAACGTATCCATCTGCAATAACTTTCCTACCCTAATGTAAAGATGAGTACATCACTGACAAGCCATATTTGTCACAGGAGCTCGTAACGTGACATAAGGAAAGTAGCTATGCTCAACCAGTTCTACATGAGAAGTTTCACTTGTTCCACACGACACTCGCCATATTAAACACTTGACGGATGGTAAATGAATTATGCAGACTTAGTAAAAGTTAGAAATCTAATCGACAACTAATTCTGCCAAGATGTAACTTGAGATTAGAGAGACCCTAGTTATGATATCACGAACATAGGAACTTACAGGCAAAGGACAGTACAAAAGAACCCGAAGATTCATCAGATGCATCTCGGCCCTGACACCGAAACATAATGAAAAGAATGAAATTAATTAATTAAGCTTATTTCGTATTTACACACGAAGTCTGTCATTCTTGACAGCCGGGCAAGAACATATCTCCGTCGGAGAATGAAATGTCGTAGCAATGTTCTGCTAGCTTATTGAGTTTTTTTCCAACGATTAGTACACATTCCTTTATATCACAGTGTATCTGTAAATAGTTATAATAGACGATCAGCCCAAATTAATATCCGAATATCGCACTTAACAAATGCATTTGAATCATAGATTCACATCTGTGTATATATATAGCAGACAGTTATTTTAATCGTAGTTTATTTCACTCTTACTTTTCGTCCTTGACCTTAGCTTTACCTTAACCTTTCACGGACATATTTGTCTATCGTTAATAATACTAGTCTTAATAATTTTCAACTTCAAAGGCAATGTGCCTATTGTTATTGAGATAGAGATTAATCAATTAATTGTTCGTCAGACACTAACGGTGTACCCGACCGGACTTTCTAGTTCATCTGCTGTACCGCTATCTAAGAATTCTTTGGCGTGCCGTGTAACATTAATGTTATACTCTTTATCAAATTTTACGTTGTAAACGACCTCGGATTTATTTAGGTCTAGACTCAGCCGAAGTCTAGAACTGTCCTGCTAACGTAACGCTTCTATTGTGATTGCAAATTCTGACTCCTTTATAACGCAAATATTTCCGAACATAGCTTTGTGCATCATTTTTGGCTAAAGCGTCGTGCAATTCAGGTTGAAAATGTTTCTTTGCATTCGTTGTTATTTTGTCATGTAAATTGCCGTAACTTTATATATGCGTAAGTTTCAGAAATATCTGTTTACATAAGCAATTAATTTAAAATGTTCTTTTATGCTCTTAATCAGTTCCTTCATCTTCGAAATAACGGTGATGTAATGCCTTCTTATTTAATACACTTGTGTGCATCCACAGTTCTATTTTATTAGATAACTATCGTTATTTTAATTAAACATTTCGTGTTTTAGTATTATACAAATATCTCTTTAATAGTCTATAATCTCTGTGCGCTTCAAAGTGTTAAAAGTGATGACTCGATAAAATTGATAGTTAATTTGTGTCAGAAATGAATTTGTCAGTAGCAACCACTACAAACAACGAGGAAATCGGTAAGTGACCAACACTACTTACTTTTAGTTTTATTAAAGTGTGCGATTGTCAATCAGTCAGATTCTCGACTTCAATTAATTTTGACATAGTTACATCACCAACTTTGATAGATATTGTTAATTAAAAATCTGTTAACGGACATTCAGAGCGCAATATATTGCATTCAAGTTTAAATGGATGAACAAAATACGTCAATATATATCAATCTATCAAAATTAAGGCGATCCTATTAATTTAACACGTTTTTAAAAGTGCAACAGATTGTTAGGTTTTATCATATCTGAATCATGGTTAGGTATGTTTGAAATATATTACGATGTAAAATAACCATTGTTTTTACATTGAAGATCAACGATGAAGCTGAGGAACACCACAGTCTCAACTCACCTATCTAACTCTAGAAATAAATTAAACGAGTTTGACAAAATGGGTGTGAGACGAAGGTAATGAATGTAATGATAGAGATGTCTAAGGCTAGATAGCGCTAGACTTACTGTACCTCGAAAGGAATATGGCGGTGTGGTGAGAGAATACGTAAATGGAAATAAATTTTGCTTCACGTATTAAATGTGTTCTTGACCCCATCCTGCAGATCTTG
This sequence comes from Falcaria lacertinaria, assembly GCA_951449985.1. Classification (NCBI taxonomy): domain Eukaryota; kingdom Metazoa; phylum Arthropoda; class Insecta; order Lepidoptera; family Drepanidae; genus Falcaria; species Falcaria lacertinaria. Next base: position 3,149,946 of record OX602127.1, on the reverse strand, counting down.
TTCGCCTACGACTATCTACTGCCCACGCCTTGTCAACATTGCTGTTTTCTCCATACCTAAGTGCTAAGAGCGCAATTAGCATCCTTTGCATAATACATAGAGGTTTGCATACAAATAATGCATGTGAAGTACTTACAACTAAATAACATACTGATAGGAGCCTTCTTAAAGACATGTCATACATATTACAGTTACACCTCTTCTGGCTCTACTTAGTATTGTTATTGACAGAAATTAAGACGTAGCTGATCTAACTACTTTGTGAAGAAATCAGTGTATACAATTTATTCCAATTTGTACTAAGAAGTCTATTCTAAATAAATAGTCGACTAAAGTCAAGTTTCGAAACAAATATAAAGAGGTATCACCCAATTAGAGGAATTATACAGTTAAGTTTGATATTACAATAACAACAACACCAATAAATAACACAAAGCTGGACTTTTTAATTTGAATCAATAAAAACAAAATGTCAACTCGGCATCATAGTAAGCCAATCCGTGTTTTTAAACCTATTTAAATCATTGCGCTTACCGCCATGTTGAAACTGTCGCCAGTGCAGCTGGGTTTGATGCGTAGGTTTGACGCGATGTAATTTCTGGCAAAACTAACCATTGGTTCTGCCAAAGTATTCTTTCTTGTATGGTCGAAGTGCATTATGATTTATAAATAACGGTTATGTAACCTATAATTACGCTTTGTTACTCTATGTTTTGATACCGCACTATAATTCGACTATATTGAAATATTGCGAGTCGATTACGTGAGTCGATTTTTGTTAAGCTAAGTTCCGGTTTGATGACTCTTTATTATGCTGTTACGATCGATTGATCGTAATGTACTAAGTAATGTGAACGCAGTACGTATTGCCTCTGCTTCAGTATGAATAAATATGTGTAGACCTAAAATGATTAAAGTATTAAATTCTAACTCGATGTTTATTTACGTATACAACTATTATAATAAACAGGTCAACAACAATAAAACTGAAGGAGAAAGAAAAAAAATAACTAATATACAAAAAAAATCTCTTGTGCCAAATTGTTGTCACGCGGGAGCGGGAGGGTGCCAAGAAGGCTAGCAGCATTGCCCCACTGTATCGCAAGTCTAAACACTTTTGTACTAAACTTTCATGATTCGTTCGTATAAAATTATGATTTGTTATTTCTGTTTTTATTGATCTAGCTTAGCGTTGGATAAGCGATAAAATATTACAAATTTAGCTTAGCCTTATTTCAATGAATTTCAGGGTCTAGACCCTGAGATAGCTTGTTACCAGATTTCAAACAAAGCAGCTTCCATTGCCTATACAAAATATTTAGCAATAAGTAATGTGACATCGTCTAAATAATTAACATTGTACCTCTTTCTGAAATTTGATAAACTTTCCTTATTTTCATTACGTAGTACTCTACTATAGTTCAATTGTTGTTACTGCAAGGTCGTTGAGTTTCCAATTAGAGGTCTTATTGAGGCCGGGGTCGGCTGTTGATAGCCTGTGATATCAAATGTTGACGCTCTTGTTTCGTTTTACTTAGTGCCTCAAGTCTCGCGATAATCGCCGTTTAGTAAAACTGTTACACTATACTATTAATAAATTTCATTTAAATTCGCAAGGATATGTCTAGAAGTATATAATATAATCAGAATACTTCTCTAAGTCACCTTGCATTCGTCACAGTGTATATATATAAATAAATACTAATATATGTGCTATTGTGCAATAGACAACATTTGTCAATACAGTTGAAACACAAGAGCCATTATCATAAGAAGCATTTTCCTGTGCCCCATTTGTACTGAATTGGTTTTCAACTACAGTTAGTTTTCCGACAGTCATTTGCAAGAGCGGAGCGCGGGTATTGCATTCGATACCTTGTTGTCTTGGCAGTAAGTGCACATTGGAATGTATAGTTTTTCTAACGTTGAATTTGAACAAAATCAGATTTGCATTCGGGAATAAGTGGCCAAGGCTTACTGTGCTCTAAGACGTTGTGTTAGAAGTGCGTTTCGTTTAGATTTTAGAAGTTATGAGCAAAAAGGCGTGCAGTTCCCAGTTCCGACCTTGCCGCCTCGTTGACTCCTGCGCATGATCAAGTTGACAGTTCAGTAATGGATTGCAACTACGAGTACGTCCCGCCGTATCCAGGTATCAAAATCACGTAACAATTTCATGTCATAAATAAAATGGAAGATAAAAAAATATATAATTTAAAAAAATATAATATTAATTATAATTTTAATCGTAGGTACTCTAAGCATTACGTATTTTACGTAAAGTTAATTGTTGTTATGATTGTGTTGTTCCTTATCTAAAGAAATGGTATTTTATGAATATTTCGTTAATAAGATTATGAGTTAATTAACGTATCTAATTTTTTAGGTAACCTAGCTTTACATTCAATACATATTGACACTGCGATTTATTTTTACTACAATCTGTGAAACAAAACCCACTGCATTTAACGCGTCGTAAATTCCAATCGCTTAATTTACAATTTATTTACATTCACCAAAATGAAGTGTAGCCGTTGCATGTTGTAACGCAACGCCTGGCTATTTATAAGATACATTTATTTCTGAAAATCATCCTGTGAAGGAAAAAAGCCAAAAAAGTATGAACTAAATATCATCAACATTCTACAATAGGCAGATTAATTATACAAGGTGAATTTTCCAAGGGGGCGTGGATTGCCAAATACTAAGCTATGAGTAATAGCGAAAAGTACTAAAAGGAGTTACGGGCCCGATTTTGATAAATATTAAAACTGTATCATTGGAGTTTTAAAAATGTATATACACTTGCATGAATCAAATCCATTGATTTTGAAAAAAAAAACACACTGCATTATGATACTATTCGATATTGTCTCTAATAGGGATAACATTCTGGGAAGAAATGACATATCTGTCCTAGCCTAGCCTGCTTAATCATTAAAGTTTTCTGCTCATAATTCTATATTACAAATAGCAACAGTTTCATTACAATTTATCCGCGCGAAATTGCAATCAAAATATGTAGTGCAATTGGAAGTACTAAACAATTTTACAGTCAATTTTTAAGTTCAAGTACATTGTAATCATTTTACTGTCAACGTACAATGTCCACTGAATCAATCGTTTTTTGCGTCTGTTACAAATTTTCCGTAAAACAGACAAGATGTCTGGTCGGTCGCAAAATGCTCAGAGGATAATGACATCGGGTGTAAATTTGTAGGATTACGTGTTCGAGACAAGTTCACGGATGCACTGGCATTTGAGAATGCTATTTTAACGCTCACCCGCTATCTATTCTGATTTATGTATAAGTTTTACGGCGAATGCCTTGAAATAAAACACCATAAATAACGCCTTTATGTTTCACTTCCCCTTAAATTTTGCGAGTTAATTTATTGGTACTGCCCATATGCACAGCGCGTTCCACTATTCCATGGAATCATCTGTGAAAGTAATGGTTGATCTATCTATACGATAAATGACGATTTCGTCATTTTCACAAGAATATTCTTGTACATGCATAAATAGATAGTTGCATAAATAATAATGTCGATACATGGAGTTGAGCGAAAGACATACGTAGGTAATGGTCTTCCAGTAATTTAAGTTTATGAATGATCAAAGAATTATAAACAACATCCTCTGATGCTAAAAGCACGCAATTATCTGCCTCTGCAACACTTCAGATGTTTCCTGTAATTCCGCCATATGTAGTTTTGGCGGTAAAACAATTTATTAGTATTTTACGTTGCATAAATAGAAGGCATCGATTCAATAAGTACGCATTTCAACATGAAATTGCCTCAGGAAATTGCTATCTCGCGTATCTCTTTGATAGAAATAAGTGCATGTTGTTTCCTTAGAAATGAATTAATGAATTGTATCGTTATTTTAACGTGTCTGGTATTTCCTTCCTTACCTTACATAAGTTTCTTCACGTTTGACGGTGATGTAAAATAATTTATGTATATGACGTAATCGCGGGGATAAAATCTTGTTTGGTACTTTGGAATATTCTTATAAAGTTAAAGCAACATACAGCTACTATTGGTATCTTCTTACTTAATATTGCATATAAGATGGTTTTTACAAGACTTTCGCAGTTCTGAAAAAAGAACAGCTGAATTCGCGTGACTATTTTTTGATGCGAGATGTCAAGATTATGTTATTAATCACAGCAACAGCTTAGGCTTTTAGCACGCCACTTAAACATTATTATATTATTTAATTTATAGTTACTTGATTTAATGGCGGTTTCGCCTGCGTGGTTCTAAATAATGTCCTTCCCCAGGTTATAATCTGTCGCATTGCCAAATTTCACAAAGATTCGTAAGATTCGTTCAGTTTAATCGTTGAAAGGATGCAAATCAACAAACAGTTACTTTGGCATTTATATATTTTTTCAAGGAAACATAATATATCATAAAAGATCTGATGCTGCGATACCAGTACTATGTTAACGATTTTGCAATTTAAGACCTAGGTATCCATTTCACAGTATACTTTGTAAATTTCTAGAAGTTCGCCAAATATAAGTATCGGTGCTTTTGTCGTTTTAGTTTCATTTCATCGGTGTCGTCCTCAACTTCCGTGTTGTGTGATACTATTTTGGGGCCATTCCATGTATTCTCTCTCGTCCCAAATAGATTGGACAACTCGTTATTTCCGATTAATGACGTGTAAACACATCCTGGGCAGATCGAATTGAATTCATTTCAAACTATTTAAGGATTTAAATGATTTGTGTAAGTAATACGCTTCTTAGTTGATTTATTTTCGATTATTCTCATCTCAAACACAACCGTATTTTCCGAATCGATCGTAGATTCAAACGTACTGAATTCAAAGTAGGTACGTAAGCTTTAATTTATTTGGCTTATTTATCTATGTTCACCTTATTGTTATCAACTTCTTCAGTCTCTTGCACACGGATATTAAATCGCGTCTGACATAAGTCGATTTAGGACATGTGTCTACTAGCTATCTACTTACTTATTACATTTTACGAATGTTATTCTTACATCTCATTTCCGAATCTTGAATCTATATCATTGGTCACTGGGTATTTGGAAAAAATATTACTGAATAATTAATTTAAGCAACTTAACATATATACTTAATATCTAAAATATTGTATGTAGCTATACTTATCTAAATTAGCCATAACTACACGAAAGCAAATTAGTTTTCTACCCAATATATCACGACTCAGTACACTAAAATTGAAACGCCAAATTGCAGTGGTAAAATAGAACATGCCTCTTCATTATACTGTGACCTGGCATTAAACCAAACATGCGCTAACCCAGTGATACAGTTGAAAAAGCAAACGGACCGACCTACATGCAACATATCAAATGCAATTCGTAAACAAAATTGTATTTTTAACCTTTGATAGTGCTAAGAAACAGATGTTTGTAAATGAGAGAGGCTACGCGTAGTACAATAATTAAATAATACATGGAGTAACGTTAAATTACACACGTATTATGTTGACGATCAGTAACTATGCAGAAGGTTGATAAAGACAGAACAGACAGTTTCAAGGCACTGAAGGGGCAAAAAATCGAATACTGGGTATTTCTGCTCCAAAATGCCACGACAAAACCCTAGCCGCAGACAATCAATCATGTCAAACACTAAACAAATCAAAGTACTTTCACCTTTCAACAGATCACATCACAGCCAATTAACACTAATCTGCTATAATGTTGTTTCTGCGATGGATAAGGTTTCCAAAGCTCGAGTAAACGTGGAATGAGCTCCTCGCCGCTGTTTTCTCTAAGGAGTATAGCATGGGGTTCTACAAAAAGGATGTAAGGAGATTTCTGAAGGGTGGTCAACGCGCGACTGATACCCCTGGTGTTGCAAGCGTCCATAGGCTACGGTAACCGTTTACCATCAGGCGGGCCGTATGCTTGTCTTATATCTTTCGTACCCTACTGAACAGAGATACTTATACTCTTAAACTTCACCTAAAGAACGTGTAAAACTGATTTCTTTTGTTATTAGCGGTGTCAGCCCGATGGTCGGCACTACGCGCGGCCGCGACGCGACGCGGAGGTGCACGGCGCTTGCGTCGCGAAATGGCGGCGCTGCGAGAGACCCTGGATGATGTCTGCGAGCCTGGAGACTGCGCGCTCCAGCCGCACTCCAGAGCTCAGCTGCATAGAAGGATTGAGGAGCTCAAGGTAATTATCACGAAATAAAAATAAAACTTCTGTTACAACATCCCAAACTCCTGTCCTTGTTTATGAACTCAGCTGAAGCGCTTGTATTTCATAAGTACATGAGTATGAGGTGTAGTCGCTTTGGCTGTTAAAATAACTTGTAACTTCATCTCACAAGCTCATGTTAGGATTTCCTGTACTCTGGCCAACACAAGCGTTAAAAAACTTACGAGTCTATAAATATTTTCACTCTGGGGCAAGGAACGCACGAACTCTAGGTGGAATACGTTATAAGTTCTACCTATATTTTATTCGTTTGATAGATTCAAGCAATTTGCGTGATTATCAGTCAATCCACAATGTCATTACAACACAGAGCCTCATTCACACCGTAATTTATTTACAGGAGAGGCTGTCACGTCTACTAGAATGCAAGGTGTCGATGCTGAAGTTGACGGTGTCAGTGCGCCGCGCTTTAAGTGAGATGGAGACGGATGACTGCGGCCTTTCAGGGGATCTGACTACATTGCTAGCCGCGTGGGATGATGCGCACCAGAGGTAAATTAATTTTTGCTTATCAATCACTGCCCCACCCCAAGACTATCTGCTATACCTATAAAATCCTATCGAAATCCGCTGCTGAATACGCCAATCTGCCAATGCTAAAACGATTGTGGCAGCGAGCGAAATAGGAAACGAACGATGATATATTGGTTATATATCTCTTTTCACTATTTCAGTAATTCGTCGACCTCTATGTTTGTTCGTATAATAATAATTGTTTTTATATATAAAATCTGTATTCGAATTTTCTAAACTCATTTTAGATTAGACAGGTGTCAATGTCACTATACTTTGACATCTCGAGCCAAGGATTCGAAAGTTAGAATTTCAAATTCGCACGCTGATATTTTAGAGAATCGCATAGCAGCAGTGATTGATCGCGTTCCCCTTTGCACAGCTGGGGTGAATGAGGAAGTTGTTATGTTACATCAATACGACCGTTGGCGACACGCATATATACATACGATACTCAGTATATATGCTGGATACTCCAATTTGCAGTTTACGACAAGCTGAAAAAGAAATTATTGTCTTTTAAAAATAAAACCCCCACTATTAATATAAATGCGAAAGTTTGTGAGTATGGATACGGAAAGTTTGTGAGTATAGGTGGATGTTTGTTACTCTTTCATGCAAAAACTACTGAACGGATTTGGATGAAATTTGGAACACAGATAGTTTATAACCTGGATTAAAACATTGGTTACTTTTTAACCCGGGAAAATGATAGGTTCCTCTGGGAATCTCAACGCGGACGAAGCCGCGGGCAGTAGCTAGCAAAAAGATAAAATGATATTAATGTTTCGGTCCTCACTCATCACTAACCTAGTGTTATTTATGAGAAGTTAGATTTGTAGCCTAAAGGGTTACTTCAGGAACTTCAACTAATCAACTTTGTAACCACCAGACCTTTGATATTTTGTATGGAGACGATCCTATAATCCAGAACTAAATTAACAGAACATTCCGTTTTCAGAACTTCCAACGAGCTCTTGTCTCTAGAGAAAGCTGTGTGTGCGTGGGCAGAATGGGAGAGTGCGTTGCGCGAGCTACAAGGGGCTTTGAGAGGCGACTTGGCCACGCTGGAAGCACTCCGGGATCGAGGCGCAGCCCCGGGCGACCAGACGGAGGTCGCGGCGCAGATCCGACAGCTGGCTGCCTCGCTAGTTGACAAGAAGAAGGTAAAACATGATTCAAACATTGGAATCTACCGGTATTCAAGGGAGGATTCAGGGTGGGGTCATGAGTGTCAATACCCCCACACGCTGGGTCTATCCATTCGAGTGACGGAAGTCGTAGCTCGTATCGCTAGAAGATAAAAGATAAATAGTAACAGTAATTTGATTTAAATTATTTAGACGTGAGATTTAAATAAAAGTTATTGGTAATTCGATTAATTTTATTGTTATTGAAATTGGAGCGTGTTCTGTCTGACTAGACCTCGATTAGATTACCCCCCTGACTTGAAAGCGGCGTCCGTCCTTGCCTGTATCACATACCTATGTCTCGAAATAAGGAAGGTTGGCAACGCTCATACCCCTGAAATTATGAGCTTTTATGGGCTACAGTAACGGCTTTATATCGGACCGGTCTTACGCTTGGTTACAAGACATTCAGCGATTCATTTTTATATTATAGTAAAGTACCTACTTAAGATTGAGACATTAGTGTAACACTCGCTTCCTCTACAGGGTGGTTCGACGTGCGATTCTCTATCGGACTCTGGTATCTCGGATGGGGATAGCGAGGGCGCTGGAGGCCGCGCGAGGCGGTTGGGGGCGCTCCGAGAACTGGCGCGACGACTACAGGCCGCGCTGGCACCCAACTCACCCGCACACCGGGCCATCGCTAAGGTAATATTTATTTAATCAGGTTTTATGTACACACAACAAATTAAAAAGAACAAAATCATAAGAAGAAAATAGATTGTACAAAGGCACTGCTTATTTCAAATGAAATCTCTTCCCGACCCGCGAGAGGAGAAATTAAAAGTAAAACAGGCATAGTGTGCGAAGGTGTAATATTACAACAAACACACATAATACATACTAAATATTATCCTTACGTCGCTTCGTAAGGTAGTATAGACTAGAGCATTTACTTGTAACAGAACAACGAGCCGCTCTTTGATATGTTTTCTCGTTTCAGCGTATGGAGCAGACAGAGAACGAAGTGCGTACATTGCAAGAGTCCTGTCGCGCCCTCGTCGAACAAAGCATTCCCGACCTCAACATAGAGGAGGATCCGTGAGTTTTGCATTTAATTTTGTTTCTTTACTATTTTAAACTAGCCTCCCGCCCAATCATTCATACAAAGTTTGTCTTAAAAGAGATGCGATTAAAGGAGTAATAAATTTATCTTAATATTTTTTTAGAAAAAAAAAACATGATTGTTAAGATACTATTACAGTTTGGCAAAAAAAGGGTAGAAAATTATAGGGGGCGCCACTGTGCCGTTCGTATGGCAGCCCGCAGCTCGAATAGAGCATCAACCGTCTTGATTGGTTTGTTTACTTACAGCAAACTCAATAATATGGATTCCATTTTGTGGAGATTGCCAGTAGCCAAAGATTTTGTTCCGTTTCTAGACTTTTTTGACAAGCTATAGTTACATAACTAACATACTTTTAATAACCTTAATTCTTCTATTCCCTTTCTTTCTTTTCTCTAAGAAAAAAAAACAAAAAAAAATAGAATACAGCAAATAGTAAATAATACCATAATGTAATGTTTTTTTTCGTCAGCAGAGAACACAGCGTGACGATTTCCGGTAAGACAGGCTCTGGGGACCCGGACTACAGTCCCCGCGGGGGCTGGGTGTGGCGCGTACTGCGCTCTTCCTTGCCCATACAACTGTGCCTGGTAGCCCTACTCCTGGCCGCCTGGCTGGTAGAGAGACCGCGTTGCTGTGACGCTCTCAACTCCCTCGCACATACGTTGACCCCCCAACTACGTTACGTCAGAGGACCCCCGCCTGTATGATCGCGCCAGAACGCGAACAGTGTTCTAATTTTTGGCTACTGTTATTCTGTAGCCAGAGCAACATATTTGCTCAAATTAGCAACAGGCAGATTTAGACAATGTCCACTTTTGAGATGTTTCTGTTAAATATCAGATTTTGGCAGTGTCTTTTCAGCTGTAAGAGAATGCCTACCTGTATGGTAGAGGGAGGACGGCAAGAGAGGTGTAAGTGTACTAAAGTATACTAGGATGACATAAGCCGGCCGTGGTTGCGTGAAGCAATAATTTTTACTTTTACTAACATTTGTTGACGAGAGTTTGGAGTGCTTGACTCGTAGATGGCGTTGGTGTCGCGGTTTTGATTGGTTTACTAACATATCGTTATGTACCTAGGAGAGAAGATTCCAGAAAACAATAATTTAAGTATTGACCATTTATCATTGCTACTGGTTGAAGTAGAAGTCGTGAGATAAAGAATATGCACTCCCATTAAAAAGGTGCATAATCTTGTATACATGCAAATCACTGACGTACTAATATGCAAATAGATGATAATTTTAAAACAATTTTAATCCAATGTCTAATTGAAAATATTAAATTGCTCACAGCAAAAAGTTCAAATAAAAATGTGTTCCAAAAAATATCATCTGTATCAGATGAAGTTCAAACTAGTTAGTCTATGGTTTTAGTATTACTTTACTAACATTTAATGACAAACATTTAGTAATTTTGTACGTAGACTAGGAAGCATGCCTATTTTAGTACAATTATTTCATAGGTTACATAAAATAGGTAAGAATGCGCTTTGTGTGGATGGTACACTTGTAAAGTAACGAAGAGAATAAACCTATCAATTTTTTTTTTATGTCTCCCTTCCTGAAGCAAGAAACCTAACTGAAAAAGTTTCGGTGCCTCAGTTTATTTTCACAGAAAAAAACAACAAAATAATTACAGTAAACGATTCATATGATGAAGCTAATTAAGCTTCAATAAGTTTTATCAAAATTCCCTGTTCCAATCGAAGTAAATATGTATTTTTTATTTCAATTACACTTTACATTCACATGTATGTATTTTAACACATGTACACATACATATCTACATAAGCCTAGATAGAAAGACTGATAAAACCTCAACGACTGTGTGAGTTAACTAGTGATTTTCACTCAGTAATTATCGATATAGTGGCTTCACCTGATATTTCCTCTAAAATTAATCGATGTGTTACAACCAAAATACATATCCTTTTTTTAATGTATCCTATAATAGTCCTATTACTTAGCCATGATGATAAAACATACCTACCTGCCTAATGAATCGTATTGAGAAACATTTATGTGCCTGATTAATTTATTTTTATTATTTATATGTAAGTTTATTATATGCATTATATAAATGTCAATGATATCGTGAATATAATACATTTTTATTTGTTGAATATTGTTAATTTGGAAATGTTAATGATTATATTGAATTATGAAACGAGTAAATACGATTTTCCTACCAATGCTAAAAGACCAGTCCAACACTATTCCACTATTTTAGAAAAATATTCAGAATACTTGAAGATATTTGAGGTTTAGCGAGAGTTTGAGTAAATATTCAAAAGCATTATTTTGCTGCAGCTATATTTTCGTTAGGTACTATTATATATATCTATCGTATAGGATTAAATGGATGTATAAAATAAAAAATCGGAATCTATTATTCTCAATACTAATATGTAAAATGGTGCATAGAAGTGACCTTCGGAAGGAATTAATCAATTGTGTATTATCATACATAAAATAAGTAATGATTGTACGTAGTAGTTATCTACTCTGAGGTAATGAATTCTATAAGTAATACCGAATATAATTCTGAATGTATCCAGTAATATATTGTAATGGCGCATTCGTGTTTAATCGACGTTAATTAGTAATAAAATGACTTGCCCTGTGGTTTTTAAGCATGAAAAATAAGTGTATAAAAAAAATTACTCACAAATTTTAAATATTTTTGGGTTACATGCTGTACTTAGAGTTCGTATTTTTTAGTTTCCGTAAACCACAGTGTAAGTATTTGTTATAATCTAATTTCGTTATTTAGGCATCATTTTTTTATTTGATAAGACGGCATTGGAGCCTCAGTAGTGTGTCATATTTCTTTTAACTTTTTTATTCAATTAGTTTTAGTTTGGATAATTTAAGTGAAGCAAATAGACATGCTCTGAAAGTGCATTTAATTTTTGTCTAATAACGCGAGTGCGAAGGCTGGAAGGTAAATAGTTGCGTTGTGAAATGTTGGCTTTTGGAATGGAAATAAAATTTGAATTTGTCGAACGTCTTTTTATTTTTACCTACCTATTGTTAATACTAAACATTAATTACAGAGCCCCGTATCTCTAAAAAAACTCCGCTTTTGCCTCAGCCTACTGTCATGCTATGCTGTTCCCGCCAATACAATTATGGGATGAAAATGTCATGATGAAATATGAAGGCCTCAGAATAATATAAAGCTCGCTCTCATGACAGAATCATTGAAATAGTAACAAATATTATATGTCTCTGGTAAGCGGAGCCATAGTGATTATGTACTCTGTATGTAGACCTTACCTCAGTCACGCCTCATTGAGAATAAAACATCCAGTAATCTGAATCTGAACCATATCGGAGGAGGAACGAATAAGATATATCGGGTAATGCAGGATTACCTTCAGAATCCACAATATTACTACCTTACTTAGTGGTTAAGTACTCTGTGTACCTTACATTAAAATACATACTAGTCTAATATTTAACATCACGCAATGTTACGACACACGAACTACTACGATTATTTATTATTTACACGAACTACTACGATTATTTTGCAAAATAAAACGTCGTGGTTATGTACTCTGTGGGCATTGCCAGCAAGTTAAAAAATACCACTAAAGTGACCACTTTAGTGGTAGATTAATCTAAGAAAAAATATCACCGGAAAGTGAAGCTTGAGTGAAGTAACGAATACGACTATAATCTAGTCAAGTCACTATACAGATTTCTACATCTATCGAATAACATAGATGCAATGGCAGCAAGGCGCCTGAAATGCTAATAGTGTGTATTGCTATATTTTCTAAAAAAAAAGAGGGGTTTTATTATTACAAACTTATGATTTGCAGTTGGTGCAGTAGCCGTATCTAGGGATCGAACGGCAAATTTAACTTTGTCATTTAACCTAGTTTGTACGGAATCCTCGGGTGTGCGAGTCCAACACGCCGTGGGCCAATTTTTTATATTGACTAGGGTACAAGTTTAATATCCACTCGTAAAAGTCACAATCAATCAGAAGGAATAGTGTGGTAGGTCAACAAGAGAACAGGGACACAGATTTTAAATGTTTTCGGGTAAAGAAATGGTAATACATCGAAATAGTAGAGTCTTCTTCTTCTTCTTCTTCTTCCTAAGTATGGCAATCAATCCCTTCAGGGACTATTTTTGCCAGTGTCGAGTGTTAGAGAATTTTCATATTGCAAAATTTCTCGTGTTTGCCGCATTAAAATGCCTAGTGTCATGCATTCTAACGCCCAATGGAGTTTCTGGAGACAACCCACGGCCACGGCAGTAGCAGATCGTAACACGCCTTTAGATTAGAGGTAACCTATTGACCAAAATGATAAATCACTTAACCCAAAAGTCGTATTATAGCATTATTTCCAATGCTCCTATAAATCAGTCACTAAATGAAACTTTACTGCACATATCGACACCAAAAATACACATTAAAGATCACTATAACACAATTTACGACACACTGGAAAAAATCTCAACCGCTCCGCCTGATTCCCGCCAAAAACTCCTAGTATATAGAGTCGAATCGTATCCTCAACTAAATTGTACCATAGGTACACGTCACTCCACTCTATCCCTTTAGGGATGCCGACTCTTTCCGATAAGTATCGATTTTAAAATCTATTCGAATAGCATCCTACAGAATCGATTCATAAAAAATTGAAGAGCTCAAAGATCAATTTCTCGAAAATCTATTCATTTTCGAATTTACTTTGTAAATATAAGACACATTTTATAGAAATAAAAAAAGGCATCGATTTACCGATCTCTTAGAATTAAAAATGGGTAATTCCTTAGTTTAGGGAATACAAGAACTACAATTGTTTCTACAACCATAGCATAAGATTTAAAAGAAGATATTTATTTGTTATATTAAATTGTTTATAAAATACATAAAATATATAGCTTATGCTTATCACTAACAAATTTTTATTGAATTGCAAAAAATTAAGAGTCGATTTTATATGGTGAAATTCAGTACTATAAATCGATTTATAAGTAGATTTTTAGACCCGACATATCGATTCTTCAATTTCTCGCTTTCGCTTTCTTCGATAGATCGCTATCCCTACTATACTTACTTCACTATTTGTAGTCCATGAAATTGCGAGGATTCACGTGTACGTGTATTGATATTTCGTAAAAATAAGGTGCAATTTGCAACTATTCATGGTAGAACTTGAAATAAAAGTGATTTAAAGCGTTGGAAGCCAATTTCAAGTGTCGATCACATATCAAAGTGGTGTAAGTACCGTTAATTCAATGTTTTTGTAAAGCCCGGGGGTGCCGCGCCGCCATATTGATATAACTAGTAGTAGCAAGCACTAGTAGCTTGCATTTCTACGTTTGCCTGGTGGTACGTATTTTCAATCCTGCTTTAATTTTTTCGTCTCGCATAATTCGCGTGGAAATTAATCGTTTTAAATACTTTTTAAAAAACAATTGATTACTTGCTTTCGTCTTTGGTAGGTTGTCGATCGATACGATCTATTCATCGTATTCGTACCATACCTACTTATCAGATATAAATATCACTACGTATTTAAAAAATATTTTGTCATCTTATACATATGTTTCATCCATAAAAGGATTCAGTTCAACGATAAAATTGGTACCCTATAGATTTATAATAACAATATTCATCATAATGACGCCTGATTTTTTTGCCTCCCGCGTGTACGTACATTCGAAAGCGTGGCGTCGTGGAAACGCTATAAATTTTTATTAGCATTCTATTTACGTCTAGAAACCACATTTTTACGAGTCTACCTAACTATTTGACATACTGAATCGTTGAATACAATGTAGCTAGTCAATAAATATCTATTTTGATGGAATTTCTTTTTTTAGAAAATGGTTGGGTCACGTGTTTACGTCGGAGGCCTACCATTTGGCGTCCGAGACAGAGACTTGGAGAAGTTCTTCAAAGGCTTTGGCAGGATCAGAGACATCCTTATCAAGAATGGCTATGGATTTGTTGTAAGTATACATAGATATTTGCTATTTTGTAAACATCTTTTCAGGTTATGTTAGTTTTTGCAGTGTGGTTAAAGTGATACTTACGTTTTCAGGAATTTGAAGACTATAGAGATGCAGACGATGCTGTGTATGAACTAAATGGGAAGGAATTACTAGGAGAAAGGTAAGCTTATGATAGTTTAAACAATTTTATACTAATAATAATGTTGGTACTTTACCACACAACAGGTTCTAAACTTGAAATTTTGTGCTACGGGAACCAGACAATTGAATTGACTTGAAATTTTGTGCTATGGGAACCAGACAATTGAATTGACAATTGATTACCTAGTTCTCTTTTGTAAATGTATGTATTTACAAAAGAGAACTAGGTACAAAGTATTATAATCAATTGTCATCTTAAGCAAGGCAAACATAAATGTTTATCATATAAATGTATATCTTGGTTGTATACATACTAGCAACACCTAGTGTAGAAGTTAGGTATACTTACCTCTAGACCAATGGTCTTCAAACCATCAACTTTGCACCATATTCAGTGAATATACATGAAATTACTCATTTGTTAAATGTTTTTTTTTATACCACTAAGGTGGCACACAAGCATACGGCCCACCTGATGGTAAGCAGTCACCGTAGCCTACTTGCAATACCAGGGGTATCACTAATGGGTTGCCAACCATGTTGTTGATGAGGACTCACTGTGCTAGCAGCTATACTACTAACCCAGCGTATCCTCGTGGAGCACTGGCAACCTTACTTACCGCAGAAACAACACTACATCAAGTAGTTTTATTTCGCTGCAGTCTTCTGTAAGGCTGAGGTACAGTCCCCAGTTGGGCGGCTCCTATTTAAATGGGATAACCCACGGGAAATCCCAAATCACCCTACCTCTTAAAATTTTTGTTCCTAACTTATCATTATTTTCCTTTATCAGCCGGCTCCACATATGTCTGAGAATTGTTGATAATTGTTAACCAAGTAGTATTCATGTAAGAGGATTATTTGTCAAGTTATGTTGGATGGATCTGCCATTTTATTTTCATTAAAATTACAGATATTTCACAATGATTTCATGTTAATATTGATGTGTCAAACTTAGGTTAATAAATTGATAAGATAAAGATAATATTTGATTGATAATGGACTATTTTAAATGTCATGAAAACAAATATTGTTAAAATGCAAGGAAATATTCATGATTCATCATAGAAAAACTATGTACCCACTAATAAAACTGGTAATTGTACTGTTTTGAGAAATGTTAAGATTTTGAATTGCGAGTGCAAGCGTGTAAGAATTGTTGAGGTGGGAATTAATGTAGTAAAACAGTTTTATATGATTTGCACTCAATTTTGAAATGACTCTTAGTGGCAGCTGTGTTAGTTATCCCTAGACAGACACACTGACAAACATTTTGTATCAAATTTTTTGGCTTACGAACATAGGTACAATGAGCCTTATGCAGTCATGTTTTCATTACATATAGAACATTAGTTGCAAGGAGCATTAGCAAAAGCCATAGGAGAGAGAAGGAGTACTATATTAGTGTATAGACTATGAGCATGATCAAGTTGATTCCGTTGGACAGGAGTGTGGTTGTATAGTATAGGAGCGCGTATAGCGGGCAGCGTGTGTGTAGTGGGGGCGCGGCTAACAGTGGTGGGGTGTCGCAGGGTGGTGGTGGAGCCGGCGCGAGGCATCGACCGCAGCGCCGAGCGCAACCGGCGCGACCGGCACTACGAGCGCGAGCGCGGCCGCTCTCGATACGAGTGAGTGTGGTGTAGCGGCGCCGTGTGTTGTAGGGTCAGCGTGGAGCGCGCTCGAGGCGTGCCCCGCGGCTCGGACCGCCTGCGCGCCCGCGACGCGCCGCGCCGCGCCGTCGCCGCGCCGCCGCCGCGCCGTCGCGAACCGTCTGTATACTCAGGACACAATATGCAAAACTCACCCCCCTCACTCTCTCACTCTACCGACCGCCTTGTAAGTTCCATCCTCTCGCCTTACCGAGTTTAATGTGCGGATGTCAGTCTGTTGGTCAGACAGAACCGCTTAATACATAAGATATTTTGAATGATTGAAACTGATGTTCAAATTCATTGATCACATCTGGCAAATATGCTGTTAACTTTGTTTCTATATGTCCAATCAGAAATTAAGAATATTGCAATGTCCATGAGTATTTGAAGCTCTGAATTTCCATGTGACCTCAATTTTGCATGAATTCAATTAATTCTAAGGGCACACTTTTTATTGCCTATTTTGACAGAAATTAATTGTAGTAAACTATCAGTTTTGGTGTCTTGAATTTACATAAATCTTCAAATTAGTTTTCCCTTTGACTGTTCCGTAGGAATCCTGTTTCTTTTTTATTAATGTGTGCAGTCTGTTTTGAACCCGTACGGGAACTTAACTTTCGCGTCCTGTGACTCCAGATTAACAGAGTGTAAACCTTGAAATCTTTTTAACTTTTGCATATTATTGCCTGAAGTAATTGGTAGACATGTTTTGTATTTGTAGTGTTGCTGAGCTTTGTATTCTACGCACCATATTTTGAATCTTATACTTTATTTATCAGTGAGTAGCCTTGAATGTAGAACTATCGAGTGTGGACGTCAAAAGAAATGATAAGGCGTTACATTCTAATACATTCTTGCGTTTTAGTTGGCGATATGATATGATATTTATTTCTATTTCACAAGGTCAAAAAACAGTTGACCAGCCACATTAGAATTACTTTTACTTACCCCTACCTAAAGTATAGTATCCATTAAGCACTTTATATAGCTTTGTGTTTGTGTTTTGTATACATTTTAACAAATAAACTAGCTTTAGAGTAAATTTTAGCATTAGTTTGATTTTAGAATTTGCTTTGATTTAAATTTAAAATCGCCTTACGTATTGCGAATTAAAGTTCAACTATACAATGAAAGTAATAGAATAGGGGATGATTTAGTAGCGTAAAACATACAATCAAAATATATTATATTAGATGACTTAATATCATTGCGCTATTCCAAAAAGTCTGTGTGATTAACATAGACAAATCACTGAATAAAATTGGAAAATTTTGTCTCAGAACGGACAAGCATCAGAATAAAATGCTAGTTATTGGGAAGCATCAATGTTATACCGGTACTAACAATTTCCTTTCTGTTTCCACAGCAGCGACTACAATTATAGATACGGCCCGCCGACGCGCACCGAGTATCGGCTTACCGTTGAGAATCTGTCTAGCCGCATTAGCTGGCAGGTAAGGACCCCACGAGGCCACTCGGGCACTTCATCATTCCATCACCATCATCCAGGGACGCGCTATGAGGGCTGACCGGACTATGTACTTACAAGGGCACTGGACCACCATCCACAAACACGAGGGCAACTGAAGACTATCCCAAGCGAAGATCCCGCAAGGCTAAGATTCCATGAGAGAGGACCGAGGACCAATACCATGATACGGATGAGGAGAGCGAGAGAGATCTGGACAGGCTGGACTCACCAAGGCACAAGGCACGGTGGACCCCAAACAGCATTCAACTCCAGACCACTTCACGGACTAAATACCTATACATACTATTTGCTTACTAACTCGAATCAAGTCAAACGTAATTGAATCAGTAGTCATACAAATCAAATTATACTTGTAACTTAGCTTTAACAATATAATTCCCACTTTATAAACAGCTAACGATAGTTTTGCATAACATTAATTTATTGTCAAGTTAATTTGTAATGTAAACTGTTGCAAACTTACTTACGAGCTTATAGATGATTTTTAAAAACAACAGAAGGTCGGCGTACCGTGCCCAGAGGCCTGATGTAGCGCAGTGTGCGATGTGGTCTGGTGCCAGGGCCAGGAGCGATGTTAGGAGCCCGCCGCCGCCGCCGCCCCCCACCCGCCGCACAGGTACTCACTGGGGGGCACAGACAACAGGAGCCGCTTCTCGTTATCTGCAAACTCCCATTTTGTATAACATTACATTTTATATAACATTTAATTTAATTTTATACACAGAACAACGCGACAGCTCCAAACTTGATTAGTGCAAACGTAAGCGTCCAGTTCGATCATTGGTTTTGTTATCATTTTTATTTATAGCTTTTGCAGCTTTTCGTATTTGGTGGTTCGTTACGGTATCATTGTTTCTGGACGTTGGACTTTAAGTAGGACTGGACCGATCTGATTGAGCCGTGCGCGTGATTGAGGATGCCAAATGGATATGACATGAATATACAGCGGGATGAAAATGGACACAATGAGGTCAAGTCGAATCAAAGCAGAATTATGATGAACTGATGAAATTATCTTGAGAGAACAATAATTTGGTAACCAAATTGAAGTGATTTGGACGGACTAAAGGAGCTTCCAATCTGGGGATATTGGAAAAAAACCGATGCAGTAGAAGGCAAGCTGAGCCCTATAAAAACTGGAGGAATGCGAAGCCCTGGGATTTGAGGAGTTTGCAATACAGGACGCGAGCGGAGGGAGACATGACAAGGCTTGGGACCTATGGAACTGATAAACAATGATAACTAATGAACAACCGCATACGAAATGCCAGCAATAGCAACGTTTTATTTCTTTCACATTTTTCTTTCATACGGACAGTTTAAAAGAGATTGGTAGGAAGAACTGCCATAATAAATCACAAATATTTCTCAAAATTACCTTTTCATGATGATATCGTATTAATTACCATCTTTCGGGGCTGAAAGAGTTGATGACAATATAAATCTGAGGCATACCTTTAAAAAAGTTGTATGGGTGAGTCTGATGAGGATTGTAACGTGTGCTCTTGATTTTCAGGACTTGAAGGATTACATGCGTCAGGCGGGTGAAGTTACATACGCTGACGCTCACAAGCAGCACCGGAATGAGGGGTCAGTATTGATTTTATGTTACACTAGCGAACCCACCCCGGCTTCGCACGGGAATTTATACGGGAAAAATTGCATTAAAATCCGTTTCCTGAATAAAAAGGTCTACCCGTACAGACGGCGGGAAGCTACTTAGTTTTCTAATATGTTAGTAAGACTACATATAAACAAAAAACTATTATTTATCGGCTGACAATTCGTTTAAACCTGTATGTAGGGGTTTGGGAATTGGAATGGATTGCGCCGCTATGGCAAAATGTATGTACATTCGGGTGTCGAATTTAGGATATGTCCTCGACATTATTGATCCAATGATTGTAGTAGAACATGAAAATAAATATTGATTATTCAGGTTAGGCCTTGAATAATCAGTAAGAAAACTTAGAATATCGCAGACTACCAGTAAATAGTGAAATGTGGCGGCTATGCTGTTGTAAATTTTATTTATTAAAAGATACCGGTTTTTCAAAACCGATACTGCTGCGTTAGGACATAATATTACCGTTAAACTATAACATTATTTCAAATCGAAACGGGGAAGTTAATTACCCGTATTTCCGATACACCTGCACCAGGCTGTGCTTTTTAGTACCTATCTACTTTGTCATAAAGTTTAGTAAGAATTTAGGTGAAATTTGATCAATTTTATATGATGAGATCGTATTTTAACCATCTTTCGGGGCTGATAAGTCTTGATGACAAATCTACATCTGAGGCAAAACAGACCAGCTAATAATAACGAGAGTTATTACAACCTGTGTGTAATGGAGTGCGTGTTTCGGCAGTGTGGTGGAGTTCGCGACGCACTCGGACATGCGCGCGGCGATCGAGAAGTTGGATGGTACTGAGCTGAACGGGCGTCGCATCCGATTGGTGGAGGCCAGTCGCTCCTCGCGTCGTCGTTCCCGCTCTTCCTCAAGCCGTTCGCGAAGCCGCTCCCGCCGCCGCTCCAGGTAAACTAACGAATGATTTACTCATTTTACTTACTTTGGCACTAGATGGCGCTATATGATGCAAAAATTCCTTTAATTTTTTAAATTTTAACTTCTGTTCCTTGATGATGCACTGTGTTGGCAGTTAAGAAAACTAATGCTGCACGGAGAGTCCTAATCAACAATGCTTACAACATTGGTGATACCCTTAGCATTGCAAGCGTCTATAGGCGGCGGTGACCGCTTACCATCGAGCAGGCCTCCAGCTTTAACGAGAACGGAACTTCAGTGTTTTCATGATGATACTATACTATTTACCATCTTTCGGGGCTGATAGCTCTTGATGATAACTTACCAACTGAGAACCCTGTCCTATATGTTCTTAAGGGCTACATTAGCTACTGGAATTGACCCCCACTTTTATCCCAGGTCTCGTCGCTCGTCCCGCAGTCGTTCCCGTTCCAAGTCTCGTCCCAAGAGCAAGAGTCCTGCTGCCAAGTCTCGCTCCAGATCTCGCTCTAAGTAAGAACTATACAGATTTATTGATTAATTATGATATAAGACGTTAAAACCATGTGATTTAAGGGTTTGTTCAGATATTAGTAAAACACTATCTCAGCTCAGATATCAGTACTTTATCTTGTACACAGCTGCACCTAGTGTCTCCCATTTGAAACGTCTATATGAATGTGACGGTAAATCCGTTACATAATTGTATGGCATCGACTCAATTGGACTTCCAATTTGCACAGAATTCACATTTGTCGAAAGAGAATAACATTAAAAATAATGAATAGGTATAAAAATGTCGGTCTAAGTGGACGATAGATCATCGTTCAGTCTAATCGCCCAATTAATTAGTCTCATCAGAGATACTCATCTTAGCATGACATTCTACCTAACATCTATTCGGAAATTCAGAATATGTCCATAGTATATAAATTGGTAACTAGTCTTTATAAATAGTTATATACAGTTTATTATTCATTCAAATACATTTGCAATTAGCAATGTTTTTAAGGGTCATCTACTAAGTCTTATAATCTTTCGCTAACTACACGACAATTTCTAAACGACTGCTTGATCAATATAAATTCCATGAATAGAAGTAAGGCTAAACAGATTACAGGTTTTTCACCCCAATAAATTCACTAGAATCTTGATAATGCTTCTAAGTGCTTATGTTCACGAAACCAATTTTTCGTGCCGAGTAATATCATAACCTGAAACGTAAAAAGGTCTCGCACGCACGATTTTGTAAAAGTCAGCTGATTGTGGATATAATCAATCAGAAGTAGTCAAATGTAATAACTGAACGTTTTGATATCAAGTAAAAAATGCCCTTCTCTGCTTTTATCTATATGTATAGTAATAGTAATTTATAAACTGTATTTAAAAAGTATGCACGATAATAATCTAGTATTCGTTTGGCTAGGGGAGTTGTTACTTGCGCTGAGCAAAATTTGAAACTGTGAGTACCTAGCGATAGTACATTTAAATATTGTAGTGTATCATTGTATTGGTGTATCTACTGTAAAGTATTATTGGGCTGTCCTGATTAGAACTTGAAAACAAAATCAAACAATTTTGACTTTGTTTTAGGTCTCGCAAATATGTTTCGAGTGTCATTCAATCTGTCAAATATTCTAAAGGCCATTTTATAAAAAAAAAACTAAAATTCTTATCTGCTTTGTAGTTCTATTCATAGATAAATTATATTATGTATCGAACTTTGAATATTGGTAATTATTACCCGCCTGGCCCTGAATGAAAGCTCTTTTTATTTTCAAGTGAAGTATGTATGTATACTTTTGTATGGAGTTTAAATCTTCTTATTCAATTGTAACACACGAGGTGTCGTCAGATTTGTCTTAGTTGTGGGACTGCAATTTGGTATATTTAAATGCTTGCCTGCGCTTATTCTTATGCTTTCTCTCTGTATTCTCTACTCTTTATAACACTCAGACTAATCTCACATAGACACCTCGTGTGTTACAATTCAATAAGCCAAATGGCTTATTGAGCCTAAATAGGCTTCATACAGAATTTGCCAAAAGAATAGACATCATATGAACTCTAATAAATAAATCACAGCCCTCAATCAGTGACAATCTAATATGTGTTTAATGAATCCACCAAGCCGTGTAGACTGTAGGTCATAGAGCAGCGGTACTCAACATTCTTTTCATAAGGGCAAAAAACAATTTGCTACATAATGATTTCTTAGGTTTTACGAATTTGTTACAAATTGAATTAAATAACTGATTCGATTCATGGCGTATATTCAACATTTTGTCAATTGCCGTTATGACAAATTACCAAATCAATTTTAGCGCTACACACCGCGGCGTAGTAGTGTTACGTAAAACCTATTTACTCGGCGCGCCCTCAATATTTCTCCTAAAAAAAAGTAACACCAGATGGGCCAACCACAAAAGCCCGGTTGGCCAAAAGTTGAGTATAGCTGTCATTGAGCATCCCAAAGACAAATAGACATTCGAAAAACATAAACTCATCCTGCAGCTGGATAAAAAGCATCAATATTCAAAGTTGATAAAATTATACTCTTATACTGTCTAATAATAATTACTCGAGCATTCGAGTGTCAAATACTATCTGTTGTTATGCGCGTGCGCATTAACGCCTGAAGGGTTTAAAGCTTTAATTTTCTCATATGACTAGAACTTGAAATTCGGATTTGTACAGATTGAATGTGATTAGCGATACTGTGTGTCGTATGAGTAGGAGTGTATGCAGTGTGTAATGTTTGTGGCGGGTGAGTAGGGCGCGCAGTGGCTCGGGGCGCGGCTCCCCGCCGGCGCGCAACGGCGCCCGCGACGCGTCCCGCTCCAAGTCACGCGAACCACAGACCAACTCCAAGTAAGCCGCACTCGCGTGCACTCAATCACTACACTCTGACCATTGTGCTTTTCGCGAGGTTACATTTCGCACACCTGACATATTTGTCTAATTAAAAAAAAAAACAAAGCAAATTATTTTACATTTGTAACTCATAGACTGACGTTTCACATCTGCGCGTGAGGGACCATATCGAAGGAGCGACTCGAGCTAACCAAAATTCCCCGGATTCGCTCAACAGAATATGCAACATTGACGTTGGGTTTCTGTAGGCTAGACTAAACTAAACTTCTATGAGAAGGATGCCATGTTAAATTATTACGCTGATTATAAAGATGACTAGTTCGGAACATTTTATAGGAAGCTTTTATAGAAATTTAACCTCGCGTTCATGAGCACTCTCGTCAGATTTAACACAATGTAATACACCCATTGGCAACCAATTATGAACAAAATTATCGTAATGTTATTAACATTGATTGCACTGTCTTTTAAACAATTGATTAACTCGATCCATGTTTCCCTGCTACATGAAGAGATATCAACGCAAGGTGAGCTAGTTGTAAGATGTAGCTCTTTGAAATTGTATTTATTCGTAGATTTACGTATTTAGTGTTCATGTAAACCATATTATGTGTAGTTAAATTATATTTAAAAATGCTGTCTCCTTTGTCCTTATACTTTTCCATGACTAATATTTTTTGCTTTTAAATAAAGTGCAGTAACTGATTGAATGTTTTTTTTTACTTTTTACTATTACTTAGCTCTCCGCTTAATGATATATATCATGTCAACAGGGAGAGATCTCGGTCCCGCAGCAAGGAAGCGTCGCCAAAGCGTGAGGAACGTGTAGAACGTCGCGAGAGCAAGTCCCGCTCGCGCTCTCGGTCCCGGTCCCGGTCCCGGTCTGGCTCTCGGGACCGGTCCGCCTCGCGCGGCCGCTCGCGGGACCGATCCGGGTCCCGCGGCCGCTCGCGCTCGGCCTCGCCGCGCCAGAACGGCGACGGTCAGGACCGAGCCAGTACCGACCGCTCCCCCCGCAGCGGCGACTAAGCAACGCCCTTTAGAATATTTCATAGGTGTAATACATAGTTTGTATGAGCACGTGACTTCTCGTGGACTGCTATTTTTACTTATAAATTTGGGTTTAAAAGTAGATAAATTCCCATGTTTTATGGACTAGCAGGTGTCGGGTGCGCATAGATTACATATAAATGGTTTGATCTCTTGTATCATGTTAGCATTTCGTCCTGATGACAGTTACCGAAGTCACGGTTGTAATGTAAGAGTTAAATAATACGCACCTTGCCTTTCATTGCATCATTCACGTTACTTTCTGGTCTTAGGGTGCACGCACATTGTGAGCCACTGACCATAGTTATGATTTAATATACATGTGTTAACTTAAAGGTAGAGTCATATAATAAGTACTGTACTTTTGAATGTGATGGATGGCATAAGGGTTTTATTTCATTGTATTTTTTATACAGAAATTTATATAATAATGAAATTGCACTCGATATTAGACTATTGTAATATTATTTGAGCAAATTAAGAACATG
This sequence comes from Falcaria lacertinaria, assembly GCA_951449985.1. Classification (NCBI taxonomy): domain Eukaryota; kingdom Metazoa; phylum Arthropoda; class Insecta; order Lepidoptera; family Drepanidae; genus Falcaria; species Falcaria lacertinaria. The sequence continues at coordinate 3,124,733 of OX602127.1, read as the reverse complement.
AGGTTGAGTACAAATTTTAATGTCGTCGAGTACGTTTTTCTGATACATTCTGTTTTTCCAAAATAGCAGATAAGTGCATAATCTTCTGGATTTCATATTTTAGGACAGTCCTATTCTGTAGGTGAATACGATATTGTGTAAATAGTTGATTTGTTACTAATTAATAACCAAATAAATAAGTTATGACAACTTTTTGTTTCATTTATATTTAGTTGTTACAACTGCGCAACGTAGAATTAATTTAAATACCTATGTACAGGCCCATTATTATTTTTTATAATAAAATCGTTTGCACCGGGTCCATATTGGCTCACCTAAAGTTCTTTACCCGAAATTGTTCTTCCTAACTATTTGTAATCCGAATGATCATTCTTCCTAAAAATTTTCATCCTAAAGTTTTCATTCATACTATTTGTAGTGCTACCGGCGTAATTAATAACATCATTAATGTAAATACATATATTTAAACTCCTACTATTTTTTATCATAACGCTTTTATCCCTAAACATACTCACCACCATATTTTCACTCATACTCAGAAAGAAACATTTACCAAGTGTAATAAAAAATATGTGGGTAGCCGTAACTAAACCAATAACTAAAGGACCAATTCGGTTCTGGCACTTCGCCGGACGCTGCCGCCGCACGCTCGCTACGCTCGCTCGGCTCGTGCGTTGGGGTCACAGTTCTAACCTAACCTAAACCAATAATTATGAATAGGACCGATTCGTTTCTGAATACTTGTACCATGGTACTATTATTCTTATATGTTATACCTACATGTTATGTGAAAACAAAATTACGCAAAATTTGTGTATAATAAAAAGAAATCTAAACAAAAAAGATATAACTTTGAATAATAGTATGAACGATGGTTATGTTGAGAAAATATAGGAAAACAAATAAAAGTATAATAGATGTTTATTGCTACTGACATTATGAAGTTGAATGCTTCGGAATTATTAACATTAGAGACAAAGTAATTAGGAATTGTGATTGTTAGGGTAAAAAATGTTAGGTAGAACATTTTCAGATTTCCAATTATCGGAGTTGAAATTTTAGTTGAAATAATGTTATTCCAATCATGACATGACAATAATCCGCAGTAATCGGACAAAACAGGTGATAAGCGGTTTTCGGTGAGGTTAGTGGTCGTGTCAACTGGTGAATGTAGGTACCAAAATGAAATTCATAGTATAATCTTTTGTAAACAATTGTTTATTAACATTTTATTCTCATTGCATCACTGCACATAATTATACACATCCGTCGCAAACACAAACACTCGCTGGCAATATATCACCGCATTACAACATGACTTTTATTTGATAGGATCTAGTATGGAATTATTGGTTACATCTCCTCTCAAGTACATGCTTTCATTTTTCTTTTGAAATACATATGTGAATATACCAAAACTTTATGTATAACGTGATAGCGTACATAATAGTTTGTCACAACATGACGAGCCATAGAACTATAGAACATAGATGATCACTGGATTCACATGCAAAATAAACAAATAGAAATAGAGAAAAATAAAGGTAAGATTACTTGCTAAGAAATGGAATGATTTGAAACGTTATAATATATCTTTCAGTATACTCACACATTCAAAGCACAAATACATTCATGATTTTCATTTAAAATGTGTCCAAAATACAAATCAAGAAGTCAATTTAGCTTCAGTCAATTGTAAACTTACGTTCGAAAAATAATTAAACAATGATTTGTTCATAAAAATAATGAAATTCACAATAATCATAATGTTAACACAGCTGTAATAAATAAATTATTAAAATACCTACTGTCATTTTATTTTTCGGAATGGAAATCATTATTGAGGCAGTATTACATTTATAATAGATACAATTTATTCTCAAAAAGAAAAATGAAAGTGACGCTGCGATCAATGTTAAGTACACAAATTATGATATTCCTTTAGTACCAGTACCGTCTGGGTAGAGTTCACTATTTCCACATAATTTTAACTTACATCTTGTCATCTTACAAAATTAAATACAAGAACATTATTATTGATCATCAGTCTATTCATAGTTTGATATACATTTTACAATTTTGTCGATTCCCTTTTTAATCTACGTTCGTGTGCAGGAGGCAACATAAGAAGTACCTACTACTTATCAAATAATATCTACAAGTGTTTCAATAGAAGGTTAATTTAACATAAATTATTTCATACAAAGCTCAGTCACCGCGGCCCACGTTCTGAAAAGGAACGCGGGCCGTAGGGAGTGATCAAATATAACATCTCAGAACCGCACTATTCAATATAAATAAGTTAAAACAACTTGACGAGTCCTATGTTGCCTGATGCCGCGTTATATTGTCACAGTACTCTTACTCAATGGAGAATATAATTAACAATACTAAACTTAATAGCTTTTATACACAATGACTTAGGTTTCGACATTTTGTTTCTTATAAGTACTGAAGTTACTTTTAAACCTATGGACTAATTACGTGCGTGTTGTTTACATGTGTGGGCGGGGAGATTCGGGCCTCTGATGCGATACAGAACAGAGGCACAAGTCTACACCGCTAACAGGAACGTTTATTACACTGCTAATCCCAAATCCGGAAGCTACAGAGAAAAAAAATCTATGTCGATTTTCAAGAAAACCTGAACAAGATTTTTTGGAGAAATTCACTACAATAATCATAGGAACAATGACAATAATTAGTCGATCACATAATTATATTAAGTAAAATCAATGTTAAATTGGTGACGCGTGATTCGCGTTTCTATAATCTAAAATTAGTAGCACGGTGTAGGTGTAGGGCAGGCGTCCTAATAATCCAGAATATCCGTGATAATTACCATGATTTCTTTAGTTACAATCGAGTGTCTACCACTCTAGTGTGCTTTTAGGTAACACTTAATTGAATCACGATAATTATCTGAGATTTAGTCGGTCGTTAGAGGGGCGCGCGGGCAGCGCCGTCGGCAGAGATCGAATCGAGGGCCCCCCGCCCGCGTGGGGGCGAACTGCCTCACCACTAGCTCCCACAGATGACACCAACCGTTCTCACAACGCTTTGCACACTGAACCAAGCGCATCACTAGAAGGAGTCGTTAGTGAGAGCTAGTAGCAGGGCCGAGCGCGATCCGGCCCGCACTACTATGTACAGGGGGCTCGAACCACGCAATAAATACATCCGAACGCTTAACACTAGCCATTTATACAGAGTCACTTTACACTTTACGCTATATATACACGCGGCCACAGCCTGGTTCGCACTGGCGTCCGTAATAAATAAGTTAAAAGTCCGCACTACACTTGCGTCGCGAACGTCGGAGGCAAGCAGTGGTCGTCTAGCACATACACCCCCCCGCCTTCCAGTGCCCGCTTCACTAGCGACGTGTCGCTGCAACAAACAAATTGGACGCGTTACATAAAGGACAGTAAATAAGTTATTTGGTGAGACAGGTTAAGATTTTCTCTTCTTATGAAGTTCGTAATCGAGAAAGAAGGTTTGATGAAGTTATTTAGGTTGTATGTAGTGAGTGAAATAAGTACCTGTTGGCGCAGTAGGCGGAGTCCGTGGAGAGGCGCGACAGGCGAGGGTCGAGCGCCGCCAGCAGGCGCGCGGACTCCGTGTTGAGCGTCTTGCGCTTGCACTCCTCTGCCGCGTTGTGCGCGTTCTGGCACTCGGGCGCGGGCGCGTCGCACTTGCCCCACGTGTTGCGGATGACGCGGCCCGCGCCGCCCGCGTTGGCCGCGTTCTGCGCGCGCGCCTCCGCGTCGGCCGCGGCGCGCGCGCGCTGCCGGCGGCGCCGCACGCACGCCACGGCCAGCGCCGCCAGCAGCGCGGCCAGCGGCACGGCGCCGCCCGCCGCGCCCACCCAGGCCAGCTGGCGCGCGCTCAGCGCCTCGTCCGCCGCCACGCGCGGCAGCAACGGCCCGGCGCGCGACGCCAGCGACACGGAGCACGCGCGCCCGCCCCAGCCCGCCGCGCACGCGCACTGGTACCCGTCCACGCGGTCGCGGCACGTGCCCCCGTTGCGGCACGGCGCCGACGCGCACTCGTCCACGTCCACGCTGCAGTCCTTGCCTGCGAACCCGGGCCGGCACCGGCACTCGTAGTCGTTGTCCCGAATGAGGCACTCGCCGCCGTTGGCGCACGGCTTCGTCAGGCACAGGTCGACGCGCGTCTCGCAGCGCGGCCCCAGGAAGCCGGGCGCGCACTGGCAGCGCTGGCCGCCCACGAAGTCGACGCAGGTGCCGCCGTGCTCGCACACGACGCCGGCGCACTCGTCGATGTCGATCTCGCAGCGGCTGCCGCGGTAGCCGGGGCGGCAGGTGCAGCGGAAGCCGCCGTCGGTGTTGCGCGCGCAGGTGGCGCCGTGGCGGCAGGGCGCGGCGGCGCAGGGGTCGGCCTCGGCGGCGCAGTCGGTGCCCGAGTAGCCGAGCGGGCACACGCACACGTAGCCGGCGTCGCGCGGCTCGCACACGCCGCCGTTGAGGCAGGGCCGGTCGGCGCAGGTGAGGCGGCGCGTTTCGCAGCGCGCGCCCTCCAGCCCGGCGGGGCAGGCGCAAGCCGGCTCGCCCGCCTCGTCCGCCACGCACGCGCCGCCGTTCAGGCAGGGCCGCACCAGGCACGACAGCTTGGACTTGTCGCAGTCGGGGCCGGTGTAGTCGGGCGGGCACACGCACGTGTAGCTGCCCTGGCCCGTGTTGTGGCAGGTGCCGCCGTTGCGGCAGGGCCGGTGGTTGGTGCAGAAGTTCAGGTCCTGGTTGCACAGCAGGCCGCCCCAGCCCTCCTCGCAGATGCACTCCCAGGGCCGCGCACACGTGCCGTGCACGCAGCCCGGGTGCCGCTCGCACTGGTCGCACAGCGGGCCCTCCCAGCCCGAGTGGCAGCTGCGCACACAACACAACACACGTTAAGTCATGGCAAGAAAACCCGTAACCACACGTTTTATATTAAGACTACATTTCTATTTCCCCAAGTAAATAAGAAAGTATAATAATCCCGACTGCGTAAAAAAACCCAAATGCTATATTTAAATATTAAGTTACTTTAGTTACTCCCACAAAATACACGTAGTTTACAGAGCTTGCCAAAGAAACATCTACATACACAACCCTCTTATTCTAGAGTAAAAACACGCTTCAAAAAACCTATTTCATATAGCCGAGCATCTGTGAGTGAGGGCCACGAGCAACAATAGAACACAACACTAGTAAAAAGCTTCCTCCGCCGGCAACAATGCGGAGGATGAATGATTTAGAGGGATGTTTAGCAGGGACGTGTGAAGTGATACTCACAGGCACTCGTCGGGCTTGAAGCAATGGCCGTGCTCCGCGTCGCAGCCCGGCAGGCACCTCGCTGGAACAAACAACACTCGTTAGCGACTCCAGAGACAAAGGGCACAGAGGATAAGGTTTATTACATTATTAACAGCATCCAAGGAGGTTTTGCTGGCACAAAGGAACGGCCGTAGCTGCTATGTTCGCTTAGAGCATGATCAGTGTTCGCGACTGTGATTGCATATGTACTTGTTTCGTATATTATTACTATATTTTTTTATCATGACGTTCATTAGTGCCTGAGACGACCCTACAAAACAAAGTTACGTATATGTTATATATATAGTATATCGAAGAATTTTGATTCATAAAATATCAACACTAGTTCAATTACTGGTTACGATTTTAACATTCGGCATTCTGATACTCGATTCAAGCAAAATAAAAAAAGTATGCGATATCATGAAACCAAGCATAAAGTTCGTTAGCTTCATATTGAACACGATTATTCTTGCAGAACATTCTAACGACCTTTGTCACCCATGTTTTTAACGTAAAATAAGTTCTATTTCCTAGCTAGGATATTAATCAACTGCCTACAAGTTGCCTAAGGTATGTTTATATTTACGGCAGCTTATAAAGTTGAATATCTAACCTGCCGGCACAGCGGAATATGCGCGCATCGTTAACTGTGTGATTTACGCACAGAACTCACCTTACCAGCTTCACTTAAATGAGGTAATCATATTGTGCAGACGAACCGAACGTATCCATTGCCGGATGGGCAATAAAGAAAGTTTACATAATAACAAGATGAGCAGTAATGTATGGTGATCGTTGTAAAAACTAGTGTTTTGTGTAAGTGTGGCGCGGAGCTGGCTCGGTTGGGTGCGCATGGGCAAGTTATCGGAGCGAATACAAAGGGGGCAGATAGCGCGGGGTCTAACCGTCACTCGACCGTTACTGTTCCCCTAAGTCGCTAGAAAAATACTAGACGCCATCTTGAAATTACTAACTATACCTTGTTCCAACTTCCAGTTGAATTTAATAACGATTACAAACTTTAATGGCGGTCAAAAAAACTCCACGACTGAAGAACGGCTTGGTAATACAAAGTTGTTATTTCTGCTGCGCCACGCTCGCAATGTAGGCACAATGTGTTATTGGAGAGCAAATACAACTGGAGTAGTAGTATAAGTATTAAGGAATACAGGAGTATATATAACATTCTAAACTGAACTAGGAAGTCAGATGAATCCGCAGCGGAGTTAATCCAAGTTTAAACCCAGTCGGGAGCTAAAGTAATACAGATTAGTCTTCTCCCCACCCTCTAATATCTACTATGCTTGATTATATACGTACAGGTTTAAGCTCAGAACCCCAACTGAAACGGGACGGTCTTAAGCGGCTTAGCCAGCACTCCGACAAATTGGCGGATTTATTTTAATTGTTGAGGAAATTGAAAACATAATCCGCTTTCACCGCTTTACACATTCGCGAATTTAAATGAAAAGATTAAAACAATCTCTCATGACCTTTCACGGTTAGTGGATAAGGAAGGCTTTAAGAGGTATATGAGTAAATTAAACGTTTTAAAAGTAGCAGGCGCCACCGGGCAACATCAAAGTCGTTCAAGTGCAGTAAGTACAGCCCCACTCGAACTTATCAGGACCCTCGAAAGGAAAAACGGTAGTAAAATTACACTCAAAACTAATTTGGGCTCGTAAGTGGAGCGCGGTGGGATGCTCTGCCCTGCGGACCTATTAATTATTATCAATGAACAGCAGCGTTATCGATTTCTAATGGGCGCAGTGCGACCAAGGTCTCTACAGTTTTCATGGCATTCAAAACTTTCGTATCGTAAGCCAAGGTAAAAGAACCAAGAGAGCTCCTATTGAAATGTCGGTTCACATCTCGTAAGCTAGAATTAATAATGGCAGAAATTCTATGCATCGGAAAACCCAATCAAATCAAGTAGGTAAAAGGTAGCGTATATTTTTGTCTGAATATTTTAACAATACTACTTGGCCCATGGCTATTATTGAGGCATTGGTGTCAATTCTGTTGTTCAAAATTACTTATATTGCAATCCTTATTTAACCCCACACATGAGAAAGGGATAGCAAGACTTTTAGACCTGTCAAATTAGTTAAGTCTGCAATTTTGAACAACAGAATCGACACCAATATCTGGCTGTGCTTATTATTTCGAAGGCGAAAGGGTATTCTATTGTCCCATAAGGGTTTAAGACGATCTTAATCCTACAGATGGTTTCTTTCATAAAACATCAAAATAGATGCGCGTGGGAGACGCGTTGCAGTACAACAAGGTAATATTCGTGAGAATATACTCCTGGTTACAATTAGGCGAAATTAAGCGGCCGTAAAGGGTTCCTCTCGCAATATTTACCCTATCATTAGTGGCGAGTCGGCGATAATGCGATCGGGACATGCAAATAAGTTTTTGGGGTTGTAACTTCTCGGAAGGAGAGATACCGTTCGGCAGATGTGGAGTTTCGTGACACGGTCAAGTACAAAGTTTATTTCGATTGGTGTTCAGTTCTCGTTTAAAGGTGTTTTTGACCCGGTTCGCGGCGACGTGCGGCGGGCGTGTGTGCGTGCATCTTGTTTTCATTACGGTCGCTTCTCGTTCTCTCGCTTTTACATTTTCGTAATCTCCGATACAAACTCCGCGGATAGGGTTGCCAGACTCTCACCGGCTGAACCTTTACTTAGCGTTGTATTTGTGCCTGCGGGTTAAGGCTTTCACACGTCCGGACTCCTTGTGATAATGCACTGTATCAGCGGCGTGCGGTCAGCATAGTTTGGATTTCGGTCGGACCGTCTCATCAATTGTTTACTTTTCCAGAAAATTGTGATTTCGTGGTTATCCTGTCGCGTGGAGGCTGAGGCGGGCCAGCCCTAGCGAGCGAGCGAGAGGGCGCGCTACGGGGGCCGGTTGCTCTGTCTTTGTCTGCCGCGTTTTTTGCGGCGCCCGAGTGTGGGAACGCGGCGGCAGGTGGGGCTGCCGAGATTGCGACGCGACATCCGCCCGGCCACAATGCATCTCGCCTTCGCACACCTTTGTTTTACAATATCATATCATACGTCACAAGACGGATGGCACCCGTGACGTCGCCGAGTTTACTTGGTTCAGTATTTATGTATTGATTGATTAGCACGATAGACAGCAACGGTATGCGGCCGGTATGTCGCTAATGATGCGCCCGCGTCCGCCGCATTTGTTTACAAAAGCAGTATTCACGTTCAAACAAAGTTGGACCGGACCACACGAGTGCGGTCACACGCTACTAATAAACTGTGACGGACCGACACGCTCACGAAAGACATGGTACTTCTGTCACTCACAAACAATCTCTCCACTATTTCCATAACCAAATGGTTTAATTCATTATATAGTCCATAAAAAGTTATTCAAAGGTTAATTGCCCGAAGAATTTTATTATTTACACAGAAAATATCACATTAAAATTTTTAATTAGGGTCACCACTTGCGATATCATAAGGCAACTTAATGTCTAGTACAAGCTTCCTGCGTCATAGAAGAACAGTTAGGAACAATTAAAACACATAAAAATAAAAAAAAGATGGTGATAATAATACGTAAAAAATAATACCAGTTTATTAGCTGTGAACTAATGCTTAGCTCAATATTTTATAGAGAGGTTGAAAAAACTTAAATTACTCATTTACTCTGAGGTCGGACGATGACACAGGAAGTCCGTATAAGCTTTATAAATTACTCGTGAAATAATTGTTATGTGGGACTAATTAAAAATACAATTTACGACTTACTATGGTTTAATTAGGGTAATTCGTGTAGGTATTGGGTATTTTATCTGTGCCCATTGCTTATGTAGATATATGGTCACTATTCTATGTATAATTTATTACATAATATATAATTCTTAATTACATACATAGGTTATGCCACAGCTAGTTGGTAGGTACCAATGTCCTGTATCATAGCTCAAATTAATGACATAATGACTATGTGTCCATGCAATACTCATCTGCTATGTTGTCAATGAAAGGAAGTATGTTTAAAAAAATTGTCACCGTTTTAATGAGGAAGAATGAATTGCGGCCTGTGCCACGTTTAAAACCAACAATATTGAGAATTTGGGACATGACCCGTGGCTAATTCTTTATTCGAATTTGACATTCGCCGCATTCCAGAGACAGTTACGATATATTACTAGCGTGACATAATAGTTAAACATCAAATTGAATTCAAAATGGAAAGCGTTTTCATCTTTTAAGGTCGCTCATTCGAAATTCAAAGTAGTTAGGCAGTAGACAATAAACTACGTTGAATTAATAATTAAGATTGTCAATACGAGGTTAGGCAACATTAAAGTATGTAAGTAACTTAGTAGAAAAGATGAAACACTTACGTTTCGAGCAATAATCGCCGGTCCACCCAGGTTTGCAGACTATCTCTCCAGCTGGCGAACAGGTGTAATGTCCGAAGGAGTCGTCCCTAGGTCTGCAGAGGACTTCGCAGCCGGACCCGTAGTAGTGGGGGGCACAGGTGACCCGGTACGAGAGCCTGAGGTGGGCCCCGCCATCCCACCGCTGGTCTTCGTCCACCCATGGACCCCCAACGTCGGCTATGCTTTGCTTCGTCATTCGCGCTACAAGCGTATCTGAAATCAAATAAGGTTTCATTAAGACTACTTCGTTTTCAATACTAAATTTATAGAGAGGTAAAATTTGCTTTGATTTGTGTGTAAGGCGTCCCTAATGTGTGAAACTAAGGAATTGATTAAAAAAAATCTTTCACACATAAAATCTGCAATATAGCCGAGTAACATAGAAGTACATTATTTATTATATTAAAGCTTTATCGGCGAAGCGGGCGAAGTCGCGGGAAAAAACAAGGTATTTAATTTATTAGTGTTTGGTGGTCACCGTTTTAAGGAAAGACTTTGGTATGCATTCAGTGCAGTTAGATGAATTTTGAAAGGATTGTTTTATTGATTAAATTATTTAAAAAACAGTAAGTATTTGTTTATCAGCGTGGGAAAGCGTCACAGACGTAAATTGACCAGTTAATAACGACCGTTTGACGCCCGCATTCGACCGTGAGATTTCATTGTTCCCAACCGTGATTCACTGTTTTGATTCTTCGGCGGCGCCCGCGATTGATTAATACTTTAAACTACATAATATGTAATTCTTTAACACCATCGATGTATGAAAAATCTTTTACTACGAAGATGCCTGACCGTGTAAGGATAGCTAGCATTACATAACTGACGTAAAAAGCGGTCTGAGGAAACTAACCACGGTTTTCAAAATCCCATTCATCACAGCATTGTAAGTGGCTCGTTTTGTGCAGGGTTGGCTGACTCAGATCACGTAAAAATGTACTTTGATGGAACTTTGCGAACAAAGAACTGACGCTGGTTAAAACTACGCCTTGCCCACGCACTACATGTTTAAAAAAACGGCGTAAAGTTCCATCTATCTTTTTTATTTTCTCTGAACATAGACAAAACTAACTATTTGCAAGTCAAAACAGTGCATAGTTGCATGCAACTAGCATTCATTTCTAATTTCGAATTCCAATTTCAAATTCAACTCCCTTTGAGAATAGAATAATTATGTACCTAATTGTGTACCTTTATAGAACTTAATACGGTGTAACAACGATGACACAGGGTCACGCTTTTGTTATTTGTTTACAGTCATTAAGTCTGGTTTGGCAGCCCTAACGCTAAGAAATCTCGACGCGTCGAGATTCTACCTATATTTATTTCTCGTCGTGTGTATGCCTACTTTTTACTCTTGTTGCCTCCATGGGTACATTCCTATGCCGGTAATCCCGACAGCAGATAAAATTAAAGCAGACGCGAAACAAAATTAAAAGGTGTATAAAAACGTTCGATCCCGACTAATTTCGTGGCGTATGGTATTCGATTGTTTCTTTTTGTTCGGGAGTGTCTGTAATGAGATTGTGGGTTATCTACCATCGCGATGGAGTCGAGAGACCAAAGTGTCGAAACCACTCAGCTGCATACACTATTTATTAGTTACCATTTTAGATGAGATATACCTACTTAATCATTTAAAGAAAAGGATCAAGAACTGGTAACAAAATAAAAACAAAATATTAAATGTCAAAGTACCTACAGAAACAAAATATTTATTTCGGGAGCTTCATATTACAGGATTTAAGCCTAGTTTAGCCAGCGGCGACAATGACACATATTTAAAAAAAATACAACTACTCGTTGTAACATCTACCTACATGACTTGTGTTTAAACTGTACGTTTTACTATGGCAAGTGAATAAATATTATTATTATTCCCATTATTTATTTACTTTAGGTATATTTCTACAATATTATAAACATAAAATCTGTATATATAAAAGAAGAAGCTTATATTATAAGAAAACACTTAATCTACAGTCTGTGGGGTGACGAGGCGCAAGCCCAAGCTACCGGTGGTTAGGGTTACAGAGTGAGGAACCTCCTGACAATGCGTGCCGTGTCGAGGAGTACTGCCTTCTGTATCCGACCCTTGATCCAACCTTATCGTTGTTATTAATTCATATATGAAGTGATTTAATGAATTAACACACAGTTGGCAACAGACCACAACGTTTACTGACAATGCCAGGCGACTTTTGAGTCGCTTAAGACATATATGCGTCGACTACGTGTGTGTGTACTGTGTCTAAATTGTAAAGTGATAATAGCTATGCAATAAGGCATAGTGCACACGATTTATCGGTCCGGTGGAGGCTCACAGATCGTATCTGTCCAATAAATCTATAAGATAAAACATACGAGAAGCACCGCGTGGGTAATGAATATCTATTTGATTCCATCTTCTCATTCGAATGAATTATCGGATCCATTCTTTCTGACAATCGTTTTTATGCAATGTTCCACGTTTAACTTCGCAATGAGATGAGTAGTCGGTACACAGTAAAATACTTTATGCAGGTACGCGAAATGCGCAATGCGCATCCGAGTGTGCACAGTTGGGTGGAAATTAGAAAAATGATGTGTGGGAACTGGGAACCGACAACGAGCCGGTGCAGTTTAACTCAAATGTGCAAGCGAGAATAATGGCAACCGCTTTAGTGCAGGGCTGCCACGAATATTACGCACTACCTCAACTTTTACAGCCTGAATGTACGTGACTTAACACACTGAACGCATTGTTAACCTGTGGACGATCCTCATAAAACAAGCAGTTAAGCTTTTAATTTCTTTAATTCGATATCTCATGTATTTATTTCAACAACTCAAGAGTTCGGCGTCGCGCAAGAAACATCACAAATTACAGCCATCATCCCAATCCAACGCAATAACGATATTAAATGATGGTGTACCCTACTATCGGGTCTATTAATGTAATTCCAATTCACAAATAAATAACATATTTAGAGGACGCGGCGAGCCGGCCATACGTCAGCTACGTGCCCGGCCGACCTGTTATTACGGACGGGGGTCACTACAGACTATAACGAGAATAATACAAAACAAAAGAAAGCGAAACGGACCAAACAACCGATAATTTACTGGGCAGCGCTATCTACTCCAAACGCGATTTGGGAAGCGCGGGGATGGATCATGGATCACGCGAGGTCGCTTCCGCCGACGATGATCGATCGATCGATGAACACGCCGGATGCGGCCGATCTGGCTCTCATTCATTACGTACCATCGACGACATCTTGCGAGACTGGATCGATCTTATTAGCTATGGGACGTTTACAACGAAATCGACATCTTATCGACACATAGAGGATGGTCCAATGTGTTTTATGAGTTCCGTCCCACCTGAGGTCCGCATAGTCGGGTCATTTCAATTCGTCTCGATTCGGACATCTGTCCGAGAGTGAGAGCCGGTCGCCGTGTGGGAAAACTATGAGTACATCTCATCAATGAACCGGTCGCATCGAAGCGCACCTTTTGTTTACAAAACTGTACACATCTACAAAACATCGAGTACACTTGTATTTGAGTGTTTTTCGATTAATCCTCTTACGCTCGGTAAAAACTTCGCCTTAGCTCTGAAGATACCCAATTAAACATTGCTCAATGTTAAAGAAATTGGCGCATTCACATAAGGACAGGACGGAACTCGTTTTAAATTTCCTATTGTTTGTGTAAACGAGCATTTTCGTTCCGCGCGAGGAATCCAATGAATGCGAAGAATTGCGCAATGCACTCGTTACAAGTCCAGTCGGTGGTAGTGTGGTAACCTTTGAGAGATTACCTAATTAACGGGGTGAGAGTCTGGGAATCGCGAGGGCCGGCTAGCGGAATGAGTCGGCGCTATAATAACGCACAGCCGGATCGAGATAAGCAGCCGTCACAACATAACTGTATCGATAATCGCATCTCGCTCGCGTAATGTCAGCCGAGACGGTAGCCGGCCCGCGGCGACGAGCCGGGCCACACCGTCAATTGCTCTACGAATCTTATCGACAGTTTTCACACGGTCTCCTTCAGTTTAGCGTTTGTAAGGAGCAATAATCGTAAACGTAGAGCCGGTAAACAAAGCAGCAGGACGAGACATGGAGTGTGCCCACCTATTCCGGCCCATGTGCCGAGCATCTGTCGTCAGTGCTTCCTGAGAGCCACTGCGCCTGTTACATCATAAATTGAGCCTTCCGGAGCATCATCCGTGATTTTTTATACGCAAACCGAAGCCCTACGAGCGACGAAAGACGTAGTGTAAACTAAAACTTCCCTGGGAGGTGTATTTTTTAGCATCGGGCGAGTAAACAATGCGCGGCCCGTTAGCGTACCAGGTGCGCGCGCGCAGCCCCGGGCGATACACAAAAGATTTCGGTGAAGGAGCCAGCGACAACATCGGAATCGCCAGGCCATTGTTGTGTACTTATTTGTTTAGCACAAGAATCTCTTTCATTGTTTGAGACGGCAACTATTCTTCACGATCATGGGATTGTCTATGATATATTGGATTACTCGGTCGTGTGTCTCCATTCTGCGCGGTGTTAAATGCTCTTGCGCATATAAATCGCAATCGCATGCAGGGGTCGCGGTACCTTCGGCTTTATGCAACGGTTGGGTGGTTGCAGCTGCTCTATGCGCTATTAGATAAAAAAGCGTATGTGATTTAATTAAGCATGCCGGCGAGTCGATACGATAGTGAGTGAACACAAACGGAGTCCGTGAACCTGTTATTATGCTTGATTAGATTTCTGTTGGAAACATTTCTCGGTAGTAAGACTGCGCCGCCCATCGCTCCCGCTGTATTAAAAATACACTCGTCCAAGCTATCCACTTTGGACGCTAATGATTTTCGGTAAACCGGCCGTAGACACACCTCGTATCTCCGAATCTCTAAGTAAATCACCCGTGTTTTTTGTTAGTCGGTCAGGAGTAGTAATTATGTCGGTCAGAGTGCAGCGGGATGAAAATCTAATTAAGAAACGGGCGGTACCGCTCAGATCCTACTACAAGATCTTAATACATATATCTTTAAAATTACGTTTAGGTATTTCAAAATGTAAAAATTCGTGTTTCATTTCGCGAGAGAGGTTCAAATCAAATCACAGAAATAATTTTTTTTTCTATGATTAATACGAAGGTAACAAGCCTTCGCCAGATGGTGAGCAGTCACCGTAGCCTATAGACTGACAGTGACATGACATTTCCAACCGTTTTGTTGATAAAACTCATTTTGCCGCTACCAGCCAATGTCTGCTCAAGAAGTTCTGGAAACTTTCAGAAACACGACACTACATCAGTATTTGTATATGTATTACTAAGATTTCCAATTTTTTCGTGTACATGTTTATGTAGGGATGCACGCGGCGAATTATCGTGATGATGTATTTACGAGCAGGGTGGTTACAATTCATTCGGAATCGTTTTTTCGGTCACGCCACGTCGCATGCACAGCATAAACTGTCGATTCTTTATTGGGCGTTTAGACTTCTCGTGATATCATAAAACTGAGTTAGCCGAACTAACCGAATAGATTGTTACAAAGCGATAATAATCTGAAATTATATTCGAGCACATGGCTTACGGCATGTCAACTGAAACTACGCGCGAGATGGACGATAACTAAATACAGTGTATAAATTGGGTGAACAATTTGGCCATATTTTATGAGCAAACGCGACTCTATGTGCCGGTCAACGGCCATTGGAATACATTAGAACATTTCTAGTAACTTTTCGTCCTACAGAAGGCTGAGTTTGTTAGAATAGCGCGCGCATTGTGAGGCGAATCACGCGCATCGCAGCGTGCCTCGCACACCGATCGTGCTCACCATGGGAACATTTTTGTCTTCCACGATATGATAATATGAGCATTCAAATATACATACTGTCCGTTAAATGCACGATAAACACCCAGAATTACAGTGAAACTTGAATGTGAGCGAGTCGTGACCGACGTGATTTGAATTTTACAAGTGCGACCATACTCATGACCCTCTATCATAATCGCATTACAATGATAAGTGCACTCACCATCAGATCTCGACGTCTCGTTCGTATCGTGCCACGCTTCCACTATCAGTGAGAATGTGCCCTGGAAATAGAAAATCAGACGTTAAGTTACTGCACTTCATCGCACACACAATAATCTGGCACCAAAATACGTCGAAAACTTGGTTCAAGCAGATCATGCATATTCTTTTTATCATAATACTGCTAAATTGAGGTGGTCCCAAACATGACCACATAATAAGGCACCACAGACCGCGTTCGTAAGCAGACGCGGCAGTTGAGTACATATTTTAAATACCTGCGCTATTACTACGTACAATGTAATGGGACGTGTGTAAATTAGCAATATAATAGACAGGTGATCCGGCAGATGGTATGGAAATAGTTGTATCATGCTAAAAATATAACAAGCAAGCCGCGCATCCAATATGGGATCATGTAATACCCTGCCCTTATAGAAATACGCGTATCAGTTAAGAAGCTATTGACACACTAGTCAATGTTTACATAGGGAGGCGAAACGGCAGTCGAAAATCGATTAAGAACGATAACAGTGGTGTCAACACCTTTTCGGCGCCTGCGACGGAACTTATCAATGGGTTTTATGACCGAATCGTATCCAGTTCCGCTCATGCAAAAATGACCGTGTAAATGTGAAGCGATCCGAATGCGCATAGCTTTTATGAAATTTCTCCCACAAGAGAACCGGTTGTTAGCGACCATAAAACACTTGACCGTACCTCCGCCCGCGACTGGTGCGATGGTCAGACCACTCCCGCAGAATGCGGTCATAAATCTTTAATTACAGATTTGTTTCAATGTTACCAAACACTTCCGTAGAAGCAGGTGCATGCCCAAAGAAATATTTCACACGAAACAACGTCGTTTTGAAGAATCTATGTCCCAATCAGCACAGACATACACATACATAATGTCAAAACTTTATTTATAAGCCGTAGCTAATGTAGGAACTAGAATCTAGATACTTGCAGTGGAAATTCGTGCGAGGCACTTAAAAGAGTTAAAGGTTTATATAATAACATAATCGGAGTTTATTGATATAGCTGGAAGTAATTGTGAGAACGGATCGGGCGAGCAACGTAATCCGCCGAAATGTTTTTATCTTAATGAACAATCTAAGGAGCGGACAAATTAGCGCGGTGTAAGTACCAGATACCTCGGTACTGGGTACTTAGAGCTCAGGGTGCAAGGAACATTACAATTAAAATGGCGGCCAAGCAGCTGCGCCTGCGCCGGATACGAAGGGTCACAGTTAATTCATCATTTGATCACCGCGCTTAAGGAGTGAATCAGTTTTTCCTGACAGATGTCGCCCGTCGTCAATTAAGCCAGATGAATGAAAACAATATTTGCATACTCGAACAATGATCTATTTGCATAGAAGCGGATACTGGCTGAAACAATGTTTATTGTCGCATGGTGGAAATCAATACGAGAAATCATCGTTTCTCAACGCCGTGTGTTGCAACACAAATGGAGAACGTTTTTTCCATAAACACCTTTTCAATTTTTCCCCACCAGCTCTCAATTAAGCTTTCGTTACGATATAGACTTTTGACGAATTTATAATAAGTTTAGATTACGTATACAATACAATACAGGCTGTTATCGGCCCCTTTTGAATACTAAGCAGTCTAGCATTCGCTCGTCTGAACGAATTTTGTTCGTAATCAGTTATCGAAACATGGTATTATCGTAAAGCTTGTATCGATGTGAAGCGAAAACCGTATGTCAAAAATCTTTATTATAATTTGTGATGCGTGCTCGATCAAATATGGAGAGTTGGCGAGCCGTCGTATACGTATTGATTTGTAATCGAGTATGGAGAACGCATTTCGGTCAGCTGTAGTAGTTGGTAAGTAGGTATATGGCCGTTCCCACGACAGTGACTCTCGAGTCAACCCATAAAAAGCGGCCGACGTAAGCGTACGTGGTTCAGGTAGCATTTATAGACGTGTCGAGCACAGTACGGTACACTTATACAACTGGTTGCACACACATGCCGCAATTAGGGAAACTTATAGGCTCTGGTTTTATTTATTAATTTGTTACAATGTTTCACTAAGACATGATAATCTTGTATTTATTTTACCGGACGACGCCGCATCGATGACATGATAATAACCCATAAGCCCCAAGGCTCGAGCATAATCGTAAACGCATTTAAGGTCTTTTACATGACAATATTGAAGTAAGTATAGTCAATATTAACAAATAATTACATAAATGAAACAGGAAAAGCACGAGGGCTTTCTCCTTTTGGGAATTTTATAAAAAACATTAGATTTTGACAGGAAAATTGATTCAGAATGTCAAGGTATTCGATTAATTGTATTAAGGCCTGCATCCAGTGATACAGAGCCGGGGATATTCGATAATCGTTTTACGAGGTTGCCTAAAGATGTAACTTCCATATCGGAGCGGGTTCCGATGCTATTTCGTTATTAATCACCCAAGGATTGTGGGAACGGACTTTTTGTTACGGCCATCTGTGAAGGATTTACAAAATGAATAATCAGGTGTCCGAAGAAAACTTCGACCATGTGTTTGGGTCAGTGTTACCAAGTAAGCAAGCATTGTCTATTAAAATTAGTACTGTATAGAAATTACACCAGATGTTTGTTGCTTTTGTTAGCACCGATAACTGCATTACTATGACCGATATAACAAACAAACAAAACCATTGCTGGCGTTTCATTCTAGATCTAAATAAAAAAAGCACAGTTTTACAAAATATTCTCAATAAATAATATAGAACAAGATTGCTTTATAGTAGGTAACGATAAGCTACGACAATGGTTTTTAAAAATTATTTCATCCACAGACTGCTATATAGTCACTGAGTAACATAACCTATATATTATATTGCTACGCCGCTGAAATAACAATGAAAAGACTAGTATGTTATATATGTTGTCATTATTAGCTAAAATCAGAGGACAACGCCACTTATATTAAAATTTAAGCAAATTATGTACATATCAATTAGGATAAAAAATAATTTAAAAAGCTACTTCTTAAATAGAAGTCATTGACAGTAGGTAGGTACTTCGTTTTGGAATATCGTTTGAAGTTTGGACACGAACAAAATATTTGGAACACAAACACGCCGGCAAGTTGGAGAATCGTGATTTCATATTTCACACTTTGCCAGTGTGGTAACATTGGTTTGGACAGGTTTTTTCACTTACACTCCGACTAAGATGTATTTGCCTATCGACTACACGAAATCAATAGTTATTACCTTGTTTTAAGGTTGGTAACTGAATGTGTTATCTCAAGACAGCGGTCAGACAGAACGTTGCCTTCGATGTATCTCTCAAACCATACGTCAAATTAAAAATATATGCAAATCGCAATATCCAATGTCTGTCTGATAAATAAGGAACGCATACCGTGTTTATATTATTAAAAACGTTCGACCGCGTTTAATTAAGTTTATCTCCTTCTATTTTGGCATCTCAATTGCGGTTCATTGACCCCGTGAATCATAATTTAATACCTAAGACTTTTTTGTGTCAAATATAAAAATGTCACGTATCATACCTGTAATGTTTATATCGTGAGAACAGGAGATCTCCCAAGAAAAATCCAGGTCGACAGTTTGTTAGCGGCAATATGGACGACACACGTGCATTCAGTATGAATAATAAGCAGTTTCGAGTCAATCCGAGTGACTACAGCTAGGCAGTTAGCCTTGTCAAATCGCATATACCCTTCCGAGTACGTCTGACGTTCTGGTGAAGGTACGTTCCAACACGGTCGGTTAATCCTCGGAACAGGCATGTCTGCGCATTTCAGGGCTGCCACCTCTTTGTAGGTCAAGAATCATTAACTTAGTAAAACACTACAAGGAGAATAAAAACTTAAAGAAAATACTTCTCAATATATGTTTTAGAAATCGATGTTAGTGATTTGGAAATGATAATATGAATGTATTTGTGTCTTTTATAATGCAAACAGTTTACCCGTGGTAAGTTTCTAGAGAAGATTATTTACATAAAGTATATTATTGTGTTTTAATTTGTCACAGTATTATTATTATGTATATTATATCTAAGTGTTGGCAGCCCTAGCTTATGTCAGTCGCATGGACACAGACAGACAAAAGTAAGACCAAAGTAAGACGTTCTCAAAGCAACGGCGACCTCGCGTTCCATGTGAACCTATGAATGACGTTCCAAATTCAAATTGTTTAACGAGAGAAATCCTTTGTTTGTATTCGAAAACGGAATGTTGAAAATGATGAATAAAATGCGCTCAATAAATCATTACCTACCTCCATTTCGTTTCTAATATGATAAAGAGTTTTGGAAGTGGGCCAGCTAACTAAACTCTGATTTATGACTCTCTACTCAACGTCTAAAATTTATAAGCGTTTTAACAGTTGAAATTATGTCTCAGGTAAATCGTCATCACGATCTTTTTCGTCAGAAAAAAGGCCGTTTCATAAATGTACATCAATAAAAAGAACATTTGTGAGACCACCAAACGACTTAACACATTCACGAATGGCACAAAAAGCATGGCTGATATAGGTACATATTCCTGTTTTACAAACGTCAATTAAGTATTCTGTTCACCGCGGTTCAGGTACGACATCAAAATAATGCTCAACCAATTAAACAGCGTTAAATATTTTCACACGCTAATCATAAATAATAACCATTAAATTGATGCTATAATAAAAGCTCCAGTGTTGCCCGCACTCAGTGTCGTGAAAGTAAACACTAAGGTGACCACATTGGGGAAAATTAAATGACTGTTTAGTGCACCATTATGGAAGGATTAATTACCGAGACCGCTTTACTGGGAAGCATTAAAAACCTCGTCGTAATTTTAACGAAACGTTATACTTTAATCTGTTACGATTATTTCACGAAACGCCGTCTAGGAAACATTAAAACAGACGTAACAACTTATTTTTTACCGCTAACGACCGGTCCAAGAGTACAAGAGGCAGACATTAACAATTTATTGCCCTCAATTACAATCATCGCGAAAAAAGCGACTTGGTTCAGGAATTTGGACTCTGAATCCGGGCCAAAGTGAAAAACGATAAGGGTACACTTTAATTTTCACATGGCATTCGCGGTCGCAGTCTGAGCGGACCAACGGACCGATGAGGAATTCCAAAAATGAAAATGTCGGCCATAAACAACGGAACAATTTGAATGAATTAAAAAAATATATAAATCGAGTTAACAAATTTCGGGAGACGCTCTACGGTGCATCTGATAAGCGTGACGAGGGTTCGGGGTAAGCGATGAAACCGAAGCCGCACCCAAAGATCTCATGATCAGCTCATCATCTCATCCGGATCGTGTTTGGGAGTGACGTGCAGCCTCCGCTTACAAGTTTCAACATGATTTAAGTTTTTTCTATCTCATTTTTTTCTAATACACTTTGCATAAATTGTAAAACTAGGCGGCAACTGGTACAGACTTAAGGTCATAATATGACTAATATTTTGTATGGTTGACATATAGCGCGTTTTATTTCTATTCCGAAAATGGTAAGTTTAAATAATATTTTCAGTTCAGTAGATGACGCTAGAGTTCTTTTAGATGATAATAGTATAGCAGCTTGATATAATGTGAGCTTTCTAGTAAGTAGTCAATCTAATTTGCAAATTTCGTTCAGTGGTTCCCAGCCTATGATCGGCCTTTGACACGTCCATAAATTCGACGAAGTATCTACGTACGTAAGTATTGGCGCTCCTCCCATACTAAATAATGGCGACGATTTATTCGCTAGGTTGCGGATACGAGCGGAGCATGTGAGCCGCTCGCTGCGACTCACAATTCCTAGAAACTGTGCGCGTGTGATGAATAAAGCCAGGATCGCGAGGAATTTCATCATTGCAGATTTGAGGGCTCGTCGCGCCCTACCACTACGTGAGAACGTATCTCAAACGTCAAATTATAAAAATGGAACGCGACTGTCCGCCTAAAATGGATCTAAAATTTAAGTTTGGAACGCCACAAGGTCGGCTATTCTTAATTTCTATTTTGATTGACGGCGCGATTTATAATCGCCTAGTTTGAAACCGCGTAAAATATGGATATGCGAATTATATTTTTGGCTACCACTTTATTTCGGGCTCTTTGAACATTTTTATTTGCGGCTGTTAATGTTAGAGACGCAGTTAACATGTCAGATTCTGACCGTAAACGAATGTTCGTTTGAAAAAGGAGTGTTTTCTTTGCGCTCGGCCGAGACGCGTTGTCATAACAAGCCCGGTAACTTTTATTGTCTATTCACTCAGCTGATGAGCTTATTTTCTTTATCTTCCCGTCTATGACTAATCGTTATTTACGATCAATAGTCTCTGGAGCTATTTCGTACACTTTGTTATGTTAACACTCGAAATTATCGGTAAGGCCATTGTGCGAAGAGTTTATTTAGGCGGATTTACTAGAACATCGTGTCCGGTTAATTGATAGGTTGCTGAATACCTGTGCACTGGCTGTGAAGAATGCAATCCAAGCAATTATACATGCTCCGATTGTTCAAATTTGAAACTTATGAAATTGCGTTACAAGTGGAATTATAATGGCGCCGTTCTGCTGTGCTGTAACGCGTTCCTCATCGAACTACATTTACGTGGAAATTCTTTCGCGATGCCTTTTTGTTCAAGTTTAATTGCTCGTCGGAAAGGAGAAAGAGATAAAACACAACACGTGGAGAGGAACAAGATCGAATTCCGTAGCTTCAGTAGACTTTATTAAAAGAAGCGGATGTGGGGGTGGGGGTAAGTATTTTAAGCTGATACCGCCGCGAGTGGACTGGAATAAAGGAAATTATTAAGAGCTCTCTGCACTATAAAAAGCTCCGTAGACGGAAGCTACTCCAAGTATGGTAGTAAAGTAGAAACCGACGTTGTACATATCGTTTAAAATGATGTAGTAATAAGTCGATGATCCGTGCGAAGGTTTGTTTTTCGATGTGGTAACATCAGTAACAAGCTATCGACGGGCGGAATAAGAATTCCGGGCATGTAACCGATTACGATTCTAACGTTGTTATCGACAAATTGGGAGGTTAAGTTTCGTGGAGGTGCGATTCAGACAGTCGTGGATAGTAGATAATTACTTTCTAATACAGATGCCGCTACAGCAGTGGGCGCAAAAAGTGCGCCATTCACACGCGTCAATGGATAACGAACGGCATTCGAGCTTCATGTCACCGCGTGCGTTACCGTACTATTACTTTGAAATTCGATTTGAATTACGTCATTGGAACGATAATTTCTGCGAATAAACAACCGTTGTTTGTATATTTCAAAATTAGAACACTTATTAATTTGTTTTTATATTTAACGCAGTACCGTCATTGGTAGGTTTACCAACGAGATTCCATATAGGTAGGTACTTTCATTTGAATAGTATTTAGAGCGTGAAACTATTTACGAAACATGCAAAATAAGTAACAATCTCTAGAATTAGTTACGCTGTTGCTTAGTCTACTTGTTCCACAATAAAGACGCGTGTTTCTTCACTTAACGACACAAATACATTAATCAGGCGAGAGGCGAGCTTTTATGTCGACGAAAGACATACGAAAGGGTTCAAAAGAATTTAAAGTTATGGGAAAAACTAATCTCATTCTTATTATTGTTTTAATTATAACTACGTTGAGCGATGTCAATGATCGCTTTAAAAGGGCTTTTTAATTAAATGATAA
Source organism: Falcaria lacertinaria (assembly GCA_951449985.1). Lineage (NCBI taxonomy): Eukaryota > Metazoa > Arthropoda > Insecta > Lepidoptera > Drepanidae > Falcaria > Falcaria lacertinaria. The sequence goes on along the minus strand of OX602127.1, from coordinate 3,101,277 downwards.
CTAATTACTTCCATACAAGTTCATACATTTAGAACAGTTAGAGATCTCCGTACTAATCGCTTCGTTAGCCACAGAGTAGATTCATAAAAAATACAAAGTATGATCATGGCTTCCTTTTGAGTATTAATTACCCTTAATAAAGTTAATTCACAGTTTTTCTCGTCTCACGGATTTAAAATACGTTTCTATAGCAGTGAAGCCACAAATTAATTTTGTCTTAAACTCAATTCATATTTCGGAGGATTCATGTACCAAACTTATCAATACTTTAAAAAAAATTAACCTTATTTAACTAGGGGCGGTAAAACTGACATTGACTAAACTAAACAAAAATATACTTTTTAAAATTAGATTGTAAAAGAATAATCCACTAATCAAAAGTCAAAGAATGGCGTGTGCAAAAAAACCTCGCATAACCTATATTTTAGTGTTAGTTATTATTGAATAAAGCTGTTATTACAATAACCCATATTTAACGGGATGATTAAGCCTTATTTACTCAAGGCGAGGTTTCTTAACGACCTTCAAGGGTTTGTGGGAAAATGACTTGCTAAACCGATTTCACTATTCAAGGGCTTAGCGACAATCCCGGAAACCGTTCACAATAATTCACAATGGTTGCCTACCAGTCATAGTTTAATGGTTGCGGTAAACGCACGCACGTATACATGTACATCATAGGTATTATCCGCATCGAAATATTGATAATATTTAACATCTGCATTTTGTATACATTACATCACAATTTACATTTTACAGATAACACAACAATATATAAACTTACACACATATTCTATACCTTCTACACACATGACATTAAACTAAGATAATTTTTTTGGTAAATTATGTTTTGTCGCAATGTCTCCCGAATTGAGAAAAAAAGATGAGACAAATCTATTTTTCTATTTTAGCTTATATTATTATTTTCAAAGCCGGCTCTATGCGTTACTTCATGTTAAAATTACTACATTTTGTTCATAGATAGGTACATAAATAATTATAGGCAAAGAGCGTGCCGCAATACGGATCTAAAAAATGTATGACTTTATGGTATAGTTCACGGTCGGCGCATGCACTACAAATACTACGATACATTTTGACATTTGCGCTCAAACCGTCGCGATGCGCGACTCCCGCGCAAGTAGCAGGTGTTACTGTTATCTATGAAAATGTTCAATTGCGTAAGCACATAGCATTTGGTTAGCACTTGACACTTCACTTGAATGGCTCCGTTCATGCGATGGGGTGTCACCCAGCAGCCCTAGTGAAGATACTATTGTATTGACCTTTCACTAGTAAAACTACAAGTTTTTTCATATTATTATATCGAGTGTAGATAGAAGGTAACTCGACTCGTTGATAATCCGGTCCTCTGCTTTTAACATCCGGCCTAACGGCCCTTCGAATGTACGATATTAATTTTAAACACAAATTGTTTATGTGAGAAATAAATATAAATGAGATCTAGCCGCGTGCGTGATTCTCGAGTAAGCAATCATTCTCGACGTGAAAAATAAGTAGGATACTCGTAGTCGTTAAGCCGCCACTTGTAATTTCACTAGTTGTGAAGAATATTAATATGCCAGTGACCTATTATCGCGCGGGTTACATCTCCACGATTTATTTCAAAGGGATCAGATAGTGTTCGATGCGCCGGAGTTTGGTTACTGAGCGGGTTGTGTTACTGGTTCAACCGTTAGCGGGAGAAACCGCCTCAAGTTTCAAAATATTGTGATGGTGACCGCGAATGGCCGTGATAATAATGTTAATCTTATTAGCGGTATAAATATTGAAGTTAGATCGTGCTTTAAAAAAAGGTCTTTGAGCTCAAGCTCTCATAATAGGTTACGAATATTGAGATAAGGGTTGTCAACCGTATTTCGGAACCGAACAAAAAAAAAACAAAATATGAAGTATTTGCGTAATTTTCATTCATTCAAGTCATTCGCCTGATGGTAAGCGCCACGGTCGCCCATATAAAGATGCAGTTCCACCAAGGTTAATCGTAAAGTCCCGCGTGAAACTGCCCCAAACTATCACCTCGAGACCTCTATGTCAATAAAAGATTCGATTAAGCCTTCGATTACATTTAAAAATATATATCCCGGTGCAAATTGTCTGATTGGAAACGGAACATCTCTGGGTTTCTCCAGCGACCGCTCACCTGACTGGGGTCACGAAGACGGAACGTGAATCTACAATTGCATACATATATCAGCGTTCACACTATGTATTCGATATGCCTCGTAAAGCACCAGACTTCGGATGACATCATTGCGATAAAAAATCTTAACTTTAGAGTAAAATAAAATGCTGTAAGCAATAAAATAATCGAAACACAGCCCTAGCGTATGTTGGAGAGCAAATTGTATTAGACTTACTCATCCGAAAGCGAAGTAGCAAGGAATGGTCGCAGATGGGAGATATCGAGAGGATTCCGCGCATATGGTATTATTGACAGGAATCGATTCCAAGCCCAACTAAACCTGTCAGCTCGAATATCGAATAGACAGGACTGGGCCTAGTTCGCTTTCGCTCAATTGATCGCATGTCAACACATGTCTGCCAATAGAGAGCTCTATGTGAATTTAAACAGGAAGTTTCAATTTAGCGCCAATTCACTCGGAATCATACTGGCAGTTACCGGACGCACATCCACGATCCAAAAAAGTTTAATATTTCTGCTCCACGGCTGGCCTTACCTGCCTGTTAAGTTAAGTTACCAAATGTCACGTTTTCTCCAGATGGTCCGAGCTTGTGCAAGCCGGCTTAGGAGAGATTGTTTGCCTAAACATTACGAGACGGTACGACATTTGAAGCGAGCCGCTAAACAAAATACAAATAGCACTTGAGACCTCCAGTATCCACAAGAGGGCTGTGTAAACCCATAGACAATTGACGCCTGGGAAATAACCTCGAAATAACTGTAACTGAGGCCAATTAAGCCGTCCGTTATCCTTCGGATGGAGATCTAAGTGCAATTCGTAAATAAATAACATGTAATTACAATATCGAATCACGATCCAGACTGCTCTAATCGCCCGCCTAAGATGACTCCGGCCACGAACTAAGCCGTACGAGGTGGTACGAGCACGGCCATCGAACACTCATTATAACGTACGGCTGGTCATACACAACGAGACTTCATAATTAATTAAAAATGAACCATTGAACGCTGTAACCGTCCCACGCGGCTGCTCGTTAAACCATCAAATATTCTTATCGACATCGCTTCTGTCAAATTTGAATATAGAATCCCTTAATATCTTTTTTACTATTATTTACGGGGAATAAGATGGCCAGCACTGGCCTCCACGTGGATTATTGGAATTTGAATGTGTCGGAACATCGACGGCTTTGATTTATTGATGCAGGGTTGCTACCTACTTAATGCTTCTTTTACGATGTATTGATTTTACTGTTGCCTACAAAATTAATGGGGCGTTGTCTTGTTTACGAAAGCGAATGTACATTCTTAAAAATAAATAAAAATAGTGATAAAATAAAACACTCACCGGCCACGTGAAGTCGAAGGGGAACACGATGGGATTGCTAAATCCTTCCACATTGAGATTGGGCACATCCAATGAATTGCCACCCAGCACGGGTGTCGTGATATCACCGAAAGTACACGGCGACGTCGTATCGATATTAGCTTGATAGATTTTGAGGCACACTCGGAATTTAGTCCTGCACGGCGCCAAACACGGCGCGTCACTATTTGAGGAACCATCACAGCACTGCCCACTACTTAACCTACCCAGTGAGTTCGTAAAACTTTTTATCCTAAGTTCGAAGGAACCAGACGTCAGCACCTGAAAATAAAGAAAAACAGTTTAAGTAAATAAGTTTGCTATAGATAACGCGCATGAATGTGTCTGCGGCTCAGCAATTTATCAACACCCTGGTGACAGCACAAACATAGTATCAATACAGCTTTTAACGCCCTCAAGATGTAATCCTCAAACAAACTATTTGCACAACTGTCCACGCGATCGATCCCGTTGAGACATTAACGGTTTTACTGGACACGGTTTATGTAGGTCGTTTTAAAATGGGGTTGCGATTGCAACGCGTGTGGGGCGACGCGGTGACACCCCTAACCTGAATTGAATTTCGAACGCTAACGTGATAGTTGTTTTTTTTTAAATCGAACTGTCAAATATTGACGCCCCCCGCTTTGTTTTAAACGATGTGTTATTTCTGTGTTGCCAGGACTACCGATTTTGATGAAAAATGTGGTATTTTCAACTACTACGTTGATAGATGGCTCGTCAGCAGAACGACTCGAGTTCCATCTACTTTATGAATAATAATAACTAGTTTTTGTTGCCCTCCTGGGTGTGCAACCCTTGTATTAATGAAAGAATGTGCAGTTGGTCGCATTGCATGTGGGGTCAACGAGTTTTTAAGAGTTAATGCGCTAGGGTGTGCGCGTACCAGCATTTTATGAATAACTCACCTTACTAATATTTAAACGAATACATCTGTATTATATCTTTGCGTAATTCAAAAGCGAATTCGCAGAAGTGTCGATGTTGATATTTATATGGCATCGGAAGGAAGCAGCGGGTAGCTTAGTTATGGTTGCTAGGTCTTCGCAAATCATTACCGAGCTTCATTAATATAACGTTGCGAACAAAAACACATATCACATCCGGCGATCCAATTGATTATTTATATTATGAGCTATAATAAATTACGTTCATAAAAAAATACTATGACTATCGTTAAACATTTCGTGATTGGAATATTTAAGAACGACGAATTTGTCGTCCAGAAATGTGTGTGGATGTTATTATTAAAAGTTTATAATTAAGTTAGTTACCTATATCAATTTTATATGGAAAATGAATTCCCACGGGGTTTAAGGAGTTATGTCATCCAAAGTGTATAAAAAAGAACAATGCTCCATTGAAATTGAGCCTTATCTATCTAACAAGCAGACGGATCGTCTGACTGACGAGATGTCAAAATGTAAACTGTGGTAAAAAAGACACCAGATTTCAACCAACTTCCTGCCCGACATGGGGGTTGGAACACCTCCGAAAATTTCTACGCGCAAAACAACACCGACCTCTCTTACTACCGCGGTAGATTAGACAAAGACAGAAACACTTCACTTTACACATCCACGTGGTTATGTCAGGTAGGTAGGAGCGGATTCTGAAAAAATGCCCCAAAAAAGATACGGACCACTCTAAACATCCCCTTTTTTGTTGATATATTGTTTATCCAACGAGTTATAGGCAGTAGCACAGATTGCTGATGAATTGTGGCTTCCATGTTTTTAAAAGTACCTATATGTATATATACATTTAATATATTTTCTAAATTCTAATATAAATAAGGTCAGATACATTCATTGTCAAATAGCACAGTGAATTACGCTAAATCGAAAAAAACTAAGAAATAAAAAACCGTACGGGATGCGAGCGCTCAACTCGTCGCCTCAGGGCGACCACAAACTAACAATTAAATAATACTTACCGGACTACCGGATAAGTTGTATTTTATTATGACTTCAGGCGGATTTGACGCGATGACTGGCTGATTGATGTTAGTTAAAAGGTGCTGGTTTGAAGCTTATAAGCATTATTTTGTTTGCTGGCCATAAACAATTTAGAACAAAAAACAAACTACCATTTTGGAACGAGTTCGAAATTCAAATCCTCCTAGGCTCGTTTTACTCGATTGTGTGAACTGAAAACGTTGTAAGGTCTGAACCATCTGTCAAACGAAATTAATGTCGTTTTGGATATTACTGTTTAGAAGTTAAAGATGATAGTGGCTCGTATGTCTAATGGTCCAACTGTGCCAGCGATAGATACTGGCCATCATCGATGTATGTCAGTAATCAATTTACACGTGTGCCTAATTATTTAACATAACGACTTCACATTTAATGCATTCGACGTTACAGAATCGTGAACATCAAAATTCTTTTTTTTTTCAATCTTGCTACATCGAAAGGAAAGTATAACTGGCATGGAACATTAATTGCAGCGACGTGGAGGCATCAACAAAACATTTTAAATTTATTTGAGTACCTAATTGTTCATCTGTTCATCTCGCAAGACCATTTCAGTTAACGAATAGATGTACCTACATCAATCCTTTTTTATATAAATATATTTTAATTGCTGCTGTATTAAAATCTAGAAGGTATATCCAGTTAAATGATATTGCTATGTCAAAATGATATACGAGTTGTAGTCGTTTCGTGGTGTGTGTAGCCAGACTAGAAATAAATTTTATACCGTCACTTATTAGGCGAGCTAAGAGGGCATATAATAAGGAGTAATAATGTGAACGGCATTGTAAGCAAGTAAGCCAGAATAAACACTTGTTCCAGCAGGTTGAGCGTAGTCTAAAAATAACACAAATAATGAAACAGGGGAATGTTTTTCATCTCTCCCGTTATACACACGCAAAATGTGTTAAAATAAGCACCCAAACAGAGTCTTTTAATAGCGCGACGATGTGGCCAGTGCATTAATTCGCAATTCCAAATTTATATTTAGAATAAGGCATGATTTTTTTTTATCATAATCTCTTGCGCTGGTCCTACACATATGCCGTAAAAAAACTCTGCCCGAAAATAGATTGTTGCTCCTGAAATTTAATCAATTGACGCGACAACCAAGATACCGTTGTCCTTTGCCGGCTGATGAATGAACGTTATACTCGTAACAAATTGATTTTGGAGCTTATATAGAAGCTAGTTTCAATGTTAGTTTATGGTTTTGTATCAGGGGAGACGCGCGCCGGGTTGCCTCACAAAGGGCGTTCCATTTCACAGAATGTCTTTAGACCTAAATAAAAGGACGTCTCAAAGCGAACAAAATGCAATGTATCGCGCGACAAAAGTTGCAATATCCTTTGTGTCGGCTAATTTTGTTGGCAGCTGTGCCGGCACAAAGAACCATACGATCTCTGGAATTTGAAATTAACGGAGAATCATGAGCGCGGAGCGTAATAGTCCCCGTAGATTGCTCGGAACGTATATGGAAAGCGCATAATAAGGTATTTTGCGGTTATTTAAGCGTGTTGCACAAGCGAATTGAGATTTCGTGCGTTGGTGTTCGGCGCGCTATGATCGGACGAGCCATGTACTCTTATATCGTAAACCAGATCTTCTTGCTTGAATTGTTATTGGGATTATACGTGTGAACCTCTCGCTGTGAAGATTGAATACGGAACTTATTAAAATACTTTCGACTGGTACCTTTTTGTTAAATCATCTTAATGGACGCGCCACTATCAGCTTTATGTCGAAGTAGCACGGTGTAATGCTGTGTAAATGAGATGGCAACCGTACAAAATTGTCAATTGACATGGCTGTGATTTAAAGGCACATTGCGTAGATGGTTACACGAAATTAGTTTCAATATGACTACGATCATCCGTTGCACAAACGTAATTTTGCTGCAACATTATGAAATTACGATGCACATATGCCTGTGCTACAAAATGGAATTCAATTTGTGAAGTAAATACACATTACAGGTACTAGTTTTCAACATGGAACGGCCTGGGTATTCATAACTGTCAAAATGCGACCTTAAAGTTCAACCCACATGAATTTAGAAGTCGCGACTCATCTCTTCGCTATGCCTGAAGCATTGTGCAACCTACACGGTGTTACCATCACTGGCACATTTACCCAATTGGGCATTTAATAATTTGCACCGACAATGCTAAACAATAGAACCTTAAATTAGAAGGTTACGCGACATCTTATATAGGTTTCGAAATTCGAATACATATTAACTTTAATGGTATGGTATGGGCTTTGAAATAACTTGGCAGACTAGGTATATAATAAAGTTTATAAGTAAACCTATATAGCTTTTTATTCAATATACAATATGTAATCGATAAAGCAACAAGAAAACATGAAGTAAAATGTTCGTATTTATAAATAATACATAATATTAGCTTCCCTTTGCTACCCGTTTGGCGACATTGCGTAATCTGATCATTGATCCTGGCAGCCATGTTTGTTTTTTACGCGCCACGCCGGGAATCAATTAAACGTCCGGTCGTAAAGAAAAAAAAAGTACATAATGAACTGTAATGAGAAAATCCCGATCGGCAGTCCGTAACAATGGTCACATTACTAGCTTGACACCGGCGTAATGATCTCTTCATTTGTCAAAGATGTCACAGATAATTTAGACCTTCAACCATAGAGTACAATGATGGTGAGTGAAATGTTTTAAGTGAATTAAATTAGTTCGGTAAGTGGGTATTTACTTTCAGAAAATCAATCAAGATCTTGTAGACAATTTATTTTTGTCGAAAACTGAATAAATTTATTAGATATATACACATATTTGTCTATCCATTATTTATAGATTATAGAAGGTCGAAACGAACATCGATGAAGGATCACTGAATTTCGGACTTATACGAAGATTTTTGTGGTAAGACAATCGCAGATACGTCAACCAAACGAAAGCATCGTTCGTTTTTCATTGTAGACCTCTAGGTACTACTTACTTGTACAGCCAGCCATCAAAGCCCACAAGTACCTACTTATCGCACAATGAGACGAAAATATAAGTTTCACATAGTTATGCAGTTAAAAACTCGACGATTATGCGGATTTTGTATAAACTCTTTTATAATTGAGTTGGTTCTCATAGAACAAAAACCATTTTGGACAATGGACGAAATTATACCGGGGTAGTCAGAACTAGAATAGAGACGCACCGCTAGGGAGTTTCACATACTTAAACGGTTATTGCATGTACATTAAGTACATGTCATACGATGATTAATTACCAAAGACTGTGTGTTGTGAAAACTGATTCTTATTTACCCCCGGACCAAAAAGAGTGATATAAGTTTAACGTGTATACTGTGTCTGTATGTGGCATCCTAACCATAATCATAACCAATTTTAAATTTGTCTTTTATATTTCTAAGGTGATATAAGCGAGTGTTCATAAAAAAACATACAGACGAACATAGAAAGTCCTCCTTTTTTGAAGGTTAAGGTTAAAAAGCCTACGGGCCGTTCTTACCACTGGATGTTTAGTCACAACGTCAAGTTGTGTCTAAAGAAAACAGAATGAACCTAAATCATCATGGCGGCAATTAGAATTGGAGTAAATTATGGAAAAGCAGATGTTAGTGTTCTTCGGGCCATTAACACCGCACCTGCTGAGCCGCGTGTGGACCGCTAGGGCTGTCACTTAAGAGGTAATCAACTTTAACGAGTACACTGTACTTAAGCCAATAAAAATATTTTTTACGACTGGTATGTATCTACGAATTTTATTCAAGTCAAGCTTTTAAAATGTATGTCAGCACAGGCATTAGTAAAGGTAGCAATACCAATGGTTCGTGCAACACACCTAAAAATGAAATATCGATTATATCACAAATCGTAACGCAATCGTACACGCACAGGTATCGTTCCATGCGAGCTATGACAAGCTATGTCCTAGATTATAGACGTGTGCGACAGGTAGAAAGGATACTGCAACGCTGCAGAATGCTGTATGCAACAACAGGCCTACCTACCTACATTTAGAACTTAGTTTACACACAAACAAAACAATCTAACTGCATTATCCGCGGAGAACATAATCTTGAAGGATAAACACATTATAATACGAACAAAAAAATAGCCTTCGATGAATTATTTATTTGAAATTGGAAATTATTGTGTTGCGGTTTTGGGGCAGACGTGTTTCCGACACCGCTTCCGATCAGAAAGACGGTCGAGCGAACACGCGATTTAAATTTCGAACGCGATCTAAACTCGCCTTAACTACTTACGAAGTAATAGTTTTCACGTGAAGGTAAAGGTGAAAAAACGTTGCACACTGATTCCTGCGGATGTAGGTATTACTTATTATTACAGAGAAGGTAAGAAGCGAGTTGACAGATTAACAACAATAAAATGACATCAATGCACGATAGTTGGCACGAAGACGGGAGAAGGGAAGGTTGGGGGCAAGACAAACCAGTCTTGTGGTGTGTGTTTCGCAGTTTTTTTTATAAAACAACGCGACTTCATTCATAATGTATCATAGCGCCTTGAAAGTCACTCGTACGCATATACACACTTATAGATCTATAAATAAAAATAGATCTACCGACATGTTATAACCACGAAGTGCGCATCGCACGGGGTTAAATAATTATATGATTTCTGAAATAACTGGCAACGAATAAAACCAATAAAAAGATAAATGTACCAATATCACACGGGTAGTCTGGATCTCGATATTCTCGATGATCGATGCATGGTCAGAAACAATCGAGTCGAAATAAAAAGGTTTTATTCACTTCGTAAAGTGAAGTGCATAACGGTACAATTGCACATCACTAGCGTTTGTTCATAGAACTCATACGCATGTAGGTATTCGGTACTTGCGAATTACCTTCGAAGACCGGTAACCGATTCAGGAGTAAGCTTATCTATATTCTTTATCGCGTCTGACATTTAGGCAGGAGTTTTAATTTGTGCTAGGTAGTAGGCACGGAATGCGAGAAGATAGGTAGGTACAATAATGGCAGTGCTATTGAAGATTATCGATTGGGAAAGCTGGTGGCTGGTATTGAGAGTCGGGCGTGTATCTGCGCCGGGGTGAATCATGCGATCAGCGTTTCTTGTGCTTGTTGAGATGTAACTCGTAGATGATCTCGTATAAATAAACATTCTGTGTGCCGGCGGAGCCGACTGAAAGACTACACTCGACTTGATTGATTGATACGTTTCCTCCAAACGTTAATGAAGCCAATAAGTAACTTGTAGGTAATTAATTCATTTTATGTCTCATTAAACCTGATAACGAATTAAGTGGTGCGTGAGCACGGAATTAGGAAAGTTCACACGTCTTGGGTATCAGCCCTTATTTAAGACGTTTAACCTTGACCGGTTCAGAGGGCGCTGCCCTGGTGTCCTAGTAGGTATTTAGTTTACGTTTTATCACCTTTTCACACTTTTAAGGAGCTGTTCTTTACATCACTTTCATCATGTTTATTTTCACTTTGTTTAATAGCCTATGGCGTCTAGTTTCCAAAGATTAGTAACGGGCAGTAAACAGACAAAGGGCTCCGTCGTGTAAACTAGACCGAACTACTAACCCTGCCCGAAATATCCCGTGGATAGTGAACGTCTGAAAGAGTTATTCCTGTCACGGGTGCATGCGGATCGTTGCGGATTCGTCTCGTGAGTGTCGGCTCCGCCACGAAGCCTCGGAATGCATCTAATTTTAAAGCGAAGAGGCTCGCGACCTATCTGACCCCGCGCGGCGTCGTATTAAAACCTGAACTTTCTTTATAACTAGCTATGTACTATGTTGGTCGGTATGGAGAGGCATGGTAGTCATGAACACACACAAGCGCGTCCCCCGAGCCGGCTCGCGCCCGGTCACGAGTCACGACTGTCGAGTAGCCGAGCTAACCTGCACCCTCCCGACTATCCAGGACGATCTGCTAGGCAGGCCGCCGCACCACATTCGTGGGAAAGTGACGCTCGAGTAACACACTGTTCGCAGTACCCGGCCTCTCGCCCACGGCACGCCGCGGCGGCTACTAACTAGATAGTTTATTCCAAATGATGAAAACTACGAGGTTTCGGTTGGGTGGGAACGTAAACAAAGTGCGAATCGCGGTTTTAGGTGTCGATAACCGTACCTGGGGCAGAAACCCTAGCAGGGCGAGGAGCACCGCGGGGGCGCGCATGCTGGCGCGTCCGGGCTAGCGGCGCCGGGGCATATATGTCGGGACCGAAGCCCGACGGTCGTCAGCAATCGGCGAAGAAAGATCCGCAGTAATCCATCACTCGCACAAGTATGCACTGAGCGTTTCACTCCAAGTCACACAGCACAAGTAAAGAGATGTCACTGGTTGCTCATCGGCTTTGGCGAACCGGTCGCGAGATCGTGCACTACGTTCGAAATGCGCGCGTCGCGTGGAGCGGCGTGTGTGAGCTGTAATAACGTGTGCTCACGGCGGCGCGTGACGGTGGACTGAGGGCCGAGGGCGGGCGGCGCGGCAGCCGCGGTGCGGGCAGCGCACCTGGCGGCGCCGGCGCGGCGGCCGAGAGATGGCGCTGTGCGGCGCATCTGCCAGCGAGCGTCCCCCGCCAGCGCCCCTCGACCACCCGACCAGAAAATACACGGAAAACAGCCGTGTTCTGTATTCGAACACGTGCCCCTATGTAAAAACTTCTGACAACTGGACTGCATGCAGTTCGGTCATACTCATAAGATAAGGTGGAAAGAAATTAAAAGTTTTAATGGTTTTATGCAATTACTTGTACTTTACCAGACCAGAGTAGGTATTTTTCAATTGTTTTGTTAATTTAAGGTTTGATGTAGGATACATACATTGGGAATTCATTGCGTAACAATAACAACTTCCTAGATCTACCTTATAATACCTAATAGGAGACGAGTGGATAAGAAAGATATATAGCGATTATATTAATTTGTTTGTACAAAAGTTTCATATATAGTCTTTGCCTTTGCTTTGCCTTTGATTAATTAGTCTTTGCATAATATAGTACCTATATAATAATATTTACCTATTTTTATGTATTTATTTGAAAAAAAGTGTTTTATAATTTATCTTCTTAGTGCTTACCATCCTTTTAGCATTGCTTGTAAATTTTGTAACAAGCTATACAGGTGTAAACTTATCATAACGATATTTTTGTACCACCTAAATAAAGATAATAATCAAAGTTCATACTCAATTTAATATGCAACAGAAAAGAAGTAACATCCCGTTCAAAAGCGGGTATCATCGCGTGTTAGCGTTCCATTTTCGAAATTTAAATTTATATTTTTTAAATCTTCCCAATCATTGACAGCTGCTCCTACCGATAAGGCAAGGAACTTATATTCACTCACGAAGGAGGCGAATTCAGCTCGAAGGTGCGATTAAAAACGTATTTATTTATTCAAACCCTTCCGTCCCTTAGGGGTAGAACGCCCGGTAGCTATGGCAATCACTATTGATACGATTATTGGAGGAGGCTTGCAATTGGTATTTTTTGATCTTAGCCATATAATGGTGCCAATTCAAATTTGAACAACAGAATTGGCACCAATTTGTGCCAAGCTATTTTTCCATTTCAAACCAATGAAATGGAAAGATAGCTTGATGAATACTTCATTATTATTATTTTGATTCTTTATTTTCAGTACTATTTTGATCGTTCTTGTCGTGCATTTTTTTATATACATATATTAGCCAGTAGCTGAGTACGGTTTTAGTTTTCGATTTCAGTTCAGCCCGGTTGGTCTAGTGGCTAAACCGGAGCTGATTCCGAGATCGGGTCGCAGGTTCGATTCCTGTACGGAACAATAAAGTCTGAACAGGAAATATACATCGTCCTATGAAGGGAATACAGATATCCTTTCTAATCCCAAAGAAAAAATGTTTATCTAGGAGATAAATAAAAATTATATACCTACATGCACAAAAAATATCTCTATCAGACGTGAAAGCAATCTTGGCAAGTCCAAGCAATTAGCACCGCTAATATATACCTACAACTAATAACCTCGTTTTATTGGTCGTCGAGACCACGCCTTGCTCTAACTACACAAATGATGTATTTTACAAGCTCATTACAAGTGCGCGACCATAGTTACACAAACAATCACATGGAAGACGTTTTGTTCAATCATAAAATACTAACCTAGTTATAGAAATATGACCACAGTCTTTAGATATAAAAATGAATCCCTATTTCCCTTGGTCCACGGCATCACGCGTGAACGGATAGACCGATTTCGTTATTTTTTTTTTGGGTTTGTCGTACTCAGGAGGTTTTTATGAATATTATTTATAACATAAATTAAACATTTTAATAAAAAAAATTAAACCAACTTCAAAAACTAAAGGCCTACTCTCTCAGCGGTCTAGTGGTCAGTATAGGGTACCTGACTGCTACGCTACAGGTCGCGGGTTCGATTCCCGCCGGGGCAGACATTTATGTGACAAATATGTTTGCCTAGCGTCTGGGTGTTTGGTATGTATTATAAGAATGTATTTACAAAAAAAGAGTATACATAAGTATTCTATCAGCCACTGGTTCCCATAGTGCAAACTTTGCTTAGTTTGGGGTCAGATGGTGCTGTTTGATAATGTTCAAGTATTATTATTATTATTACATAGTTTATAGGTTAGTTAATTTAGGTATACAGACCGTAGACCTAGGTAACACGACGCAAGGTTATTGTTTTTTGGGCGTCGACTGCCATTAATTAATAGAATAACTGGCATGTCTAGGTATACCCCATGCGCCGTTAGTGTTTATTTTATGTGTTTATTACTTACCTAATAAATACATGACTACATATTAAAAATAGTCTTAAAACAGGTGAACAGATTTTTTTATTTTCTTTTTTTAAAATGTAGGTGTAAGTAAGGTGTAAAAGCCACAATTATTCTAACTGGCGGCCAGCCCCAGCTTCGCACGGATAGACATTTCTCAAATATTTTGTCTATCCGTGCGAAGGCGGGCCGGGCAGCTAGTATAATATATAGACTGTGTTACTTAGTGATAATGCAGCTTTCTAACTGTGAAAGAATTTTTGAAATCGGTCCAGTAGTTTCGGAGCCTATTCGATACAAACATACAAATCTTTCCTCTTTATAATATTAGTATAGATAAGTATCAAGTACTTTAGATAGAACCCCTAGAACGGACTTAATTAAAATTATTTTTTTAGATAAGATGCTACAAATGATCTGCTTCGGGGAGTGAGCAGCGGGGAGGGAACTATGAAAAAGTCGATGCTTTCTGCCAATTGGTTGTCTTGTTTTAGATTCCCCGCCTGAGAGCTATAACATTGCCCTAGTTAACTGATTACTCTTATCCGTCAATATTTGCGTGCTGTACGATATTTAGTTTGATGAACAAAGCAGACACGCCTAGCCACACCCAACACGCGTCTTCACCAACCCTGACATAGAAAATGATTTTAAACTTCTTTATGTACGCAACACTGACCCATATGTTGGCAGGAAGGCTTTGAAGGCTGACCGAGTAAGCGAAATAATATTTGAATTCTGTTCAGCAGTTTGCTATAAAAAAGTAAATGTCATCGTTAGTAGTAATATTAATTGATAAAAGCCTTTTACACTTATTAAAATTAAATAAAATGTAATCACTTTTTACAAACTCAATTGACTTTGTGTTAGTGCTCATTTTTGACAATTTAATTTATTTTGAAGTTTTGGAGGTTTCACGACGATTGATAGAGGCCTCCGTTGACAAGAAGGCTGGAACATATTTTGCGCAAAGGATCAGCATTGCCATACAGCGGGGCATACAGCGGGGCGGTGACATTAATTTAGGACAAGTGTTTTATTTATTATAATTCTTGTTATATTTTTGAGTTCATTTAGAAATCTGTCACAATAACACCACTGGAAATTAATTTTAAGTCAATTCAAATACGACCCAGTGTTGCGAGCGTATTTTTTACTTTTTTGCTACGTATTGCGTATCATCTTCACTTTAAAACATTGAAGTGGGCCAGCTCTCACCTCTCTCAGCTGGTACTCTGAATAAATAAAGCAATATATTGAATCCATTAACTAATCGATCTAAACAATGTGCATCAAACACCGCAGACGTGTGCTTTCGTTCGTCCGAACTATTCCATTATTTCATAACGTCTTGACATTGTGAGACGTCACTGGTGACATTCCTACAAATATACAGTTGCAGCTCTGCTGATATCTATTCTCTAAGTAATAACGGTTACTTTGGCACAAAAATACTGTAACTGACAATGGTGTTAAATGACGTTCGCTTACTTTCGTTGAAACAGATCCGTAAGAGTATGTTTATCAATATTTTCTGTAAACTGTTGTAAACAACGTATTTTATATTGAGGACGTCAAAATACATGGTAAATTCGAATGCGAAATGAACTGCAAATAAAAAGACACTACTTATTAATTTTATTGACGCAGCAAAGGTGTGGCAATTGACATTTGACATCGCCAAAAAAACCCAAACCTTAAAAAGTTGTATACTTAAAATCGATTAACAATAAAATCGATATGGTCGAGTGGAATATCGATTCGTGAAAGTGGCGATTACCTCGGTCACCTCGGCTTCAGTTAAGTATATTACGCACATCGCATCGTCGGGACGGGAATTCTGGTTACGCAAAGCGGACTCACTTGCTTGAATAACATAAACATTTGCTTTACCGTATGTAAATAGAAACTATTCAGCTTCAATCTTAAGGAGAATAAACTATATCTATAAAATCTATCGGAAAGAGGGGAGTATATACAATTTTATTAAACCAACTACATATTATACTTAAGAAATTCCGTCACATAATTGACTAAACATAAAAGTGTGCCTTACTGATGAAACCTTTGAGTTGAGCATGAATGTATCAATTCTTTATATATATATATTTAATCTCATCTGAGTAGACTAACATATTTACCCTAATCTATTGTTCATTCAAACTTAATATCATTTCGACAGGTCATAATTAGTTATTTTAAGTAGTAAGTAAATTAGGCTTGAGAGTGACAAGAGAATCACAACCAATATTTAGAAAACTATAATTTCGCTTAGTGAATTGTTACTGGATTCGAAGTAAATTTTAAATATTATTTTTAACTATAGTGTTTGCTTTTTCAACCTATCTAAGTTATCTGTGAAACAATGCATTTTTTAATTAGCCGTAAACGACCTACAAAATCAGCGATGCAGGCTTGTGCAAAAGCAGAAGCGATCGCAGCGGTTGTGTCATAAAATTATTATTATCTTAAGTATAAGTGCCGAAAACACACCTTCAGTACCTACTTATCTTTGAGATACAGACTCGGGCAATAAGCTAAGTAACTAAGTTGCCTCACAAACAGTAACTTAGTTACAACATGGCCGATTGCATTGATTGCGCTTAACAATATCAAAGATGCGTTTACGAAGATCACCGATTTTATCTTCTTGCTTGAAATCTGTGTTGTTTCAAGATTATTTTGAGTATTTTAAGCATCGTAACTGTTTTGATAATGGCCCACAGTGTCATTCCCTTAGTTATTTGTCACGTATTTCAAAAGATAATACAAGGGTCGATTTAAATCAGCCATTTCGTTGAATAGCCTTCTGGCTACACACAATTACCATTTTCAATGTTCTTTGGTGGATCGAATTAGCAGACTACCAAATGTTTATATCTGGCAGAATGAGGTCACAATGACACCAAACAGGAAGAGAATTTTACTCTGTCGCCAACTATTGTAACTAACCTTACCTTATTACGAATATTAAAAAAATAACCGGCCAAGTGCGAGTCGGACTCGCGCACTGAGTGCTCCGTACATCTTTGCAGGTAAGGTAAAAGTAGGCGAACTTAGGTCATTATTCATCGGTGACTCTCAACAGCGCGATTCAGGTTTTTGTTTAGTAAATTAGCATTTAAAATAAATTAAATTACATATATCTACGGTTTTCAACTTTCATGATTCTAGGTCAACGGGAAGTATCCTATAGGTTTTGATTCCCTTGCGAAATCGCAGAATATGCGAAAATTTGCGACGTAAACGGTATATCTTTTCCTTATATTTACTTACAGGTTTGATATTTCCTCAGCTGAAAGAGACCATAGACCCCGGTATTTCATATTAATTTCAATTTTATAACTCCACGCGTTCTTAAGTAAAAAGGTCTTGACAGACTTGGGAGACAGACGGACAACAAAGTGATCCTATAAGGGTTTTTTATTTCCTTTCAAGGTACCTAACCCTAAAAATTATTATTTCTTAGATATAAAAAGAATTAGATTAATAACGCCCTCGGAAAACTACATTAAAGTAAGAACCATCTGTTTTTAAAGTAGCTTAGAATAATTTATTTATCTAACAAAAGTAATTAATGCAATTTATGTATTAAAATAAAATAACGTTTAATCTCTCTAATTGACGGCGTTCAGCTGAATGCCTAAACATATAACCGAGAGGCAATAAATTGTTATCTTGCCGCGCTCTTGCAAGCCCTATACTAAACATGTACGTCTAAGTATTTTTAGATCTATTTGAATTATTAAAAACATCTCGCTATAAACTCGTTACATAATACTGCTAAGGCACCTACTACTTGTTAACTAGATCCAGCACCGTAGCCTATGGGTGCTTGCAATACCAGATTCACCTCTGGTGTTGCCAACCTCGTGAGGTACATCTTGCCTCCTTACGTGGGCTTTACCATCAGACCCGTTTGCAATGTTGGTAGCTAGTTATTTGTCATTGGTAGATTGGTGGAAACCTCGAACCCGGCACGGTTTCTTCAGGTCAGTGGTTCTTAACCTTTTAGTGATGAGGGACTATTCGACACCGTCTTATCATCGACCACCAACTGTTTGGAGGTAATACACAGTAAATGCCAATAAACAAAGGATTGATCTATAAAGGGTCAAAATCTAAAAAATGGCTTAACTTGAATGAACTATACATTTTTGACTTCATATGAAAATCCGCATATAACGTTCGAAAGCCAACGGCATTCTAATTTTATATTTTTCTTGTGGCTTCGTGGACCCCTTGGAGTGCTTCTAGGGACCACCGGTTGAGATCCACTGCTTAAGAGTAACATACCAGGGCAAAAGATGTTAAAGATGCTTAGTTACAGGCAGTCTATTTCTGAATGAACTTAATGCCATGTTAAGCGTACACCTGTGCCATAGCCTGTAGTCACTATCAATTTTTAGATAAGCCTTAATGCAGGTCAGTCTTCATTCACAGCCGCCTTTTATGAGCCAAATGCCTGCTCAAACCGGCTTGGTATAGTCAACAGAAATAAAACCTTTATGCGTATAGGTATTAGAATAATAATTACAAGTTATAGCAGTAGTTATTTTCGGCAATAAACGTAAATCTATCACTTCAAGATTTTCTACACCAGCCATGGTTTTCCTCGGGTGATAGTTTATTTTTAACTAATGAAATATTTGCACCAAATATAAATTACTTAGCCTACTCTATCCTTAGTCTGTGGTTTTTAACTCTCAAATATCTAAGGAAAAAAATAACATTAATATATCACGTGCTAGGGTTTTGGCCGTGACGTTTTCCGCGTAGCAATATAATATATTGCCTAGGTAACTTAATACACAACTTGCAAAAGAATTTTAAAATCGGTCGGTTCCTTTCCTGTTCTTAAACCCGATTTTAGCAAGACCTACTTGTGGTATTCTACGGGCTGGATCCCGTGGGCCGCACAAATGGGCCCGCAGTTTGACGACCACAGTTTAATAGATATAAATTGCTAATCCATGGTTTGACATTGAACCTAATAACAACATAGCTAATTGATTCAATTGTTAAATTACCCACAAAAGTACAATAACGTATACGTTTGTTACTTGTAACGAGTTTAAATGTTAAATCGCAATAAAATTACGTACCTTATAGACAGAGAATGGTGCCAATTCTGTTGTTCAAAATGACTAAACTTTGACAGGTCTAAAAATATTGCAATCCTTATTTAACCCCGCACATGAGAAAGGGATAGCAAGACATTTAGACCTGTCAAATTAGTTAAGTTTAGTAATTTTGAACAGCAGTATCGACACCAATACCTCATAGTACCTAAGGGCTTTGGATTGGATACAAGATGATTGCTGTTCGTATAAAAATAAAGTGTCAGCAGCCAGTTCTAACATTAATTATTTTCATATCTACCAATCTTATTTCCTAAGCTATTAAAAAATAACTGAACACACTTTAACAGGATAACCCTATTTACATATATTATAGCAGTATTAGGTACCCTGCGAGATTAGCCACAACATTCTAATCAAAACTCCCAAGTCACCCAAGCATTCGTATTGAAACCTTATTTGATGTTCCTAGGTCCTCAAATGGCCCGGTGGAACCGGACCGCTTTCTTAGGACTCCCTCAGCTTAATTACTCGGTGACGCGTATCAAGGTTCGCTAGAAAGTTGACCTCGGAGCGACCGGGATGTAAACATTTGAATATGCTGGAAAAGTTAACTTTAATTGTACGGACCTTCAATCCACCTTTTACGGTGGTTGGAATCTCTAATACTAATGTCGGTTTGTTTGTAGCGCTTCCAGGCCTTAATTACTCAGCCTATTATCATGAAATTTTGCGAACACGTTGTCGGGGGTATAGAAAAGGATATAAGGAACTTTTTATCTAGAAAAAAAAAATCTAGAATATTCTCTTTATAAATCAGTAAAATATTGACGATGCCTCGTAAATTAATTAGCTGCTTTCAAATTTTAAATTGCTCTGTTTCTTGTTTATTTTAAAATATAAATACAAGATTCGAAATGCCATGTTCAGTTTTAGCAAGTCTTCTGTTATTGCGATTACAAAATGGGCGTCTCTACTTCTCTGTATGGTGGTAGTGCAAGAAATAAACCTCTCCAAGCTGGTATATCTCAATGCCAATAACAATTATATGGCTGTCAATGTACTAAAGCCAATCTATTTGCTACTCTCTTAAGATAAAATACAAAACTAGCAATATCTCGAAACATTCTTAAAACTAATGCTGCGATAGAGACAATCTATAAACATATGTAATAGCTTACACAAACCAATATTAAAGTCACTTTGGCTTAATATAAACAGAGTTCAAATTCGTTTGTACTCTAGGACTGTATAAATAGTGGTAAAACATATATTACACGATGTTATTACAGATTTTTCCAATAAATGAGTTTAATTCAAATTTTACGTCACTTCTCTGATAAAAGCCGAACAGCTATTTTATTTTAATTAATGGTTAAAGTTAGGCAATTGTTAATTTATGAGTGGAATATTAACATATTACTATTATATGTTGATAAAGATGTTCCTATTTTTATACGTATATTGCGTCTTTGATCACCTCGATCCAACGCGGCCATTTTAAGTTACGTAAAAATAGTTAAATCTATAGATGTATTCAAATGTGTGATAAAAGAAATTAGGACATTTTTTTTTTAAATATGACAATATGAGGCTTTAGATTTGTGTTATGGAACTATTTAACAACTAAACATATATATATATATATATATTTGTATAAGTAAGTACGTGATTTTTGAAAGTTATCCAAGTTGGTGGTTGATAAAAGTTGAAGTCACGGTACATAATAATCTAGTTCTAAGTGTAGTAAAAGCACTGTAAGGTTTCCGTCACGGCTAAATTAGAGAAAACTATTTTAATCAAATATTGCAGCAGGAAGTTCAGTTCAGGTCCAGTTGGGATGGGATTTTTCTGCACAGTCCCTTTTCAAAAAACTTGCCTTAAAGTAGTCGCTTACGATGTGTAACATCTGACATCTGACTACCTATACCATAAACGCACGCGCTCATTGGTCAAATCAAATCGCGCGCGCTTCCCTGGCTTCCCGTAACACACTTCCGTCCCTTTTCACGAAATTGCAGGAATGCGAGTAAAAAGCGAGAGCGAGTGTTGCACATCAAAAAAACTTATCTTGTTTCTGTTACAAAAGCATTAGGTATTCTGTGGTATGCTTCAAAACTTCTCGTAAGTAACAGAGCACTATATGTGTATGTAGCTTATGGTACACAATATGGAATAGATTTTACACTTTGTGACGAATCGCCAGGTCGTTAGCGATCGCCACGCTTTGATGGCGTAAGAACTGTGACTTACATTCTACTGAACACACTGGGTGATATTTTATTTTGTATAATAATAAAACAACATTTGAAATAATTTATTATTATTTTATTGATATTTATTGATTCAGGAACAAAAACATATTGGCGATATCTGCACTAATTATTAAGAAGCCTTAATTAGCTTTTTATATATTTTAATTTCTAGCCCTATCAAAGTATCGGCTGCCGCAAACATATTTGTGAACACAGTCACGAAATCGTTGGTACTAGATTCATCGTTATTATCGGAAACAAGCGTTTTGTAATGGTAAATAAACTTTAGAAATAGCCCAATTACGTTCATATATATGAAAAAAAAAACTAACTAAACCCAAAGACTAACGCAAAATGTCCATGTTCAAATCATCTACTTTCAACCCACCCCGTGTGTTTCATCACAGCATAATTTGGTAGACGTAGTGTGTCGGTTCGCGTGCTTTGGCCCCACAGACACGGGCACGCATCGCCTCTTAATAACAAAATGTCTAATTGGAACGTGCGCCGTACCTACGAGATGATCTGTAACTGACCACATTATTGGAACCGGTCCATTCAGGCAAGACACTATTGGGATACAATTTTAGAAGATTCCGTAATTCATGTATGTCGTGATTTAATTACCCCATTTCACAGTGTTAGGGATTCATAAAATGATTTATAATCATATCTACCTCATGATTCGTTACGTCTGTATGTACTTGAACTTAATATAAATTATTTCATTAGTAATCTTTTGAAGGTATCCTTACTTTAGGACAAACATTTAATCTAGAAAGAAGTCAGAAAATTCTGGAAATTTCCATTCATTGTTCCGAGCAAATTGGTCCGTTCTTTTATGATGTCTATGAACACGAACCATGACATAAAAGGATACATTTCACTTTAGCCAGTAAATTAATATATTTAAGCTGCATCTTTTAAATTTCTTTCTGGGGATCCCTAAAAGATTATATTAGTCGAGCGATATGTAATTGATAACCGTTGTTATTTTTATTTGGTCCACCCATGACATGGGATTGTTTAAAAATTGTCGATATGTTTTACGACACGTGAACAACTGTAACGTGTTAACACTTGAGGCGGCCTTTTTGTTGTCTACGTTTATGTTTTCATGCCACAGACAACGGAATGTATCTTTTTAATACTTCTCATTACATATGGATACAAAATCTTTACTCACGTATTATTTCTTTTCTAGGCTTTTTGATTAATATATTATTCTGCTAGTACCATGCTAATAAGATAAGATTCTGTGCTGCGCGTTTTATTTTTAGAATCTGAAAGTAGAATAAATAGCCTTCTGATATATATAAATTAATTGAAGATTTCATTTAGTGCGTGTTGGTTGTCAACGCGTATGCGTGAATTACTTTCTTCAGATTCATAATTCTGTGGGTAGCTTAATCTTATGTCATCTTCTTTGGATTTCGACATTCATAGAATGAACTTAGTGATCAATAAATTTGCCAGCTTCCATGGGCTTCAGCCCTCTTACTCCTCTCTCTTCACTTCTTCAAATAAAAGGTAAAGCAATGCCTGGCATTTCATAGAACTAACTTATAAAGTAGACCACGTGCTTGCCTAACACATGTTACCTCAAAATTAGCACACCTATGTGAACTTTCAAATTAGCAAACAGCAGAGACGATTGGAAAACATCCTTGGGTTTTACTACGAAAATAATATGTTGGACACGTGCTCGACAGTTTATAAAACGATATTTTTAATGCTTTATGAATTATTTGATTTCACCTCCTTATAGTGGTCTTAAATCTATATAACAGCTCTATGGAGAGACATTACTCATTTGTGGCTGGATTTTGTTGTTCTACTGACTCTACTGTCCAGAGGTCATAGGTATCAAGTTTTCTCTTACGAAGTTTATCTATATTTTGTAATACGTTAATAAAATTCTTAGAAATTCTTAGACTAATCATCATCGTCATACTGCCCTTTGTATCCAAATTTTCGGGTCGGTATTAGATCTAAGTCGATGTTTCTGGTTACCTGATTTTCACATACAATACACTCGCTTTTCAATTCCTCAGAATATGTGAAGTCAAAATTCCAACGTGTGGCAGTTTTATTTGCAATGCTGGTCATAGTTCGTGCGACATGAGTTCGTGAATACATCTAAGGTACGTACATGCTGATTGATGAATGTCCGCCGATCCCTAATTAGGAGTCACTTTGTTCTCTCCGCTGATACTGTGCTCATTTATAATTGGCTGCTTAAAATTTGTTTATAGAATTTATTGCACGTTGTAATTTTTACGTTAAGATTATTTACGGCTAAGTTTATCTTTGACTCTGGAAAATGGTTTTTAAATTAAATTGATGCATTATTTTATTATATTACCTTCAGTGTAAGTTAATAAAAAATGCATAGGATTCGTCTCTTTATTTTACTATTATGGTGGACAAGACTTTTTCCTATATAAGGAATCTATACCAAACAGTTAAAATGTTTGTTTGTGTGTGCTTATAATATATTCAATAATTGTTTCATGCAGACGAAGACATATTGTAACGTTAGTTTAAATTAAATTAAATAAACTGTACAGTGCCTACTGCATAGTCACTTTAGTAGGTCTCAAGGCGAATAAGAGATGGCTTTAATATTTTACGATGTTGTGACATACTGATCATTCGAAGATCGTTCGGATGTGGGCGTCGTGTCATTATGTAAGTTATTAATTATTACTTAAGATGAAGACGGAGTGATATTAAAGTTGAGAATACTTTTCGAGTTGTGAGTTTTTTTGTCTGCGACTTCGCCAGCGAACAAAGTGTATTGAATACCATTGTATGTAGCTATGTATCGAAACTTCTGGTCTCAAGAATAATTAAAATAAGTTTTAAATATTTAGACTAGAATTAACATAAGATATTAAAAAACGCTTAAAATCTCTTTGTTTTCTTACCCACACATAGTACATTATCATCATGCCAAAGCCCTTTCGCAGAGATTATAAAACACTTCACTCTTGACTTGCACGTGACTTTTTCGAAATCCAATTTTTATTTTTGAATTTTATTTGGAATTTTTTTACTATAAATACGAGTAACTGAAATGAAATCGTGAGTTTCATCTCCTAGCATATCATTGAGTGACTTAGCCTTAACAAAATAAAGAATAAGATCAAAAATATTTGCCGACTGTTGGTTATGCAACAAAATTACGGAGGTAATTGATGATACCTATTCATTATGTCGTAACTCGTCAGTTAAAATTGGAACTAGATTACTATGGCAATTAGACTACGGTCATTTATGCTCTAGAAGCCACTGTTGGCACAAATAATCTTATTGTGATGAATTGGTTATTGTGTAGTGTCTTTATTATTAGCCAAGTATAGTCTTAGGCCCGGATTCGTGTACAAGATCCTTATTTAAAAAAAAAAACCGGCTAAGTGCGAGTCGGACTCGCGCACCGAGGGTTCCGTACAAACTTGTACTTAGGTATCGAGAGGAAGTGATTTTTTTGTAAGATTTTTATAGTAAATTAGTTTTTTTTATTAAACCACATATATAGGTATTGATTCCAAATTTTGATTGAAAATTTGCGACATAATCGCTTTCAATGTTTACCCATGAATAAAAATCTTACCTTACTTACGTTACGCATCTTCTTCCGCTCACATCCGCAATCAGTAAATGTTAATCCCAATATGTATATAATAATGGTGGCAAGTGCCGCCTTATGGAAAGCATTACGTTATGCTCGTTAATGATCACGCTTTCCCACAAGGGTCCCCGAGTAGACAGAGGTATTACAACACCCACTTTCTACAAAAGATAATTTGGTACTAACGTGACAGATGGTGAGTCCGTCGCCGTCTCTAAGACACTACATACGTCCTTGAATTTCTTCTCAAACGAATGCAGGTTTCCTCATGTTTTTCTTCACTGTAAAGCTTTTGGTTTAAGTAATCACTGCACTTAAGTTATAAAAGCTCATTGGTACAGATCGGTGAGATTAGAAGCGTCGCTAGAATAGCAGGCAACGCTTCATACCATAAGACCAACACTGAAAGCATTACCATACTCCCTAATCCCTGTACAAATAGAAGGTCGGTTTTGCTGAGAAGAATCCGGCAAGAAACGCAGCAATTACTCATTTAAAACCAAAAGAATTACAGTAGTTTACATTTCAAATACTAACTTAACATGAATACCTATTTCTTAAAATAATACATAAAAACAATTGATAACATTAAAAAAGGATATCATCCATTTTGGTCCAAATCTGAAAAGCCGGCCAACGCATTTTTTTGTATATTCTGTTAGAGCTTGCCCGCCTGAACATTGATTACTTTGGTGCCATAGTAATCAATGAGACGGACAAGCTTTAAAAGAATATAAATGTTGGCGAGCACTTTCAGATTTGGACCAAAACTCTATGAAATATGGAGGTCCTTTGGCGCCCCGGGGACGTCGCCCCATAACGCCCAACCTAACTCCGGCACTGCCTACGTCCTAAATGTTGGTTAATATCTAGGCCAGATACTGTCTAGATCCAAACAGGGCCTTATGAAGTGAAAGCGAGGCTGGAATGCAAGTGCAATAGTCACTTAGATTAGCCAGTTTGGTAGGATGAGCCGACCGGTACTCGCTTACCTATACTTTACTTAGGTACCTGCTTATACTTGTACCTAACTCTTGACCGTTCAACTTATGCAAATGTACTCTGTGGTTAGAAATGGCGGTGTATTGATTTGCGGCCGGGATTAAACAGGCAAAGGTTATTTTTTTACCCGACGACGGTGAAGCCAAAAATAAGGGTTTTGATTTAGCAGTCTATGTATGTATGCTTGTATTTACATAAGTTCCTCCGTAGCGCCCAAACTATTCATCTGATTTATACCTTTTTATTTAAGCTACAAGCTAATAGTTTTTGTAAACAACAAACAAATGCCAGTAAAATACTACAAAATAGTGTAATAGCATTGCAAATTTAAAAAGTATTTCCTTCATTGGAATCGCATTCTACCAATCTAAATAGAAGAATGTAAAATCTAATGAATGCATTTTTATGTCATTTATATTAATTTAAAAATCGAATTGACATCGAACATGAAGCGTAGGTACGACTTAAAACAAGTGGAAGGAACAGACTTTTTAAATTAAGTACACTTTAAAAATCTGTGGAAAAAAAACTTTTTACCAAACTTTTTAATACACATTATTTTTAAAACTTTCGGCCAGCTAACTTGAGTGGTATCGAAGAAAAAAGTTCAGCAAGTATTTGCTGATACTGAACCTTAAATCACGGTAAGTTAAGGTTTATTTTAATTTGCAATTAACAGTCAGATGTGATTGTAGTGAACAGGTGTTTGGCGGCAACAGGTGATTTTGTGACCGCTAATATCTTGGCTACAGGATCGAAATCAGCAGTCGCCATATTGCGTCACATACCTACGACAAAACAGCCTTCACAACGTATGCTAATATATGCCCTGCCGCTAAAATAATATGGGACAAATTTGCGTGGACATATTGACAGATGGCAAGTATTTTCAGTATTTATATTCGTGGTACGCAATGTGGTGATTGGTACAGGACATGGAGTTTCGATACAGCCTTGGTAGCTACGAATATGCCAGTACGTAACTAAACGAAATGGCGATTTGCGTATCCTTAAGAAGATAAATGATTATTGATTTGTATGGCAAAGTTTTCAAACCGCGCCGTGATATATTAATTTCATTTAGTATTCTACTTTTAAATGAAGTAATATTACTATTTTGTTCAAATGTGAAATTCAACTGTCTTACACCTTCAAGTATCATAATAGCTTAAAAGCCGAGTGAAATCGAAAATTAAATATTCTTTATTTTTTAAATTTGGAAATGACTGGAAGTTGAGCCTAAAAATATTTAAAAAAATATACACACCATCCCGCTTAGCTCGAAATTAGAATTATCAATCCTATATTTTCCACCAGGTCTTTGATCGATTATTTCTACAATTGTATCGGAGTTGAATCGATTATGTGCGTGTTCTTGAGCGACTGCGACCAATGAATTGGCTTGTGCCGGGTCAAAATACGGTTTTAGACTTATTGGATTATCTATAGTTCGTTAGATACAATAAATTGTGTCAGACTTTGATGCAGAAATTAGTCAGATTTGACATATTCTTCAGTGATGTAATTATTAAATTATAGATATTTTTTTTATTATACCAAATCAAAATTATTTATCTAATTAAGCATTTTTATGTTTTATATGCATTTTAAAGTTATGTAGTTTGTTTACAATTTGTGAACAATGAAGCTAATTAGCAAATTTAACACTCTATCGGGACATTCAGCAGGTAGCAAATGGTTATTTAACAAGATTTGATGAAAAAAAAAAACAAATAGCAGTATAACAAGCTATCGTTTTTAAATAGAGTCTGACATTCTATTTACAAAATCTAATGACTTACTTTCCAAACAGTACCACGTCAAAACTCACTTAGCGCACATCATCGATCAATCCAACTTATTTTATTTATTACTATTAAAAACTGTAAAAGTGTCTGTCAGAACATGTAATATACCATACACAACACTCGGGACTGGGAGGTCTATGAACCCGAAACAATTAGTTTTATCCGATTGTCTATAAGAATTTTACTATGCGAAATCCAGGTATATCGAAGACCGAAGCATTGAAATAAAAAAATATCCCGAAGCAACCTCTACAATTCGAACCATGAAATATTGACAGTTGACCATGAATCATTCCAGGCAGATGAGGAAACAAATAGGAAAACGAGTTCCTCTCTTAACTCTCGAAAGACCTCCCTAGAGGACAGACGCATTCCTCACACAAAAAAAAACTTTCTTATTCTTGCAATTTTGAAATCAGTAGCCTAGGCTTAATTTGCAAGGCGCTGCACTTTACCTCTTACGGTATGAGAGAGACAGCACATGAGTGTCTTGGATTGAACGTGCTGTATAACGTAAAAAGTCAGCTTAGAATATAACAGTTCTTCGTCTGCAAATTCCGAAAGCGGTCACAATATGGAATGCTGGTTAACTGAGGGTATGGAGTGCTTGGAAAGCGTGACCGAGACATGTGGATGGGCCCGATAATTTCATGCTAAGCTGATTTAACTAGGACAGGTGGAAGGTCGAACACGTAGGGTTGCCACATAGGGAAATAATTAGACGAATTGGCTAAGTTTGTTGATTGCATATTCGCTCTTACCCAAATCCTTAAACCTTATAGCTGTCGTCCTGACTTGTCCTACAAACAAGGACTGGTTTGGTCGTGTGTTTGCTTTCGTTTACTTTGGACATAACTTTAATATTTAAAACTATATATGTTACTATTTTAATTTTTATCCGATTCAAAATAATTTATGAAAGCCATAGTAATATAATATCTCAACATTATTATGATTCAGCAGCGATGGGATTGAAAACTTTGAGTCGTTCTTCAAAACTTTCGAATTGGAATATTTTTAATGGTGATCCTTCATAAAGGTTTATCATATAGTAAAGATAAATATAGAAAAAACATTAAAATAATACTTTGGCGGATAATTCTATCCATAAAATAAAAGTATGTATCAACACGGGTTCGATTCCCGCCGCTCCGGGGCAAACATAAATGTGACAAATATGTTTGCCTTGTGTCTGGGTCTTTGGTATGTATTTTTTTCCCATGGTACAAGCTTTGCTTGATGGCGCTGTGTGATAATGTCCAAGTATTATTATTATAAACACTATTCATCACGAATAATTTCTAAAACACGTGTGCGACAAGTGACAGCCCTATGATACATTGAAGCCAAATGCAGACATTGCTTTAGTGGCTTATTCAATCGTAAATACATTATGATTAGATGAAATGCTATATTTTTGTTGCCTCCGTGTTTAGAGTTCCTTAAGTAAGTTACTGGTGACACTTATTATATATGTATATTACATTACACTATTATATATATATATGTATAATCATTTGTGCTTGGCTGGGTGTTTGATATATATTTAAAAAACAAAAGTATATACCTATGTATTCGATTTTAAATTGTAGCCGCCCGACTGTGGACTGTACCTCCACCTTACGGAAGACCGCAGTGAAATAACACTACTTGATGTAGTGCTGTGTTTCTGCGGTAATTAAGGTTGCCGGTGCTCTACGAGGATACTCTGGGCTAGTAGTTGTAATGCTGTTAGCACAGTGAGTCCTCATCGACAACATGGTTGGCAATCCGTTAGTCGTAACCCTGGTATTGCTAGCGGCTATAGGCTACGGTAACTGCTTCATCAGGGGGGCCGTGAGTTGTGTGCCAACTTAGTGGTATATAAAAAAAACTTATACATAATTAATCTCTACGGAACCACTGTCACTGCATCTGTGTCTCACATACCAGATAGCTCGAATACCCAAAGTTATTGCTTACAAAGAATTGAATTGATTGTAAGCCACTTATTTAAATTATTTCTGTACAATCTTTAATTCCGTGCCACGAAGAGGTCTCATTAATTTGCATGCGGCTTTGTATACTAACATGTGTGTATGTATGTCAAAATCTTATAACAAAACTTATATTTTAATACGAATGAGAGAGGTATTAGGAATAATTTACGATTAAAAAGAATGGATTCCAACCGGTACCCATGGCTTTAAACATTCCCTATTGCTTTATTGAAGTCTCAATCCACGATTTAGTGCTATCTTGTCATTTTCATGAAAGCGTGGCATCTAAATACCTAATGCATGTCTGAACTTGTTTAGAATGATCAAATTGATCAATGCTGGGCTTGGGTTGCTGTTGACTGGATTATGTGGCAAACGTAAGTGGTTAAGGAAATTAGTAGGATGAATAAAGTAAGGTTGCCAGTGCTCCACGAGGATACGCTACGTTAGTAATGATGCTGCTGGGACATTGAGTCCTCATCAATAGGGTTGGCAAGGCGTTAGTGATACCCCTGTTATTGCTAGTGGCTATAGGCTACGCGGTCAGGTTTGCCTTATGCGTGTATGTCATGATAATGTTATGATAATGGTATACAATGGAAAAAAAAGACATTCAAAGCATTTATTATCCTCGCATATTATTTACGACCAGCCTTTTGCCCGTGAAATGAAAAAGAACGGTTTAAAATCCAGTGAGAATTTAAAAAAAAAATCTTTCTGTCACTTAAAATGATTTCTTTGTACCACTAAGATGGGAAACAAGCACACGGCCCGCTTAAGGGTAAGCGGGTCCTGTAGCCGATGGACTACTGCAACACCAGGGATATCACTCACGCATATGACGTATAACTGAATTATTGTGTCATCATCATCATATATTTAAGAGCTAGGCTCTTGTCGGTGGAGCAATCGCCAAGCCGTTCTATCGTTAGCCATCTCTTTGACCTCTTGGTACGACATAACGTTAGCCTTCGTCTTTATCTGTTGCAGGTAACTTATCCTTGGCCTTCCTCTGCCATGAATTATTGTGTACTTATTTATTAATATTCAGTAGTACCTTTACTTATTGGCCCTTTATAACACTGCCAATAGTAATTCACTCTTTATTACAGATGGAATATTATAAACAGTAGGTCGTAAAGTTACGTCAAGTCAAGTAGCAGCTAATATTACTATGATAATATAATGAATTAGAGATATATGAATACGATTGTCATTGACACGCATAAATTATGCAATGAGTCACGGCTCGCTATCTTATATTTGCATCATCTTTACATCATCACCAACAAATCCTGTTTAAGAGCCAATCTATTGTTAGATAAATATATCAATTTATGGCGCTTATGTGGTAATTACTTGTGAGTTGTGAGAGTTCGCTATACAAAAAGTTAATGCTTGAATTTTCTTCCGGAACGCGGAACGTAAGAGTGAGATGGTGGAGGCTTTAGCCAAAATGTATGTTGTAGATAGAGTAAAAAATTGAGCACGGAAACGTTACTAAAACAATTTAGTATATTGTCTGAAAATTAATATGCATATAATTGTCGGGTAATATGACATCGAAAATATTATGTAAATCGAACTGGTAACGCATTTGTTCACACAATATTTAAGTTTCAGTCGACAACCTGTCGATTCTATTCCGATTGTACTTCGTGGTGAAATGAAATCTCGATTGCAACTGCACCTTTTTTATATATGTATTTTTTTCACGTGATTATAAGTTTCCCTGCAAAATTACTGACAATTATGTATTCTTGAATAACCCAGACGGTGATTTCTTGCTCTCCCACGATTCGACTTGGTGACCATTGAATTCAACTTGGTGGAACCTCATTTCATATTTTTATAAGAACTGCAATACGTGTTTTTCATAACCAAAAGCATTGATGAAATGAACATAATATGTAGAACACAAAATTTCCGCGTATAAAATTCTCAAATGAACGGGAATGCGGCGAGAATGAGGTATCACAACTTTCTACCGAAAAATTTCACAACTATAACTCATTTTATATTAAATCACCTGTTAAAAAATGAACCATGTGCCGCTTTACCGAATTCCATCCAGTACATATTACTTGTAAAGTGACTCATTGAGTTCTCGTGACCTGCGCATCTTTAGTAATAGCTAAATGTTAAGGTCTGTCTGGCTGAGCCTACGACTTTAATAAATTGAGAGCTTTATTTTAAGCTTTCGCGCAATTATGTCTCCGTTTCGCTTTCTGTTTTATAATTATGTTTTATACCATAGAGGTCACACACAAGCACTTGATTTGAGTGATGGTAAGTATTATAGTTCAGAGCTTTAAATAACGTTATCACATGCTGGTGTCTCTAACGTTATACGCGATATAACGTTTTCAACATAACGTTATTTGATATATCAGAATAACGTTATATCAAGAAACGATATTTACAAAATAACTCAGATTACAATAATAAATTATAAGCTCAAAGTGTCTAGCGTCTACTTTGAATCTATCTAAATCATAACATGAAAAACTGTTTAAGTAATCATTATTGAATAAAATTTGGGTGTTTGTAATTCTTCTCCTAAGGAGTTATGGGATGTTTTTTTGCACTATATGGTTCTTAGTTATAGTTGGTTCGATATTCAGAAAATATATCTTACGCGGGTGAAGTTGCAGGAAAAGGTTTGCAATAAAATCATCGTTTGATGACAAATTCTCACGATAAGACCGAATGCAAAAAGCTAATTCGTATAGACGTAAAATTATATAAAAACACCGAATCTGGTACGACATTCAGAGAGTTGAGATCTAAGTGACTCATTCGCTTCCCATGCCACTGAGAGGGAAATGACTCAGCAATGAGACTAATTCTTGCAATTGTAGGTAGAGGTATGAATGATAAATTAATTTATTATGGTTTTTCTAATATGTTTGTGTCATTAACTACATATTTTCTCGTCTACGGTATTTTTCCGTAGCGCCGGCGCGGCGGCGCGCGGCGGCCGTTAGGAAATTGTTTCACAATTTATCAGCACAGTAACACAGTAAACCCCATTGCAGGCAGTTGAACTGAATAGTGATTAAACATCCTTTTGATAATTTTGATTTGAATAACACAACGTGCCAATATTGTGAGTATAGCCTTCCAGAACCGATTTTTAAGACAGCTTAAAATTGCCAGACAAAACTCTCTGGCATATATTAAACCACTCATTTATTTTCTCCTATGCAAATATACTTATAAAAATACAAATACGTATAAAAAGAACACTGAATAGGTCGTACATCGCAAACAGTGAGTATGGCGCAGCAAAAAAAACTACTTGGTTTTACCAAACCGTTCTTCGTCTATGGGTGGCGTGTTACCGCAAAAAGATGGAAAGCGCTTTTAAATTCAAATGGAACGGTATGGAAAGCAATAATGTGGTACGGTTTTGTTAAGCTTGCTACAAAAATGCTACCCCCTATCTCTTGGTACTTAAGAGTACCTGAGCGCTCAACGCGCCCTACAAGCTTAGCAATGTTTACTATCTATAATCGTTAACGCTATAGAACACGAAGGAAATGTATGGGAATTCAAAACTGTTACGGTATGTCACGTGGACAAGTTTTTAATTCCCATACATTTCATTTGTTTTCTATAGCATTAACGATTATAGATAGTAAACATGGCTACAGGTACTGGTGTCATAAGTGTCCATAGGCTAACGGTAATCGCTTACCATCGGCGGGTCGTATGCTTGTTTACCTGTTTATGGTTATGAAAAAGTTTTTAATCGAGATCATATCTGCTCTTGCACATCGAAGACCACATTAAAATCGGTTCAAATGTTCATATAGATGGCGCATTAATGAATGGACGTAAAATTTTCATTGGTTCGCCATTATTATGTTGTGGTCTTGCTTCTGACTCAGCGGCTTGACAATTCAGATTTTATAACCTGTATTTATTTTGGAACTTAATATCAATTAGTTTACAAGAAATAATAAAGTTTTTTATGTAAAGTACACCAAGTGTATTGCATATATTTATTAAAATAAAACGTACACTCTTTTATATGGAACATACATCATAGTTTACAAAAGAGGAAAACTAATGTACCTATTTACCCACTACCTAGCTTAGCAAGTTAAGTAGTATATAAGGTAGTATGTAATTGAACTAAATCAGGTTAAACGCGCTATGTACTTTTTTTCTAAAGTATATGTAACATAAGTTTTTTCGTAATATTTTACGAACGTATATAAATCTACACTAATATTATAAAGAGGAAAGATTTGATTGTTTGTGTGTATTGAAAAGGCTCCAAAGCAACTGGACCGATTTCAAATCTTTTGCCGTTAGTAAGCTACATTATCACTGAGTAACATAGGCTATATATTATATTGATACGCGGGCGAAGTCGCGGGGAAAACTAGTACTGTAAGAACTCGTTGGTCTTACAAAGGGTAGGCTGATATGCAAATTGAATGTAGAATAAGGTTTGTTTTTAAATAAGATGTCTTTTAAAAAATGTAAAGTGATGGATTCTATGACAAGTCGTTGAATGTAGCGGACTTATCTAACTGGCAAAAGTGTTTGAATTTATTTATTTGAGTTTATTACCAAAGATTCCCGGATACCGTGAGGGCTCAGTCCGAGTCGGGCTTGACCTCTCACAGTACTATACATATAAAACTATCTTGTTACCAGACTCAAGAAAAATATTAATCTCATAGCTCGCTCTTAGTCGTGAAAACGTGATCTAAAGACATGCCCAATGCCCAGTACCGTACCCTTCGTTTGCATATACCTGACTAATGGATGAAATCATACGGACTTACCATGATTTAAGAGAACTCTATGAACACAGTTATTGTCCACGCGTCTTCGTCCGCGTAGCGAAATGCAGATTTTAAATTTTAGGTAATTAAATTTCAATCGAAAATTGCTCGTAGTAATTTTTTTAGGAAACATCTATTTCTGTCAACACTGTAGTCTGGAAGAGATCACATCTAGTGATAAGGCCTCCAATTGTGCCGATTTATAAAATACTAGCTTTTAAACGTGGCTTCGTCCGCGTGGTTCTAGATAAACATATCCTATGTCCTTTCCCAGGTTATACTCGATCTCATAGTCCAAAATAAAAATTACGATCCGTTCAGCCATTTAGTCTTGAAAAGGTAGCAAACAAACAAACAAATAGAGTAACTTTTGCATTTATAGTATTATTATTTATATATTTATAGTATTATTATATAGTAGTATATTTCGTATAGTTTACAGCATATATGATGATTTTTGCAGGGTAGGCAACGCGCGAATGATACCCCTCGTGGTGCAAGCTCGTGGTTTATAGGGTACAGTAACAGCTTACCATCAGACGGGCCGTATGCCAGTTTGCCACTTTATTGGTATTTAAAAAAAAGTCAAAGCGCCTTTACCGTAAGTCTTGCATAGCTTCCAAAATAAGCAAAACCCTTAATTAGGTACAATCCAATAGATTGTTTCTGTATCCAATGGAAATATTCAGTCTCGCGCACACGATGCAATTGAGACTGCGGTGAATGGGTAATAAATCCATCAGTCAATCGATCTAAGCTTTCAGGGCTTCTACTGTTATTCAAACATTGACTGATGTTGGATAAAATCTCCAGAGCAGTGATCCGGATCACCTACAATAATCTTAATATCTTGGAAACTAAGAAAGTTTGTTTATTTAAGTAAAACGTAAAATAAATACTTCGATAGTATCACACAGCTCAATATGGTCCGAAATGAATAAAGCTCGTTATGCCACGGCCGTGGTGGCGTTGTGGTACGAAGCTTTGCCTAGTGACGCAAGTTCGAATCCCACAGCTCTGCACCAATGAGCTTTTCTAACTTAAGTGCAGTGATCACTTACACCACAAGTTTTACAGTGAAGAAATACATGAGGAAACCTGCATACGTTTGAGAAGAACTTTAAGGACGTATGTAGTGCCTAAGAGACGGCGACCAACTCACCATCTGTTACGTTGGCATCAAATTTTCATTGGTGAAGAAACACCTCGTTTGTAACACCTCCGCCTACTTCTTCTGAAGATATATGGACTATGAAGCCGGGCCGGGCCGCTAGTGTGTATTAATATTGAATCCAAATGTATTAACATTTTGGATTCATTACTAATTAGTACAATAGTGACAGCGGAAGCCTTAAAAACC
This sequence comes from Falcaria lacertinaria, assembly GCA_951449985.1. NCBI lineage: Eukaryota > Metazoa > Arthropoda > Insecta > Lepidoptera > Drepanidae > Falcaria > Falcaria lacertinaria. The sequence goes on along the minus strand of OX602127.1, from coordinate 3,065,046 downwards.
ACATACTAAAATGCTTTAATTATTGTTCGTGAATGAAATAGCCACATCGGATATACTTATTATGTGAACTTATATGAATAACATTTTACGAGCCATCGATTCTCCGGCACTTAGGTTCATTTTCCGTTCCTCGGCTTCCGGTTAATGTATATTGATAAAAATAAAACCATTTGCCGCCTTCAGGACTTACATTCGCTTCCGTGCGATTGCGTCCCAGCAGCATAGCACGTGTTCCATGGTTTCCGTTGCAGTTTTGCAGCGCCTGCATTTAATACCACGCTTTCGGATCTGGTGAAGATGATCATTCGTTGACTAAGACATCAGTCAGATGTCGTTGTTGGCATCTGGTCAGTTGCATACATATTCGACTATTGCCCGCTTAGGCTCTTTCTAAATATATAATACTAAGTAAGTGCACTTAATGAACCAAACGGTATCTTAAATGGAGTTTAGATTAAATTCTGATCAAAATACCGTTTCAATTCGCAATTGTATGTTTGTCGAAGCGACAATCTACTTCACATCTAATACAACGGCGACGGCTTTTTTCACAGTTCTCAAGTAACAAGATTAAACTAGCAAACAATTATTCAATAGACAAATGTTTCAATACACAGATGTTATCTTCTAGGACCAGATGTGCTAGGTTGTTCTTTTGTTGTCTTAGTTGAGATTTAGTAAAACACGTGGGTTACCTGCCGAAAGTTTAAGTTTGATTCAGAGAAGCACACGTGGTTTATTGTTTTATTGTCTTAAAATACAAGAATGGATTTACTTCACAGTTTGAATACAATATGACATTTGGAAATGATTAGTATAAATACTTTTTGCGACGAACCGGCAAGAAACTCAGTGCTGTCAGCTGTCAGTTCGTAATACCGAAATGCCGAAATTTTTATTTTTCGGTAAATTAGTCCAAAACTTTTAAACTTGTCAATGCAAGTTCCACTTGAGTTCCACCATACTGTCTCCAGAAACTCCATTGGGCGTTAGAATGCATGACACTAGGCATTTTAATGCGGCAAACACGAGAAATTTTGCAACATGAAAATTCTCTAACACTCGACACTGGCAAAAATAGTCCCTGAAGGGATTGATTGCCATACTTAGGAAGAAGAAGAAGAAGAAGAAACGCCATCTTTCATTTCAATTAAAATCTCTTTTAATTTTTATTTAAATCCTATTTTTTAATTCCAAATTAAAACTAGCTGTTTTCGTAGCGTTTATTAACGTGAAGCAAGTCTCGTACAAAACAGCTTTGAGTACTGAGTTTAGTATATTGAAGAAGCTAGCTAGGGAGATGGTTAACGCCATCGTGACACAGTGGCTCGTTAGTATACAGAGATAGTGGTAGCGGGTTCGAATACACGCCTCCTGTGACCTTTGCATCATCATCAGATACCGACTTGCTTACTTATTTAAGTATATTACTTATGTTGGTAAATGTTTTGTAGTGTTTGACTACTTTATACCTGCGTCATCGTTTTTGATAGTTCAAAAGATCAGAAGATCACAGTCAAATAACACTACTATAATGCTATTGACCTCCTCGTGAATACGCTGTGGCGGCAGTAAATATGGCATAATTATGCTGCTAGCGGTGAGTCTTCTCATATAGGTATAGTTGGCAACGCGTTAGCGGTATCCCGGTATTGCAAGCTACGGTAACAGTTTACCATTAGGTTAATTAAGAATGTATTTTTCTATCTCTTTTAATTTCAGACTTTTACATACTGTCTGTATTCGAAATTGAATCCTTAAGTAAGCCAAAGTCTTATGTCGTCTTTAATTACATGTAGGCTGATCATTTGATTCAATATTGAATGTAAAATCATCGAAGTTACTATAGTGAGGGCTTTGTTTAGATTAGACGTAAGACTGCCGAGATAGAAAGTATTAATTGAGAAACACGCCGGGATATTCAGTGTAGTGTTTATTAACTTCCACCACACAACTATATGAGTTCTCGACAGTACCGTTGCGTTGCGCTTGCGCTTGCATCCTCAGATCGGAAAAGGTAGATGAAACTTTGCGATAGCGAAGTGTCGCCGGTTTAAACATGTAGAGCGTAGGCAAGGCGTAGTTTCCTTATATTCGTTGTAGTTGTGCGTGTAATTGTGTATATTACACTGCAAGGCGTAGTTTTCCGGCTTCACTTTGTTGTTCATATAGTTCATCTACCTTTTTTATGTGATCGATGTTGTGATCAATTTGTATTCGATATGTTTTCGGTACGTAAAGTACGTTATAATCACCTTTTCATACCAAGTTTGATAGTAAATTGTGTTAAAGCGCATCTGTTCACTGTTGCCGTTAAGTGCATAGCTAAAATTCAACATTCCGTCGTATTCTAACCGATCGACCTTTAAGGCCGATCAGGACCATAGATCGGGTCAGTGGTAGGGTTGTCAATTCACTGCCGAACCGGATTTAGTATATGTATTTAAAAAAACTTATTTACAACGTAGGTGGCCGATCCCCCAAATGGTAATAAGTCAATAATTAACAAATATATAAAACAAACTATATAATTAAAACTCAATTTAGGTTTTCAGAGAGTAATTAAAAGATGTCCATGAATTAAACATACTAAAAATGTTTTAAACAGTTCGGATTGTTTTTTTTTTAACTTGTGTAAAAAAGGCTCAGATAAGCTAAACAATGTCATCTTAGATAACTCACTATTAAGAGTAAACACTTTAAGAGTGATCCGAATCAAACCATCGAAAATAAACACTTGGTCGTTTCGCACCGTGGTCCGAATCGACCCATTACAAAAACAGCCGTGGTCGAAAGGCCCAATTCAAAAAGAGCAGTTGGGCGATTCACACCTTGGTCCGATCAGTGCGTGGTGCGAAACCAGTATCTCCTAGTCAAGCTATCACATGGAATCATACTAATATGTTAGTTGCGGAGACTATTGTCTCTGGGTCTATAAACGGCTGGATAGACATTGATGAATTTTGGTATGGGGGTTCTTAGATATCCAGAGATGGATAAGTGATACTTTCAACCCGCGGAAACAAGGGAAAATCGCGGGCGAAAGTGACATTACATTAACCATAATTATGATGTTTTAATATTGAAAGATCAGTCGGCAGCCCTGAACTTTGGCACTCCCTTAAAAAGCTAAGCAACGCGTGCGCAGCCCACGCTCGGGCGACACGCGATCGCTTGTGACGTCAAAAGTCTTATTGTAGTATTCTGTTATGGTACATAACTATAATTTTATACTCTTTGTAAGGAAAAAAACTTTTTAGGACTATTTTTTTAGTTTAGGGACTTTGTATAGGCATCTAAAAACTAAGTAATTACAATATTTTTAAATGATAAATTACTCACGCAATACTCACTCTATCTGATATCGAGTACTGACCTATAACATTTTAAAATGTTAACAGGTGTTAAGCATGCCAAATACAATCAAAATCAAAGTTAAAATAAAAAAAAACATTTATTCAGTTTAGGCAAAGTCTAAATTACCACCGGTTCGGAAAACCACAATATGAAATATGTATTGTGTTGCCATTAAATAAATAAAGAGAGAAAATAAAGAACTAAAATAAACATTCTGAAATCGTGAGGAAGAATCGTATATATTATTTATATCGCGATTCAAGCTTAGATCTATATATCTAAGCGTAATATAGGGCCATCAAGCTGGTACAGAACTCGTGAAGGGCTTCGAATTCCATGCATTCACCCGACCTAGCTTAGTATTGCCATAGATTAAATAGTTGTAACTTGGATTTGCTTTATTTATGCCAAGTTTGGATGTTATAATGAGCGTAATAAGTTAGTTACGCTCATTATAACAGTTACTGACCAACAAATTTGGTTTATGAGTTTGGGATAAAATTAGGCTTCGGTTTAGGTAAAGTTTAGCTTCTGCTATAAATTAAGGATTGATGTTTTGTTTATGTCTCTGTATTGTTATAAATACGGGATTGTCTTGTGAACGGTACTCAGTTGCCAATATTTCAAATATATCGTATACTAGCGGTCCGCCCCGGCTTTGCACGGGTAGACATTTATATCAAATATGTTGTCTACCCGTGCGAAGCCGGGGCGGGCAGCCAGTGTAATATATATCCTATCTTACTCAGTGATAATGTAGCTTTCTAACGGTGAAAGTTCTACTGAAGAAAATTTTGCTGCCCTAACATACACACAAAAATACAAATCTTTCCTCTTTACAATATTTGTATAGATTGTCACTTTCAGAATCAGTATGCTACCTAATATCTAATAGTCTTAACAAAAGAGGTGGGCAAGTTAAGAGTGACATTTCACTCTTTACTTGCCCACCAGAAGGCCATTGCATTCTATACTCTCAGTCTATGCGTATGTATATTGTATATATTTAATTGTTTTAACTAGGTATATGAAAATATGACATATATAGCTATTTTAATCAAACCTTATTTTAACATTCCATTACTGATTCATAAATTTGTTTTGCTAAAAATTACTATAAACTATAATTTAAAGCTGGTCTACCAGAGACCATCTGTCGACCATACCATGTGTCCAGTAATTTCTAAAAAGGGTACAGGACCATAGACAATGGGAATCGGTAGATTAGAGCCTTTCACATCTGCCCGCTAGCCCGCTAGTCCGCTACCTGAGGCGATAATAGATGGCAGTTAATAACGTTAACTTTTCTAATTGATTGTAAAAAGTGGTCCCAAATATTGTCCATGGGCAGGATGATCAGTAATCAAAACCACTATTGTATACAAACACTCGTTTACAAAACTTTGATTATGAGATTACTAGCTGTTACCCGCGAGTTCGTTTGCATTTATATAAAGGCAAAAGAGCTGTGTCCTTCCCCAGGATATGATCTATCTCCTTATCAAATTTTATTACGATCCGTTCAGCCGTTTAGTCACGAAAAGGTAGCAGACAAACAAATAGAGTTACTTTCGCATTTATAATATTTGTATCTAAGGCTGTATTCTATCAGTTGTCTTGTACCAAAAGCACAAATCTTTTTTAGTTTCCGACTAATTCAACTGTGACTTATATGCATCAGTGCATAATTGTTCCGTACATGTACGTACATAGTTTACCTGTATATACATATAAATCATACTTGATTACATAATGTGTCAATAAAAATGGTAAAGACATCATTGTAATTGAGCAAGTATCGACACGATCTATTTACTCGACTATTCGATTTAAAACTTAATTGTAACACGTAAGCACGCACGAATCAATAATATCGATAAATGTTGCGATTATTTTACACTGAGTAATTGAATTAAACGTATTTTGCTGGCATTTCTTAATGTTATAAGGGATTCTTATTTTATTCAATTCGCTAAAGGAACATTCTATGTTGATCCGAATGTTGTATCAATTTTATTATTATGTTAATATGTTGAACAAAGAAGCAGAAAACGGTGCACTATTTTACAAGCTTTTAGTTAGTTTCACTTGTCCTGTGTGTGTGTGAATCACATCTTGCAAGTTAAGTTAAATTTGACCAACTTCTCAGTATCCGATTGAGTTGAAATTCGTCATACATTTGGTTCCCGTGACAATTGCATTGTCCAATGCATGATTACTTAAATGCCGCCATTTTTTATCCAATATGACGCACGTAACTAAATGGAGAATTATGATTTCTACAGTAAACCCTATGATATGGATAGTAAATGAAAGCGCTTGATGAGCGAAACACAGAAATCATAAATCCAATATAGGCGGGCGCCGCAAGAAGGCGAATTATATTATCCCCATCAACCCTTAAAATTTTGGTATCAAAAGAAAGCGCTTTAAGACCCAAACAATATCACCCATTTGTTAATACTTGAGTCGTATAAGTTCGTTTAAATGCGAATAATCATCTTACGATGTTCACGGTAGTCTCATTTCCATCTATCGATATTATGATATTTCAAACGAGATTGCAATCCAATTAGGACGTCAAATTATAGCAATTGAGACGCTATTGCAAGTAATCATGTTCTCATTCGAGTGAAATTAAACTGTAAAGTTATTTACGATGAAATATGGGAATCGACCAAAGTTATTCAGTTATATCTACATTTTACGACATAACATAATTAAAATAATGATACGAAGTGAAAAATTAGAACGATTTGTAAGAAATATAACAAACTATAACTCACTGAACAGTTAATTAAAACCTAAAAAGAAACATCAAATATTTGAAATATTTCTCGTTCTACAACTGGTGCAGATGCCTAATAAGGTTGATTAATTTAAAAATAATAAAAAAACACCCGACCGGGTGACACGTGCTGCTGTTTTGCATATGTTGCGCAACCTGACGGCGCGCATGCATACTGGTCGGGTTATAATATCGCTGGATACTCGAGATGCGACACATGACATGAAGACACTTTTATGTCATCGAATTATGAGTGATTTCTGCGCGTACGCTGCTCAGATGTGACAGACTATTACTAGACCAAGAGTTTGACCTGTGAATTAAGTAGGTTACTTGATTATTTAGCATAAAATTCGTTATAAAATTATGCGTTTAGAACGAAAATATCCTGCATGTCTTTTGATCTAATTAGATACCTACAAAGTTACTTACACATATTTTTTAACTAAATATTTTAAAATGCAGTACAATAAAATAAATATGTTTTCATTCGGGGTTTGTTTTTGTCATGGAGAGACTGAGAAATGACAATATCGCCTGCCAAGTAAGATTTTAATTTCAATTTTTGTTATCGACAGTCCGATTGCATCGCGCGACACGTGATGCCTGGCTGTTTTAATTTAAAAGAAGATGATATCACCTGCCGTTCCAAGGTGTAGATTGACAAGCCCCTAAATTTCCCCTTCCACTCTGTCCTTTAATTACGAACGTGTTTAGATATTTTTGACGACGCTGCGGTCACAAAACGTTATATTTTGATGGGCAATTTAGATTGGCTGAATGACCGAATGGCCGTTGCATTTGGCTTTATGTATTAAAAAAAAAGCTAAAAGTACTTTTTTCGTTTAATTTAGTTTTACATCTTTAATTAAAATCACTAATGACATTAAAACTTACTGTATTTTCGTGGACTTAGCATTATTATTACATAGTTATAATCTTTTCTAAATAAAACTTGATAAAACATTGTAAGTGTTTTTTTAAGTTCGTTAGATAGATAATTATTATATAATAAATATGACATATAATAAGTGCCTTTTAACCATAACTCATATTTAAGGCCATAAAGCCTGTGTACCCAAGTCTTAGGTATATTTTTTCAAGAAGCCCTGATCTGAACGACAGATGTACTGGAAGCTGTCTGAAAATAATTTAACGTTGAAAAAAGTAAAACACGATCTTTATGTTCCGATACACATGGCCTGATCTGTAATACTGAGATATATTATGTTGTAGTTAGATTTATATGGACAAGGCTCCAGATTAGACTTGAAAAAAAAACTTGTGTTGGGTCTCGACGCAAGCATAGTGACGACGGAGTTCATGATGGTGATTTGTGAAGGTCTCCGAGTCCTCATGGAATTTCCCCATTGTTGGGAATTTATGGAATCCCCATTCTAATCGTAATTAGAAAGAATGGGGAATGTTGAAAAAAGTTCACAAATCGTCATCAATGAGGAAAGTCATTGGGGATTAGTGGAATAACCCGCTTTTTACACATCTATTAAATTACACTATTAAAGGACAGAAATGGTACCGCTGAGAGCTAAATACATACCAACCTTGATACAGTATTATATAAAAAAAGGGTAAAAAAAAACCGGTTTAATATTTAAAAAAAACATTATTATGGGAAGGAATATCACTGGGTCATGACAAATTGCTTAATACCGAACATGTTTAATCGCAAAAATTGCAGTAGTTTATCGTGGTAGTAAATTAAATAAAAATCATTTATTCAAAACAGATAAAACAATTTACATACAACTGAACTCAACCTACCTACTTATAGACTAAAGATCTGACCCAAACCGGAATCATGCGGGAGCGTGCCAAGATTGCTGGCAGCATTGTCACGCTGGATAGCAATGCTGATTCTCTAAGCGAGATATGTTTCAGCACACCTGTCACGAGAGGCCTTAAACTTGGGCTAGCTTTATTATATAAAAACGAAATAATAAAATATAAAAAGTTATTTGCGTATTAATTAGAAATCGCATCCACACTTATTCAACCCCGTCTTCGCATCGCAACCAACAGCTGTTCCTCAGACAATGTCCAATCACAACAACACATAAAAACGATAATTAGACGTCTATCGAACATTTTATAGCTCCAACCTATTTACCTACATCCAATTTAACCGGTTGCGAAATTGTGTGCGATTCTGAAAAAAGTATTTAAAGAAATGGTTTAAATTACCGAAGCAAATCCTTACGATTTATTTGTTTTACTAATTGTTTAGGAGAAAGAATATGATTTCTGAACATTGTCGACGTCATTATAAGCTTTATCTTGCCGTGTTGTTGAGACTGAAGATTTTCGTCGTGAATTATAGGCGCAATCCTCTGTCTAGAATTGTTTCAGTGGCAAGATGTCCTTTATACTGACGCAATCCATACAAACCTTATTTTTGCTAATCCGATTCAGTCTAAAACATATCTATAACGGCATTCTCAAAATGAATCTTTATTAATAAAATGCATTAAAATTGTGGTAAACCTGCTTCAACGCATCATCTTAAATGTGGCACCAGCTGATGCGCGCGATGAGGGCGATCTTGAGCTAACGGGGTATATGGCCATCTGCCGATCTTTGCTTATGTTCTACACTGTGGTACAAGTATAAAAATACTGTTTTCTTTCACACTACAAAGATGGCAAACGAGCGTACTCTACAGAATAATTGCTGATTGTTCACTACAAAAGTGACAAAATCTTCAAAGGCATCATCATCATAATTGGCCATACCATCACTCTGTGTCTGACACTTCTGAACCAAAAGAAAACAACCTAGTTTTTTTTTCCGAAATGAGTAAGTTAGACTGAGTAACTAACTAAAATGTGAATGAGAAAACCGTTACACAGCTTCAAATTTTGCCAGGTTTCTATACTGTTAACGAGCTTTTGTTATTATTCTGAGGTTAAAACGAATCCTATATGTTTATCAGATGACTTATAGTGATTGCGGGTCGTGTGGCGGATGCGCGAACGCACGCGGATGCTCGCGGGAAAATGTGTATTTCATCATGAGCTGGTGCACCTTCTTTCGTGACTAATGAGCACAATCGGAGCCCGAGTCTTTGCCACACCTGATTCAGCTGAACAGCGAACCTGACGGAGCGGCGTTGATTTTATGTGGTATCCAAGGACATCATTATATAAACATCATTACGCCTAGTAGAACCCAGGATAAGCAGAGAGTACGAATTGCCATTACACTATGGACTTGCACACCTATTTCGATTCTTTTACATTCATCAATCTTCATACATATCAGCCATTTTAGAACTTTCTATCTGGAAAGACACGGCGGTTTAGTCGCCAAACTCTATGCCTTAGACCACACTACGTTTCATTTCGGAAAGGATTGCAAGGTGCTATCTGCAGTTTGGTGACAAGTCACTTGGAAAGGTGCATTAAAATCTTTACTATTGTTATTGTGGGAACTGTTGAGTGTAACAGTACTTGCGGATGTGGGAGACACATGTGGCTCGATCGGAAATCGAAAAGTAAGGTGCCAGTGTTAATATTTCCGTGAATTTATCCGTTATAAGGTAGATTTGCTTGTTCATACTTCGGGTATAGGATGGTGAGGTTTGGGGTCATAAAGATTTTTAAGGGCCGTTAATAAGCTAGTTTGCTGACAAAATGTCATTTGCAATATATATCATGATGTTTTATATGGTTCAACTATAATTTTAGAGCAACGGAGTAAAACAGTCAAAACATCTCGTTAGATTCGCTCTAGAAATAATCTATGTACCTATTTTGATATTTTCCACTTTATAGTTTGTAACATAGTGTTTAATAAAGCGATACATGGCACAGTAGTTATAAAGAGCATTGTCACAAACCACTAAAATATATTCTTCAATAAAAAAATCTGTCAAACATTTAAGCACAAACATCTGACAGTATTATGTTAAAAAATCGCTGCCAACTTCCTCCAGACTTACATAGTTTTTACCTGTTTTTACATATTATTTAAGGAATCTCCTAACAATATGCAAACAATATAATAAGCACATCTGCTGTCCCGTAACATGATAAATCACTAACAAACGACGTTAAAACACTCAAAAATGGCAAAAAATTACGCGTCGCGACACTAGTCTTACTAAGTTTGAGAACGGATGTATCGCGAGAAACGGAAATTGGCACCTTTTTACACTTACAAATTTAGCTCACTATTAAAAAACATTAGCATACCACTTAAGCGTGAAGATTTAAAGACAATTTTTGAATGGTATTAGAATCGGGGTTGTATGTTTTATCTTTGTTTTGTTCTAATAAAAAAGGTGATTTTCTTTAAGTTTTGTAGGTCAAGTTTTTGCTATCAATTCATTATGCAGATGCAGTCTAAAATAACTTCCGAGATATGGCAGATGCTCGAAAAAGGACCTTGACGATTGTTGGCGTAAAAAACACACCTTTCGTTCTGAATACATCAGGCCTTTTGTGCTTTTTTGTTATTCAAAGATGCGCATGACATGTTCAAGGCATCTAAGTGTTCAAGTTCTTAGCTTGCAGAGCTTTAAGTAATTGTATTTTTAAATATATTTTGATAACTGCAGATGGCAAGTTTGTTCGTGTTTGTCATACCGTGGATTTTTACTTTAAATTGCAAGGAAATTCTGGTAGCACGGTGACAGAAATTTTTTGGTCGATCTTTCTTTAATAAATTCTACCCTTGTCATCCACATTCATACACAAAACTCTTCTTGTAACATTATCTTTATTTTCCCAATTCACATGCTCATCCACGACAAGCGCTTGCTCTTCAACTTTTCTGTCACTGTTGCTACTTCCGGACTTCCTCAAATAAATGAATTACCTTAAACATTCTTGTTGTACCTCCCATCCGTCTTCACATTCTCATCTCAGATGCATGCAGTCTTCTTACACCCAACCCAATACAATTGTGGGCTAGCACTCCATACAGGGCATTATGTATCTGAAACTGCAGAACAGATATTTGCGACGATTGATTCAAGAGTAATGACGTAAAGACAAGACTGCTGGTCTAGTGGTTAGTATACCTGACTGCTGCGCTAGGGGTCGCGGGTTCGATTCCCGCCGGGGCAAACATTTATGTGACAAATATGTTTGCCTTGCGTCTGGGTGTTTGGTATGTATTATAAGTATGTATTTACAAACAAAAAGTATATAAGTATTATATCAGCTGCTGGTTCCCATAGTTCAAGCTTTGCTTAGTTTGGGGCCAGATGGCGCTGTGTGATAATGTCGGAGCATTATTATTATTATTATTTATATTATTAAAGGACATCCTCCATTTTGGTCCATAGTAATAAATACTCAGACTGACAAGCTCTAACAGAATATATAAAAAAATGCGTTGGCCGGCATTTTCAAATTTGGACCAAATCTCTATGAAACATGGATGATGTCCTTTGAGTTGCCTATCTATCTATCAATCTTCTCCAAGTAAACAATATATTGTAACATAGAACATAAACATTCTGTGTGTACGTTGAGGAAATTCCCTAGTTGTACATAAAAATTGGTAATAAACGTGTCGCGAATAAATAATAAGTCTACAAAACGCTTCGAATTGATCGCCGCCTCCTTTCTGAAGTCGATTAAAAAGAAAAACAAATTTATGTGAGAACTCTACGACGGAAACCCTGATTCTTTATTACGTCAAAGACGGCATCAGCTAAACATACGCTTTTAAATAAATAACTGGTTTAAATTAAGTTTAGGTTGACGAATTTTCCCTGAGGCGGGACGCAAGCGCATACGTTTTTTGACACGCGCCCGAGCGAGCCCGAATGCTGCCGAAGATTGCCGAAGACTTTGCCAAAACATTGACCCACTCTAGGACTGAACACCTTAGCTTATACATTTTAAGGTTTATTTTACCCTAAGTGCCAGTAAAAAGTATGGCATTTCAAAAGTGAAGTCTTATAGGCATAGAGCAGATGTGTTTCACACAGTTTCGGAGTAAGTTTTGTAACATTATAAGATTTTTTCTCAAGAAAGCCATGTGTACGTCCAGGTAGATAGGCAGATGCTTGAGAAAGCGTCTGGTCATTTCTAGTCTTCCGGCTTTCAAGTGAATTGAAACTGGATACATATAAGTGTTTCCTCATTTTGCAATCATTCAGATAAGCCTGGGAGTCCGTTCTATGCTTTTTATATTTAATTTTAGTCAATTTCTCAATAAACTCTACAGAGGATGTATAATTATAAAACCTTCGTATTAATTTTGTTATATTTATTTTACAAAATCAAGACAGCTTCTTTAACTAAAGCTATGTGTTTTGTAGAGCTTATAATAAGACTAAGCTTTTGCCCGCGGCTTCGCACGCGTGGTAAATAAGTCAACATGTACCTATATCTAAAATTCTAAATGATGGCTTTTGCCCACTTCTACCTATTTTTATGGATTTAACTTCAAAAATGACGGATTACCAACTTTCATCCCCTATTTTATGCCTTACGGTTGGAATTTCTAATAATCCTCAAATACGTATTTATTTATTTTCTACTGAAAGGTCAAATACCAATTTTCATGCATTTAACTTCAAAAACGACGGATTTTCATACAAACTTTCAACCCCTATTTTATCCCTCTAGGGGTGGAATTTCCAATAATGCTTTCTTAGCGGATGCCTACGTCATAACATCTACCTGCATGCTAAATTTCAGCCCGATCTGTCCAGTGGTTTGGGCTGTGCGTTGATAGATCACTATGTGAGTCAGTCAGTCAGTCAGTCACCTTTGAGTTTTATATATTTAGATTCATAAGTTATTATTGCGACTGAATGCATGCATCAGTCGATTTTTTAATAATTAAATATATATGACTCTAAGATAACACTTAAAATGGTTCACTTAATAGGTAAGCTACTACTGAAGGTAATTTTGTACTGAACAATATCTACTTACTACGATCAGGTTTATTGATGTTATCGATATAATAACAGGTGTTTAAGCAAATCATGGCAATTAGAATTATCGATATCGGTATAATAATTGCTTATTTACGGTTAGTGATATTAAATATCTCCAGTCGGAGCGCAAGTTTGTCATTTTTGTTAAAATTCATAGATTTCAAATTAATGATCGCCATGGTGTCGTTTTCCAATCAAAGCTTTTATTTAAAGTAATGTAACTTACCTACCTTACTAACCCTTCAGAAATCTATTCACACCCTTCTTGAAGAACCCCATGCTGTACTCCTTTGGGAAAACCACGGCGGGGAGTTCATTCCATAGTTTAATTGGTGTAAATAATTTCTTGTCACTAATTAGGTTTTTAAGGGAATTCCGCTATGGTTTGAATAACATATTTAAGTAAGTACTCAATCAAAGCTTTTATTTAAAGTAATGTAACTTAGTTTAAAGAGCGTCTCTTCCATACGAATCTACAATTATTAAGATGTAAATGGTTAATTACTTTTTATACCTCTTACGCTATTTCTAGTATTCTGTCTGGTTACACTTCAAATTTCTAAGTGAGATTAAAGTAAAGTAAGGTTTTTTTTTATACACTAAATCGTCACACAAGCATACGGCCCACCTGATGGTAAGCAGTCACCGTAGCCTATAGCCGCTAGAAATACCAGGGGTATCACTAACGGGTTACCAACCATTTTTGTTGATGAGGACTCATTGTGCTAGCAGCATTACTACTAGCCCAGCGAATCCTCGTGGAGCACTGGCAACCTTACTTATCGCAGAAACACAACACTACATCAAGTAGTGTTATTTCATTGCGGTCTTCTGTAAGGTGGAGGTTCAGACCCCAGTCAGGCGGCTCCAATTTAAATGGAAAAACCCACGGGAAATCCCAAATCGCCCTACCCCTCTTTATAAAAGCACATGGTGTGATTAATCACTGTACCTAAGCTTAGAAAAACTCATTGGTACAGGCCGGGATTTGAACCTGGGCCCATCAGATGGCAGGCCGTTGCTTCAACCACAAAGCCACCACGGCGTGATTTCGTATGACCGCCACACCTCACCTCAATAAGTATTGATTTTGTGTGCCACTAAATTGCATCTACTATCCCCGCAGCAGCCGCCGCATAAGGCCTCAAAATTTATTTCGGCGTCAGCCACCCATCCCATATTTTTTCACTCGGCAACTTTTTAAGTTAAAACATATTCAATTTTTTTAATTGAGCACGTTCCAAATGTTGCTGCAGCTGCGCACGTGCTGTTAAGATCACTTCGCGAATTTTCGTTTCTTGGGCGACAGATGCCTTGTACGAAATTTCTACTTTCTTAGTACGAAAACGGCGTAACGAACCCACTTTCCTTCAAACCTTACAACCTTTTCAAAGTAAACACTCTTTAGCGAACCCACAAAGTTTGTTTTCGTGTTTTATTTCAACGTTTCGTTTTTAATTGTTGAGTGATAAGGAAGGTTTTTGAATGAATTTGTATACTACGGAGGTTCACGATATGTTTGTAGCTAAGTACTTGCGTTTAAAAGTACGAAGCACTTGGCACCTGACATTGTGCTCTAAAGGTATTCACAAAGGCGAATAGGCTATCTTTGTAAACTTTGTATACTGTAATTTTACGCTTGAATAGACCTTTGTCGTCCTTTAACTTACCTGTGGGCGCTGTCTTATTTTTTTATTTACAAAGTTTTTCTAACGTGATTCTGCCTTGAAATAAAACAGTCTTTTTTATACCCCTAAGGTGGCAAACGAGCATACGGCCCGCCTGATGGTAAGCGGTTACCGCAGCCTATGGACGCTTGCAACACCAGAGGTATCATTCGCGCGTTGCCGACACTTCAGAAATCTCTTCACACCCTTCTTGAAGAACCCCATGCTGTACTCCTTTGGGAAAACCACGGCGGGGAGTTCATTCCACAGTTTAATTGGTGTAAATCATTTCTTGTCACTAATTAGGTTTTTAAGGGAATTCCGCTATGGTTTGAATTACATATGTAAGTAAGTACTCTAATTGCGTAGCCTCCCGACATGGGACTGTAACAACATCTTAAGAAGCTGGCAGTCAAATAACGCTACTCTGATGTAGTGTGGTATTTGACTGCATGCTTCTGTAATGTGGAGGTTTGGTCCCTAGTCGGACTCCAATACGCCTTTTTTTAATTTTCCTGCAAAATATAACGCAAACGTAAAAGTTTAGAAAAAAATAAATAATTTTCCTTTTGATTTCATATTTTAAACGTAATAATGACGTGTTATGGAAAGAGTAAAGGCTGCTCAGAAATGACTCTTTATCAGATATAGTTTTACTAATTTATACTGAATATTTGCACCATTATCTAAATAAATTCTTAATGTATAATTTTCTAATTAAGTTCAGTCATTAAAAGTCGACACCGGAAGTTACTAATTGATAATTTACGGTTATTGTCACTTAAAATTAGGATTTATTTACTTAAGTGCAAATGTAATTAAAAGGTAGATAATATTTATGTATTTTTTTAAAACCAGACTGCCAGTGCTCCACGAGGATGTGCTGCGCGAGTAGTTGCTGCTAACACAGTGAGTCCTCGTCAACAAAAGGGTTGGCAACCCGTTAGTGATATCAAAATAAAACATTTTTTATTGCTAAATTTAACAATTAAGACGAAACATAAATACTATCGGTATAATTAAAATAATACTTGACACATTATTACCTAATAAGAGACTACGACTCAATGTCACCACGTGCCAAGAAACTCTCGAATTACGTAAATAAACATGTATCCTTCCGAAAGGAAAACTAGTTTTCCATCATTACTTTCATATATTAATCAATTTCCAGTTACGTTGATCAGCAACGGACAAAGGAAACATTAAAATCACGTTTATTTAAGCTAATCAATACCGGATGCCGGTTTAGAACCTAATCAGCAGCCACATAATGATTAACTGATGGCAAACGAATACCCATGAGTTTTTTTATATGAATTTCCGTATTTCGATCTCAAGATCTTCAGATGAGCTGGTATTTCCAGCCGCGATACATTACAAAAAATACTTATCTCTATTCGATAAATATACTGATACATGTAAGTTATGTGTATAATTATGTATTTATTCGATGGATCTTTCTTCAGTGACGTCGGCTTGACCGACAAACAGGCAAGAACTTAGGATTTGATTTGATAGGATGACTTAGAACTTCACCCGCGTAGGAATATAGTACTATTACCTGTTTTCCTGTAGGATTGAAGCATTTTCCCGCGATAAAGAGAAGCCCATATTTATCAGGGATAATGTCGGCTTCTAATGGTAAATTTCTATAATTAAAAAAGTATTTCTCAAATCGGTCCAGTAGTTTCGGAGCCTATTCAATACAAACAAGCAAACAATCAAATCTTACCTCTTTATAATATTAGTGTAGATTTCAAGTCGTAGCCAAACCAAAGCTCTTAAATATTTATTTATTAGGTTTATTGATTAATATGCAAACCGTCAGCCGTATCTCGCGATTCCGTTTTCTAAGCTAGACTAGCTATAAAGTACGTAATTGTCAAGTGTTCGTCACTGTGACACTGTATTAGAATACGCTCTTAAAACAAACCACAATCACTTAATTTATGCCAAGAATCCAATTTAAACTTACTGCCTTTCGCTTATTGAGTTCAATATTGTAAAGCTAAGCTGTTCTTTCAATGTCTGTGGATATGATTGTTGTGTTTTCTGCAGATAAGGAGTATTAGTCCGAATCTAGAATAGTGGAGTGCGCCGATTACTAGTTATACTCCTACGCTATTTTTTGGCGAAGTAATACATCAATGTCTAGACTTTATAAAGAGGATAATGACGTTTATTAATCGAGGATAGAATTTAGCAAAGATATTGTTTAACTTAGCATACTACTATTTATACACGACACAGTTCTAAACTTCTGCGGATTTTTATATACTTGCGTATTTCCCGCGCCTTCGACCTCGTATCAATATAATAGATAGCTTATGTTACTCGGTGTTGTAATTTTTCAAATCGGTCCAGTATTTTTTGTGTTTATTCATATACAAAAATTCAAAATATTTTCTCTTGAACACAGTTCTAAACTTCTGCAGATGGCATCGATTCGTCAACATGTAATAATAAAATATAATAATAAAATATAATAATAAAAAATAATAATAATTATTATTATATTTTATTATTATAATAATAAAATATAATAATAAAAATAATAATAATAATAATTATTATTATTTTTATTATATATATAATATATATATAAAAAAATATATATATAATATAGCATAAAAATCGCTTGGGCTTCTTGGTCAAATATTGCTAGGGTTGGCAATATTGTGTTACTCAAAATTGTCTTAATATTTGGCTGGGTCGAAATTACAGTGTTAACATAAACCACACAAAGCGAATGCTTTCACACAAAACCGAATAAAAAGTATTTTATACATGGAAGTTATTAAATACTATATAATCAGTTATTCAATACTATACTAAGTAGGTGGTAATTTAGACCTTCATAAGAGCCTTATTAGGGCCTAAACTGAATAAATTATTTTTGAAATGATTTTTGATAATCCTATCCGTACCAATATTATAAATGCGAAAGTAACTCTGTTTGTTTGTTTTTTTGCTTTTCAGGACTAAACGGCTCAAAGTATCTTAATGAAATTGACAAGGAGATAGATTACATCATGGGGAAGGACGTAGGCTCCTTTTTTCAACAAACAATGCAGACGAAATCGGGTAAGAGCTAGTTAACTAGAAAATGAACAAACTAAGTCATAAGAGCCCAATTAATGTTAGTAGTGAAACCAGGTAGGAACGTCTAGTATCAGATTTTGAAGCTTTAGATTTCAAAAGCTTCAAAAAAGCTTGCAACTGAACCGAAACTTAAATTCGAAGATTGGGCGAGCCTTCCTAGATACGAAGGTATTGCTGTGAAAGCTAACAAGCTTCACAAGCTTGAAATGCAACCCCGATATTAAGGGCTCTAGAAATAAATTAAAACTTAAAAAGTACCGCCTTAAAAATATTAAATAATGGTATTTAACAGCGAGAAATAACAAAATTACTTCAATATTAGTTTATATCTAAATATGTACCCACTGACGTATTTGAGGCGCTGCCATTCCTCCTTTATTTAAGTCATCTAATTAATAGGCCACAATTGATTGTGGTTGATAGTTGATACCCAATGCTTGATAATCTTTTTCATATAAGATTATCAAAGTTTAGGAAGCAACTTTGCTGATGGCATGAGACTTGTCCTCTTAGCAATTTTATCACATTTTGTGTGCATTATCTTAAAATGACTCACCAACTTCCTTCAAGCCTCATTTTATTGCCTAGTTTTTTAAAGTGTGCTTAGTAAATTAGTTTATTGAACTATGGTTCGTACACGGAACGGATTAGCAAATATTGGCGAGGGACACTCGATCCTGTTGACTCGTATCTCGATTATATTGATCTAACGAGTCCGCTTTTGATATGTTGACTCGAAAATAACAAAACGATTAAATGTCTTGCTGTTATAGGGTTTTATTAAGCTGCGAATGTCTACTCGATCCTGAGAACCTTGCAATATTATTAATTTAATAATAACCTATAAATTGTGTGTATTCGATTAGAATTTATTCAGTATATTGTAATTGGAGGCCCTACATAACGGTTCTCGAAAATTGGTGTCGCTTTGTGTGAAATTAGATTACCAAAATAGGTTACACAAAAAAGACAAGAAAATTTAATGTAACAAAAAATGTTGATGGTACATGTATTTATGATTCAATCTTTTTAATATATAATTAATATATATCTATTGATTGACATAATACTTTATATCAAAATTTAAAATACTCACATATAAATTTTTGAAAATTAGAATTATGGTCTTTTCCAATATGGTCTTCTGTAACAATCAAAGGGATGTCTTGATAGCTTTGCCGATAGGCATGCTTCATGATGTAAAACAAAATGTGCTTGACGAAATGTACCTACAGGATACGTAAATGTTACTTATAGAGATGGTACTTACTATTATTTACGAGTAGTGCTTACTTGAATTATCTTACTTGTGAGAATCTTGGGTTTGATGTTGTTGTTTTGGCTGTGATCTGATTTTATTTGGGTTGGAACGGAAGCTCTTGAAATTTGGGAATAAAATCAATGAATGTTGATGGTGAGGTAATTACGACATATTTATAAGTAAATTTTACAACACTTAATGATTTTTGTCCTTACCTTATGAGTAATACCATCGATACACTTTTTGCTCCATCAAGTATCTTAATCGAAGGTTATCTTCAAACATGGTTCACACGCTAAAGTGTGCATCTTTATTTCAGTCTCAGGACTAAAGGAGCGGAAATGTCCGTCTTTTTATATAAAAAAATGCTATTTATATTAATATTATAAATGTCAAGGAGCTGATTTGACTCAGGGCACCGGCGTATCCTAATTTCCTAATTGCGGAGCGAACAGGCATCGTCCTCCATTCATGTATAGAGGATGACACTTCAATCGTCGTAAAACAATCAGAAAAGTTTTGAAATCATTTTTACTGCATCGTAGCCGGATGGTAAGCGACTCAACACTCTATAGTCTATTGTAGTTTCATTACCAGTCTGGCATTTTATTTATTTATGTCTGATGGTAAGCATACCGCCCACCTATAGCCGCTAACAATACCAGGGAGCAGGGATATTACCAACGAGTTGCCAACCCTGTAGTTGATGAGGTGTCACTGTGCTAGCAGCATTACTACTAGCCCACCGTACCCTCGTGGAGCACTGGCAACCTTACTTACCGCAGAAACACAACACTACATCAAAGTAGTGTTATTTCTGTAAGGCGGAGGTACAGTCCCCAGCTGGAAAACCCACGGGAGTTCCCAATTCGCCCTACCTCTCTTTTTTAGCTCATGGTGTGATTAATCACTGTAATTAAGCTTAGAAAAACTCATTGGTACAGGCCGGGATTTGAACCTGGGTCCATCCGATGACAGGCCCCTTTTCAACCACCAGGCCACCACGGCTTCAAAACTGGAATCTTTTGAACTTACACAAAGCTTGTCATTTCGCTACATGGTCATACGGTCACCCAAAAATAGGGCAATATGGAGCTCAACATACGGTGGAATAAACAATTTTGACGATACAAGGTAAATAAATGAATTATATTTTGCTAATCTTCTAGTATGTAGGTACATTGCTTAATTCGAACCAACAAAGGAGTTTAGTAATTTAATTTAGCCTCAGAACTGGTTGCCGGCAAAAAATGTGTAAAGTTCAAAGAGCTATGTGTTTGTTTTTTTCTCAGTTAATTTTAGAGGTCTCGCCGGGTTCACTCTTGACACTGCTTTGGTTAAAGTTGCGGGCACATCTAGTGGGTTATCGATTTTATGCAGGTTATTGATTTCTTACTTATTAGTTTCTTAGGTCTCACGCTGTGTCCCTAAAAGGTAGGCAGAGAGAACACTTACACCACTTCCCCATTTTCTTTAATCTCTAATATCACTTTTGTCATCGGCCTAGCCTTAGCCCAACTTTATTGGGGTCGGCATTCGATATTCACGAATTTGGTTACTTTCTTCGTAAATTAGATAAGATAAAATAAAATAATTTTAATATTAATCTCTATGTTTCTATCGTCCATCATAACAAAATTTCCAATCTAATTTTGAAAAAGCTCTGTGCATTCCCGACCTTATGGATGCTTCGGTGACTCAGCTCGCTACGTCGTCGTCTTGCGCTTGCGCAAGCTCACTCGCACACAGCCACAATCCTACTTACCTTACTCACACGTACTTAGTCTACAAATAACATGAGTCTTTCGAAGCTGGCTTAGTACATTGCTGCTTTATATCGAAAGTATGTTGTTAGTCGAGAACGTATCGCGCAATGGAGACGGCAAAGAAGTAGACGTGATGGATTATATACGTACAGGTATTATTACGGATGTCAGTAAACTGAGAGCAGTTAAGCACCTGTTTACATACGAATGCGATGTAACTTGGTCTGTTATGTTATGTGTGAGATTTAATAGAGACGTTTGTCTCTACGTGTGTTTTTTGTTGGACCAACTCAAATACACTTTGTGCATAAGAATGTGTTTTTGGAGCTGTTATTTTCCTCTTATGCCAGGAGTTTGGTCCCAGTTTATCATGAGATAATAGCTGTTCCGAATGTCATATATAATAGGTTGTTTTTGACGGTGCAGCAGTTGAACAGGCAGGTGGAGGTTTCAATTGCTTAAAAAACAGTTCTCTTATTCTATTCAGTTTACATCCATGGCTAGTCTGGTGGTGACGTATTGAATATCTACAACCCCCTATGGACGCTTGCTACCAGGGGTATCACCTAAGGTAGAGATGGAATCCATGGTTCGGTAGAAGAGACCAAGAAACTTGCAACAAAAGAGCCAATATAGCAAACGGATTAATTCATAATTTCTGAAAATTATGATTTACAACTTATAGCTTAAAATGTATAGAGTGTAGTTAAATTTGAGATAACAGCTGTTTATTAAGCTCTGAAGCAGAATGGTGGATACATTTGGCAAAGATTAATCTTGAAAGCTAATTGGACAGGCAAAGACAAAGGATAATTCTTGTAGTAAATAAAATAGCCGGAGTAAATTGAAAACGAAGCAATCTCGACTCTTCAAGGATCACTAATAATGTGAACGCTATAGTTTGAATCTAATTCACATTGCGACTGAGATCCGTAGAGCTAAATAGCTGCAAGCGATGTTGTTAGAACAATCACTGTTTTGTTTATAAAGCGTTGTGAAATATTATCTTGTATAAAAATAATAATTTGAGAAAACCTAGTATCCTAATATTTTAGTTTAGATTTATGTTTTTAATTACGTCAAAACCAATTACAATTCAATTAATAAAACGGAGTCCATGGGATTATCTAAAACATTCATTATCCCAATTAAAATAAAATATACAAAAATATAGCGAATCTGATTATCGATTTTTATTTGATAATTTTAGAGAATGTTATAAACAATGATCTTGAACTATTAAAAGTTGCTAAAACGACGAGAGACAACAAATATAAAATAAACTGAGTGAAACTATGACCGTCAAATTAAAACTAATAAAGTCAAACGAAATCGCAAGTATAGTAGGCGTTACCAAAACAGGATGGGTGATCATCATTGATCAAGTTTTTGTTGGTATAGACCTCCATTGCTCGAACAAAGAAATACTTCCGCGATCGATTATATTAAAGATCGCATCACATTATCGTAAGTATGGCTTAATTTGGAAATGATTTATTATTTTTTAAGATCGTATAGGCTTTGTATATGACCCCACAATTTTAACTCATCTTGTAAAAATGTGCAATAATAAATAAATAAATAAATGCTAAGGATAATGAAGAGAACTGAAATGAAATGAAAATAGTTTATATTTAAGCCCTGATAGCCTTATGAGGTATGGCGCTTATGCAATATGCATGTCGTAATTTCACCATAATTCAAAATTAAATAAACTGTTTATTACTGATAGTCTTATTAGAATTTTCTTTTATACTAGTTGCCCCACAGTTCGCCCACTACACCGACTAGAACAAATAAATGATCTTTATTCATTATATTCCAAAATCAAGGTGTCTATAGATCGCCAAATCAACGCAATGGCCAAAACGTCTTGGTAATACAAAGTTGTTTTTGCTGCCGCACATCGTTCATAATGTAGACACGATGAGTTATTGAAGCGCAAATACATTGGTAAAAGGAATTATCATTGAAAATGACTACTCGCATCGCGCGAGTATCGAGTCCATAACCCTTCGTCTTCTACTTATGGCTTAGCTTTGGGAATAACTTCTTTAACAATTTCTTCTTTCGCTTTCCCTACATGTTCAACCTATTAAATTGACATCAATGTATATATATATATATATATATATATATATATATATTTATATATATAATATAACGTAGGCTTTACCATAAAATCTTTGAAACTTTAAAATACTTAAAATGTTGTTGTGGTAATCAAACAATGACTGGAATGGCATCAGCTTCAAGTGCATTTAGAGATAATTGTTTATGGTACGGTTACATCGTTAACAACATATTTAAATATCTGTCTATGTCGAAATGACGTCATATCAGATGATATCTACCAGATACAACATAATTTTCATCAAGACAATAATGATAATACATAACAACAATTATTAATCATATAAAGAAACTGATCGCAATTAAGATGTCGCTCAAAATAATGCTTATCATAATATTAGCATATGATGAGAGCGATGATGCAAATATCAAACTGGACGTCTGAATGTAAATGTAGTATTTCGCGAATGTTATGAACACTTAATATAATAGGGTATTAGCGAATCACATGCACGTATCCAATTATAGTTACTAAATACAGATCCAACTCACCATGTGACCATAGACACTATTCTCTAAACACGCAATGACAATAAAAAAAAAAATTACAAAGACATAATTGTTCATGATTCAAAAATCGAGTGTTCAAACAAGTTCTTATTTTCAATTTCGCCGCAAACATAATCTAAGTAAAAGACTGCAAAATTGGACTATTGCAGGCTCTCTGTTCCGACAGTCGATTATACCTCGCATATCCGACTTCGTTCCCACGGCGGCTACAAACGGGTTATTATTAAAACCTACTACAATCTTCACATTGAAATCAACCGTAGCTTCCACACATAAAGTATCTTTCGCATCAACAGCCTCAACAGCTACATCAAACACAGCCTCCGTCAAAACGAACTCAAACGCTGAGTGCATTGAATTCAAATTTGGTTTAGCCGCATCGCGTGGAAGCCGGCCACAAGAGCACAATTTGAAATTCGTATTTGGAATCGTCAGTGAAGGATTTTAAATCCTCTCTCAAATTGTTTAAGTTAAGTAGCGGTAAAATTTTGTTTTATAGTGAGGCAACGTATTAATTGTGGCTGTTACATTATTAAATGCACGTCGATGGGGTAATGAGTTATTACTAAATAATATAACTGTTTTTTAATTAGATGCATCGTCCGGTGCTGTAGTCTAGCTAGAGATAACTTTAATTAACTTTGAGTTAATTTCATATTTACCCATACTACTGACTCCATACTTGTATGTTTAAATATTATTTCTCCTTTCATGATTGATTTGCTTTATTTGTTTATAAGCTTTGTTAAGCTTAATGAGTCAGCTGATTTACAACACTGTTTAGTTCTTCAATAAACAATTATGTACCTGTATAGTTATTTACTTAATAATAATCGTAATTACTATTTATATTTCTATTGTGCTAACGTGTTTGAGTGATGTCATTAAACCTTGATCTAAGATTGGATCTTACTTGTTTATTGCAATATCATTCCCTTCAATTGTTCAAGTCTCAGTAACAAGTTTCGAATAAAAGATTTCTAGATTTTTCAGAATAGAAATAGTTTTTTTTAAACTTTTATGTTTAATTCGATTTTGGTGTTAATAACTTCCTAGGTTATAAATACCGGCTAATCGATGAGAAATCTACTTATTCGATAGTTTGAGCTCAAACCGGATACCTTGAAAGCCTCGATCTGGCTACGACCGCCATCTGTCGATGAAAGCGGGAACAAATCCTTGTACTGGATCAAATCTGACTATCAATCACAATCTGCAGACGTGAAAGTGTCAGTTTTCCCACCACATGTGAATACATGATGCCGTGAAATTATTCCATTCTTATTTCGTGGGTTCTTAGAAGGCGAATCGATTCCGCGTTCTTCAACCTTAGTCAAAAACGTGATCAGAACGAAAAAATAGCTGTTCCCATGTATTTAGCCTAAAATATAGTTGGTTTTGTGTCGATCTGTGTTGATAGTTACATATGGTAATTGGTAGCATGCCGGTTGCATACAGATAGCTAATTTCGGTGAGGGTAATACACTTTCAAAGTCTGCCACTTTAGCTAACAAGTTGGGTTAATTTAAACTCCCATTTGTCACTCTACAGGGATCTGCTAAAGAAATGTCGTGAGAAAACCTGCGTACGTCATAGCTTTGGGCTTTTTCCAAACTCTGTAGGAGTTGGCACCAGTTTTGGCCCAATACAGCCTATTTCCGCTGCCGTGTGACATTCAATAGCATATATTATTGGGAAAACCAGTAATTTGGTCTAGACAAGCTGTCAAACGAATGATATTTCACTTCGCGCCCGTGACTATCGATAAAGATGTTTACTTATGATAATCAGGGCTAGAATTGTTTTTTTTAGGCCGAACAAGGTAATTTCACGGCCAGATCCAGGATAACTTATCTTGAGCATTACCCCTTGGTACCGTGCCTAGTATATCTGCTACTAAATTTAAACCGACCTCAAAAAGGTGGAGGCTGGAGATAATCTTACTAACAGACAATTTTGACTTTTGTGTATAGTAAAGAGCGAAGGTAATCATTATCAGACGAGTCGTATCATACCAGACAAACCATTAGCCGTCTCGCTCACACAACATCAGCAAATCTGAGCCGAAATTGGGAAACGTAAAGTTTATCAATGAATGAGCTTTGTCGATATTGATCGAGCAGAAAATAACATTCTGCAATATTGCGCTTAAATGCGATAAGAATGTTTCTGGTCAAAAAGGACTACGTAATGATGTAGTTTTTCGTTCATAATTCGCTTGAGAAAGTAAAAAACGGATGAGAGAAACGGTGGCGTGGGAATTGAGAAGGTTTCGGTTTGCCCACTGATAAATGAGTACAGTATAGATAAAATAGTGAAATATGATTTCCTTGGAGGGCAATAGTAAATTCTAATTCAGAGAGGATCCATCAGCTTCTTTGTGTACCGATTCAGAGTTCTCTTTACAATTCCAGTAATTTGTTAATTTGATGTAGTAAAAATACACTATGGGTCTCTGCTGCTTCGCACACTATCAGGCCTACCGTGAGCCACCTTCTAATTTCATCTACGAGCATATAGTGCCAACATATTCTAAAATCTTCTCAAAGTCAAGAGCGCAATTAATTCACCTTTGTAACTAAAGAAACGAAATCAATATAAATCAACCGTTTAAGAGCTGCGTTGCTACAGACAGACACAGATACACACGTAAAATTTATAATACCTCTATTTTTGCATCTGGATTTACAAGTGGCTGTGAGCTGTAACGGACGGACGAAATTATGAGGGCTTCGGCTTAGCCTAAATAGAACTCTAAAATCAAAACTCGATTCTGAAATAGGATCTATCGTAGCCAGTTTCAACTTAGTAGTAAACTAGCTTCTGCCCACTTAACACGACTCTTAACATAATGAAAGAGACGATCGACCAATTTAAGGGCATTTGTCGTCAGAACTGTTTTATCACCCTATCCCGTTCACACTCATTATGATGAAAAGAGGCGATGACACAGGTTCTATAATCGCAGGAAGACTTGATTACAAGTATCTTGTTCGCATTATTATGAAAACATGCGTTTTTATTGCAGTTGGTCTTAAACAAGATGACGCCATTATGTATTGGCTACTTCTTGGTCGATAGCTTGATAAGGATAAAAAAAAAGATAAAAAAATCTATATCAAATACAGTATTTTAAGTATAAACGATGATACGTTATACATATTAACGTGTCTTAAATAAGAATAAGATTGGCACTGGTATGTTTTTTGTTAACTTAGTAACAGACTTCTAAAATTTCAAGGACTAACATATTTTTTTATCCAAACTGCCTAAAAACTTAGCGATAAGTATTCCAATATGTACCTAAACAGTTTTGTGTATTTGTGTGGCACGATATCGACCTCGTAGGTGTTAATGCTTATTCGGAATTAGCTATAGCAATACTAATTAGTTCCACGGTACGATAGTCGGGCGTCGAAAACACCAAAATATTTAAATGGTTTATTTTACGACAGGCCTTGTGTTCGTAGTTTGATAAAAAAAACTAAATGTAGTTAGTGCCTTTTTGTCTGTGGTTATTCTACATTTTTATTGATATAGACATGAATTTGGGTTTTGAGATGCGTTAGATTTGTATGGACCATCTGATATGATTCAAAACTCGGCAGAATTTAATTTAAAACATTTTTATTTTATATTTTATTCGTATCATTGTGATCCTAGTCATATTTGAGTTTTTATTAAATAAGACACCTAGATGATATAGCTACATAGATAGAGTACATATACCTATGTCTTATAATATATCGTAGTAAATACTTTAATGAGCAGATTGTCTACGCACAATTATGTGTTCATGATACGGCCTTGTATTGAACGCTAGTGATTTAAATCACAATAATTATCGTCGTGTACCACGTTAGAAGATAACGACAAGCTGCATTGATGCTTAAGTTATTTTAATAGTAATAATCGTTATACATACAGCTAGAGTATTTTTAAAACCATTGGGGCTAAAGGGTTCTAGAATGGAATCTATGGACTGGGAACTGCAGCCGTAGTACGGCCTCTAACTATACGAAAAAACATACAGTCGAATTGAGAACCTCCTCCTTTTTTTTAAGTCGGTTGAAAAGTCAACAGAGATAACCAACATGAAAAAACATACAGACAAACATGGAACCTTCTCCTCTTCTGAATTAATTAAAGAAGTCGCCTTAGATACATTCTTAGATTAAGCTCCTTCACCAAAACACCACATCTCCTATACTGATTGCAAATTTGATGAAAACCGTTATTCCTTTAGAAAAATAAAGCTATTATTCACTATCTAATATATAAAATTCTCGTGTCACAGTTTTCGTTGCCATACTCCTCCGAAACGGCTTGACCGATTTTGATGAAATTTTATGTGCTTATCCGGTATCTATGAGAATCGGCCAACATCTATTTTTCATCCCCATAAATGCAAAAAAAAATTGTCCACACGAGCGAAGCCGGGGCGGGCAGCTAGTTAAACTATATAATGTGTTCTATTAAATTCCCCAGACAAATACCTAATGGCCATACAATTTTGCAAGCATCATTCAGGTCCCAAGTACAATCGTACAGCCCTTTTCAACGGGGAACGTGATAAAGTGCTGATACCGTGAAGTAGCCCTTGACTGTCTGTACTATTTGACCATATTAAGGTATACTAAGTCTCGTGCCTGACTTCGTTCTAGAACGCTGGTTTATAAAACAAAAAACGATCCTGTATCAAGTGTAAGGCATGAGGATATACAGTTTTCTTAGCGTGACGTGCATGTATGTATTTATGAGAATCTTTCAATGTATTGTTTACCAACTTTAAGACATTTGTCGATATAGAAAATTTACACACACATTAATTTCATAAGTTCTGTCTAAGTGTTCTGACTAGAATCATCAGAAGAAATATATTTTAAAGCGTGTTTTTTTTTTACTGTTCCGATACGATGCAAGATATTATTACAGTCATGACCGATGCATATAGAACAGATAAACGAAATTAAATACATTTTAGCTCTACAATTTTTGTGACGAGAAACTATATTCCAAATTTTAAAAAAATATTCTTTATGTTCTAATTCTCGGGAGGACATTCTCATGAATACCACACATATTAGTTCAAATAAGGATGTCACAGTTTTCTATAGATTCTAGAGAAATCTGAAGTCTACGAGCCTTTATTTCAGCTCAATTTTAGTTAGGGGCAGAAAACTTTGTTGCTTTAGATTGAAGTATGGCACGTGCGTCCTCCTACCTACGAGCCGCTTAATCACATCCTACTGTACTTAAGATTTCGAGGGCCTGATTCTATGAAAAGGGGAAATATTTTTGATAGAATTTTTAGATTATGCAGGTTTTTTGTACTAAGTAGGATGATGTAGGGTTGTTTGCTGTTTATAGAAGATGTATCTAGAGATAGCTTTGATAGAATTTTATTTAACAAAATAAGTGTCTGTGATCGAGGAATTTTTTTATACCATTACCAACAAGCATACGGTCCACCTGATGATAAATAGTCACAGTAGCCTATGGACGCTTGCTACACCAGGGGTATCACTTGCGCGTTGTCGACTCTTTACAACTTTCTTGATGAACGCATGTACTCCTTTGGGAGAACCAAACTAACCAACATTTTAAGGGTCGGCAACGCGCGAGTGATACTCCTGCTTGTGAGCGTGTTGCAAGCGTCTATAGGCTACGGTGACCGCTAACTATCTGGTGGGACGTATGCTTGTTTGCCACCTTAGTGGTATAAAACAATAAAAAAAAACATTTATAAAAGACAAAGAACTCCATAAATATTGTTCTTTCGCGTGCGTCACTGTAGGTCAAGGAGGCGATGTGAGCGCAGGTTAATCACGTGCGTAGGACATATAGTCCCACGATGAGTAGACACTAGCCTAGAGAAGTGACGCATCGAGGCATGAATAAACGGAACGTACAGTCGTTTCATGGGAAAAAATCTAGGAAAGGCTCAAAATCTGGACTATGTGAAAAATTAGGGAGTTGGTCTCGCCGCCTCTTCGGCTAACGTTTACAAATTTGAAAGAGGTATTCAGTTTAAATAAATGTGCTTTGAAATTACATATTTATAATTCTAAATAAATTCGCACAATGCTCTCCCAAGGAGTTAGTAAGAGGCGTTACAACACCCACTTTCCGCCGAAGATATTTGGTGCCAACGTGACAGATGGTGAGTCCACCGCCGCCTCTTAGGCACTACCATGCGCTACATACATACGTCTTTGAATTTCTTCTCAGATGTATGCAGGTTTCCTCACGATGTTTTCCTTCACCGTTAAGCTCTGTTTTTATATTTGTCCATAAATTGACACTAACATGGTCCTAAGAGGTCTAAAACAAAAACTATTGTACTACATAGGCATTTAATGAATTTCTATTAATGAGAATACTTTATAAGCCAAGATTTCAACGCCATTATAGGTAGCCTCGGCTAGGGACACTTGAAATGGCTCTTCCATTTAGATATCTCAACTAAATTGGTTCAGATCCATTTACTTGCAATAAAATAACCATTGTCAATATTCAACCTTAGCCAAAATTATTGGACAGGTATGAAGAAAACACGTCATCGGTTGATTCAGACTTTATTGTGTTTTTCCGTAATACCATCAAGATCATCTCAAACTTATGCTGTTAACGTAATTAATTACATAACTAGATATGAAGCTCTTTGCAGATATATAAACAACACTGGAGGAGGTATCATGAGTTTAGTAGGAAAGAAAATCCCAGCAGCCATACTATTTAGCAGATAAATATATTTCGTAGAACAAGGGAGCGGCCGAAACAATTTAGAAATCTTTTTTAAATTTCAGAGCCCGTATCCTGTCTGAAAATTTCAATAGCATTTCAATCCCTATGACGATATTGACGTAGCAGCGTAATAAATAAATGAATTGGTTACTTCATACAGATTAGGGGGGCAGATTATTCGATCGTCATTTGTCTATAATAGTAATATTGCAATGTCTGTCAAAATCTTGCTACGCGTTCGAAAATTTTAATAGTAAGTTCAAATATTTGATTATTTCTAATTGGAATTTGATGACAGTACGAAACTAACTATCGAAATCAGTATTTTAATGTTTAAATTTAGAAATACTGGTTTCATGAAGTCTACTCAACACGTCAGTCAGTCACTTATATTATAACGGATCGTGTGCCGAGTCGTTGGCAATAAAATAAATAAATACATGAAGTCAATGATGAGAAGAGTCATTGAAGCATCATCAACAGAAGTGATTTGAGCCAAACAATGATGTTTGTATAAACAATCTCGACAATAGGGCACTCAGCCGGTCTACAAACAAACATAAGTATTGTTGCTCCGCCAGCTATTCTATATATCAATAGATGTATGTATGTTTTTGTGTATTTTTCAGCGGTTGGCGGGCATAGTGGATTCCTCAGCTGCAGATAGGTTGGTCAGAACGTTCTTTAAAGAAACTGGTGAATTTGAGTTTGGGGATCTCGTATTCGTATCGCCTTCGACTATATTGTATGGGACCATGAACAGAGCTGCGGCGTTGAAAAAAAATCGTATGGACATTTTGAGAGTTACCTTCTTGAATATGTAGTCGAAAAATGTTCCTGCTATTGACTTGGGGTGTACTTACTATGCTATCAGTATATGTTATCCTAACTACCATCACAAATTAACCTCGAAACACTCTGAAAACCTCTCCGTATACCTCCACACATTAGAGTTGTGTTATTTGACTGCGATATGTAAGGCCCCAATTTCTTTTAATAATAATAATGCTTGAACATAATCACACAGCGCCATCTGGCCCCAAATTAAGCAAAGCTTGTACTATGGGAATCAGTAGCTGATAGAATAATAATATACTTTTATTTTTAAATATATACTTATAATACACCCAGACGCAAGGCAAACATATTTGTCACTTAAATGTTTGCCCGACGGGAATGGAACCAGCGACCTTAGACCAGCGAGCGTAGCAGTCAGGTATACCAACAAGACCAGTGGTCTCATGTTATTTGCAAAGATTTCATAGAGTAGACATTACATTAAAGGGCTAGTTATTTTTACGTTCGATCGATTCCAAAGGTTTGACCTTACGTAAGTCAGGCATCATTAGCAATTAATCTGAGTAATTAAATATTGCTGCAATCATAATATTAACGATTGACTTCGCTTATTAATGTATCAACCTCAAGTAAGGTAATCTCATTTAGTTTATCTCAATTCAATAGGTATCCATTTTGTATGAACATTAAAATAATTACTCATGGTTTTGAATCCTAATACCAAATGTTTTTGGTATAGATAGGTATTTGGTATGTGTTATATCTATACTAATATTATAAAGAGGAAAGATTTGTATTTTTGTATGTATTGAATAGGCTCCGAAACTACTGGACCGATTTCAAAAATTATTTTATCCATTAGAAAGCTAGATTGTCACTGAGTAACATAGGCTATATATTATACTAGCTTCCCGCCCCGGCTTCACTCGGGTAGACAAAATTTTTGATAAATGTCTATAGGCTCCGAAACTACTGGACCGATTTCAAAAAAATTTTCACCGTTAGAAAGCTACACTATCACTGATTAACATAGGCTAGCTGCCCGCCCCGGCTTCGCTCGGGTAGACAAAATATTTGATATAAATGTCTACCCGTGCGAAGCCGGGGCGGGCCGCTAGTTAGTTATATAAGAATGTATTTACAAAAACATTACATAAGTATTGTATCAATAGCTGGTTCCCATAGGGTATGAAAAAAACAACTGTCACTGAATAAATTTAATTTTTAGTTAGACAATAAAAAACTAAACATAATAACTAAAAAGTTTTCTGTAATAACTATTGTTAGCCTGTCGCTTAGGATATTTATGTGACTGTATATAAGATGATGGTATAATGATGAAAGTGTCCAACAAGAACCTTACCCAATACAAACAATGGAATGAAAAGCCTTTGTCCTTCTTGGATTATCATAGCGAAGAGCATCAGTGATGTAACACAGCCTTAAACTGCCTTATCTTATGAGTAGGTAGATGCTTGAATGTCATCTGTCTGTGCGTCTTCCAACCATTCCCATTTTGATTACAAAATATGCATAATTTTTTTTAATGCTTTAACAATGACACAAATCACCGTAGCCACTTATTTATTGCCAACCCTGTTGTTGATGTGGACTCACTGTGCTAGCACTAGCAACATTACTACTATCGCAGAGTATCCTCGTGGAGCATTAGCAACCTTACTCACTACTACATCAAAGTAGTGTTATTGGCTGCGGTCTTCTGTAAGGAGGTACAGTCCCCAGTCGGGCGGCTCCAATGTTTTTAATGGGAATACCCACGGGAGATCCCGATTAGCTCTGCCTCTCTTAGATCAATTTTTTAATTGAAAATCTTGTTTAAGGAAATGTTTCCACCAATGTTTGGTCCGACATGTGTGGTAGACTAGACAGCATTGTTTCATACAATTGGCGATTTCCTCTATTAAGTAAGCATACGGGGATCTAGATAGCTGCTGGCAATACAAAATATTTTGCCGGCTCCGATGCGTATCTCAAGATTCTAGATACAGCATGCTTCAAAAACACATCCGGTTATTTTGTAAACAGTTTATCTAGGTACATACAACTATCTATTCTATCAAGTAGCATGAAGTTGGTTAGTCTGGTAGATAACTAGCAGTGCAATTGCCGACAAATGATTGGTAACAAAATATTTAACTGTAGAACATCAAAGGACATCATCCATTTTGGTTAAAATCTGAAAGTGCCGGCCATCGCAATTTTCTGTATATACTTTTAGAGCTTGCCCGTCTGAACATTTATTACTATGGCACCAAAGCTGTAGGCTCTTTGTGTTCGCTTTTAACTGAGTTAGAAAATCTGAATTTGCATAAATTCTATTGAAAATAGGAATTCAAAATAATGAAATGTACTGTAATGTCCAACTTTGGTGCCATATTAATAAATTTTCAGACGGACAAGCTCATTACTACATTTTTATAAAACTGCCTCCGATGATAAAAAACATTGTTTGTTACAATTATTATTTCATTTGAAAGATTGATTAGTCTATCTAATTCCTTAGATACGACTATGGACTTACATTTTGCACAAAAAATTGAGAGTATTCATAGCCTACGCGCGACTACACTATGGTACACTAGGCGCACATTTTGATAATCCGTAGTGTTGCGAGTTTCCAAGGCGTAGGTAACCGCGTTCCTTCAGGTGACAGAGGTCAACCCTGGTGTTACGAATACAAGGTTGCGAGCGTCCATCGGCTAGAGTAACCGGTACTCAGACGTAGAGATGTCAATATTGGCACATTTTATTTATTCGTTGTACTTTAATTGATAAATAAAAATATCGATATTTTTAACGGATATGGTTAATGAAGTTGATGTATTTATATTAGTTCGTTGAAGTTGATATAAATATTGATATGATATTTTTATTCGAATATGTTAATTTTATTTATTGAATATGATATTTATTTTCAATTATTCTTTAATTTTAACGATTAATTAATATATTCGACATTTCTAATCAGACGGGCTATGGGATTGTTTGGCACGTATAGCAATAATCAAACGTACTCACACAGCGCATATTAATGTTAAAATTAGTGGGTCATAATCACCCTGGTATAGTTAGCGAGGGGAGAGGCACGTGTCCGACCACGTCCGCACCGGTGCCGCTTCCGACACACTTCCTATCCTTCGTGTCAATCGATCACTAGATAAACGATTGCTGGATGTGGCTTCGTGTCGATTTAACTTAGTTAGGGCAAGAGTTAGTTATAAAAAGAGCGGTAGAGCGATTTGGGATATCCCGTGTGTTTTCCCATTTAAATTGGAGCCGCCCGACTGGGGACTGTACCTCCTTACGGAAGACCACAGTGAAATAGCACTACTTGATGTAGTGTTATTTCACTGTGTTTCTGCGGTAAGTAAGGTTGCCAGTGCTCCACGAGTATACGCTGGGCTAGTAGTAATGCTGCTAGCACAGTGAGTCCTCATCAACAACATGGTTAGCAACCTGTTAGTGATACCCCTGGTATTGCTAGCGGCTACAGGCTATGGTGACTGCTTACCATCAGGTGGGCCATATGCTTGTGTGGCATCTTAATAAAAAAAGTTATGCCTGGTATTGCATGCTTTCATAGGTTACGGCCATATACTTATATACATATATATGTTTCGCCAGTGACATGAATTTACCATGAAAACATATTATGTCGAGGAAGCCAGCCTTTGTTGTAAAATATATTTTGTTACTTTATTAAAAAATTATAAAGTCCAGGTGACGAGAAAGTTACTTATACATTTTCACACAGTAAAGGTGGTTGAAATTAGAAATAAAACTTGAATAATCAAACATTCTTAATTTATTCACTGATACTTAATTCAAATGTAATGTCAAAAAACACTTTAACATTAAAAGGTGCACTGATAAGTACAATGCTGTATATTTCTATTAATTTCTAAGGAGTTAAGTGAAGTCACCTGCCACCATTTACCATAACAAAAACAATAAAATTATGAATTCATTTTGAAGCATGTAATTTTAATGACAGCTACAATAAAATTAAAACAAACGAACGTACATACATATCATAATGCCAAGTCCCTCAGTCACAAGTTAGGCAGGGGGTTTAGAGCGCGATTTCGCTGTTGACGTACACACCTATTTAAGAGAGGTAAGGCGAATTGGGATCTCCTGTGGGTTTTCCCATTTAATTTGGAGCCGCCCGACTGGGGGCTGTACTTCCATCTTACAGAAGACCGCAGTCAAATAACACTTACTTTGATGTAGTGTTGTTTCTGCGGTAAGTAAGGTTGCCAGTGCTCCGCGAGGATACGCTGGGCTAGTAGTAATGCTGCTAGCACAGTGAGTCCTCATCAACAAAATGGTTGGCAATCTGTTTGTGATACCCCTGGTATTGCTAGCGGCTATAGGCTATGGTGAATGCTTACCATCAGGAGGGCCAAATGCTTGTGTGTCACCTTAGTGGTATAAAAAACTCATTTGCTTCTTTTTAAGTTAATGATCTTGCTAATTCTAAACTAGCTTTTGACATTATAAAATCTCTTCCAGAATTTCTATATTCTTGGAAATAGGGGTAAGTTGTAACACGAAAAGCTTTATTAAAAAACAAAAAGTTGTTAATTCCGCTCCATTGTTAGGTACGTCATGTTGCAACATGTTCTTAATTGGGTCATTATGGCCTCAACCCTTTGAGGAGTAAGCAGATGCATGATTTTTGGTCATTCTTCTTTTTAATTTGAATCCTTTATATCCTTTTGTATCCATTGAACATCTGCTTTTATCAATTAATTGGATTATATTGATCAAAAATACAGCAAGGTGAAAATAATTCATGTTCAGCAGGCAAGCATGAAGAGATGGATGAATGTGGAAGGCTTTTCTTTTTTTTCAGTTTTTATATTAAATAATTGATTTTTAGAATGAAAAATGTTTTTTTTTAAACTATAAATAAAATCTAAAACATTATACTTTTTAAGTACATTTCTTATTTATATAATCATTATAAATAGGTGAGTTTCAAAGTCAGTCTAACTCTCCTAGTCTGTCGTTGAAATAACAAAAGATTGTTTCTTATTAGACATAAGTTAAGAGCTAAACCTCCAATTCATACTGTGTATATTCCTTCTTTTCTGTTTATACCATTGAAGTGACAAACAAACATACGGCTCGCGCGGTGATAAGCGGTTACCGCAGCCTATAGACCCTTGTAACAACCAGGGGTACCACTAGCTCTGTCAACCCTTCAAAAATTTCTTCAAACCCTTCTTGAATAACCCCATGGTGTACTCCTTTGGGAAGACCACGTCTTGGGAAAATCACTACTAATTGCAATCCATTCCTTTGCGAAAGCAGTTTAAATCGCATTCCTCTATAATTGTTACGTTAAAAAGAATGGCGGTGTGCGGTGTGTTCACAATTGCACATTCTTGTATAGATAATGTTGTAAGACAAACTTGACTAAGTAAGATTTTTTATATTTTAAGATCGACAAAAATCTTGCTTAGTGTTCTGGTTGTCAAAGAAATGCAATAAATTCATGTTTTTTTATATTAGGGTACTTTTAATTATTTTTTTATTACGGTTGTAATCTTCTTATATAGTTTTCATGAAATAAAGCAAATATTAAGACTATTTAAATATTTTTAGCTTAGTTACTTTATCTTAAGTTGTGTTCGTCACTCGTGGAGTTTAGCGTAAGTTATTCTCGATTACTTTAGTGGTGCGATTTTATTTTAAGGTTCGTTACCAAAACTATTTCTTTACAGCTATGTGAGCGTAAAATACAAATCTTGTAACTGACGCGGCCAGTTTCACATTACACATTAAAACAGTTTATTGAAATTGTGACATTGCGTGACCATAGTTCAAATTTTATTGAAAACTGCCAATCATAAACCCAGAAGAAAAGTACATTACATAAAACAATATAATTAAAATTCATAGCTCATTTGTATTCAACGTAACACTTTTAGGTATGAGCTGATGTGAACACACACATTAAACGTTATAAGATCTATAAAAATAAATAAAATACAAATAGGTTCGCAAAAATTACAAAAACATACTTAGCCACTTTTGCACAACGGTGGAGCTTGAGCTTATCTTGAGGATCTGCTTACAAAAGCGCAAGCAGACCGAGACGCCGTGACGTGTGTGCTGTTGTGTTTCTTTATTGGGTGAAAGAACAACTTAATTATTTAGTAAGTCATTGTGAAACAGCATTATCTTGAAATTAACTTTTTTTTAAAGCAAGAGACGAGAAATTATTATCACATTTGGCTGGATCCATTTCTGTTCATTCCTGTTAAAATGACGCCCAGGAACTTCTCGAATTTAGTTCGTCGATCATGCGTCTCTGACATCCGTTCTTTGGCCTCATTAATTTGTCTAGCTATAGTGTCCTTACACTAGAATTCAGTACTGTAAGTCACTACTGCATGGTGGCAGAAAGTTATTCAATAATTCACCTACGCTCTACAATGACCCGAGCCATCTTTGCTATTACGGTATTGGCACAAGTTGTTCCTTCCTTCGCTGGAGCTCTACCCTAACCTACCCTAACCCTTCTAATAGCAAGAATACAGAACACATCACTATGAGGCTAATAAGTTCCGTAGGGTAGTCAACATCGTAAACATTGAATAGTTAAATTGTAAAATTTCTTAATTCGAATGTAAAAATCTTGATACCAGACATGTTCTGATTGAAAAACTGATGGGATGGTATGCCATAAACTTTCAGAGTAATGCCACTCCACTTGTTCCACTGCAATGCGGAACTGTGTTCTTTAGCGCAGTTATAAACACGACGATTGTCCGTAATCAGAAAGGCTGAAATTGTGTGGAAAATTGTAACTCTTGCGCACCAATGCTGTGCCGACATATGGTGCACTTGGCATCACTATTCGATAAACTGTGACGGGAATTCGTGTAGGTAACCGCTCAGTTATGGCTCAGAGTAGATAATATACTACGTAAAAGTTATAGATAAAGACGCGTGCGTTTCGCAGCCTGCAAGATTTTTGTGTTGAAATAATATACAAAATAAAATTTACGCCATTTTTCTAAATTTGTTTTCGAATTCCTATCTTTACGATCAACAAAATTTTCTTTATATTTTATACTTATCTAGTTTCTTAATGAGAAATAAAAATAAATACATAGAATTTGCTCTCCTTACATGTTGTATATCCAAAAGGTTCTATGTGTGTGAACGTACTTACGCAATCACATATCATATCATATGGTATTCAGTTAGTTGACACTAGGACAACGGAATATATTACTAAGAATATGGTTTATTGTGTTATATATCTGCGGTAAGTAAGTTTGCCAGTACTCCACGAGGATACGCTGGGCTAGTAGTAAAGCTGCTAGCACAGTGAGTACTCATCAACAACGTGGTTGGCAACCGCTTAGTGATAACTCTTGTATTGCTAGCAGCTATAGGCTACGGTGACTGCTTACCATCAGGTGGGCCGTATGCTTGTGTGCCACCTTAGTGGTATAAAAAAAATATCTTACGAATAACACAACTTATACATAACCCTTTTCAGAATATCACGGCCTTAGTATTGAAAGAACGTCTACAATCTACATGAACAAGAAAAAACCGTAATATTCGAAAAAAATTTTATTAAAAAATGCTATAAAAAAAAAACTAATTAAATTTCGGGTTCAAGGTTTGTTAGATGTCCAAATTATCAGAACTGATGTCATGTGGTAGATTAAATTACATATATTTTTACAACTTCCTTTATAGTGAGCTTAAATCACTAGCAGGTCAATTAGTGTATAATTTGGATGCTAATTACTGAAGTAAATCAACTTTTTGTTTAGATAAAATTTGGTATTTTTTAGGCTTTTTATCTAGTGTTTTTTTTATACGACAGGCATACGGCCCACCTGATGATAAGCAGTCACCGTAGCCTATAGCCGCTAGCAATACTACGGATATCACTAACGAGAACGAGTTTCCAAACCTGTTGTTGGTGAGGACTCACTGTGCTAACAGCATTACTACTAGCCCAGCTTATCCTCGTGGAGCACTGGCAACCTTACTTAGCGCAGAAAAAACAAATAACTAGTTCAGTTATACAAAACATATTTTCTGTACCACCAGTGATGAAGGAATGGACATAGACCTGATCCGTCTGATGGTAAACTGGTTACGGATGTGAATTGATTTTTTGTCCGTCTGTCTGTCTGTTTGTTCCAGGTAGTCTCCGAAACGGCTGGACTGATTTGAAAGGGACTTTCACTGGCAGATAGCTGATGTTCCAAGGCGTAACTTAGGCTTTACTTTGAAAAATTAATTACGGACCCGCGCAAAAAATAATTAAACTCATGAAATTGTAAACAAATTAATTCCACGCGTACGAATTCGCAGGCACAGCTGGTTAACGTGTAGATACCTATTGTTTCTGAATAGTAATGACTAATGTTTAATTCGTACTCACAAATAAATTATTGTTGATTTTAGCCACGTGCCATAAACTCGCCCGGTATTTAATTACACTTTCAGAAACATCCTTCTCAATTTTCCTTAACAGTAGTCCCTTACATCCAGTTAACTGTGACCCATCATTCTCGATCACACATTTAAGAACTCCACAGTTCGAAAGGTCTTCTTAAACTAGTCACGTAGAAATAATCGCCAATTATTGTTGACCTGTCGCTTCTACTGTAATTATTTAGCACCTTGACAGCTTCTAAGGTCAGGTAAGGTTGGTGTTGGAAGGTAATACAAAACTAAGGTGTAACCGCTCGTTCCGGTGGGGTGGGTTGATACACGATGCCTGTATTGTGGTGTGCGCTTGACCTACGCATGTAGACAATGGACCAGGGTAAGGACATGTCAGGCCTTCGAACTCATGAGTGACGAGATTTGGACCGTATGTCGCCGGAAGAATAAAAGGACTTTTTAGACTATATTGCAGTCCGTTTTAAGATGGTCCGGAGTATTTTTTTTATACCGCTAAGGTGGCACACAAGCATACGGCCCACCTGATGATAAGCAGTCACCGTAGCCTATAGCCAGTATAAATTCCAGGGGTAGCACTAGCGGGTTGCTGACCATTTTTTTTTATGAGGACTCACTGTGCTAGCAGCATAACTACTAGAGCAGCGTATCGTCGTGGAGCACTGGCAACCTTACTTACCGCAGAAACACAGCACTACATCAAGTAGTTTTTCACTGCGGTCTTCTGTAAGGTGGAGGTACAGTCCC
Organism: Falcaria lacertinaria; assembly: GCA_951449985.1. Lineage (NCBI taxonomy): Eukaryota > Metazoa > Arthropoda > Insecta > Lepidoptera > Drepanidae > Falcaria > Falcaria lacertinaria. The sequence goes on along the minus strand of OX602127.1, from coordinate 3,024,779 downwards.
CAGTCGTGCGGCTCCCTTTTAAATGGGAAAACCCAATACGAATTACTTCATTGGTAACATTTTGCAAACATAACAATAAACAATCTACGGGAACTAACTTCAGCTCACGACGAATTCCTTCATCATTATAATTCCTTATCATTATTATTATGTATAGGTACATCGTCCCCAAGAGCAATTAAAGACAGTTACCCACGAGCGGGGGGCGGGACGGGCACGCGACGTGCGCGGGCGCAGCGTGACGTGCGCACTGTTCCGGAGCATGAGCGCATGCGCCAACCTCCGAGCGACCGACGGAGAAATGGGCCCGTATGTTACGTTACGTGCATGTACTTTCAAATGTTCTAGAAAGACATATTTAAACAAAGAGCGAGCCTTACTGGAGTCTACATTTATTATTAATTAATATTATAAAGAGGAAAGATTTGTATTTTTGTATGTAACTAATAAACTTTAAAACTACAGAACCAATTTAAAAAAATATTTTGCCGTTAGAAAGCTACATGATCACTAAGTAACATAGGCTATATATTTATTGATACGCAGGCGAAGGCACGGGGAAAACAACAACTCTGACATTTGACTGCCAGCACTACCACCGCGCGCTGAAGATATTGATGGATGTAGAATGTAGATGAAGCAAAAGAGGTGTGCAAGTCAAGATACGCAAGACGCTCTATAACACTCTCTGCCTAGCTTGTAAGTGACTTGGCGTGTTGATACATAATTTATGTAATAAAAACAAACCTTGTTGTTATTTTTAAGATATAATTTATTTAACCTGAAAATACGGTGGTATTAATATGGACGAATCAAATTATGTTTGCAATTAACAATAATAGTGAACATTTACTTAACATTTCTTTAAAACTAAATTAAATGCATTGTAGTTTCTTAGACTGTTGAAAATAAGTACCTGATAACACAACATTATACTCTTCATTTATAATACATTTATTAAATAAAAATAATGACATATAAATTTTATATTCAACGCTCAAAATACTCATATCGGTAATATATTTTGACATGGTATACGACATCAGGTGTCCGCCACTGGGCTACGCGATACATTTATGCGAATGTGACATAACATAATAGTTGTCGTGTCCGTCTGTATTCGCGACCTATAAACATGACCACCTGCTTGTTGCAAGAGTGACCGGAGATGCTCGCACAGAGTAGGGTTGGCAATTTCAGAAACTACAGCTCATATTATAAACGTGAAAGTTCTATAAATTTCATACAATAAGTACTAGTTTTAAGTCTAAATTTTTTTTAACCACTAAGGTGGCATACACGCCTTATACCCACATGATGGTAAGCGGTTACCGTAGCCTATGGACGCTTGAAACGACGGGGTTACCACTCGCGCGTTGCGGACCCAAAATGCGATACGACGAATTATAAAATGTCATTAGATTGACAAAGAAGTTTCTTTAAACTTGTATCTTTTTCAGAGTCAATACCTCGAGAGAATAAAATATACTTTATATTAGACATATTCGTTGACTGAAGGACGTTCAATAAATGGAAAGATTGATTATCCAATGGATCACCCTAACGGTCATCAATAAGGAACCAGCCACTTCAACATAGCAGGTTCAAGTGGCGCATGTAATGCAAGTATTTTTACGCACGAGTAAAACAAATTGAAGTTTACTTTCCCAATATTAAACGTAAGTAGAATAATAATACGATTACACCGAATTACAATGTCGGTCAAGCTTTATCTTTAAAATTTTATAACATAGAATTTATACATATCAGATAAAAAAATAATTTGGCAACCCTACCGATTCAATTCCCATCGCTCACTTTTGCATAACGCATAACATTCGTGTCCATTTTATATTTTAAGGTGGTGCAGTGTGTAATGACCTTATTAGATGGTATAATAATATTTCTTATGTCTGTAGTAAAGAAGACGATTTTTTACGCCTACTTACTGAGGAAATAAAACTTAATTAGGTACACTGCATGCGCTAAATATATAAGTAACGTAATTTGTCTGTATCTATACTACAATAATAATATTATAAAGAGGAAATATTTGTATTTTTGTATGTGTGTATGTTTGTGTTGAATAGGCTCCGAAACTACTGGATCGATTTCGAAAATTCTTTCACCGTTAGATAGCTACATTATCATTGAGTAGCATAGGCTATAGATTATACTACCTGCCCACCCTGGCTTCGCACGGGTAGACAAAATATTTGATAAATGTCTATCCGTGCGAAGCCGTGGCGGGCCGCTAGTTTTGAAATGGTATATATTAGGTCCTTACATATGAAATTGGCGTTTTGTATGGGAGGAACAAAAAGTCGAATATTTTTTAATATAATATATTTAATTAATCAAAGTATGAACCATTATTTTCTATGCACTTTTGCCATCTCATAGGTAGTTCATTGATCCCTTTACTGAAAAAACCAGTCGGACGGGAATCAATAAAATCTTTGAAGGCGATTTGGACTGCCCCATCGGAGTTGAATTTTTTCCCTTGCAAGAAGTTATCCAAATTTCGAAAAAAATGGTAATCTGTTGGAGCAAGGTCCGGGGAGTACGGAGGATGTCTTAGACTTTCCAATTGAAGCTCTTCTAATTTAGTAGCCGTCTGTAGCGCAGTGTGTGGTCTAGCGTTGTCGTGAAGCAGCAGTGGCGTGGAGCGATTGACCAGCCTAGGTTGTTTAGCCGCTAGCTTTTCCATCATGGTTTGCAATTCCTGACAATAGACATCAGCCGTAATAGTCTGGCCAGATTTGAAAAAACTGTAATGAACAATACCGGCACTAGTCCACCAAACGCTTACAAGTAACTTTTTTGGGGTTAATTTTCGCTTGGGGCAGGATTTGGCTGGCTGGCCAGGATCTAACCATTGCGCTGAGCGCTTCCGATTATCGTAAAGAACCCATTTTTCATCACAGGTAATGATTCGGTTTAAAATACCTTCATTATTGTGCCGGTTTAGTAATGTAACGCAGCAGTCGACGCGCGTTTGCCGGTTTGTTTCAGTCAATTCGTGAGGTACCCACCTTTCAAGCTTTTTAATCTTCCCAATTTGCTTCAAGTGAATTAAAACAGTTTTATCACTAACATTGCAGCCTGCAGCTAACTCGGACGTGGTTTGCGATGGATCCGCTTCCACAATAGCCTTCAACTCTTCATTATCAACTTGAGTCTCAGGCCGTCCACGGGGCTTGTTCTGCAGGTCGAAATTTCCAGAACGAAAACGTTGGAACCAAAAACGAACTGTGTTTTCTTTTGCAACACGACCGCCATACACATCATTCACCCTTCGAGTTGTTTCCGCAGCACTAGTGCCACGGCGGAACTCGTACTCGTAAATAATGCGATATTTAAGGTTTTCTATTTTGTAAAATGAGTGACGCAAACAGAAAAAAACAGAAGAAAAAAAACAAATGAATGACGATCATCGAAGCACAAATACATGAGTCTATAGCTGTACAAATTTGAATTTGGAATTCCTTACCAAAGAGGAGAAATTCGTGATTAAAGTGGCCAGTACGAAAAACGCCAATTTCATATGTAAGGACCTAATATTTGTCTTTGATTTGAAATAATTTAATGGATTCTTAAAGCTCTTCTTTTATAACCAATCAAGAAATTTAATTTGTTTTATGGTTTTTATGTTAATATCAACGAAAAAAACAAGAAGTAAGAAAATATAACGATAATTAAGTGTAGAAGCAAGTGCTACAACCGATACGTAATAAGTTACAAACAAGTTAGTTTCGTAAGTCCTAATTGGCGACTCGGTCGATTGATTGGGCGCATCTTGATTTATAGACCCTCTCTACACATCATATGTTGATCGAACATGTGTGTCTGTTTGTTCATTAAAAATAACCACTAGAATGTCGTAAACAAACATACTGATTACTTTTTAAAAAGATAGGTAGGGCGATTTGGGATTTCCCGTAGGTTTTCCCATTTAAATTGGAGCCGCCCGACTGGGGACTGTACACAGAAGACTGCAGTCAAATAACACAATTTGATGTATTGTTGAGTTTCTGCGGTAAGTAAGGTTGCCAATGCTCCACGAGGATACGCTGGGCTAGTAGTAATGCTGCTAGCACAGTGGGTCCTCATCAACAACATGGTTGGCAACCCGTTAGTGATACCCCCGGTATTGCTAGCGACTATAGGCTAAAAACAAGTATACTATATACTACATACAATTATAACTATCAAGTGGGCCGATGTTTCCCATCATAGTATAAAAATACATTGAAACCGTGTTTTAAAAGTAGTTAAGAAAATGAAATGTAATAAATAAGTGTAGACATGTGAACAGACGTATATATATATGTTGAAAATCGTGAACTCTGTTAGGTAACCCAACCGCATCGTAACTAAGTAATAACTTATGCTGTAGCGCTTTGCATTTACGCAAAAAATACTATGTATACTTAATTATAAATGTTATTTTAGTTATGAAGAAGAGTTCATTAGAATATAACTCTCATTTCAATCTGCACCGATGATTTCACTGGGCAACTATTTCTGAATACGTAATTAAAATTAGAAGCCGGTTACCTGCTTTAAATATGAATACTTTTTATACCACTAAGGTGGCACACAAGCATACGGCCCACCTGATGGTAAGCAGGCACCGTAGCCTATAGCCGCTAGCAATACCAGGGATATTACTAACGAGTTGCCAATCCTCTTGTTGATGAGGACTCACTGTGCTAGCAGCATTACTACTAGTGCATTGTATTCCCGTGGATAACTGGCAACCTTACCACAGAACCGCAACACGACATCAAATTAGTATTATTTGAGTGCAGTCTTCTGTAAGTGGAAGTATAGTCCCCAGTCGGGCGGCTCCAATTTTAATCCCAATTAGCTCTACTAGTTTTAATTACTATATGCCTTATGGATTAATGTTACATAAGGCTCCTTTTCAAAATATGCTAACTATTAATAAAATACAAAATGTCTAATTTCTCTACTAAAATGTGAAATTTTTATTTACGATTCTATATAATAATACGTAGTTTTGTCCTACTTGCTATGTAGGTTAATTAACTGTGAATAAAAGAAGCATTATTCTTTAAATAAGCGAACATATATTATATTTTAAATATTTATACTGTTTGTTTTCTCTTCGTGAGCAAAACACTTGATTTATACGAGATTTAAAAAGCAACTGTTGCAAGATACTTAATAAATCCACACTTGCATATTTAATCTCACTTATTCTTCAAAACAAGGATGCCTATTTCATAAATGTATTCTTGGTACACAGATTTCGACGTTAAAGTGGAGATGGCAAGAAAACGGATGGTAGACCAAAACAAATACCTGCCTGATGTTTGAATGGTATTCTACAGGCGGCTGGTAAGCATCGGAGTAGAGTGGCACAGGCGGCTATAGGCTACGGTGACTGCATATGCTTACCATCAGGTGGGCCGTATGTTTGTGTGCCACGTTAGTAGTATAAAAAAAATCTGTTGACATAGATGGGTGGGACCTAAACGGCCATCCATCCAATCCCTCCAAATATAATTTTATTTGTATGTAAAATTCTATACTAGTTGATGATTTTTGTACAAGTGTGCTGAACCATAAAATATTCCGAGAGTATTAAGTTTCGGCACCCGTAACGATACACAGACGGACAGTAATAAAATAACGTCCAAAACTCAACGACATGTCACTTCCTCCAAAACCCCTTCAAGAAACAATACAAAATAAACTCTAATACAAAGTGTGGTTGGTTACCCCTTACTCCTATAGAATCTGCCAACCGGAACATTATGGTGTCATTCTAAAGTAATCTTTATTTCGTTGCTTGAAAGTGCATTTAATTTCTCCTTACCGTTAGATACTTATTCTGTTGTCTTACTGTCCTATTATTATTAGGTAGATCTATTATTAAACTTTACGAAGAAAAGCTTTATAATGTAACTTAGGTTGTTCGATTTGGGTTCTACAGCTCCTACACTACCTATTCGATATTCTAAAGATTCCGCGGCGGTATCCGCTATTGGTTCCATCAAATCCGCCAATGTAAAAACGATTGTGATGCTCGCAATCTGAAGACTTGATTTTTTTTTAAGTGACATCAAATCATTTTGAAGGGATTTCAGTCGTATTTTTCAGAACAGCACTGCTCGATCTACTTTTCACAGATAACACAAACTGTATGAAAAGTATTGTCTAAAGGGGTAAAAATGGGGTCAGTAGTTTGTGTGTCCATGTGCAACCGCGGAGCGTAGCTAAATAAAAATAGGTCAAAATAATAAGGCGGCAGTGCGGGCAATCCACTCCCCTCAATGAAGGGCTAGGGCTACATTTTAACTAACCCCAAAAGGGACTTGTATGTACACTTTAGCCCCACCGACTCACCGGTATAGTTAATGGGCAGGCAAATATCGGGTTTGTACCCGTTTGTTGGTAGTTTGATTCTCGGCTGCTAATGACTAAGGAAAATAGGGGTGGAATTCTTGGACAACATCTGTTGAGAGCTCTGTTTAATGTAAACCGGGTTCCATGTCTGATATGTATTATAGTTGTACTTGTAAGTAATATTTATTAGATAGACAGGCTTTAATTTGGATTACAAAGTTTTTTTTCATACGTCTAACTAAATAATTAAGTTCATATATAAATTTTCTTTTCTCTTTTTGTTTTACGCTTCTGCATTAGTTATATTACTAATATTTTAATGTATATTATTTTTGGTAAGCACGAGACGAGTTTAACGTCATGCACGACGACACACGCCTACCCCATTTTTTTATTATTACATAAAGTCAAGTGTGTGTCTGAACTTTGAAAATGTATCCGTAGTTTCTTAAGTTTGCTAGCGATGTATTTCTTACTATCAGCTACATATAGACATCATAATACTGACATTAGTTTATTGACATTGTTTGTTTACATACAGGCCTTCATTTATACAATGAATGAATTATTTAGTATCAGATTGCATCAAATATGTAGAAAATTTATTAATTACACTAATATAAGCGTTCTTATATTAGTGTAATTAATACATTTTCCAACTACTATAAAAAAAAAACTATATAATTTTATTTCATCATCAAAAGTATAATGAAAACGCATAAATCAAGCTTTTGTCTTTATTAAAACTTTTTTTACAACATTTTTTTATTAAACATTCTCCTTTCTGTCTGCGGACCCCTAAAGCCATAAAAAGTTTAAAATATAGCTACAAAAATAAGGTAATTATCACGGATACAGTTCTAATTACAGTATTAGGACGGCAGGTGAAGGCTTCTGTCGAATTTTGGCTCTATCCTACTATACTATTGGGCTATTTTACGGTTGGGGACGTTATGCGTTAAAAGCCTAAATGTTTACCACTAAGGAAGCGAATTAGAATAAAGCCTACTTGATCGTAAAAGTATAATACCGGCTTTGATCGTAAGGAGTTAAAGTTGAATTTAGGCACTTGCAACATCAGGGGTGTCACTCGTTTGTTGCTGCGAAAAATCTTCACTTAAGACAAGTATAAGGTAGATAATAGTCATATAGGCTTATGTATGACAGGTAAGCAAATTAAATCGATTTTTCTTTTGTAAATTCCTGCCTAAGAGTGCCCGATGAATAGCCCTTAGTTAGTCTCCATAGACACGGTTGACTGCGATTAGTATAGATAGATCTCTTTACTTTACGCCAATAATGCAGAAACAGAATTTATTATACATATCGGTACAAATAGCGGCCTTATCACAAGATGTGATCTCTATCAGACAACCTAGGTAGGTATAAATTTACAAGCATTATTAATTATTATTATTATTTGTGATTATTATTAAAGGGGGTACAAGTTTAAAAGAAGTAGCATTTCTATTAATATCATTGTCCAAAAGCCAGACAAAATGATATGTTAATTATATTCACCCCATATGTCTCAACATTCAAGAATTACCTTGACCGAGACCCCACGCCTTATAACTCTTATAAATGATTCCGACTTCCTGTCTTGCACGGCTCGCTAGCTTAGGTCCTATTACGTAACTTGCAATAGCAGGACGATGAACTTGCCAGACGTGCAAGCTGTCTGCCTGCCTACCCATTGTTGCAGTAACCAGGAACAAGAGAGGTAGGGCGATTTGGGATTTCCCGTGGGTTTTCCCATTTAAATTGGAGCCGCCCGACTGGGGACTGTACCTCCACCTTACAGAAGACCGCAGTGAAATAACACTACTTGATGTAGTGGTGGGTTTCTGCGGTAAGTAAGGTTGCCAGTGCTCCACGAGGATACGCTGGGCTAGTAGTATTGCTGCTAGAACAGTGAGTCCTCATCAACATCATGGTTGGCACCCCGTTAGTGATACCCCTGGTATTGCTAGCGGCTATAGGCTACGGTGACTGCTTACCATCAGGTGGGCCGTATGCTGGTGTGCCACCTTCGTGGTATAAAAAAAACATTAAGCTGTAAGCAGAAAATATGTACGTATTAAAAGACAAACTTAACTTTGCCGTTCGATCCCTAGACACGGCTATTGCATCAATAGCAAATAATAATTTGGTATAGTAAATTCGCCCTGAATTTCTTCGTGTTCTTCCTGTTTAGTTCTTTCGTTTTTAGTTTCCAGTAATTTCACTAGCTACGGTGCCCTTATGAACAGTAATGTCTAACCTAAGGTAAATGCAGTGAACCGATAAACTAACCATCACGTCACTGGATTCCAGACGATATCAGAATCGATGGTGCGGAAATAATAGGCCCTTAATAAGGTAAGACAATATACGAATATAATTCAAAATTCCGGAGACGCGTTAAACAGTTCAAAATGTTCATTTCCGGCTGGAGCCGTTATTTAATCGCTTTTTTAATATGAATAAAAAAATGATTTAAGGCACGAGGAAAGTTTATCTGGTTCCTATTAATATTAGTTATATTAAAAAGAATGTAATTAATATTTATTATTTACTTGGAACCTTGCACACCACGTTATAATGTGTTGCCATATTTTCAATTATTTATGGACTTTCGCAACTTGTTAATGAGAAATTTGGCAACTTTATCTACAACGGTTGTCAAATATTTCAAGTAGGCAACTGGACTTTGTACAGGCAGACTCATCAATCTTGAGACCGCGAGCTACATATATTTTTTTTCTAAGAGCAAGAAATAGGATATACCATGTAATTTAACATACCTTTTATCTATATGTGTATTTAATCTTCTTCACACTTCCCCGTGACAGTGGTTCGGGACATTTATTTTACGTGTAGATATTTAAGTTTTGTACTTCTTAGTTTAGTTGATTTTAAGTTTTCAATTATATGGAATTTTTTTAAAAAAAACCTGTATAATAACTTTATAATTAAATATTTAAAAAGGGGCTACCTTATATAACGGTTCCGCTTAGCTGTCAGATGCTTAGGTGTGTTCAGCTCATTAAATGAAACACGTGTCACATCCAAAATCATAATTCAACAACTAGTATTTACATAATTGTTCGAGTTACAAATGCTCTTCCCACGATTTGTATTCACCAACAGCTTGTTGCAAAATTGGATGCAACTATGCAAATTTTTCGGGTTTATCTTACGGATGAGCCACTAATTAAGGCTCAATAAATTGACGATTCAGAAGCAATACTATACGATATATACACGTACAATATATATAATATCGCATTAATATTCTAGCTAGTTTTCTATCAATGACTTTCGAATCGAGGATAACATATTTTAAGTGTTCAGATGTTATTGTATGAGTATGTATTATTGCAGAAGTCATGAAGGGCCAGGTAAAGAGTACTCGGCATCGGCGGACATGTATGAAAAGATTGATAAATGTAGAAGAAGCAATAGAAGTGTTAAGTCAAGAGTGAAATGGCACTCAATATTCTCTACCTATACCTGAAAAGGACTTGGCGTGTTAATTAGTAGGTATGTATGTAAGTCCTCCTGTTAACCAAATTATAATATTCGGGTTGATTTGTTTTTTGCCACCTTTGTGGTAAAACAACAATTTTTTGCATCTACAAAGTTTATTAAAAATGGAATTTATTACATAAATACATATATAACCACATGCTGTGTCTTCGTGGTAGGCAGAGAATTCATCTTGTCTGACACACTCGTTTCTTAATACAAGCTTCTGGCAAGTAGGTACGAACTAATAAATTGTTTTTGGTAATTTAAGTGCCTAAAGATATTATATTGCAAATTTATTTAGATTTGTTTTCTTCATATTCCCATGGATTCCATTACAATTCAAACACATGTAAATTTAATTTTACTCCGACATCAACATTTATGGTGGCAAAGTTCACGAATACAATAAACAAAACTCCTATAAATAGCACTCCCATAAGATACTTTTTTATGACACACTAGCTTCTGTCCGCTACTACGTCCGCGTTGAGCTTAGAATCTCAGAGGAACCAGAATGAGAGGTTCCAAATTTCATCTAAAAACCGTTGAGTAGTTTTTGCAGTTTTTGTAACAAACATCCATCCATCCATCCATTCCATACTCACAAACTTTCGCATTTATAATATTAGTAGGATTCCTTGCAGTATCTTTTCAGGTATACTAACGGTAGGTAGGTGAAGTCTGACATTTAAGACGTAGGTATTAATCGGCTTACAAGGGAACTATTCGGAAAATTACTAACGATTAATATACATACAGTCGAGAGTGAAGTGGCGCGAATAACTCTCTGCCTACACCGTACAAGGACTCGGTGTTATGATATTATTATGTTCTTGCTGTTGCCCGCGACTTCGTCTGCATTTGTTTAAAGGCAAAAGTAGTCTATGTCCTTTCCCAGGATATAATATATCTCCCTGTCAAATTTTATTACGATTCGTTCAGCCGTTTAGTCCTGATAAAGTAGCAAACAAATCAACGAACAAAGAAACAGAGTTACTTTCGCAATTCTAATATTAGTATGGATGTATGAATGTATATTAATGCGAAGGATTTCCATTTTACTTTGACTCGTATTTTCGACATCTAAGCCGACGAAGTCACGGGCAGAAGCTAGTTCAACGAAGGTACTAAACGTTGCATAAAATCTGCCCCGAGCACTGGTATAGTAAAATGGAAGATTGATAACACGGTAGAGTCGCGTGTTTGTTTGGACGACTCAGGTGGATTACTGTGGATCACACGTTTTATTAAAACTTTAAAGTATATTATTCAGTTGTTTTCGTGAAGCACTATGATTGTTTTTTGATAAAACGTATAGTTTTAATAAAAATACGTATTTTTAACTTCAACAAGGCTGGAATTAATAATTTTCAATACTAAGGTTTGAATTTTCAAGACATTAAACTGACTAATTTGCTGACTACACTTCAAATTCACTGCTTTACGGAGAATTCACTGCTTTGCTGAAAGCGCTTTTAAGTAAACGATTGTATTAATTTCATTCCCCATAAAAATCTATACCGCGGCCCTATATGTGAAAATTTTTGAGCAGTAATCTTCAATAATATAATTTATTAAATATTTCCGAAAAGGTATTATCCACAATAAGCAAAGGAAGTGTTCACTGAGGCGAGTAGGACCGGTCGTCTAATTATCATATCCACTTTCTCCGAGACGGGTTATGCCATAGCCTGGCGAAGAATCCCTGTCTATGCCAGCCTGCAGGGGATGGCGATAACATACGCCACGCTAGGGTTCTCACTTATTCTTCGAACCTTACTTTCGTGCTTGTGGTTGAAGCAACGGCCTGTCATCTGATGCGCTCAGGTTTAAACCCCGGCCTGTATCAATGAGATCTTTTGTACAGTGATTAATTACACCATGAGCTTAGAGGTAGAGAAGAGAGACGTAGGACGAAATGGGATCTCCCGTGGGTTTTCCCATTAAAATTGGCGCCGCCCGACTGGGGACTGTACCTCCACCTTACAGAAGATCACAGTCAAATAATACTACTTTGATGAAGACGATGTAATGTTGTGTTTCTGCGGTGAGTAAACCTGTGCTCCACGAGGATACGCTGCACTAGTAATGCTACTAATGCAGTGAGTATATATAGTATATATATATATAAAAAAGGTAAGTTTCAGATTCTATATATTTGTTTAATGAGACCTACCGAAACCGAACTACTTTCATTGCGGATTCGATATAAAACTAAATTAATATTGAATTGACAAAAATATTTATGGCTACACCTTTATCATTTGCTTTGATGTGCCCATCTATTTCGGCGCGGCACTAATCAACAATTAATAAAATAAAACCCATCATTTTCTAAAATGTAAATATTCTTAGGTGCGTTGATGTTCTGCGACTATTATTTAATGTATTCGCAAAATATATTCGGAAATGTCTACTTAAGCTCATTTAGTATATGACTTATTATTATTATGTTGAATAATAGGAAGTCTAGGCTGCGTCACCTGGCTGTAGGTCTCTTATTTCAAGAGGCCGAAGTGGGTACCCTGACAGCTTCAGATATATCTTGACATAGTAGAAAACAAAGTCGCACCCGCTTAGATGTTTTAACCTACGCGAAGGCAATATTTTTATCTTTAATTCATTTAGGTTATAGTACATGCATATTATAGTAGAAAAAATTCGAACCGAAATGCAACCGTGCGAAGCCGGGGCGGGTTGCTATGGATTTATAATTTTGAGGCTCTGATGCCTTAAAGGCGTTGTACTATTCGCCATAGAATTTGAGCACCAAATAAGTGACGGAATGTATTGAGGTACACACATTTTAAATGAAATGCTAATGACCTCCTAATGAGCTCATACTACACATTATATTATAAAAATATAGATTTACTATCTTTATTTTATTTAAATCGCTCAAAAATTACCATGATATTAAGTTTGGGTCACCTTATTGAAATGCAGCCTACAAATGTTTATTACACTTGCAAAAAATATCAATATATTCGTGGATATTCATATTTCAACGTTTTGGAATTTTTGCCTTAGATCAGTATCTTTTATTATAAATGTTTTCACTGAGCTCATAAGTTCATCGTATTAATTAAATACCGAAGCAAATGTATTATCAAACCAGATTTAATTTAGGTAACCAAATGAATTCCAAACGCCTCTTTTTAATTAAGTAAAAACCAAATACCGGAATGTATTTTTTCATTTTTTAAATAATTATTGGGTTTGAATATGAAATTGTAGAGTAATGGAGAATATAAGGAGCCCTACCACTTGCTCGTTGTTGAATGCGATTGTTTCTTGTATCTAAAACGAAAGAGAGAGATATCTAAGAGAGACAGAGTTAATTTAGTATATAGTATTAAAAAAAACTTCAAAGGTATTTCTAACGTAGGGTAGGTTATATATTACCCTAAAAAGGGTCAAATTAATAAAAACTGGAAAATTAGAAAACCGCAGGCTCCACTCCCAGCTAATCTAATATAGCAATGATATAAGTAATAAAAATCTTTGACACATAATGCTCTATACTCTCTGCCTACCTCGAGCGTGAGAGCCTTGGCTTGATGAAATGTACGTATGTATGTATGTGACACATATATTATGTTCAAGTAACATAATATATCAAAGTTTGTGACATTACTAATTTCTTCAACTGCGTGTATTTGACATTTCTGATGGCTATTAAATATTTAATTTATTTCACCTCGCATGATCTTTATAAAACAGCAAAACATGACTTGTTAAATGCATTACCCTATTTGGAGTAAATAAAAATAGTTATATTCATGAAGTTATAATTACGACAATCGGTACGTACTACGTAACTTCCTACTTTAATACGAACTAAATGGTTCCGGATTTGCCTAATAAAATAACAGTCAGCGCTAAGTAATGTAAGCGCTAATATCCAATCAAAATTCAAGCTCATGCTTTAAGTAAACTTAACTTCCGCATAACTTAGGACTCTCCATCAATAAGTGATCATTTAACACCATGTATCGAAAGGGCAAAGATTATGCACCCAACCATAAAGTATTCAAAGATTAATAATGTATCCGAGTGGTATATTTAAATGCAATCGTAATCTATTCGAATTATACTAGGAATCTCGGTGTCTACTGGTTTTGGGCGGGTTGTCATCAGGGTTGCTAACGTGTCAATTTTGATATTCCAATAAAAAACGTATAATTTCGGTAAGTTAGCAATTTTAAGATTATCCATCTATACTAATATTTAAAAAGCTTAAAAAATTTTTGTTTGCTACTTTTTTACGACTAAACGGCTGAACGGTTCGTCACGAAATTTGGCAATGAGATAGATTGTAACCTGGGGAAAGGCATAGGCTTACCTTTATTTAAAACCACGTGGGCAAAACCACGGGTAAAAGCTAGTTGAGCATAAGTTACCTTCATTTTATAGGAAAGAATATTCCGTCGCTTTTCTTAATTAGGACTATAAATAATCCTTACAAAAAAAACTGGACACTAGGATCCATATATCGTGGATGCTCTAAAAATACATCTGCCATATACACCTGGCCACTGAATAAATAATTCCTGCAGGTCACACGCATGATTGTTCCATGCGGGATCGAGTCCGTGTCTTTGTAAAAACGTTGACAACCCTAATTGCAATGATGGTATTCAAAGAGATCATCGGCTTTGTCGTATGTGTGTTAAGCCTAGAACGACATTATGTAACATTGATTTAAATTATACAATTTATTTCTTTTTTAGTCGTGTTTTTATTATTTTAACACCGAAAACACCTGCCTGTATTAATAGGTTAGGTCATATACAGAACGTTGTATATATACATCGGATATTTCAACATCTCATTATATTATGTATATATTTTGTTCATATTTATTTGGAGTTATTTAATTCATTTATATAAAACATTACATGGTCCTTTTCAATATTAAAATTAAAATTATGATGAATGAATTGTTTACTGGAATATCTTTTGTTGGTCCGATAAAGATTAGGCAAATATATATTTAACAGTCTTCTATTTTTTTTTATAAAGGTGACAAGCAAACGGAAGGCTTACCCGATGGTCAGCACCGATGGACCTCTTGCAATACCAACTATGTGTTCAAAAGAATCGATAAACGACGTTTTTTTTTACCACTAAGGTGGCACACAAGCATACGGCCCACCCGATGGTAAGCAGTCACCGTAGCCTATAGCCGCTAGCAATACCAGGAGTATCACGAACGGGGTGCCAACCGTGTTGTTGATGAGGACTCACTGTGCTAGCAGCACATACTACTAGCCCAGCGTATCCTCGTGGAGCACTGACAACCTTACTTACCACCACGGTTTTTTTTTAAATCCTTACTGTCAGCACAGCGTATACTTTTCCTAAAGTATACGCTGTGCTCCTGCTACTGCTCTGAAGACCTCACAAAAGACCAAATTTTGTCAGAATTTTACCTCCCGATTTTAATAAGACCCTTCTATAATTTAATAGCTAGTTATTCTACATGGCCATCAATAAGCATAATTATACAATATCGTATGCAAGCAGACTGCACTGTTGTTGATACAAGCACTTTTAGTTTGAGCGATAGTTCATTACGAATGCTTGCATCACATTGATCTAATTATACTTAATTATTTGGTCATTCACCTCCTTGGATATTGAGAAAACAAACAAATCTTGTGAAAGAAATATAATAACATGGACTACTAAGGAACTTCGACTAAGGAACTAAAAACAACTAAAGGGGAACTAAGTACTAATCGCATACAGCCTTCAAAGACAATCTGGCAAGCAAGCAATCATTACAGGTTTAATTCCTAATACAATAGTGTAGACAACTTATCCTATCACTTAATCTATACACAGTACACCATAAGACATCTTTGTGAACTCGTTCAGCGAGCACGAGAATATATATATATGGTTCTTCATGGATTAGTAGCTAATAGTTAAGAGCTCTAATCAATACATCTAATGATTCAGAAGGCTTCTCAATAAACATCTGGCTTCGTCTTCGACCTGACCTTTTGTCCCAGGACAACCAAAATATGATCCTTACTTGATCCTCATGCACACTTGTGTGTACCGGTCTGACACACCTACTTTCCATTTCAACTATTTGTACAGCTTATCAAACCATTGCGTATTTTGCTAGTCCGACCTAACTATAAAATGAGAGAGAGTAGGCAATGGATTTGCAAAATGGAATTTGGTCTTTGAAATCCGATATTCAAAGGACGGATATCCTTAGCGAATATTGTTTGTACAATTGCATACCTGCGGAACCGGATGCGAAGAGGAGCGGATGTAGGCTACTATGGGAAATGATTCGGTTGACACAAGAAATTTCGTTGCAAGTGTCGAATTTCGTTCGTTTAAATTTTAAAAGTGGGAGTGATATGAGTACTCAAACAAAATAAATGAAATTTATATCCAGTACTTTTGCTTTTTTTTAAAGAGATAAAATCCATGATCACGAAATATTTACTAGAGCAGCTAAGTAATAGCTTCCTTAACTTAGTTTTTACTGTGTGTCTTTCATTGTCATTAAAATGAAGAAAAAAAGTAATATATATAGTGATTGGTTTTACTTTCAGATACAAGCTATATCTCTGCTAATTCCCACCAAGGCAACGGTCTTGGACTGAACGCAGTCTTAGTCCGAAAGATAGCAGATAGAACGATATACCTACCTATTAATTATGTATGGGTAACTATATATGGTATGTTTTTTTTATTGTGTAAATACCTCCAATATTTCTATATTCAAATACTCTTGTCTCAGCGGCGTTATAAAAATAGCTTTACCGGCCATGCTGCATTCATAAATCATCTCTGCATACCTTTACAATCGCCTAAAAACTACAGGGTCTATTCTGGAGAACAAATCAGTGTCGAGCGAAGTCTATCGATTTAAGAATAATCGAAAATTGATTTTTATTTCGTAGTATCTGAGCCTTATCACAATGAGATTTAATTTAGTGGTTTTATGTAAACGCTTATTATATATCTACACTTCTACATCTACATCTACACTAATTATTATAAAGAGGAAAGATTTGTATTATTGTGGGTTTGTATTGAATAGGCTCCAAAACTACTGGACCGATTTCAAAAATTATTTCACCGTTAGAAAGCTAAATTGTCACTGAGTAACATAGGCTATATATTAAAATAGCTGCCCGCCCCGGCTTCGCACGGGTAGACACAATATTTGATAAATTTCTACCCGTGCGAAGCCGGGGCGGGCCGCTAGTACTTAAATAATAGCTGTCCCTATCTGTAGCACCAGTCTGAATATTGTAGGTATTTTTTGTAATATGTATTGATTAAATATGCACGTTATACAAAAATTGAGTACATTTTCGAGTAAGTTCATAAAATTAATAATAAATTACTGTTTAAGTAAAATTTATAACTTTTGACATTTACATTTGATCATAAATATTGTATGTTATCAGATATCTGTATCTATTATCAACAGTTTAAATAACGTATGGCGAATTTAGCATAATTATGTTGATACTAATTATCAATAAATTTATTAATGCAAGCATTTGAAAGAAGCTTCCAAAATGGATCTCAAGTTTCAAAAGAACGATAATAATTCATACTCTGTCTGTTCTGAACGTAACTATGTCTTAAGAATATTGAAAAGCATTATTTTATCTTTTTTTAATTAAATTACCGATTATTAAAAAACTCAAGCATGTTTTCCCAAATATTTGTATTTCTTAAATAACACGTTTAAATAACAGCAGATTAGTTTTAAATTGAAAGTCTATCGAATAAATCGTTTGATAAACTCCGATTAACTATACGACAATAATGACTAAATTAACAATAATCGCGATAATGTCGCGCGCCTTCAGAATAGGCGCCTCCTTAGAGTTTATTTTTAAGTAACCCTTTTATTGTGGAATTACGTTCATTAAGAATGGAGTTTTTTATTAAGTTTCTATTTTCATCGAAGAGGCATATGGCTAGGACAGTCATTGTTAAAAAAGATTTGTGGCAACCCTTTCGGAAGTGGGGTAAAACCAATCAGATGCTATGTCTTCCTCGGTACTGTTTCACGGGCTATTTAAAAATTATCCTGTGAAATTAATTTAAATGTTCCGACAACGGCGGTTTTTATTGTGAATATGCTTTGCTTCAATCTTCGAAGCTCCATTTGGTCATCAATAATGCTTTTTTAAATGCAAATTATTACGTGACATATCGGTACAATTATCTGATAGTAAGCGGTCACCGTAGCCTATAGCCGCTAGCAATACGGAGGATGTAACTAACGAGTTGCAAACCCTGTTGTTGATGAGGACTCACTGTGCTATAAACATTATTTATAGCACAGCGTATCCTCGTGCACTGGCAACCTTAGTGACCTGACTGACAGAGTATTTCTTGTAATATATCCTTAAGCTTTTTTATAATAATAATACCACAATACAAAAATACGACAAAGAATTGCTTATCAAACGAATGCAAGTTTCACGGTACTTGTGCATTTAATTTTTACTAACTCAGTTCCGATATAAAAATCTGATAAAAAACCAAACATGTTCCCTCCATAGTAAAGTTCTTCCCACTGATTTCAAATATGCTTCCAGATGTTCCAATTTTTTACAATAAAACGGAAACGGAAAGACAAGAACTTGTTCCTTCTCTCTCTCATGCTGCCGTCTCTGTCTAAAATTCGACGTATGGTTTTTCACGCACAGATTGTGGAGCGGTCGCCACCTGCTTTCTTTGGTGCAAAAAATATCAAAAACTGACGGTCACATGACCAGTTGCAGGATTGTTTGCTGCCAAGTCTCACGGCATGAGGTTGTGTTTCTAACGTGTTATCTTTTTTTATACCACTAAGGTGGCACACAAGCATACAGCCCACCTGATGGTAAGCAGTCACTGAACCTATAGCCGCTAGCAATACCAGGGATATTTACCTGTTGCCGACCCTATTTTTGATGAGGACTCACTGTGCTAGCAGGATTATTACTAACGCAGCGTATCCTCGTGGAGCACTGGCAACCTTACTTACCGCAGAAACACAACACTACGTCGAAGTAGTGTTATTTGACTGCGGCTTTTTGGAAGGTGGAGATACAGTCCCCAGGGCGTCTCCAATTCAATGAGTAAACCCAGTGGAGGTCCCAATTCGCCCTACCTTACTTTGAAACTTCACTGACCTGATTTACCTTACATCGTCCTTTTATGCTCTTACATCTTTTAAGTTACAGAGAATTTACGATACGCAGTGCTCTTTCCTTCACCCGTCTATGTCATTGGCTTCCTCTATAACTAACATATTTTGATTATGATTAAAATGATTATGATAACTTGTTACTTTCCAAGCAATGATTTAAGAAATGCCGAGTATATTATTAGAAGAATATAAATATTATATGTAGGTGTATGACTATCTCTTTCGTGTATGTACCAACAAATATGAGATAGGCTATAGATGATACTGAACAGAAACGTAAGGGTCAACACCAAAAAAATCAGCATTTGTATTCGCACTACGAAATTGGATCCGAATAAAACAAGTGCCTCGTTGAAATTGGAAGGGTTTCTCATGGATTAAGGGTTTCGGGTCTGCCTGGGGTAATCCATCTATAGATTAGGCTTAAGAGTACACTAGGGACTCATGTAAGCTTTGGTCTACGTACCTGCTACAAGGAGCGCTGGAGCTGTGTAACAATTATAACAACGAATGGTCCAAAACTTGAAGACTTTCCTCATTTGCCATCCTGCGGGAGACATCCGAAGCTGATTATTTTACGCAAACACGTCCTAATTTCTCAACACTTTATCAAATTCCTTAATCGACTGGCGTGGGAGAGATGAGAGCAAACAGCAAGCCTGTTGTCGCTGCGATAGCCGTGATAGATCACTGGGGTGAATGACCCTGGATTGATCGCTTTCATCTTAGCCGTGTCTTAAGTTTCAGGCCCATAGGTATAAAATAGTCACACGCCTAACCAGCGTCCCAAATTTCATACGTCGTTAGTTATTTTACATACACCTTTTAGAAAAAAATAATAATATCATACTCAATGCAAACTTACCCATAATAGGACCGAAAGGTACAGTCATAAAGGGTTCTTGTGCATTCGTCACAAAGTAAATTCGTCATAAAAAAAAGTATGTGTAAATTCGTCACAATTCCAGTTTATGTAGTAAATTTCCAATGTTTTTTTTATGTAAATTAGATATTTCATTTCAATATTTGCAATCATTAAATTAGTAGGTCTTTCTTTGCCTCAACTAAATTGCAAAAATCGGAGCAAAAATAAAAATTCCCGTCCTATTAAATCATTATATGTTGGTCTCTGAATATATTATAATATTCATACTGTATTCATACAATCAGATCGCGGGTTCAACAGGTGAGCAACAGGAGGGTTGTGTTTCAAGGCTAGTGGCGTGTATGGACCCGTATGGATATGTTTGTAAGGGATAATAAGGGCGCTAGGGTTGTATCTTGCAAATCTTGTGACTGTTTTTATTACGATTTTTTTATTTTCAACTAAACAATGATTTGGAGGGAAACTTGTGAATTTATTTGAAATCAACTCAAAATAAGCAAAGATGTCATAACTCGCTTATGATATCATGCCACTTTTTTTTTGTAATCGCTTATTAATTTTTTGCTAAGCTTTCTCACGGTTAACTTTAAAAAATTGAAGGAGGTGTCATTCAGATACGTTGGTTGAAGAAATTAAGAAAAAATCGGTGACAGAATAATTTACTCAAAACTGAAAAAGGTAAATTAAAAACGAATTATTTCAATCTTTAAAATCTCATTCAAAACTTATTAAATCATCGTCTAAATAAAAATGGTACAACTGTCTCATTCTATAACACATACTTATATGATGTCTTAGCCCTTTCAACCCTATTTGTACTGATCTAAATAAGGGCTCGTTACCTACCACCCCTCGGGCAAGTTAAGATTTACATCCGAAAAGGGATGACGCGGGATAATCACATGTTCTTAATGATCTTTTATTTGGAGATGATAAGAGACACATCTATCAAGGTATTTTCGTGTGGGCCTGAATCGTAATTTGACGTAACAAATGAAACGCCACTTTGGTCGAAACTGAGTTTTATATGCAATGCTATAGAGTTTTGAATTCTCTATCGGTCTCTCGTAGGTTAGAAGCCAATCGAAAGCACGCAAAATTTCAAAATATCCTTTAATTAAATAAAAAATAATAATTAAACATTGACCAATGCCGGTAGTAGGAACATGTATTTGAAAAACGTTTTCGACTCGCGAAACTCGCGAAATGTCAAAATTGACATACAATTTTTTAGTTCCACTTTTTACCGTCGCAGCGCTGTTAACTTTTCAACACAAAAATAGTCGAAGGCGATACGAAAACGTTGACGGTAATTATTCATGCTCGCGCTATTGGTCTGCTGAACATTCTTCTTTTTCATGCTTCAATTGTTTTTCCTTTCACCATCGAATGGCATTTATCCCTGCGGCCCTAGATTAGGAATATTTCTATCCATAGACAATTTTTTTTAAAATTATCAATATCACTTTTCCCGCGTTGGAATCTGGATCTCGATAACAGTGCCTACCCGGTCCCAATTTTAGCTATGAGCTATTTAGAAAAACGCTCACATGCCAACCGGATTTTATCTTAACCTATCAGCTAAAAGAAATGTCAGAAAAGTTTTTAACAGTTAGTTTTATATGTGACGTAAATGACATAACGTGTCATACTGACGTGATTGATGATGACATAATGTGAATGTCATATTGACGTTTGTCATGTGATGTCTTGCAGTTCTCGTTTACTGTAATGTCACCAGAAAAGCTTAGATTTAAGAAATATGCATCATATCTGGAAAGCTGAATGTTGACTGACATGATAAGCCCTGTCAATTTTGAGACACGAACCAAAAGGTTTCGCCTAACTAATCCTTAGGAAACTACTGAATAAGATCCTACGATTCCTAAAAGAGGATATTTGTTTGAGAAAAATGCGTAGGTAGGTAGTGTAATAAAATATTTAAATATAATTTGTCTTTCGCTCTGTTTGTTGGTTGAAAAGCTTATCTGCGGACTATTAGCGTGTTGTCAACCTTGTTGCCGAAAATAGTTCTAGTATCATTTACTACTTAGTATTTTGAAGATCTTACGATATTGAAGTATGTAAGTATCGAATACTGACGCCAGTAAAATTTGATGCCACATTAATTTTGAGAGGCCTCCGATTTTACAAGCGAAATTATTTTGACTACGCCTCCAAACAATTACGTTGGCCTTCAAACGTTGAATGTCGTATCAGTATTCTGCCCTTACGTATTATAATTTAAGAATACTCTTTTTGTTATTTAATAAGGAAGGGTTATAAATGTGTTTAAGAATAAGAGAATTCCAAGCCGGTAATAAAATATTTGAGCCGAAGGGATAGTTTTTTAAAAGGAACTCCGCAAGGGATGTTTCCGGTAGACATATGCGCCACAGATTTCCGGTAAAGGACTTCACCTGGCTAGGGTATTAAATACTTTTGTATTAAAAAACCCTTCTTAACCCCTTTCTCTAACACAGTTGTTCTCTAATTCCGTACTCGCAAAACCACAACTTCGTTCCAAGTTTTTTTAATACATATGGCTGAATTAAGTTATTTTTAGGAACATATGTCACGGTATACTGATGTCACATCCTTGATTATTCAGTCTGGAAGGGTAAGTGTTATGGTCTATTCCTTTCTATAATAGGACACGAGAGCGATATTCCTCAACCCAATTCTGTCGGAAAGAATATTCTATTCCGATTGAAGATCATGTTACGAATAGATTCCATTTACATATTTACATGTATTAAGAAGGCTTACATAGAGATGAAGTGCCATGTTTTGTCCTTAAAATATTCTTTTAGTAATCCACAAATATGTGGACCTATCCGATTCCTATTGTAAGAATGGTGACACGGATGATCGATATTTTATTATTATATATACCAGTAAGGCAAACAAGCATACGGCCCGCCTGAGGGTAAGCGGTTACCGTAGTCTATGGACGATGGCAACACTAGAGGTATCACTCGCGCGTTGCTGACCCTTCAGAAATCTCTTCACACGCTTCTTGAAGAACCTCATGCTGTTCTCCTTTAGGAAAACCTTAAAAAAATTGATTACTGATTGCTGTCATTGATAACATATTACCTGTGATTAGCATTTAGGCCCTAGTGAGTAAAGATAGGTAGGGCGAAATGGTATCTCCAGTAGGTTTATTGGAGCCGCCCGACTGGGGCCTGTACCCACCTGACAGAACACCGCAGTCAAATAACACTAGTTTGATGTAGTGTTGTGTTTCTGCGGTGAGTAAGGTTGCTAGTGCTCCGCGAGGATACGCTGCGCTATTAGTAATGTTGTGTGACAGTGAGTCCTCATCAACAACATGGTTGCCAACGCGTTAGTGATAACCCTGGAATTGCTAGCGGCTATAGGCTACGGTCACTGCTGGCCATCAGGTGGGCCGTATGCTTGTGTGCTACCATAGTGGTATAAAAAAGTTACTAGGGTACCATCTCACCAGCGCTAATGGCACGTCCATTGACAAATGTTGTCTCAACACACGTTACACGTAGGTACATATTAAAATCTCTAAAATAAATTCTAATTGAAATACTATTTATTTATTTATACTAATAAGTACTTATTTTCAAAGACCATTTACTCCTAATCGAAATTAGAATGTTTTTATAGATCCAATGCGATTTGAAAAATCAATGAGCGTTAGAGAGGCCTTGATGTATTGAATGGTTTATCCAAACTGCTTCAAGCCTCGTTGTGGGCAAAACAATCTGACAGTATTTCGCCTAAAACTCTGACCAGATTGAACGCGCGCATACGCATGAATCTTAATTAGGACGCACCTAATGTGTTGTAAAAGTTAAAAATCGTGTTTGTTGCTAATTTGACTGAGACAGATGCGCTGTCAGTCTAATGGACCGGTGGGTGAAAGTGATTTGGGACTATTCGCACTCTGACCCGGCCCACTCGCGCCACTATTCCGGATCGTACATAGTATGAGTCATGATTAAATTGAACTAGCTGTGCCGACAGACGTTGTGCTGTCTTAGCTATCCTACTAATATTATAAATGCGAAAGTTTGTGAGTATGGATGTTTGTTACTCTTTCACGCAAAAACTACTCAACGGATTTGGACGGACGCGGACGTAGTCGCGGGCAGAAGCTAGTGAATTAATATATCGAATAAACCATAAAAAATACTTTTGTTAATCCCGCAATTAAAATATTACCGGTTTTAAAAAATGTCTTCATTAAAATCTCATCTACATCTCTAGAAAATAAAAAACACAAAAAAAAGAATAAGCGTAATCGGTCTGAAATGGGGATTCATTATTATATATATACATGTACGTATATATAGATAATATGAATGCGTTCGAATTAGATTCTCATCCCGTAGGAAAGCATATCATTTTCAAAATGATTTTGTACAGTCTGACGGTCTGTCAGATGTCAAATGTTACACATCATAAGTGACTACTGAAAGCTCTTTGGTTTATTTGCATTGATAATAATTGGTATATAATCAAAGCATAATATATGGCTATGCCAGAAGCAAATGTTTTTTTTACATCACTAAAAAGATGGTAAATTATTGCATTCCATACGTGATGTCATTGCTTTTAAGAATATTCTGACGTAATCTTAATTAACGGAACGTGTGCGATGCTAAAATTAAATTTGGAATCGTACATTAATTTTATTATATGTGACACTAAAATATATGGCTGGCTGAAACCTGAAAATAAACTGTACAATATGGACACTGAAGAAATAATACCGGATTTTGTGTATGATTAATAATGTAAATTTTCACCGACTTTAAAGGAGGAGGTTCTGAATACAATCTAATGACAGGAGAGATTGTTTGCCTGATACATGGTAAACGTCACTGAGTACTGATGCCACGATGATTTCTGTTTTTTTATAATAATAAAAATGTATAATGATTTTTTTGTATACCACTAATGTGGCAAACAAGCATACGGCCCGCCTGATCGTAAGCGGTTACCACAGCCTATGGTCGCTTGCAACACCAGGGGTATCACTCGCGCGCTGCCGACCCTAATAGTTTCTTCACAACATGAATTTTATTTATAAATTTTCCATCCTCCATGCCTTAAACTATGTAGTAGATCTTCAAATTCTAAGGTTCATACAGCCCCTTAAAAAACAGATTTAAAAAAACCTTCGCATCTACCGAAAACGCCTCACAGGTCTATCGCAAACGCCTCACAGAATACACCCGTCACGAATAGTACCGTACATCATCTATACGGATGTAAGTGCAGTAATCAAATAAAAGATAATCTTTGGTTTGATCGAATCAATCAATACACAAAAAATAGCTCCATCGAATGCAAAGTGTAAATGTTTAGAATGGAGAAAACGGTGATAAATCGCTCGATTCTCGATCGTAAATCGACCTACTTAGTTCGATTACAATTTGATTTTATACCTACTCAAAAGTTATGTGTATTGGTGATAAATATTTTATATTTCTGCATACTTTCTAAATATAGACAAAGACTAAAATATCTATGTTTACAGCATGTAACTGACCTACTCATCTATATCTGGCGCGCCGTACGCTTCTTTGCTTCGTTTGTAGTAGAAACAAAATGGGGACTTGATTAGTGTTTCTCCTCATACAAAGAAACTCTATGGTAAGTACAAATATGAGAGACTTAAAATAAATGCTACTTAAAAACGACAGATCAGCGAACGCGATATTATCCTAATATTATAAAGATTTGTAATTACTTATTAATGAACTCAAAACGACCGGTTTTAAAAATTCTTTCACCTACATAAAGCTATATTATCTCTGTGTAGTATCACTCCATAGTATAAAACAAAGTCGCTTCCCGCTGTCTGTCTGTACCTATGTATGCTTAGATCTTTAAAACTACGCAACGGATTTAGATACGTTTTTTTAATTGATTTTATAAGTAGTTTTTGGTTTTGTGTAAAACCGTGCGAAGCCGGGGCGGGTCGCTAGTAGACTATATAAATTATATTGATACGAGAGCGAAGCCGCGGGGATAAGGCTAGTTTTACAATAAATGGTTTTCAACGAGATATTGTATTTCTTTTTATTTTATCCTATTTCAACGCGGACGAAAGCTACTATTAATATATCTTTTTTTTTTATAAAATTTAATCAGAATCTCGTAAGCACTGGTTTGTATAATTTGATCTAAGCTAAAAAATATTTTCTAGCTTAGATCAAATAAAAAAGGTACAGTAAACGTAAAAGGTAGGTGAGTGCGTGTAGTCTACATCTACACCTACACTATAATATTATAAAGAGGAAAGATTTGTATTTTTGTATGTAACAAATAAACTTAAAAAGTACTTGACCGATTTTAATAATTCTTTTTTCATTAGAAACCTACATCATCACTGAGTAACATAGGTTATATATTATACTAGCTGCCCGGCCCGGCTTCGCTCGGGTAGACAAAATATTTGATAAATGTCTATAGGCTCCGAAACTACGGAACCGATTTCAAACATCTTTGACCGTTAGAAAGCTACACTATCACTGAGTAACATAGGCTAGCTGCCCTCCCCGGCTTTGCACGGGTAGACAAAATATTTGATAGCAATGTCTACCCGTGCGAAGCTGGGGCGGGCCGCTAGTTGTATATATGTAGACTGTAGGGCGTAGTTTTAACTGGCGTCATTTAGTTGTTCGCCAAGTACCATCTGCCTCTTTTTATTTGATCTGAGTCTTCTAGAATCTTACAGAATTACATTAGGTATTCTATTATACTGGGTGGCCAGTAAGCATACTTATTATCTACGTATCAAAATTAATAACTAACCACATAACAAGGTAGATTGTTCCCAGCACGTGGCCAACTCGGTGTACAGTTAGCCTGAGATTAATGCTCACAGTCTGACCTCTGCCCTGCTGACTGTACCATCTGTCACTATTATTCAATATACTAGCAACGCCATCTTTTATTTAAGGCAAGAGATGTCGCTTTTTTTACGTGATTAGTGCTAGCAAGTATATAGACTTTTTGATCCCGACTTTGCGTGGTGTTAGGTCAACAAAGTCACAAAATCCGATGATTTTTTGACATTTCCGTGATAACCACCATATTTAATATCAAGTTGCGTTCGGGACCACGGTCTTGGACCCGATTTTCCGCAAAGTTATTTATTAAATCCAATCCCCCGACTCCATTTATCGATCAAAGTTACGGAATATTACAAAGCCATTTTTACCGGCCTATTATTTGAAACATTTGCTCACGTATTCAATTATTAAGGATCAATCGGTAGGACAGAACGATAATTTCACAGCTTTATCCTAATAACCCGACCAGGATCGTCTGGACAAATACATCCAGAAGTGTGTTTTTAGTTTAATTTACTTTTACGACTTAATTATTTATCAAGTAGGTAAAAGTCTACATACTTGTCATCTAGTCCCAAAGTCCAAGATAGTTGTGTGGTCTACCGGACTGGCACGTGCTTGAAGCAGCTGCCGTCACAAAAACTAGGAAGTGCACACATTACTTGAATATTCGTTCTCAAGTGCACCACACCACTAGTTATTTGGTGATAACAAGCCTAGTGTTAAATTACCTTTGTATTAGTATGGATATACCAATGAATAAAAATATTTCGAAGTGTAGTGTAAAGTCATTAATCTTTTCATACATTCCAGTTTTGAGTACTCTTTAGCTTTTGTAAGTATAAATAGTAAAGTATATAAAGCGAACTTTTTCACATATATATGATATATATAACAGTATAACATTCTGCAGGTGAAAGATTGTAAAAATCGATCCAATTGTTTTTTGTAGGAAATTAAAATAATAAACAAAAATACAAATAATTTATATTTATAATATTATTGTAGATTACCAAAAAATTCAAGAGTGAAATGGAACTATACTCTGTCTCTGCACTACTCCTTGCAGTGGGCACTTGGCTTGATGATATGTAGGTAATTATGTATGTTTATAAAATTACAGGAAGAAAAAGAAGGTGAGAGCTACATTTAAAAGTAAACAACGATTTTGGAGCTTACTACACAATCCTTCACACATGCATGTAGTTTAAATGCTATACTAATATTATATATATGCTTATACTAATATTATAAAAAGAAGAAAGATTTGTATTTTTGTGTGTATGTTTGTATTGAATAGGCTCCGAAATTGTTGGACCAATTTCAAAATCTTTTACTTTTAGAAAGCTACATTATCACAGAGTAACATAGGCTATATATTATACTAGCTGCCCGCCCCGGCCTCGCGCGGGTCGATAAAATATTTGATAAATGTCTACCCGTGCCGGAAACCGGGGCGGGCCGCTAGTCTTTTATAAACTTGTTTAATTTCTCAGGGCCCATGTCCACACTAACAATAACCTTTAATCTAAGTAAAAATTCAAATCACATTAGAATAGAAGCAAGCAATGCAAGCACGTGTTCGGCACATGTGCACAAAACACCTACTTTTTACTAAAGGAAGTGCCATTCAATCAAATCCTTTTCACTACCCTCCTACAAGTTCAACTATCAACCAGTATAACCTGACCCATTATTTTGTTCCTCCTTAAGTCTCAAGGAGTAAGCACAAGCTTAGCACGGACATTGATTAGTTTTGTCGTAGCCGTAGATGTCGTAGTCGTAGATATCACGAGCCGCGATCCGATTTCCATCTTGTCTAGGACTCTGATAAAATTTAAAAATACCTGCTTTTCTCGCGACTTCGTCCGTGTAGACAATATACAGACGTTTTCCAATGATATTGTGAACATTGTCATTAGTATACAAGACCACGCTTTAAATAAACTGCTTCCAAATATTTCATTGACTTATAGAACTTAAAAAAACTTACATAGTTGTATTTATAATTTTGGCATTACAAACTACTACTTAGTCTACTACAAGCCTGTGTTCTAGACAGTAGGCCTTCCGTAGCTCGCTACGAAGTACGTTTTATCGAAAGCACTAAATATCGTCAGAAGCTGTCTAACACAAAAAATTGATTCAAAAACAGACAAGAAACTAACTAATTTGAGCTTTTTAAATAATAAATAAATTGATTTATGAGTTTCATTGGTTATATCTAAATAAAAGAAGTGTGAGCCTTTATTATATTTGAGATAAAAAACTTGTGTGTAGTGTATCTACGTTTTGGAAGAAGACCAGGGCCCGTATTATGTATGAGAATTTCAGTAGCATTTTAATCACCATGACGTCATTTTTACGTAGCAGCAACATGAAAATGGCGCTTTTACTAATGTCAGAATTTTAAACAAATGGCTCCAATGCTCGAAATGCGATTGAAATATACATACAGAATGGGACCGTTTCACTCCGTAATTCCAAACTCAGTAACGAGGTGTCGACAAAAAATGCGAATAAAGATGTCTTGTACCGTTCATGCTACGAGTGCTGTTCTTGTGAAGCATTATTTTAGTTATGAATGAAGTTGTAAAGGATGGAGTATAGAGCACGAGAAGCTTCCGGTATGGCATTGCTAGGTATCACTTAATACGCTCAGTTTTTTGTTTTCCTGTTTATTGTTAATTCACGATTATTTGATGTATTCTAATAGTTAGCATTTAAATGCCTTATTAGGTCTCTATTCATATTTATATCGTTTTTCCACAGCTAAAGAATCATTCGTTTAAAGCCATGAGTTTGATTTGTCTTTTCCCGGCTACTTTGCGTCGGTG
This sequence comes from Falcaria lacertinaria, assembly GCA_951449985.1. Taxonomy (NCBI): domain Eukaryota; kingdom Metazoa; phylum Arthropoda; class Insecta; order Lepidoptera; family Drepanidae; genus Falcaria; species Falcaria lacertinaria. Next base: position 2,995,133 of record OX602127.1, on the reverse strand, counting down.
GCTGATTCCGCCAGGACTTTAATTAACTCTACCTGTTAATTAAAGTCCTGGCGAAATCAGTTCTGGCTCTGTCGTATCAGAGTAAGTTTTTTATACAGTTATTTTATAAACATATGTTTGTGGTTATATAATATTATGTTCACCATTATAGAAAATTAATAAAAACAATTAATTTCGAAATCACACCCATACAATTAAATATTATTTATTAGAATCTAAATACTGTAAAAAATATCTGCTATGAATCATTTAGTTACGAATTCATCAAAGTATGTCCCCAAGCGAAATAAAAATTGCTTGCCCTAATAATTACAGGCTTAAACCATAAATAATTAATTTTCTGGATAGTCCTCTCATTATGACATTTTTGATATTAATGAAATCGACACGCATGTCTGTCGACATCCGTGAGTTACTTTTTGCACAACACTATCATGGTTAAAATTGCATTTCTTAGATATGTTACGGTTATAAAAACATTTTAATTGCTTCGAATCGTACATTTCTGAATGTCTGTCCCAATTCGTGTTGATATTAAAATTGCAGTTATTAAATAAATACTTAAATTACATTACACTAGCTTTTACCCGCAGCCTCGCCTGCGTGGTTCTAGATAAGGATAGCGTATGTTCTTCCCCAGGTTATAATCTATCACATTGCCAAATTTCATTACGATCCGTTCAGCCGTTTAGTCGTGTAGCTAACAAACAAATAGAGTTATTTTCCATTCATTATCCGGTATTAGTATGAATTAATAATTTAGGAATAATTGCAGACTTAATTATTATTATTTTTTATACCGCTAAGGTGGCAAACAAGCATTTGTTTGTGAAGTGCAATGCAAGACTTGCATTGCACTTCACAAATTTTAGTGATCATTCGGTAGGAATAGTTTAAAGGTAGTGTAGTAGTGAGGGTGTATGCATATAATATGCGTGAGATGAGGAGTATCTCCTAAAATATCTTGCAAACGGCAATAAAATAAAAATAAATATAAAATAGATACGTATCATACAAAATGTATGCTCGCTACTTCGCGAGTAATACTTATAGGTTGTAAAGTTTCAAAGATCATTCCGTATATACCAACTAACAAACAAATATACCACCTTTGTGTATTGTGCATAGATTGTAAAATTAAAAAATAAAATTATATGCTATTAATCCATTTAACTCATATTCTAGTTTATTAGTAAATATCGGTTTGATTGGAGTGCGCATGCGTCGAAATGTAAAACGCAACGGTATGCGGGTACTGGGTCGAATTGCGTCTATATTTTTTGCAACTAAGTGCACATGATATTTATGAAATAAATGAAAGAGACAGTCAGTTTTCGTACGAAAGTATTTAGACTAAGGATATCAAATGCCGTTGTGAAATATTGGATTATAGTGCGAGTAGGTTTATTGATACTTGAAAGTTAATGAGAATAAACATCTAATATTTTGTAAAGCAGTTTATTGGAATGAAAGGTAAATATTGTTGATACCTTCTTGAAGGTATAGTTTAAGTTATTTTTTATACGACTAAGGTGGTATACGGCCCACCTAATGGTAAGCAGTCACCGTAGCCTATAGCCGCTAACAATATCAGGGGTATCACTAACGCGTTGTCAACCATGTTGTTGATAAGGATTCACTGTGCTAGCAGCATTACTTCTGACGCAGCGTATCCTCGTAGAGCCTTCTTACCGCAGAAACATAACACTACAACAATGTAGTGTTATTAGACTTCGGGCTTCTGTAATTCGCAGGTCGCTCCAATTTGAACGGGAAATTCTACGGAAGATTCCAATTCGCCTTACCTCTCTTTTTTAAGCTCACGGTGTGATTAATGACTGTAATTAAGCTTAGAAAAACTCATTGGTACAGGCCGGGGTTTGAACTTACGTCCATCAGATGACAGGCCGTTGCTTCAACAACAAGACCAAGGGTTAAAATTGCATAGTGCATTTAAACTCCATTCAAAAAATAATATAAAAAACCACATTGCTGCCTTCCCCTTTAAATAAAAGAATAAAATACAGATATATGCAAAATTTGCACAACCTTCCGAAAGGATCTTGAAATAAGAGCTAGGTATTTATAATTCTGTGATAATTACAAAATTATCTTAATAATTAACTAATTCTGAAATTATGAATTGATAATGCAATGCAATTAAATGTAGGTAAAAACCGTACCTACTTAAACAACACATTGAATACTTAGCAATTTATGATATCAAAGATGGCTACAAAAATAAATCTTAAGTATCAAAACTGCTCAAACTCGAAAACGAGTATAGAGTGACAGAGAGACAACGAAATACACACATGCTTTGATTTTTTATGTTAAAAAAGATATTTGAAAATCCATTAAAACGAAATACATAAATCATGTGGCATCTGCCGCCGTAGCTCGCGGCGTCATTCCGTTATTTAAAAAAATCTGTCTCTCGATAGAATTGTTCAGCTTTTATTCGCGAACTGAATTTATAGTTTCATTCTGGAGAGTTAAAGATTTATGCGGACGAATACACGGTCACATAATAAATTAAAAGGTTTATGCATGCATTCAACTATGCAATACTAAAGTCTATCTACTAAACGGAACTACCGAATAGTTGATTTATTCGGAGGAATACGTGCATTGCGTTGCGGCTACTGAAGATATAAAAAGCCGTTCGCGCGAAAACTTTATAATTTTTCTCTAATTACAAATTGAATTGATGACCAATATACATTTTTGGATAGTTATATTTTTCGTAGTGAAAAGCAGTGTTGCGGCGCTATATTTTCTACAACTACCTCATAAACAATGGGCCACTTTAGCACCTTATAACAATCTTCTATTATCGGATTTATGCTGCGTTAATATGTATTTGTTATTTCTTGATATTTTGGTAACATTTAATCCAACTGGCATGTTTAAGAAGACTGCCCGAACCCGAATGGGCTATAATTTTACATAAATCTTTTGTAAATTTTCTTTTGATTTGTCCGTGGGACTTTTTGTTTTATTATTGTATTAAAAACAATAGATAATGGATAAATCTCAGTTTTATATTCATTTAGCTTAACAATGATATAATCTTTAGATATGCATCGTATATATAGTGGGAAAAAGAAATATCAAAATAAAAATTAAATTTATTACAACAGAAGTGACGGCAATTTTAATTATTTTAATTAATTGTGAGCAAAATTAAGTGCTTCGTTTAAAAAACAATACTTAAGAAGAATAAAAGATTTGTGGGTATTTAGAAACCTGAAACATTGTCTATTTTGAGCGATCATTCAAATTCATAGCAATAAATAAAGATTTTCTTCAAAGATTAAAAATCAATACAACGAAAAATTTAAAAATGATACTCGTAGAATTAAAACATAAAAAGAAGTAAAAAAATATACCTTTTAGTCGTCAATTAGAATCAGATATTCGTATAAAAATTGTTTTTTATCAGCCAATAATCGACTTAATACACTAAAAGTGTAAGATATAATTTGCTCTTTTCTCATTCGTTGTCCGAATAATCAGACCTTAAGTAATGTCTTGCAGCAACTAGGGGTCAAGAGCCAGTGTCATAAAAACCCTACTGGAACTAATTACAAGTGTAATGTACTACAATCGACCTTCCGAAAATAGTCGCTTGTTAGAAACAATATGGCAAGCTCGTCTCGGGCACTCTATTTTGGAGGGATCCGCAGCTATCTATTATGCTTTGCTATATTACTGTGACGCCTTGGTTGGCACCTATGTTACTGGCTAGTTATAAAATGTAAGGCGACAATACCTCACGAGAAAAAGAATAATAAATTAGAATGTTTAATATGTATAGAATGACGTTAGGCCCGTCATCGCAATAACATTGTAAAAAGTGAAATAATGTAATTATTAATGAATACAAGTACAAAGAAGCGATCCCGAGTATTTAATTGTGCGCCCTACAATACCTACTAAATGCACTGACTACATGGGTGTGATTTCTCGGATGCTTAAATGTCGAAAAATGATTGTACCAAAACTTAAAATGTATTTTTTTTTAAAGAAGTAGAGCGAATTGGTACCTCCCGTGGGTTATCCCATTAAAATTGGAGCCGCCGGGATGGGAACTGTACCTCCACCTTACAGAAGACCGCTGTCAAAGAACACTAATTTTATGTAGTGTTGTGTTTCTGCGTTGAGTAAAGTTGCCAGTGCTCCACGAGCAAACGCGGCGCTAGCAATGCGGCTAGCACAGTGACTCCTCATCAATAACAGGATTGGCAACTCGTTAGTGATATCCCTGATATTTCTTACAGGGAAGAGGCCTATACGCAACTTTGGGGAAATGTTAATTCTAATTTTGAAATTTGAATACTGAAAAAAGTTTAGACTGGAACCTTTTGATATTCTTCACGGAATCCTAAACAGTTAAAGTTTTGCCAACAACCATTTAAGATTACACGGTCAGCTAGTTTACAGTGTGGTGCAGAAATTGGGCAATTTTCCCACTAAATTGACCAATTTACGGCATTCGAGGACAGGCTTTGCAATAAATCAAACATTACTGCTAAGCTAATACATGAGAAAACGTATGGAACGTATTTATTTGGTAACAGACAGGAAATAGATAGGGAAGTAATGATATACCCGACTCCATTTCTAAAACAATTGCGGCGATGAATTATCGACTAGGCTCATTATTATTGAATGGTAAGCGGTTACCGTAGCCTATGGACGTTAGCAATACCAGAGGTATCACGAGTTGGCAACCCTGTTGTTGATGAGGACTCGCTGTACTAGCAGCATTACTACTAGCGCAGCGTATCCTCGTGGAGCACTGGCAAACTGAAACACAACTCTACATCGAAGTAGTGTTATAGTGAACTAAATTCTACCACAATTTGAAAAAGAAACAATATATACGTACATACAAAATATATCGGTGTAAATTTAGACCTTCATAAGTGCCTTATTAGAGCCTGAACTGAATATTGATTGATACTTAATATTACTGAGTGTGTAAAAGGAGACAACACTCATATTTAACGATACACATGTAAGTGTATGAACAAAAAAAATTCAACTATCTTTCTTGCATTACTACTTGATGCAATCTAGCATACGGCCTGCCTGGTGGTAACCGGTGACCCCACCCTATGGACGTTGCTGTATCACTGGGGGTATCTGGAGCGTAGCCAATTCAAAATCTAACTTAATTATTACAAAGAATTTCGTGATTGTTAAAGATTACACATAAATCGTAAAATCTACATCTACATCTACACTAATCTACACTAATAATATTATAAAGAGGAAAGAATTGTATTTTTGTGGGTTTGTATTGAATAGGCTCCGAAACTACTCGACCGATTTCAAAAATTCTTTCACCGTTAGAAAGCTAAATGATCACTGAGTAACATAGGCTATATATTATACTAGCTGCCCGCCCTGGCTTCGCACGGGTAGATAAAATATTTTATAAATGTCTATGCTCCGAAACTAATGTCTACCCGTGCGAAGCCGGGGCGGGCCGCTAGTAAATAATAAAACAATAATGACGTCACTTCGTTCATCATGGAGTTGCGAATATCAACGTACCGGGTGGCATCAGAACACACCGACAAGTAAATTAGCGCGTGTCTTATCGATAATAATAGGCCACATTCAACTCACGGCTACTGCACTAGCTATAAGGAAAAACTTGACTGAGCTAACATCGACCCTTTTGCTACGTGTTAAGATTACCTATTTCATCTTAAGACTTAGTCAGGTGCTACGAATATTCCAAGAGAATTTAAGTTCTAAGTCAACGCTTTAAGAGTTATAAATGACCACACAGGCTTCGAAAATGACCTAGATATATCAATCGAATTTGAACTTTAAGTTAATGTGATAAGGTCTACACGTGCAAGGACATCATGACTGGTGGCGCATTCCTGCGCAAACGCTTAGCGGATCGAGAGACATTTTTATTATATTGAATTGTTTCCCACGATTTGATTTTGATTTACATTGCCCTTTTGCAGTTAAAGCAAAGAGGATACTTGTTGTCAATAAATTGTAATTCTCTGAATTGTTTGACAACGCTCTACATTATTTAACTCTCGCCTATAAAATTTAATACTCTACATAGGTCTCAAAATAAAGTATCTAGGTATTCCAGTTCCAGCGAAGAAAATTCATATTGTAAAGCTGTAACTACCATTCACAAAGCTAGTTTTTATTTAATATAGTATATATTAATAATAATAAAATAATGTCGAGACCGCTGGTGAAGTAGTTAGTATACCTCACTGCAAAGCTGAATGTCGCGGGTTCGATTCCCGCCGCAAACATTTATCTGACAAACATGTTTGCCTTGCGTCTGGGTGTTTGGTATGTATAATAAATATGTATTTACAATAAAAAAAAAGTATTCTATCAGCTGCTGGTTCCCATAGTACCTACAAGCTTAGCTTAGTTCGGGGCCAGATAGCGCTGTGTGATAATGCCCAAGCATAAATATTATTATTCCAAGGATGTCTATGCTGGAAATCATCAGTCACAAAAGCTCCGTGTATTTCACATCAAGTATCTCAATGTTTTACATACATAAGTCGCCCGTAGCTTACTTACTACCAATATAAGAATATTCACCTAAAATGCTGCTTAACAAAATATATTTTTTTTTTTTTTTTTTTTTATTCTTTATTTTTAAGGGGCTTTAAAACAAAGTTTATGCCAGCCCCATCGTATCTTAATTATAACAAAATTAACTTAATTAAACTAAAGACTAAGCTATCATTAATTAACCACTGACAAGGCGTATCAAATTATGTATGATTTATGGACTGGAGACAGGGAGTCACCAGTCCATAAATCATTTGGGCTTCATTTGAAGCTGGACGTGACAAAATAACTTGTAAGACGCCCACACTGTATTTATTCACTCCCAGGTCCTCAAACACTTGTCGTCTCTCTGCTTGGTAACAAAATATATTGTACAATTTGTAGCATTAGGTAAATAAACATTATATATACATAAAAATTTGTGGCACTTTCGAAACACAACTCAAACATCCCGACCAACCAGCGCGACAGCGTCACTATTGCAAAGATCAAAAGAGCCGTTACAATGCAAATATCTAATTAGTCTTGGTGCTTAGCGCATTGACAATAACACTTATTTTACAATTGATATGTATTCAAAAATATACGAGTGAAAGTTGAAACACTAGGCGAGGCAAATTTGGCAATTTCTCTGCGTTAGAGAACCATGGCAAATATGATCGCCTATAAATATGAAAGTTTGGACTGTGTACTGTGGTTCTAGTTTGGATAGGGTTGGCAGTTCAAAAAAAAACATGTCAAGAAAAATACATTACTCAGAATTATCACTGAAGCTCGCTATATACGTTTAGTTATTGTTCTGAGGTACATTATTGATAAAAAAATATATACCAATCTAAATAGCTCACGTATGTAAACAGAGTACGTATAGGAAATATTATTCATACCATGAGAAGCGAATATTGCGGAATGGCAAAGGATTTTTTGGGATCTAGTCAACTTGAGAAAAGTCAGTGAGTTGTTTGCCCAGGAGTGAGACGGCAATGACTTCTTATGAGGAAATTATAAAATATGGTTGGCATCCCAGTATCCGTTCAGATCGCTGAAGATCCTCAAGGCACTCTACAAACTATGTGCGATATACAGACAGACAGACGGACAACAAAGTGATCCTATAAGCGTTCCGTTTTTCCGTTTAGGGTACGGAACCCTAAAAACTATACTACCACTGCAAGTGTGGAGTGTAGGGTAGACCTCTGCTGTGGTATTCTGACCAGAAGCACCGTCAAGCGCCTAGACTGTTGCATATTATTGCGTAAGTATATCTTTGCCAGCCCTACAAGAACTTGCAGTCATAATGGAACAAATAATTTCAGTAAACAAACTCAGTCCGATGAACTTTAGCGAGCGCTATTGTGCGGCTGCAGTGACTTGCCAATTATATTTCAGCACGTAATATTTACTGTGGACATAACATTTTGTAACTACTAGGAAAAACAAGGTTCCCTTCAAAACCATACACCAAAATGGTTTTATTTTCCACAGTAGTATAAATTGCTTAGTTGAAAAGGGACAACTAACGGAACGAAGATGGTATGAACACCCGGAAGAGCCCGCCATTTTGCTTTCTGAAGTGCAGGATGCCATACAGAAACTTAAACACAAGGCGGTTGGTCCTGATGGAGTGTCGGCTGCAATGCTACAACACCTAGGTGCAGAGGGTACTAAGTTCTTACACCAGATATGCAACAAGATCTGGAAAACTGGCCAGTGGCCAGAAGACTGGACCGAATCTGCCGTCGTGCCACTTCACAAAAAGGGATCCACTAGAAAGTGTGAAAACTATCGCACGCTGTCACTGATGTCTCACGCTAGTAAAATCATGCTCCGTATCATAAATACCAGGATGTCAACATACACAGACCACCAGATACCCAATGAACAATCAGGCTTCGTTGTTGGAAAAGGAACTAGGGAACAGATATTGAACGTACGAGTACTCATTGAGAAATGCAGAGAGTTCAATAAACCGTTGCTCTTGTGCTTCATTGATTACGCCAAAGCATTTGACTGCGTTCAGTGGAGTACTATGTTTGATGTGCTTGCGGAAATGGGAGTCCCCCCCCACCTCATATTCCTGATACAGAATCTGTACCTAGATGGCACTAGCTTTGTGAAACTGGAAGACCAGCAGTCGAAGTCCTTCCACACTGAACGAGGCGTGCGTCAAGGCTGTATTTTGTCGCCAAAATTGTTCAACTTGTACGGCGAATACATTATGAGAAAAGCACTGGAGGACTGGGACGGAGGCGTATCAGTAGGAGGCTTGCGCATCACTAATCTCAGGTACGCTGATGACACGACTATAGTTGCATCGAGTGAAGTAGATATGGCAATTCTGCTGAAGAAAATAGAAGCTGAGAGTGCCAAACTCGGTCTTAAGATCAACCATTTGAAAACCAAGATCATGGTGGTGGACCGAGCGCAACTTCTGCCGCAAACCGATGCACTAGACGGTTACGATAAGGTCAGTCAATTTGTGTACCTGGGATCTTTGATTACAAATGAAGGCAGCTGTACAGATGAAATACGCCGAAGGGCCGGGATGGCCAAAAGTGCCATGGCGAATCTAGACAAAATCTGGAGGAACCGCGGTATTCGCCGGAAAACCAATGTGAGACTTGTTCGGGCCTTGGTATTTTCGATTTTCCTTTACGGTGCTGAAACCTGGTGCTGCAAGAGCAACGACAGCAAGAAAATCGATGCGTTCGAAATGTGGTGTTGGAGTAGGCTGCTCAGAATTCCGTGGACCGCTATGAGAACCAACGAGTCCATACTGCAGGAGCTTAACATCACGACGAGGCTCTCAGCAATCTGCCACCAGAAGGCCCTACGCTTCTTCGGACATATCATGCGGTCTCCTAAGCATAGTCTGGAGAAACACATGATCGTGGGTCAGATGGAGGGAAGACGAGCCAGGGGCAGAGCACCCTCAAGGTGGATAGACGCCATAAAGAAAACTGTGGGGCCGGACATCCAGACGGCAGTCCACAGCACTTACAACCGCAGCCAATGGAGAGCAAGCTGTTGTGGTCGCGATCCTCAGCACTGAGGGACCGAGGAAGAAGAATAAATTGCTTAATCTAGTAGTTCGGAAATTAGAAGCAAATGTTAGGCAAATAATTATTATGTATTTAATACGTGTATTAAATATATCGTTGTTTTAATCATACACGTTCAAATGCAATAATGTTGATCTGCTTAGATGTCATCAACGACGAAATACGTTACAAGAGTATTCCATATATTATTTATATTCCAATAATTAAGGAACTGATAACGTTATTCGAAAAACCAGACTGAATAAAGGTAATGATCTCAAAATAAGCCAACGAATGCATTTTTGTGAACTAGTGTTCAACTAGCGACTACGGTCGTGAGATTTGATCGTTAATCCCTGTGAATCAATATATTAAATCACATATTCGAAAAGAATGTCAGCACTGGGAATGATTTTTCGGGATAAAATAATCCAGCATTAGGATTGACAAATGTTTTATTTAGCCAAAGTCACATAACTAATGTGTTTTTCTGTCGAACAGTTAAAATGTCCAATTAAAAAAGAATTGCACGTATTTCTTGAATGTACAGACACAAGTCTTTAACATTTTTAAAAGTATATACAAAAGAAATGCGTCTGATTAATATATTAATATTCATGGAATCATTTGTCCGTTATTTCGTTCATGACAAATCACAACTAATATTTGAATCTCTATCGAATGTTGCATTAAAATGTGATTGTATTCTTCCGAGGTAATCGTTATAGCTCCGTAATGAGCTGTTAATTGCTCTATAAAATCATATTTTACTATGTTTGTTTATGGGAGTTTAGGAAAATCTACATACCTTTATTTTAGCTTGATTGAGAAAACATTCACGTGATTGTTGTTATGAAAAATGTAGCTTATGAATTTGAATAGACTTCGATATATTTATCTAATAAATAAATACAAGATCCTGCAGTTTTTTTTTAAATTAGAAACATGCAAAATTATACAAGATTAAGAGTGAACTCGGTTACAAGTTACGGTTTTTACAAGTCCTATGTAATAAAAGGAAGACTTTACTGTAACGTGCCTTTTTAAAGATAATTTATTTTACTCATATCCACAGTAAGCCACCGGTATCATCGTTGAACTTCGACCGCTGGCTCCCCATAGCTATAAATCTGTACTGCCATTGTTGCCGGCACGACCGCGATGTATGCACTAGTCCTTAAATCCGGTTGCATTTGCCAAATTACCATCATCATACTAAAAGCTAGGAGATTAAAGCAGGACTATAACTTTTTCTTAAATACAGCCTAGTTTTGGGTCGGGCAGATCGTTCACCTTACATGTATCTTTGCTTTTAGTAGATTGAATGCGTGCCTATAAAGTAGCATTGTCCAGAATAAGTGGTCTACGCACATACAATCACTTCGAGTCATTAGTTCTTTTGTATCTTATACCATATAACAAATTGAAACAGTCCCATAGTAAAGTCTCATGTGCTCTAATTAAAATAAATATATTATAGAAATTATTGCAAATTTATTGTGGACAGCGTGCGGCTGCAAAATAAAGTTTGTACCTATAACCAAATAGTTTTCGCCGTTGCGTTGCTTTGGAACGCAAATGGATGGAGGATTATATCGCACATTGTTTGTTGGTAGAATATTATTTGATACATCGGTGGTACTTACTATAGTCTTGTTTGCCTATCATATTATTGTAAAAGTTTTACAATAAGAGCCAAGAAATTTTAATACTATGACCGATAGTTTTTCTAAAACAATGAAATTTTATGTACACATAAAGTACCAAGATAGCAAATAAAATTTTGCACGTATGTCTAATTTTCACTTTCGTTCGTTCACTCTTAAATTTGAAATTTCTCACAGTCGTTATTGTTATTGCGTGAGAAATTTCTGTGTATTTATAAACTTTCTTGATTTTATTTTTATTTAGTTCAAAATATATAATAAAACCAAATCTATATAATAAATAATAAACTAATCTATCTATAAAAAATAAAGGTGCCGTTATGTTTTAGTCAGTCGGACAGCTTGTATTTCGAACTAAAGAGAGGTAGACCTTGGAAAAGATAGATAGACCGTCTGAAAGATAACTATGAAAGAATGGAGGTGAATAGAGATATGACGACCGTTAGAGAGGAATGGAAGAGAGTACATATTGCGTTACCACAAATAATATGGGATAAGGGCCGGAGAATGATGACATAAGTCTCTGCCCTCTAGGATAGCCACATAAAGATCAACACATTCTTGTAACACATCCATCCGTAACATAGACATTTAGGAAGAAACCATGCGTTGAAAAGGCGGACAAATTATTTACCGTCACATTAATAAGTTGTGAATTGTGACGACCGATTGTGATGGTAGCAAAATCGCCTTTTTTTATTTACAACACTAAAACAAATTTACTCTGTATAAATACGTTGGGTATAAATAATCCCTACCAACTGGCAACATTTGCAAAATCAAACAAAATCAAAACATTGTGAGACAGGTGGCTATGTCGAAGGGGTCCGACGTAGGGGTAGCGGGTTCGAAGCCGGACGGACAGATGCGGGATGTAGTAACCTGTGCCAGCTTGTTTGTTGTATCGCGTTTTTATTGATTTTTTATATATGTTAGTTGTGGTTACCTTTATTCGGTGCAAAAATATTCTGAACGGTACGGTGAATGAGTATTCGGAACAAGTGGGCAAGTAGTTTGAAGACTTTGAAGTCATAGTCGTATGGAGGCGAAAGAGGTTTGTAAGATAAGAGTTAAGAGTATTCTCTTTAAGCTCGTTCTTTCCTTCTCTTCTCTTCTGCCTCGAAGGACGCAGAAGGAGTAAGTAGCGGTAGCCCTTACAATGTAACAGAAGTTGAAATTTTTCTTCAAATATTATTGATACTTTATCTTTCCTTACAAAACAGAAAAGTTTTCATCAAGTAAATGTATCGCTAGCTCGAACTAAATCGGCTCTCCAGATAACTACAGCAAAGTCGCCGTTAGAACACCTTTTATTATAAATACTTAGGTATATATATAACACTAAGAAACATAAACATCCCGTCTGTCCTCCGCACACAGTGTGCTATGACCTACCCGCCCCAGTCTAGACTGCTAAACGTATAATTAGCTGCGCAGTGACAGATTAATGTCGCAAAAACTGTGCTTTATTAAAAGATTTAAAGGATTTGTAAACGATTGATCAATACTGCGTTTAAAGTGTTAATATTTTTTCAATACTATACTAATATTTTTTATTAAGCGAATGTGAATTTATGAATGGAAATAATGCTAAGAAAGAAATATTTCAAAAGTATTTCTTAAGCAAGCTGAGATATTGCAGTGAGTCTTCTTTTGGGTGGAGGGACTAGCCCAGTCAAAAAAACATCAACTGAATTTTGATAAGTCTAAATTATAACTCCTAATTCATGAAAACCTCTTTGGTGGTAATTGCGTGACTTCATACCATGAACAGTGAAGATAACGTTTTCAGTTATTATAAATTCAGTAAAATTAAATAATCTGAGCCTGCCAATTTAAGTTTCAGCCAAGGATAAAACACGAATAAGATGATATTAAAATTATTCTTGGTGTTGTCACTTCATACACATCATTGTACGACTACCAGACAGTATTCACCAAACGTGTGGTAACGAAACACATGTAAAAAATACACGGACTTTTATTTACAGTACATTTTGGTGATTTAATGTTTAGTTTACCTGCTAAGAACCCGAGCTTAAGATACAATATATCATTTATCATAATGTATAATTAAATTAATATTAGTTTGATTAGTAAAAACAAGCTAGGAACCAAGTTACGTCAGTAAATTGAATAAATCAAAATTAAAAAACATTTGGTATTTGTGTATAATTTCTTTGTTTAACCAATTGACGAGATTTTGTGTCATCAATAAAAAAAAGTGAGTCTTACAGTCTAAATAAATGCATAAGGTAGTCGCATTTGATGTATAACGCCTAACGGCTAGAGTTGGCCGCGCGCGCTCACTGGTCAAATCAAATAGCGTGCGCTTCCCCAGCTCCCTGTAACACACCTCCGTCCCTTTTCACGAAATCACTCCGACATATCGCAGGAAAGCGAGATGAAAAATGTTGCACATCAAAAAAAATGAAACAGTTACGTTTTATTTGACACAGCCAATGATCTTGTATGGCTAAGATTAAATCGCTTCATTGGATTGTAAGGTATGCACCTGTAATTTACGCACTTATGAATGCGTACGCGCCGCCGTATGACGCATGCGTATTGAGAGACAACACAACACGTGTACGTTCAAATATTTCAACATCATATACTAAGAATATTATCCTATCCTGAAATATGGAAATAAATTCACTATCCACAATCAGCTACCCGCGCCTGGTAGTTGTAATAGCTTAGAAATAATCATAATTAAGTATGAAAGCAGTGGCAGAACCAGCTTAATCAATTTTCTTTTGATATTTGTAACTATGTCTACAAGAATTGTGATTGTTATATGAAAAAACAGAGCACTGCTATTCTTGCCGGTTTTTCTCCGAACCGGTATTTCCGAACTAGTGGAAAAGTAAATTTGTCAATAATACGTGCCGCATGACGACCTAAGCAGAATAAACAATTTTCATTACTAATTAATCACAATATTAAAACATTCGCGGTATTGTGTTCTGTCAACAAATAATCTCTTAAGTCGATAAAGAAGATTATTCGAATCGATTAATTCGATATTATGTCACGTGAAATCTATTTCTCAGATCCCGATTCCGATTATGATAATTTTCGCACAACAATCGAATAATGTGAAGTGAAGATTACAATCGAGTGGTGTTGAATGTTTCATAATCGTCAGAAGGAATGCATGCGGCCACCCAACGCGATTTATCTTTGGATCTTAAGTCTAGCTATGGAAGGAATTGGGTTGCTTTATTTGGTAGACAAGACTGGTGGAATATTTGCAAAACTCGATGGGCTAGCCTAGGCATGCAATTTTGAAATGCAATTACATACGTTTCAAAATCCCGACGCGATGAAAAAATACCAACTGGAAACGCAAAAAGTTATTAATGACTAATTAATACTGTTTTCAGTTGATCGGTACTACCCCGGTAATTAAAGCGGATCAGTGACACAGGGGAATTTTAGAAATTACAAAAACTGAATAAATACATTTTAGATATTTTTTATGTTTGCAAATTACAGCAGAAATCTAGACACGCGGTCGCGTGTCAAGCCAAGTTCAAGCTAGACAAGCAGCATCGTGTGTAATATTACACGAACCATTTGGAGCCATAACGCTATCACTAGATTATGAGTAGTCCATTAACTGAAACATTCTAGAAAGAAGAATCTTCACAAATCATTTACATAACGACTAGATACTCTGATTTCATACGTAGAGTATTTAAATTAAATTATTTCCGACTTTTTATTCCAATGAGTTAAAAAAAACACATTGCAAGATGGGTCTTCAAGGGCGTCTTTTTGTAAGACAATTAACACTTTGGTTTATTATCTGATGCACGATCCAATATATATGTAAGATCGTGATTTCCTGACCTTCGATGGCGTATTTATCTGCTACCTACCAGATGTATAGAGGTATCAGGAGTATGTGCTCAAGCTATTTACGATTTACAAGATCCGTAACAGAAACGACTTCGATGATATCCGGAAAAGTCAATTTAATTAAGACAAAGTTCTAACATTATCGTAAACGAACGTCAATGCATATTTGCAATGTTTGTAGATAACTACATCCGAATGTCAATTGTTTCCCCGCTTTGTTGACGCAAACATGGCGTTCCTAAATGGCTGAGGTGACGTCAAACTGTGACGTCATGTTCCCTGTACGCTTTCGTGTTTTGAAAGCGGCGCGTGCGCTGAAAGATTTATGTGACTGTTTTGGGCATAATTATTTATGGAGTTGAAAAAGTTTAGGTCTTAGTTCATATTTGCCTTTTGGAGTGATCAAACGCAACTTCGAGATTTGCAAAATTAACTTTTTTCCCTGCGACTTCACCCGTGTAGCATCAGGATTTAAAATAAAACCGGCCAAGTGCGAGTCGGACTCGCGCACCGAGGGCAATTTGTTTAGTTGGTACTATTATTTATAACACAGTAATGTAATGGCATTTATTCTAATGAATAGCTATCTATTCCGCTCGCTTAGTACATACATACATAATTTATCTCCCAACAAAAAAAATGCTGCCGCTAACACCTTTGCGTTTTTGCTTCTGAAATAAGAATTAACACCGGGCTTAGTAAAAACTAAACACTTTATTATGTGGCGTAAATAACGTTGTTATCATCAAAAATCCTGTTTTATCGTGAATCTTATCTGACGAATATAGACGTCAGCTGCCTGTCAAAACATACTTTTGTTGGAAAAGGTGTTGGGTTCCAAACTACGTTTTCACAATAATATCTGACGTATCAAACTGTACCATCTTTTTATCTGTTTTGTAACACCAACAATTTTGGCTGTACCCGGGTTTATTCGTAACATCGGCCATAAAAGTGTTTGGCTTAATTAAAATCGCAAGGCGTTGCGTCCTTGTGTTATTTTCGACTTTTTTGAGAATGGAACGAAAGTTGTTTTTGTAAAACAATTTTAATAGCGTGGCTGGTTTTGTAACTTAGAAAACTTTAATTGTAAATTAAAGGATTGTAGTAAATTAACTTCTCTGTTGCATTGTCTGTTCGCTAATTAGTACCTATTATTGAAATTAAAAATAAAAAATATGCCGTAAACTGACAAACAAGCATACAAGATTCGACCTGCCTGATAGTAAGAAGTAAATGGTTACCAAAGCCTAAAGACGCAATAACTGGCGCGTTGCAAGCCGTGCAGGAATCACTGCAAATTATTATTTAATTAGGAATCAATAAAATATCATCTTTTTATGACTCAGATAAATAAATCAAGACGGTTAAATTAAGCTCAAATATTGGTTAGTGTATAGAGCGAAATTTTCGAACAATTTAAACCATGAGATTTTTTTTACCAATTACGCTTAAAGACGCCAACTACTAAAAATAAAATTTTATTGCTGCGTAATTATTGCAAAAGTCAATTAAAACACACTACAAACGCAATTTCAGGCACGTTATAACATTTCTAATCCTTTTTATTTGTTGAAGACAACATTTATGATCCTGCGCACTTTATTACTACGTTTTATTAAAGATGGAATGGCCTGATAGCTGTAATATTGAAGTTGAAAGCTACAACAAGTATAATGCACGCCATTACCCAGATAGCACTATTTAACGACTCATAAGCAATAATGATGATGATCTTGACCTGAGTATAAATCCGAGTAAATTATACATTAATTTTTAAACATCTAAACATGTGTTCGTCTTTTTCTTAACTATTTGTTTTGATGCTAGCCAAGACGAATTTAAATGTAATTTTATTTTATTAATAATTTTACGCAAATAAAAACAACTACTTATTATTAGAAATGCAAATTCGTACATACGTATAAATTTAATCCATTCTTGCTAAAAATATATTCGTTTTGTTATTTAAGGTAAAAAAAAACAATATAAAAAAAAACAGAGTGTTAGTTACTGTAACAAATTAGTAGTAACTGCTTCATCCATAATAATATTATAAAAGTAACTCTGTTTGTTTGTTTGTTTGCTACCTTTTCACGACTAAGCAGTTGAACGGATCGTAAAGAAATTTGGCAATGAGGTAGATGTTAGGCCTCGCGATGAATATGCTATCTTTTTTCTCAAAAAATATCCTTAAGGCGTGAAACTGGGGTTGAAAGTTTGTTTACTGTATTTAATCAGCTCAGTCAGAGTGCTCTTACATAATTAAGTTTTTTCACTAAAACCACGGTAATCATTCTTTATATATTTTTCCATAAGTATCGTTACACACTTTTTTTTCTGAACCGGTGGTTATTTAGACCTTCATAAGTGCCTTATTGGGGGGGGGGCTAAACCGAATAAATGTATTTTTGATTTGATTTTTGACACAATATACAATGGACACAATAAACAATACAAGTTACGGTATTCATTTTTAGCAATAACGTAAAATAAAAAGCATTTCGTTCACACCTGTACTTCGTGACGCTATAATTCGGTTCTCCATCATCGAAATGATTTGCGGCTCACCTCCCATGATTCCTTATTTTTATTGACAGTTAACGATTTTAATTAATAAAGCCGTTAAAGCCAGGATATTTGCCGCAGATGAACTTTACGATCGGTTTGAATGAAATTTTAATTACTTATTTTAAACTACATTGGTTACGGGTATGTACCCATAATGTCTGCATTGAAAGATTGGATTGGATTAAGAAAAACAAAATCAAATTGGCCAAGTGCGAGTTGGACACGCACGCCGAGGGTCCGGACTGAAAGAAACTAGGTTAAATGTCAATCTTTACTTTGCCGTTCGTTCCATAGACACGGCAATTGCACCAATCAGAAATAATACGTTTTTAATAAGAAATACTCTCTTATTATTTAGAAAATAAAGCAATACACTCTCATGATCATTCCAAGCGTCGATGACTTGCCATTGTTATGATAGAACCAAAAATGGTAATTCATAATATGCTGGTAACCAAATTACATTAGTACATGCATTTAATGCGATTCTATGTTCAAAAGAGCCGACGCTTAAAGGATGTGTTACACCATTGGTTTAGTGGTTAGTATACTTGGCTGAAACGCTATTTGTCGCGAGTTCCATCCCAATAAGAGCAAGCATTTACTTTGCAATTCGTGTTGACTTTCCGGCTATGATTGGTAAGTATTATATGAAAACTTATGTTTACACAAACATATTCTATCAGTTACTTGGTACCAATAGCTT
Organism: Falcaria lacertinaria; assembly: GCA_951449985.1. Classification (NCBI taxonomy): domain Eukaryota; kingdom Metazoa; phylum Arthropoda; class Insecta; order Lepidoptera; family Drepanidae; genus Falcaria; species Falcaria lacertinaria. The sequence goes on along the minus strand of OX602127.1, from coordinate 2,976,705 downwards.
TGTTTGTTCTGGGCCCAAATGACGCTATGTGATGAGCAAATTATAATTTTTTAAAGCATTCCGACGACAGTGTCCTAAATCTGGTAATGTGAAGCTAAGTCGGTGACCTTAGAGTGATGCTTAGAAGGAATGTTTGTGGTACGGTAAGGGTATGGTAATGGCCAAGTGGATGGCAGACGGTAACGCTTCTTGGAGCGTGCATCAAACGAGGCGCCGCCCGTGACCGATGTGACTTAGGAACGAAGCGGACATTCTACAAATACAGATTTTAAACATACCCGTTTATCTATACTAGCTGTTTCCCCGCAACTTCGCCCGTGTATCAATATAATATATAGCCTTTGTTACTCAGTGATAATGTAGCTTACTATAGGTGAAAGATTTTTTGAAATCTATCCAGTAATTACGGAGCCTATTCAATACAAAGTTATACACTAAAATATAAATCTTTCCTCTTTATAATATTACTAGCTGCCCACCCCGGCTTCGCACGGGTAGACAAAATATTTGATAAATGTCTACCCTTAACATTTAGGAGGAGTTTAACTACAAACACCGCGACACGAGAATTTTATATATAATAGATAGTACAGGTATGCAGCCATTTAACTGTGTAAGTAGCGTGGACTAAAGATGTTAAAGCATTCGAAAAATCTCTTAACAATTCAAATTCAACATTTATTATTCCTAATGTATCGTTCATTTTTTTTTCGTTATTGGAAACACAAGACGTCCAAGCAGCTCGCCAGCACCAAGCCGGCTAAGCGGTGACTTCCTACGCCGCGTTCTGGCGGGTGCTCGCGCTAACAACGTGCTTTATGGCTACCCCCCTCACTGCCCGCTCCACTTGGATAAGACTGCTGTGAATACTTCACACTATTCATACAACAGGACAAGTATACAATAGCATTACAAGAATCAGTATTGATAATGATAAACGTAAGCTTACTTGTCTCTTCCGTAATTGGCTGACATATTGCTGTGTTCACTTTGTTCTGAATCAAAGCGCATGGGTGTGCAAGAACGTTATCGACATTACCAGTGGAATAGCAGTGCTAACTTATGAGCGAGATATGTTCCAGTTAGTCGCAAGACACAGCCATCCCCTAGCGTGCCCTTCAGCAACGTCCTCAGCGGAGCTCCGAGCCCCACTATGGGGCGCCCTTAGCTGGGTTGCTTAGCATTAGCATATACCTTGTGATTGTCTGAAAGCCTTGTTTTTATATGGTTATAAGACACGTATAAAGCGCGCTACACACGTTCAGTTTTAACTGTGCAGTTATAACTGACGCCCCTAGTGTCAAACAGAACTGATAACTGCACAGTTTTGCCTAAGCACGCTACACACTGCACAGTTTTGACTGTACAGTTGTATTTAAGATCGTCAGTTCAACTGCACAGTTGTCAGCTTTGCCTACACACCTTCAGTTTTAACTAAACTGTGCAGTTAAAACTGATCGTGTGTAGCCCGCTTAACATGTATAAAAAGCCACATAATTCTCGATTTCTGGAACGCTTAGCTTGAAACTCACAGCAGATGCAGATATAACATAACATTAGAGTAGTGTTATTTTTCTGCGATCTTCTGTAAGATGACTGGATTAGCCTCTGTAGAGCAACTCAAGTATTTCCAAAGGGGAATCTCATAAAAAAATTAATCCCCTTACAAATTATTTCCAAAGTTGGGTTCAGATACATTACTCTATCGGGAGTAATCACAAACACCTTCAACTTTGACACAGCTACTCTACAAAAGTAGGTACAGCGCGATTTAACTTATAGTACTATTGGTTACATTGCCATTGGTAGATGGATAAGTACACTGACGAGCAAAAAAGTCGTTAACAGTAATTGTGAATTTATTTTATTTATTCATAATTTCACACCTTTTTCAAAATACTTTTTATTTATAGATGACATAATATAGTTTAGTGGCTATTGCAGTTTACGTAGCTGACCCATTATTTTTGATCGTCAGTGCACATCATAGCCATAGGACATAAAACATGGAGCCATCTTTAAATTAATTAAAGTTCATCATAGCAAGTGGACATATTGTATTAACATAATGGGACAGGATGTCAGTGACAGATGTCTCGTTTGAATGACGTCAACAAGTAATCACACGTCATTTTGTATTATCCTTGTCATCGCTATCGGTTTTATCCTGTTTATCCTCTAATATAATAAATGCGATATTGGTGCCAATTCTGTTGTACATAATCAATAAACTAAACTAATTTGACAGTTCTAAAGGTATTGCTATTCTTATTTAACCCCGCACACCAGAAAGGGATAGCAAGACATTAAAACTGACAAATTTAGTTAGGTTAGTAATTTTGTACATCAGAATTGGCACCATTGTAAATGATTAGCATTAATTTACCTTATTATTGTATTCAGCTTAAGATAACTGTTTGTTTTCCAAATAAAATAAAATAAAATAAAATTGTGTTTGTTATTTTTACCCAATCACTCTAAGCCGGCCTCATTGGGAAACAATTAGCCCGAGTACTTGAACAAAATATAGAAAACTTTTTAGCACGATAAAACAAACGGGATATTTTGTTAATCTATGCGATCGAATTTGCGGGTAAAAGCTACTTAATACGTATGAGCACTGTGCCGGTAGCATGAACTTTTGCGACAACGTTTTCGTATCGCCTTCGACTATTTTTGTATTGAAAAATGAACAGCGCTGCGGCGGTGAAAAGTGGAACTAAAAATTAGTATGACAATTTTGACATTTCGCGAGTTACGTTTTCGAACACGTTGTCGACAATGTGCCTGCTACCGGCACAGATAAATACACGATTACTACACACTACTCTTGTAAAGTTTATGCGGTCAGTAAGGTTCTAACTAAAACGTAGTGTTTATTTATTTGCACGTGTATCACATGGTATACATACATTATACAGTACTAATAGCTATAACACACACCCTGTAGGGCACAGCAATTGGGAGGGATACGCTTAGTGAGTAGAGTATGTACATAATATATTCTTAATGTAGCACTAATATTTTACTTGTGACTTCTTTAAGTTTCCTTACATTATATAATAAACCTATTTTGATCATACAAATCATTATATTTCATTTTATTTATCTACTTTGAGGTATTCATATTATTTTATTTCTATCATCTAAATATTCTTGAACAGAGTAATAGTGACATACTCTTTGGTCGTAACAATTACTTGAGAAAGTGATGTGCTGGTAGCAGAGAGACACCCTGCACATAATAATAACACCATTATTTTTTAATATTATTATGTTTTAATACTACTGGGACAATACTTCCTTACAGCAAGTCGTAGCGATTAGCGCGTAGCGACACCTACTCTTATGTATTGTTGGGTACCTACGATGAGTGACGTCACAGCTGTTGCAGTACTTTGTAGAGACACCAGTAAGCTACTGACTGTGTAAAACATTTTGAATCTCTAGTGCATGGTGCAGCCAAGACCAAAGCCATAATGTTCGTACAGAAGATTGTAATACCTCATCAATAGTTCAATTGTATTTACATACTGTTTGATAACAAGTTTTTCAATGTCCACAATAAATCCTATTGACCTTGACAACCAATATCCAATATTGGGGATCTCGTGAAGGGTGTCTTTGAGACTTATCTGAGCACGAGGTGCGAGCGTGGCGCGTGCGCGCAACCACGTGGTCACTCGCTACGTTTAGGGATGGGCTTGTTTATTTTTACTGACATGTCGAGTATCGATGAAGTGAGCACGTATGTTTATTATCTACCTGCCGAATACCGGAACGCCAGTCAAATTTGATGCCATATCATTGAGACGCATTCGTTAAATGCATAATTTTATTTTGACGACGTCTCAAAGAGGTACGTGGGGCTTCAAATTTGAATTTCGTTTCAGTATTCGGCAGATACCGATATACATGGGGCTCATCATCATCTTCCAGCTATTAGTTTTGTGTGTCTTGGCATATTTTATAAACTTAAATGTAAACAGATTTATAACTATAGGTTAGTTACTTGTACGTATAAAATGGAGTAGTTGGCTGAATAAAGAAAGAATTGAGATGCAAGGTAAATTGTTACCAGTCTAAGTATGGCCACGTTGTGAGTTATCGTCACAGCGCAATTTTGGAATAACGATAGATGTTACAAACACACGAAACACTATAGTTTATGTTTGATTAGTTTCTCGAATAAATCTCTCACAATATCTAAGAAATATTCTCTAATAGAATCAAACGTATCAGGCAGATTTTTTTACAATAAAAATCCTTGAAATTGTTGTTAGGGGCATGTATAATAAGATTCTTATGACCTCAGAATGTACCATCCCTCCTTTGCATCCATTCCAATCTTTTATCCACAAACAAAACAGTATAATTGTAAACATGTTAAAATATAATAGCAATGTATCGATACTTATTGAAGCGTGCACAACACTAGCGGAGGGGTGTGAGGAGCGCGGTAACCTTGACTCGAGCAGCTGTGCGGGGATCACCTGCCTCCGCCATATTGCAGCAAGCAAACAAGTACACCGTTTAATACATCTCTCAAACTTGTATTTACTCTAGTATCATTATTAGTCTTCCTATATTATTCTTAGAGTATCTTTAGACATATAATAATGATTAAATCAAAAGGCATTGGCAAGTAGGCAAAGCCAGGATTATCTGATCTCCACAACCGGCATCATCCCGAACACTCTTCAACCGTACCTCACCACACTCCAAATGCCCAAGTCCGCTCTCACACTCATACAAAAAGCCTCTATACTCAACACGTGTCGTCTCACTCGCAAATTCCTCTCATCAGCTTCATCCTCCTAATCTAAATTACGTAGAATATAAAGAAAAAAAACTTTCAATACTCTTCACTATCAAAGTCTGTCACACTTGGCTCAGGCCCGTGTATTTACCCGGCTATTTTACCCCCTACTTTCAAGGGAGACAAAATAACAATAATAAATAAATAATAATAATAATGCTTGGACATTATCACACAGCGCAGTTCCAACTAAGCAAAGCTTCTACTATGGGAACCAGCAGCTGATATAATACTAATATACATTTTTGTAAATACATACCAAACATCCAGACGCAAGGCACACATGTAAGTCGCATAAATGTTTGCCCTGGCGGGAATCGAACCAGCGACCCCTGGCGTACCACTCAGGTATCCTAACCACCAGACCAGCGGTCTCCTCCTTGTCCTTAGAATCAATCCTGCTTGGTTACCAAAAGTTTGATCCGGTCTACCCTAAAAAGGACTTTACGTGATTCTGCTAAATGGTACAGAACCCACAAACAGAAATGTGCACTCGCGCTTCATACAATTTTCAAATTATTATTTCTATTGCGCTCACGTGTCACCATTATAAACGACCGCTACTTATGTTTTATGGTTTTTACTTTATAATGTTATCTCATATATAATTCAAATCTATAACTTTATATGGTGACCGGTTTACTTTATTTTATTATTCCTCCTAAGTCTTGTACTTTGTCATGAACAAGATCTAGTTTTAATTATGTTTTACAGTTGACAGTTGTTGTATGTTGCAAAATACATCATATGTGTTGTCTCACTGTTCTTATATATATTTTTAAATCGGCCCAGTACTTTCGGAGCCTATTCAATACAAACATACTGTTGAGAGTCCCAAAAACAGCTGTCGCAAGGTTTTACTATTATAATAAAAACTCCTTGTTAAGCGAGGTAAATAAATCAAAAGTCAAAAGTCTTTATTCATATGTTAACTTAATATATATATGACTACTACAGAGACTCTCTACCGCGAGTTTTAATGTGTCCATCCGTAGCGATCAACGACATCTAATAAAAAACAAATCAAGTTGACACATATAACATAACATCGAACACATACTCACAAAAATACATATCTTTCCTCTTTATAATAATATATTAGTATTACTATAGAAGGTAGATAATAACATAAAATTTATTAAAACATCTGATGAACTGACCAATAAAGAATATCTGCTGATGCTTCTTACTTCGTGTTGTTGGGTCCATCAAGCCAGCAATATAATATGCTAATATCGTGATACAGTGATATTTTTATTGAAACCAAGGGTTTTTATTACCCAAAAGACGATACGGTTGCCTAATGTCCCAAAATACAAATTCAAAGCTAAGTAGCAGCTTGCCTTTGAAAAAACAGCCTACGCAAACTACACCTGCCTACCCGGATATTTAAAGTTTTGAGATACCATTACACACATTTTGGGTGGAGTTATGTGTTTGATAACGCACCTCAAATTTTGTCCAACCCTCGGTATAAAAAGATTACAGAAAGATATAAAATCGAACTGAAGAGAACAGGCAATCACTCTATCTATTAAAATTAACCGCATCAAAATCAGTTGCGTAGTTTTAAAGATCTAAGCAGACATAGGGACAGACAGACAACGGGAAGCGATTTTGATTTATACTATGTAGTGACTACAACCAGTTTACTAAAGTGATCGAGTTAATAGTAGCTACCATTTGAATTATAACCTGCACATAGTAATGAATCAAGATGATTTGTAACTGCATTTAAAGACATAGTTTCTCAAATAAACAAGCGATAAATTTAAAAGAAATATCAACATATCGAAGAATGTGACCCAAGACCGAAATAGTGATTATAAACAAATGAATCGACTTCTTGGCAGCTATTTTTATTGCTCCGGAAATATTATCTAGTCTTATAATAAACACTATGAAATTAATATTGCATGAAGCACCTTCCTATTACATACTTACGGTATTTCCTGAACTAAATTAAACTGTGGAATGAACTCCCCGCAGTGGTATAAAATAAATTGCTGATGATAGGTATTCACTATTAACTTCTTAGTAAGCTTTGAATAATTAAGTTTTCCACGCACATTTCCGTTATAAGTATCATTATAAACGATCGTCATTTTCACCAAACAAAAATACCGTCCATCCACTACACCGTGATTTAAAAAAATGTACCTATTTACTTTGTGAATTCACACGAGTAAAGATACATGAGTGATCTTGTAAAGGGTTCGAATTATGCCTCCAAAGTCCTGAACCTTTAAAATAATGTACTGGGCACCATCCCACGCGCTTTATCCTTTAGGCTTTTTAGGTACCTTTTGTTGTGATTTGAAGCTTCAATACTCTTCAAAGAGGATTCGATCTCAGCAAAAGCTTGTTACCGTTCATCCGTCTTTTTCTTACAAACTGAACTGTCGTAACGTGCGATAGAAACGGCTTTGTACTAAAGGGGTAAAAAGGCTTAGGTTTTTTTGTACAAAATCCGTTTTTTCAATTGAAAAACGGGCAGATGTCAAGATGGCGCAGATGTCTTGTCCAAAATTAATGATTTAGCTACTGGTTCCTTACGGATAACGTGTGCATTTCTTTTGTGGTCGAACAGTTGTGTTTGATACTATTACTTGTTGCGAGGAGCACGTAGATTCTAAGCCGAAAAGATGACGGTTGTGTAAAGTTTGGTGGTCATAAATCATTCTTACGAACCGGTTATTGTCTAATTATACTAGGTACCCTTGTAGTATAAGACTAGTGCTAGGAAGCAGGGGTTCTGATTTATAGCTGGGAGAACCGGGACACTAGCAATATGGTTCTAGAGATGGCACACGCCGCCTCTGCGATGAATTCAGGCATTTTTTTTTACCACTAAGGTGGGCACGCAAGTGTGCCGTACAGCCCACCTGATGGTCAGCAGTCACCGTAGCCTTATAGCTGCTAGCAATACTCCCGAGTTGCCAACCCTGTTATTGGCAAGGACTCACTGTACTAGCAGCATTACTCACCCCAGAAACACAACACCACATGCAACTAGTGTTATTTGACTGAGGTCTTCTGTAAGGTGGAGGTACAGTCCACAGCCGTGCAGATCAAATTTTAATGGAAATACCCACGGGAGAACCCAATTCGCCTTACCTCTTTTTAGCTCATGGTGTGATTATTAACTGTACTTAAACTTATAAAAACTCATTGATACAGGCCGGAATTTGAACCTGGGCCCATCTGATTATAGGGCGTTGCTTCAAAAGGGCCACCACGGTTATATTGATTTCTGAGTCTTAAATAATGGAAGACAATTCAAATAGCGTGGCCAAACTTATACTCAGACACTGGAAGTGCGTAACACTCGATAAAATATATAAAACGCAAGTGAATTCTCATTTATAATTAATTCCCATCATTTAATTACACGCAGATATCGTAGTTACAATGTAAGAGACAGATGAACTGGAACTAATATGAAATAAATGAAGAAATAAATGTGAGCACACGGACGGACGCACCTGATGAGCTTAACGCTAGTGGATGCGATGGAAACACATTCATTACAAGTTGCCGCTATTAATCTTTTATCTCCCGTTAAATTAAGAGTGAAATAATGTACAGCTTTTAACAGCGCATGTTCTAAATTGTTGCCAATTTTATTGTGAAATACATTTTATGTAATGCTTGAACAAGTCTGCATGAATTTTATTTTAGTTATAAATTGTTTACGTGTATTTAAGAACAACAGCTCGTCTGATTAACCAAGCGGTGATGATTGGAAATGTATATTCATTTTTTTTGCCAATTGGTAATGATATGACGAGACCGCTGGTTTAGTGGCTAGTATACCCGTTTGCTACGCGGTCGCGGGTTCGATTCCCGACGGGGAAAACATTTATGTGACAAACAGGTTGGCCTTGCGTCTGGATGTTTGCTCCCATAGTACAAGCTTTGCTTAGTTTGGGTCCAGGTGGCGCTGTGTCATAATGTCCAAGCATTATTATAATATTATCATTATTATATATATATTTATATATACAAATCAATAAATTTCCTTAATATAACTATAAAAAATATATAACTGTAGGCACGTACAGCCATAGTACTGCGCGCACCTGTATGGATAACGGTAACCCACGTTTTGTTGACGGGCAGTAATTAAAAAGAAACAATATAGCCCTGTTCGGTAAAAGGGTGCGAATGTACGTCACGAATCTAAAATTATGGGAAGATATGTATTTAGTAAGTAATAACAGTCCGTGGCGAGTCAATGTGAAGGTAGTACTCCTAGCAAATTGTTAGTAATGGTTTTGTTTTTCAATTTCATAGGTTTAAATTATTTTCCACGGAACCCTCATTATCTTTCCAAAAGAAAAGTAGCCTAGTAAAATCTGCTATCTGCCAGTGAAAACCTCGTTAAAATCGGTCCAGCAGACAGACAAAAAAAAATGGACATTTGTATAGTGTTTAGTCCAGCAGACCGACAGACAATTTCTTTTTGTCAATTGTATAGTGTTTATTGTCATATGCATTCAGTAAAAAGCCGTTATTTTTAACATTATAAACAGACACTTATATATACTTAGATGTATAGATACAAAATAGTTCAGTTTATTGAGTGTGACAACTTGTTATCAAGGCAGTAGGCAGTAAGTGTCACCCGGAAGCGAGGTCCCACGTGTCCTGGACCACCCACCCTGATCTCGACCGTGTTGGTAAACAAAGGGTTGATACGTGTTTCTGATAGATATACTGATAGCTCAAGTGGGGGCCTTCTTTGATGAGGCTGTAGTGTAATGATCCTCGCTTTCCTGTCTGTTCATACATAAAGAGCCGTTATTAAGTACTAGCTTCTGCCCGCGACTACGTCCGCGTTGTGCTTAGATTTTCAGAGGAACCTAAAATTTTGCGGAGATAAAAAGTATCCTATTTGTTAATCCAGGTTATAAATTATCTGTGTTCCAAATTTCATCCAATCCGTTGAGAAGTTTTTGCGTGAAAGAGTAACAAACATTCATTCATCCATCCACACACACAAACTTTCGCATTTATAATATTAGTAGGATATGATATCCCTCATAACGACATCTATGCAAATAAATAAATTTGAAGTGTCTGTTTGTAATGTCAAAATAAGAGTTTTATAAATAAATGCCCTTGAAAGTAAAAATACGCTAATAACAAAAAACAATTTCAACATTTTTTGCCTGTCTATCTGTTTGTTTGTTCTGGCTAATCTCGGACCGATTTTGACGGGACTTTTACTGGCAGATATAGGTCGCGGCACGAAACTCTAGCGCTGACCGTTATTGCGCAGAAGTAAAAAATAAGGTGTCTTGGCGGGGTACAGGGGTGAAGGGCGAGCGTGCGTTGCGCCGATTGGCTCTCCAGTCGTACTCCGTCCCCCGTGCCGATACGACGCTCCGCGCACTTCCAGTGTACAGTCGCGTTCTGAATTGTTTTGTTGTCATCGTTAATTTTTGTTGTTGTTTTTTGTTAAGTTTGTTTTGTTGATTTGTTTGTTGTGTTTGTTAGTTTATTCACTGTTTGATTAAGTTTGAACAGTTTTTAAACAGTGAAAATGCCGAGGCCGAGAAGGAATACTGTTTTGAAAAGACAGGCACGGAAAATGGTGTTTGACGTGCATTGTTTTCTGAAAAGGGAATCGAATGATTTCATTAATTCCCTGAAACAAATTCAAAGTGAAATTGGCGAAGCTGCGAGTATTTTACTCGATTCTGACCGCAGCACTGTAGATATAAGTGAAATAAAACAAACTGCAGAAGTTATTCAGGCGGGAAATATAAAATTAAATAGTATAATTAGTGACTTACAGAAAATTCAGAAAAGGACAGCTGAATCTAATAGACGTCCATAGCAACGGTAAGGAAAATCTCCACTGAAGCCAATAATTCCGACTTATTATCAGTATTTAGAACACCAGGCAAAAAACGCTCCAGATCAAAACCGGTCACAGATATTGATAACTTTGATCAAGGATTAATAAAGAGGTGCATACATAACTTTCATAGGACAAATAATGAACTTCCCACCGTCGGAAAGTTGAGAAAGAAGCTAGAGGAAGAAATTAATTTTCTAAGGCTCAGAACGAAGTCTTCGACGAATAATTAAGAGTTTAGGGTTTCGGTGGAAAAATACTGAAAACAATCGAAAAGTACTGATTGAAAGTTCAAATATACGTTTACTACGTATCGAATACTTACGCAAAATAAAACAATATCGCCAAGAGGGAAGGCCCATCGTATATACAGATGAATCTTACGTAGATTCATCGCACTCTGCTCCAAAAGCCTGGACCGATGGTACTACAAAAGGTCTCAAAAAACCTATCTCCAAAGGACAGCGGGTGGTCATTGTCCACGCAGGATCAGAGGCTGGGTTCATACCGAACGCACTGTTAACTTTTAAAGCTGGTGCGAAATCAGGCGACTACCACGACAATATGAACTACGACAACTACGAAAAATGGCTGAGGACACAGTTATTGCCGAACTTACCGCCTAATTCTGTCGTGGTAGTCGACAACGCATCATACCATAATAAACAATGGGACCTTGCACCCACTTCTAATTCCAAAAAAGCTGACATGCAGGGTTGGCTTACTGAAAAGGGCATACAATATGAGGAAACTCTACTAAAACCTCAACTATACAATTTAATACGGGCTAACAAAGATAGATTTAAAACATTTTCAATTGACAGGATACTAGCAGAGCAAGGACATCAAGTGCTAAGACTGCCACCATACCACCCAGATCTAAATCCAATCGAAATGGCATGGTCTGACATAAAGCAATATGTAGGCAGTAAAAATGTGAAGTGGAGTGTTGCTAAATGTATAGAACTAATTCAAGAAAAAGTTTTGCTGATGGGTGCTTGGGATTGGGGAAAGTTATGCCAAAAGGTAAAGGACATAGAAGAGCAATATGTCAAGAGTGACCATGTCGTGGATTTGGTTACAGAAGAATTCATCATTCGCGTTGATGGTGACAGTTCAGAGGATAGCCTTGGTGAGTCTGATGACGATGACGCTGTTAGTGCCGACGACCGAAGCAGCCCTGAGCCGGGGCCCTCAGTAAGCAAAAGGCCCTGTTGGGATACTATTGAAGGTGTAAGACCATTGTCTGATTCGGACTAGATATCGGAAAGGAGAATGCGGTGTCTGATGTCCACACCCTGCCGAACTCGCAGGTTTCTTCTATCCTGAGAAGAAACTTCAGTAGGTTCTTATGTAATTCGGACTTAATATAATTTTTTTTATTATTTGGTATTTAATATAAAAATTTACAAATCCGATAGTGTATTTATTTTTCTACTCCCCATAAACTTGTTAAAAATTATATTGTAGGTAACATGAAGTAATATTTGCGTGCGTGACAGTACCCATACGCAGTTAAGTTCCACATTTTGTTCACCGCTAGACTTACTATTTGACTTTACATTAAAACATTATTTTGCTGTTTTTAACTAAGCAATTAAATTACTAATTTGTATTGCGTGCGCGATGGTACCCATGCGCAGCTATCCCCTCCACGTTTCGCTCAGCGCTAGAGTTTCGTGCCGCGACCTGTAGCTCATGCTATAAAACGTAACCTAGAATAAATCTCTTCAGACATGCCATCATGGTACTCCTGGTGTTACTAGCGTCCAATTGATACCGGGATTCTAATATAGTTTAACTTTTAACGTTTAACACCTTAATAAAAAAACAATTATTATAATATGTGAATGAATGTATTAAAAATAATTATATGATATTATCACAACAGCCCCGGTAGGAATCAAACCCGCGACCCCTAGCGTAGCAGTCAGGTACACTAAACACTAGACAGCGGTCTATTTAAATGATGAATGAAGCAAGTAAGGAACTTCGTAATTGTGAGATGAGATACGTGAATGAAGATGAAGTAAAATGTGATCAAAATGGTTTTGGTGTGTTAACTGCAGATCCTCAAAACAAAAACAAAGGTAGATAGAACTTAGCAAATAACGCAGTGACATCGGTAAAAACTAAGACTTGCAGTGTACACCTACAAAGAAACTACGCCTTGCCCACGCACTACATTTTAAAAACCGGCGTCACTTCGTTGTTCGGAAAGTCCCATCTACCTGTTTGATTAGACCTGAGTGAGACTCAAGACTGGGATTCTTCAACAAGGGTGTGTAGTGATTTTTAAAGGGTCAGCAACGCGCGAGTGATGCCCTGGCGTTGCAAGCGTCCACAGTCTACGATGACCGCTTACTATCTGATGTGCCGTATACTTGTTTGCCACCTTAGTGGTATAAAAAAGACTATTAGCGAATGAATATTCATAATGCATTACAGAACACAGGTACGGATGCAGGCATATGCAAAATTCTACTAGCAAGCAGCTGTCGAAAGACTTTTCGAAAAATATTCATTTCACGCCAAATCTTTTCGTAGAAATCACGTGCGTTGCAGCCTACATTTTTTCTGTCAAATAGGCCACTTGTGCCCGCATGCTATTTTTTTTATACAACAGCACGTGCCCATTTTTTACAAGGCTTCCTACATCTGTTGTACGCTGTGGTTTTGGCAACAACCCGGCCGATTTTAAAATCCTCCCTCATTTTGCTCTAGCTTTCACGTGGGGCTGTTTCCCACTTGGCAGGGTTATACTATTTTGCAATATGATGCTGCGCTTACCTGCTATCCATCTGGTGCATCTTAAAATTGATGTCAAGATGGTTTGCAGCCGTCAAGATATTCTGGAGGAAATTAACTTTGATGTTTGACATGATTTTCCGTTAGTTAATGAATAATATACCTCAGTGCTAAAAGATACTGTATAATTGTATCCGCAATACAAATTGTCCAAAATATGAGCTTCAAAATGCGCCAGACAAGACAAGCGCCTCTAAGAACGCATCAAAAACACGCAGGATTTTGTGGCTCATAACGACGTTCTATTGATTGATCTGGGGGCCTACTATGATCGTACTAGCAGAGCTGAAACAGTTCTTAAACATTCATTCTTTAATTTGACGTACTATGATGGTACCTAGCAGTGCTCTTTCAATTCAATTCAATTCAAAAAGATCTTTATTTGACTAGACTTTACAGGTAAGCACTTTCAAAACGTCAGAATCTACCGCCGGATTCGGAAGGTCGGTTTTGCTGAGAAGAATCCGGCAAGAAACTCGGCAATTACTCTTTTAAAAACCAAAAGAATTACATAAAGTTTACATTCCAAATATGTACTAACTTAACATGGATACCTATAGCTCAAAATAGTATATAAAAACAATTGATAACACTAAAAAAAATTAACACATAGACAAGTATATAACGCTAATAAACCGCGCCTGACCTTGTGAAATGAAGTGATATATGAAGTACCACATGTTGTATATTTTATGTTATAGGAGTATGCAAAGAGTACTTCCACTATGGTAATAAACAAAAACATAAGCCCACTTATACACGCTTTTAACGAAAAAGATATTATAATATTATTCGCGTATTCCTTGGACCCTCTTGAAGAACCCCATGCTGTACTCACGTGGGAAAATAAGTTGGGGGTTTTCATACCACAAATTGAGTGACAGGGAACTTCATTAAAACCGTATTTTTATTGACTTCTATTTGATCACTCTCCAAAGGTTGAGATCAGTTTGAGTTGTTGGAACGAGCTCCCAGCCGATAGATAAATAATAACTTCATGTATGTCTGTGTTGGTATACACTACGATTCTTGCCCCTAAACCAAGATCGAACGGGATGCAAAACGAATCATCAAAAAAATCGTGACAATACATCACAAACTATTAAGCGAAGACTGTACCGTTACCACAGCTCCTATAGATTTTTTTTTCTATAGACGCATCCTGTCTATGACAATAGCCCATAGAGACCACGATGTGAAAACGATACGATCTTGGGACAACAATCGTTTGTTGTGGTCTACTTCATTGTGGTTACGAATCGAGATATTTATCGATTGTTGCATCGAGAAAAAATCGATTTATAACATATTCCATTGAGATTGTAGTTGGTAATGCTATGTTATTTTAAACTACCAGTATCGCCATATTTCGAAATTAATAGCGCTGGTAATACCTGGAAGTGTGTTCATAAGAGTAACTATAATATCATTACCGTTTTTCAACGTAGGTATAAGCTAAACTATTTAAAAAAAATCTTCAATATTTTCTGATGCTAAAAATCAAATTTTATAGAATTTTAACCATTTATTCTTAAACTAAAACTTACTGTTTATGAATTGGACTGCACTAAACTGTAAAAAACGTACTGTATCATCATGTAAAACTAGTTCTTTGTTCTCATAATGATCTCTAAAGATGCAAGCAACACCATCAACTATGATCATATTTCTTAATTAAGAGGTATCCTGTCTATTACAGCTATTAAACGCTGCTATACGCAAACAGCTTCACGCAGTTTCAAACTATATTTTTGGTGATGTTTATAATTCATATTATCTTTTACATATCGATATCGATATCGATAAAATAGCACAGTATAGAATAAAAAAAGAAATCGTAATAAAACTGTACGGTGGTAAATTGCGTGAAGTGTTATAAATTTATTACGAACAATAATTAATTATTTCACACATAAAAATCTTTTGCTTCTTCTACATTTTACAACTATTTACGACATAAAATAATCTGTAAATTGAATGACTACAACAATGAATATCATAACACGGTCTTTGAGCATATTATACTAAAATTTATTCAATTCATAAGCTACTGATGGGTATATATCGTCGCTCTTTAGCCAACACTATTTACATTCGCTTTTCTCACAACATCTGAGGCAACCTCAGTCATTAAATTACCAACGAATAAAAGTCTACATCAACAGTATATTCACTCCAAATTCGCATTTAGTACTAGACTAATAAGGTTAGCTTCGTGAAATATAAGATGGTAAGTTAAGTTGGCATTACTGTAATAGCGTTTTAATATAGTGAACGAAAATCGTCCTTGCATTGTCCCATTGTTTGATGACGTTTGAAAGAGATTGCATTTTGCCCGTTCTAAGACGCTACGGTATTGTCCAGAGAAGTATGTGTTTTTAATGGATTTAGAATGTGCTTCGTATCACCTGGAGATGAAAAAAACAAGGACTCCAAAGCAGATTCAATTCTTGAAGTGTCTTCAAAACGTATACAAATTTAAGCTGACATCATCTAGTTTTGGAATAAAAAGATTAAAAAGACGGGTAGGAAATTGAAAAAGAGATGGATAGGTTGTGAAGAATGATATGAATTGAAAACGAGTGATTACACCTGAAGTAAATTTTTATACCACTACGGTGGCACACAAGCGAACGCCCCATCTGATGGTAAGCAGTCACCGTAGCCTATAGACGCTAGCAATACCAAGGGTATCTATCACTAACGCGTTGCCAAACATGTTCTTGATGAGGACTCACTGTGCTAGCAGCATTTCTACAAGCGCAATGTGGAGCACTGGTAACTTTACTGACTGCAGAAACACAACACTACATCAAGGTTGTGCTATTTTACTGCGGTGTTCTGTAATGTGGAGGTACAGTCCTCGGTAAGTATCCCTGTTATGTAAAGAACAAGGTGAGCGTCGTGAGGTCTCCAAAATATTTATAAATTATGTTCTTTAAAAACAAATTATAATAACTTGTGCTTAAAATTACCGTGTACCATTTCATTTCTTCAATATATACGTATATTTAAACAACAATATATTATGTTTATCTGAAATTACATTGCTACAATGGGAAAAGTAATTTGACTCATTTACGCAACCATCTACTTTCTCAATCAATACGGAATTTATGTGTTAATCAACCAAATTACCTTTTAGTGATGACTCAATATAATATTTAATGTATTGTTAATTTATAAACCTTGTGCATATTCAAATAGTGCTATAAATCGATTGTTCAATAAGATTTTTGTGGATTACCGGCTCATTGCGTGCTATATGGCACTTCTTTACACCGATTTGAGGGTACGTTAACTCTTAGTTAACGCATAAGGCTGCATAACGATTAACACATATATAATACGATATATTTCGATAGCACGCGCCTCGTGTGGCGTAGGAAATATCTACGTCACACGTGTCATTAAAGTTATAGTCAAAATATTAAAAAAGAAAATAAGATTGTTTAATAGCCTGTAGCAGATTATTGTAAGACCATATCTTGTGAGGTAAAACACAGAGATAAAAATGTAAACAGCCATCATTTAGGAGTTATATAGGTACCTATGTATGTAGTGATGAATAACTACAAATGAAAGAGTGTTGAAGAGTATGAAAAAGGGGATAGTTTTATATAAGGAAAGACAGAACAAATGAATAATGCTCAAAATGAACGCACACACAATTAACATAGAGCTGGTTAATTTAAGTAAATTATAAATGAAGATTGCCCAAGTTTTTTGTGAAGATTATGTAAGGACAGACATAACACTTGATGATGCTCAAATGAGTAAGCTTTGTGGGGCGAGCGAGGTGATCATGCTCGTCGCCACTAAGGGAAGATCTTCAAGCCAGGCGGGTGTTATGCCTGAGGAACCGCGGCTCCGACTGTTCTAATCGGAAACTTGCATATTATGTTTAATTGCGTAGAGAGCTTCGCTAGCGCGTGGCAGGATTGTGACGTATGTATGGAGTTGTCATCCGTTGAATGCTGTCCTGTCAGTAAGTAGATTTCTAACGTTGGTTCATGTAGTGGTGAGCTCGCAAAATCACAAAAAGGTATGATGGATCTTATAGTGCTTTTAGGCAAGGCATGGCACATTTACAATGTGTGTGTTCTTTAACGATACGATTCGATGTGGCAGGTCCATTTTATAATAACCGTTAAATGTAACGTTATTCCAGTCGTGTGTAATTTTGTTGTCAATCCATACAATTCCATGATTTGAAACGGATTGTTCCTCATCCAGTGCATTTACTCTTTAAGAAATTCCAACCAGTTAAGACGACACATAGACATCTTATAGTTGAACATTATGAGAAGAGGACATAATAAACGGAAAACGACCCTTTAAACGTGTTTCCTCAAACAACCTACTCAACAGAAAATATTAGGTCCTTACATATGAAATTGGCGTTTTGTATGGGAGGAACAAAAAGTCGAATATTTTTTAATATAATATATTTAATTAATCAAAGTATGAACCATTATTTTCTTTGCACTTTTGCCATCTCATAGGTAGTTCATTGATCCCTTTACTAAAAAAACCAGTCGGACGGGAATCAATAAAATCTTTGAAGGCGATTTGGACTGCCCCATCGGAGTTGAATTTTTTCCCTTGCAAGAAGTTATCCAAATTTCGAAAAAAATGGTAATCTGTTGGAGCAAGGTCCGGGGAGTACGGAGGATGTCTTAGACTTTCCAATTGAAGCTCTTCTAATTTAGTAGCCGTCTGTAGCGCAGTGTGTGGTCTAGCGTTGTCGTGAAGCAGCAGTGGCGTGGAGCGATTGACCAGCCTAGGTTGTTTAGCCGCTAGCTTTTCCATCATGGTTTGCAATTCCTGACAATAGACATCAGCCGTAATAGTCTGGCCAGATTTGAAAAAACTGTAATGAACAATACCGGCACTAGTCCACCAAACGCTTACAAGTAACTTTTTTGGGGTTAATTTTCGCTTGGGGCAGGATTTGGCTGGCTGGCCAGGATCTAACCATTGCGCTGAGCGCTTCCGATTATCGTAAAGAACCCATTTTTCATCACAGGTAATGATTCGGTTTAAAATACCTTCATTATTGTGCCGGTTTAGTAATGTAACGCAGCAGTCGACGCGCGTTTGCCGGTTTGTTTCAGTCAATTCGTGAGGTACCCACCTTTCAAGCTTTTTAATCTTCCCAATTTGCTTCAAGTGAATTAAAACAGTTTTATCACTAACATTGCAGCCTGCAGCTAACTCGGACGTGGTTTGCGATGGATCCGCTTCCACAATAGCCTTCAACTCTTCATTATCAACTTGAGTCTCAGGCCGTCCACGGGGCTTGTTCTGCAGGTCGAAATTTCCAGAACGAAAACGTTGGAACCAAAAACGAACTGTGTTTTCTTTTGCAACACGACCGCCATACACATCATTCACCCTTCGAGTTGTTTCCGCAGCACTAGTGCCACGGCGGAACTCGTACTCGTAAATAATGCGATATTTAAGGTTTTCCATTTTGTAAAATGAGTGACGCAAACAGAAAAAAACAGAAGAAAAAAAACAAATGAATGACGATCATCGAAGCACAAATACATGAGTCTATAGCTGTACAAATTTGAATTTGGAATTCCTTACCAAAGAGGAGAAATTCGTGATTAAAGTGGCCAGTACGAAAAACGCCAATTTCATATGTAAGGACCTAATATTTCTTTACATTTTCGTTTAGAAACCTATATTATTTGCTAAATAATACCATGAATTACATTGAAAATTAACATCATTGCATCAAAAATATCTTAAACAGAATCCGTATACCAAGCACATACAAAACCTTGAATAGATATCAGTCAAATCTATCATCAGCTGTCTGCGACAATTTTAGTTCATTGTACATATAAAGCGTGTACTACGTTTCTTAGATTCATTCTTCTAAGACTAAATGCCTTTCATTTTTTGCGTACCCCAGGTAAAAATCTGAAGGTAAGCACGTGTTCTTCAAACAGAATCTCCGTTCCCACGGCCTTTGCGCAAATTAAAAAAAAAAGGTCGTTCCTTAATCCTTAAAAAAAATTGCAAATTTGACCCGAACACGTGTGCAAACCTTGGGAATCAGCTGATTTCGTCTTTGATTTCTAACCAGATGACAAGTTACTTTATTCGGCATATCTTTAAAGTTAATATTGCCTTGAATACGGGGTAAGACTTTGTACTGCACTTTGGGATGCACGTGCAGAAGTAAGGATGTCGAAGGTCAATGTTAATATTTTTGCTTCAAGAAATCACAATTATCTTGGGATCCGTGACATAATACCATTCCAAAAAAAAATGTTTTCATGTCTGCCCATTTGAATCTTCTTTAGTACTAAAGGAGACAAAATTCTCATTTAGGTAATAAAACCTAAATTTAGGATGCTTTTTATATATTTAACTCTCTAATTTCTTAGACATTTGAATAATATCATATTTGTTTTACTGTTCTATACCTTTGTAGAACTTACTTAGCCATCTGAATCTAGCATTTGCTAAAAAATAGTAAATAAATGGCATCAGTTCTCAAAAAAATATTTGATTAGTAAATATCCCAAGCGTATAAGCAAATCTACAAGGCAATAACTCAAAATACGAAGAGAATGAAAATTCAAGAAGATTCTCTAACAAAGCGAGTGAGAACTTACTTAGCCATCTGAATCTAGCATTTGCTAAAAAATAGTAAATAAATGGCATCAGTTCTCAAAAAAATATTTGATTAGTAAATATCCCAAGCGTATAAGCAAATCTACAAGGCAATAACTCAAAATTCGATGAGAATGAAAATTCAAGAAGATTCTCTAACAAAGCGAGTGATTCTTAATTTTTTTCTACAAAATGTGTCGTCAAATATCATACATCTTATCTAGAATGAGATAGATAGATAGATAGAAAAGGCATGAATGAGATAGATGATGAGATCGATTTAAGTAACGCAGCTGCTGTATTGAGCCAGGTAGCCAAAGTTTCTTGTATGGGAACGTAGACTGGATTTTTTTTACTTTTCAAAGGACTATTAACTAAGATTATGATATACTATATAAAACGTAGGATATATTGAAATTGTTATCATTAGTGACAGATATGTTTGATTATAATAGGATTCGATGAAATCGATGATATAATTTATTTCAAAAGGATTTTGTTAATTTAAAGGGTTGTCTGGAAGAGATCCCATCTTGTGATAAGGCCGCCAATTGTACCGATTTATAAAGTATTTTAT
Organism: Falcaria lacertinaria; assembly: GCA_951449985.1. Lineage (NCBI taxonomy): Eukaryota > Metazoa > Arthropoda > Insecta > Lepidoptera > Drepanidae > Falcaria > Falcaria lacertinaria. The sequence continues at coordinate 2,956,002 of OX602127.1, read as the reverse complement.
GTTCTTCAGTTATCAATTTTGGTGTACAATAAAGAGTTATCTATGTATTTAAATTTGATCAGGATATTGAAATAATATGCAAAGAATGTTGCGAAAGTAGCCAAGTTGTTTTCTCTGTCTGGGAATCGATATCAAATCAACTCTATAAATTGATAAGTGAATCATTAATTAAAAAGCTAAATTACAATAACAAGATAAATGATTAACAGCTAGAAATCAAAACTCATTAATGATATTGATGAAACCACTTTCTCTGTCCTTACAAAATATTTTTTATTGGACGAAACAATTTTACTGTCGTTTCATTGTTGTAAAGACAATAAAATTTTAAATGGCTACTTTATAAAAATAAATCATAATTATAGTGTTGTAGCATTAAATATCGAAGTATTTATCGATTAATCGATCGTTAAATAAGTAAAGTTGGCCCCTAACGAAGCAGCAATGTTGCTGCAAGAAGATAACAAAGTACCTGCCTATAATAACTAAATAGAGAAAACTGAATTTTCAAACCGTTAACCTAAAGATGCTGACGACAAAAATCTTCAAAGTTTGTAGGCCCACGTAACTGTTTGAAGCGCCGTCAAAATATAATTTGGCATGTAAAGTCTGAGGCCACTACAATGCTATACAGTTCACCACTACTTACTACAATGCTTGTGTTTAATTTGAATTTAGAATTACCTGCTTAGTCATCAATTTATAGGGTGCCTTAAGCAGCCTTATTCCTTCTTCCTTACATCCAGTTTACTATTTCTGATTTTATCTTCAACTATCAGACAAGTTCATACCAAATTTCGTGCGATTTTCCATATGGTATAATGGGGACCACGGCCTGCACTGCAACTTGGTCGAAACGTCGAGGTAAATAAATAGTTTACTATCGCGTTTAAAACCCTTTGATTCAATTATGGGTTTTGATCGCGAGTTTGAAATTTGTTATTCCATACGGTAGGTATTATATTAATACTATTAAGAAAATACATACTATCGATAAAGTAGCCCCTGTACGATTACATGTAGGCTTCTATAAGTAATAAGTAATGAGCCTTATCACTATTGTATCCGGATCCCAGCACCGCGAGCCAATCACTCCAGACCATCTGCCGGTACGGCTCGTGCGCCGATCAATCGCACTTCTACACTTGTGTGCGTTTCCTTGCCTTTTTCTATAAGATCTATTCCTTTGTGAGCCGGTTTCTTAAGGATTTGGCAGATGGCACGTGCTCCGGTGTTTCTTTTCGTGCATCTGTCGCTTTTTTCGTCGATTTTTTGCTCGAATCTCAGATTTTTTCTATATACACGACATGTGTCACTAAGATGCAAATATGACGCTTAGAAAAAGGTAGATCTGGAAGCACATGGCGTCGAAAAAATAAATCGTTCGGTGCAAGTGCTTTGTCGGCTATTTACCATCTGCTTGCACCTTATTGTGTTCATCAGGTAGGCTTTGATTGCTCGAGAGCCAACATTCAAATGCCGCAAGGCCATATGCTGAGTTGCTAAAAAGTGGTTGTGTTTTTTTTGGAAATCTGTATTTATATACGAAATTTTCCTAAATTAACACTACAATCATTTTTTTTTTATTCCCAGTTAATTAGACTAGCACATGAGTATAAAATAATAATTTTCAATGCGTGAAATTTATTATTTGAATTCTTCCACTGATCATTGTTTTATACTTTTCAGAATGGGACCGCTATGAATCGTTCTTGTGATAGTAGATCGCTAAGTTATGACTGAGTAACATAGGCTATATATTATACTAGCTGGCCGCCCCTGGTTCGCACGGGTGGAAAAATATTTGATAAATGTCTTTGCTCCGAAACTAATGTCTACCCGTGCGAAGCCGGGGCGGGCAGCTAGTACGAAATATAATGGCAAGTATGAAATATAATGGCTAAGATCAAATCAAAGAATAAAACCACGTAATAAAATTTATATCATTCCATGACTCAATTCAAATAATCCTTACAGAACCCACAGGAAGCCTTTGTTTTGTACTCAAACAAGGTCACATTGCACCATCAATGAGCACAAGTAGACCGGAAGTGAGACAATCTGCCCGGCTCCGGATGCGGAACAGCCTGCCTGTCTTCCGGCGCAAGCGCACCTTGTTTGTGTTTTTGCGAGCAAGTTGATTGAGCATAGATTTTTGCAAATGTTCTGATTTAAACTTGTACCTATATAGCTATATTTTTTCATAGATTATACACCTCTATTGCTTCTTTAACGTTCATCAATCTCTTCATATATGCCTGCCGGTTCCAAGTACTCTTTACCTTTCCATCACTGAGTAGGTACTTCGATAATTTGATTTAGAAAGTTGTACCTTAGCTTTCCACGCACATTGTATTGAAACAGTATCACCACACGTCTTACAAGATTAAAGTATCACCAACTCTGAATACTAATGAATAAAACTCCTTGCGACCAAGCCTTTAGTAAAATGTCAAAAACAATAGCAAGTTAAAAATAAATAATGTCATACAGAATACTGGCACAATGTCACATCACCAGGCTAAAAACAGTGCTGGGCGCAGGCTGTTTACATTAAATTCCAATTTTAAAAGCGGAATGTGATCGTCTGCAGTAATGACGGCCGGTGCGCACGCGCCGCGAACGGCGACATATATGGTCAGATGGATTGTCGTAAATATTCGACACCTAATTCTTATTGCTGACCCTGGTATCGATATATGTAAACACTAGCGTTGAAAGTTTATCGATTCGATAGAATGTTCCCAAATTAAATATTTAAATCTTCGTGACCCAATTAGCGTAGGCAGGATGTACGTACAGGTGACTCGAAAAGACGTGAAATTTCGATCAACGATAAGTTTTAATAAAACATTTCTCCTTCGAAGCTGCTTCGAGTAGCGCATCAAGTGGCACATTTATAGGTTTTTTTACATTAGCTTCGCGTACGTGACAGTGTTAAGGTTAATTTGACTGAATTACGCAGTGTGTCTTTTTACTCCACTCTGCGGTAGATTGAGAACTCACTTTTTTGTCGACATTATACGATTATTTATGGACGCGGTAGGTTGATTCTCTTGCAGTTCATTTTACAAATGTTGACCGTAATTTAACGTCTACATCTATATCTAACTAAATTACCAACTTAATTTCAAGAATGTATATGTAATAGGTTTTTCTCTGTTGTTCAAAAACCGGGGCACCGGGTTATGATGTCTATAATGATCAATAACCCTTCATCGATCGTGATGCGTTGCGACTAAGAGGTAAAAAAACAAATTACAGCGCCGTGATTCTACCACTTAATAATCTTACTGTACACGGTATCTCACGACTACTTTAAAAATAAAATACCCTTAAGAATATCGGGGCCGTCCGATAGCGCCGTACGAGAAGGCACTGATTGTTTTTTATTCGAAAGCTGCGAACGGCCAGCAGGTGTAATCTACAATGGATTTGAAAAAAGATTCGAACAGGAGGCCTTTTTCCCACGCCCCTGTCGAAATATTTGAACGTAGTACATATTCAAAATTGGAAAATGAGTTCTATTTAAGAATACTCTAAGTCAAATTAAGAAATGAGTTCGAATTCAAGAATAATTGAATTCAAATTAAGAAATAAGTGGGATTTAAGAATACCTCAATCCGAACTATGAATTAAAAATTTCAGTTTAAACATTTTTAAATACGCTTAAAATCCATGTATCCTGAAGACACGTATATTAATTCTTAACATTAAACGAGAATTCCTTTTTTGAAACACCTGAACAGACACATTAAGTCAATTCATTCCGCGTTGTAGCTGGCAAAGCAACATTGTACGAAATGTCTGTCTGTAATGGCGATTCTTGATTTCGACATAAATATGTAGCTTGTTTAGGCAAGATCCTCAAAGTGGCAAGATGGAATATTGTATAAATCAAGAACAGAAAATAGAATATTAGAAGCGAAAGCGTTTAACACGAGTAGTTTAGCAACCTTCAAACCTGCCTACCCAAAGTTTCATAAGTTTAAGTTTTAGAGTCAGCAACGCGCCAGTGATACCCCTTGTTGTTGCAAGCGTCCATAGACTACGGTAGCCACTTACCATCAGGCTGGACGTAAGCTTATGCTACCTTCGTGGTATAAGAAAGTTACGTCGTAAAAAATATAGCCAACTATATTAGTGCCAGGATAAAAGGTGACTTTTGACAGCCAATAGAATTGACGCTAACCTACGGTAACACGATGATCAGAAATATGAATCGAAAGATGTACAGACCTATCAAAAGTACTAATTTAGGATATCGTGGCTAATATTGCAGAAGAAGATATTTTGTTTGAAAAGCTTTTCCAGATTAAAAGATCTATCGAAAGGGAAAATCGAGCTCCCTACAGCCTGAACTAAGATATATATAATATACATCTCTTGTAAATTTTAATGCAAATAAAGTCGCAGGATGAAAGCTGTATAGTCACTGAATAGTAAATAAATACATTAGTAATTCGAAAACCTATTTCAAGTTGGAATTACATTCGATGCGAATTGGTTAAGGACCTTACACTTTAGCCGCATGTTACACCGTGACGTAACAGCTTTTATCCAAAACTAATGATTGTCATAAAAAATGTTTAAAACCAAAACTCTCAATGCTGGAGAAGTCTTGAATTCCTGGAATAGCCCAAATCATAATTGTATTTACAGTGGATGAGAAAATGTCCCGTAATTTTACACTAATAGGTAACACATAAAATAACTTCCGAAATTCCTGGTGAAATTTCTAGATATCGCTTTATTCGTAGTGAGTTTGAAGATACAGCTATTATGCTTAAAATCATACCTACTTAAAAATCGGGCCAAGCTACCAATACCACAGGGTAAAAATGGTTTATAAGCATCTCTCATCATTCCATGTTTGAAGCTGTCACTGTCCATCTATCGCTGCACTATTGACGTAGCCCTCTACTATCCTATGACTATTGATTAATGATGTGACCATTTGATTTTCTTCACCTGTCGATTATTGTAGGTAGCATAAAAATCGTGATACAGACATTTTGTTCAAATGATTATTACTATTAAAAAACATATCTTGTAAGTAGATATTGACATGAGAGTTTTGCTATCGGTCATATTGCGTAAAACAAAATGAAGATAATATGGCACATTTTTTAATGTTCAACAAAGAAAAGAGTGCTGTTTTTCAGATGGTAATCATGACGCCACTCAAGTCGACGATAGCAAATGTGCCACCTAGACACGACAGAACTGCGAAAGCCGTTGGCGATAATTAGTAATCTTGTCCGCCAAACTAAATATTTCGAAATATTTCAACTAACCTTTTTAAGTAGTTTTATCAATATTACGCGACATTGTAACTGCAGTGTAGTGACATGTGACAGAGAGAGCAGCGACAGACCCTGACATTTGGCACAGATGCAAAAACCGGAGTACGGTGCACTATCACCCATACACCGTTCAACAGCGGTACATTTCATTGGTTCAATTGCGCACGCGCATATACAGTCTATCTTTATGAACTACTCTTCGCGTACGCAATATGTTGCAGTAAGGTGAAGGTCAGGTAAATATACTTATAAAAAAAAACATGTTTCTTTAGTACCTACTTAATGGCGTCATCTGATGTGTTTTAAGAACTTAGAGAATTTATACGTTGTGACTTACTTACTCGTAATTTCGGCAGTACAAAAATACCAAACACGCAACAGCGATAAATCTAAGGTAAAGTGAAGGAAGGGTACAATTACCGCATGTATTTAGAGATATGCCGCTGAAGATACAACCGAAATAAAAAAGCGCTATTCTATAAAATATGTATCTACATAATTGCAGTAAAAAAATCTCATTATTTCTTTGAGATGTTTGATGACTGTACCATGTTCTTTCAGATTGTTAATTTTAAACACATAACAAAGTCAATATGCGTTCGTATTGAGAACCTACTTTTTGAAGTCGTTAATACGTGTAGAGCAATCAAAGCAAGGGTCTTTTGAAATTGTGTCAAATTTCGTGTGAATCGAATAAATACGGCCAGTCTTGGCCCCTAATCGTTTGGTTTGCAATTATGTCGTAACAATTTTTAACAATAGCGTTACTCTAATTGCTCTGTTATTATGTCTTTTTCACAGATTTTACAATGAACTGTAATTAAAGAAACGGATATATTTTAAAGTTGCATGCAATGCAATGATTCTGATGTCTTCATAGAGAATAACATATTTTTGTGGTTAGTAAGGTCAGTTTAATTTTATAGTTTGATAAATTTATTCTGTGATGAAAAGATCGATTTCTAATCTCCAATGAGTCTTTTTATTAATAGGCAGCAGTGGTAATTCAATTAGCGTATCGTTTTCGAACAACTCCTAGAGAGCATATTACGAGTATATATACATAATACATACATATCATCACGCCAGGTCCCGTTCGGGGTACGCTAACAGTATAGAGCGCCATTTCACTCATGACTTGCACACCTCTTTTGCTTATTTTAAATTCATCAAGCTCTTCATACATTCCCGCCGGGTTCGAGTAATAAAAGCGTAATAGCATACCAATAATCAAAGCTTTATTATATTATAGTTTTTTTTTCTTTTATGCCACTAAGTTGACACACAAGCATATGGCCCACCTGATGGTAAGCAGTCACCATAGCCTATAGCCGCTAGCAATACCAGGGGTATCACTAACAGGTTGCCAACCATGTTGTTGATGAGGACTCACTGTGCCAACAGCATTACTACTAGCCCAGCGTATCCTCGTGGAGCACTGGCAGCCTTACTTACCGCAGAAACACAACACTTCATCAAGTAGTGTTATTTCACTGCGGTCTTCCGTAAAGTGGAGGTACAGTTCGTGGCTCCAATTTAAATGGGAAAGCCCTCGGGAAATCCCACATCGCTCTACCACTCAAAAGAAAAGGTTTCACCATCATGAAACATAAGTAAACCTTTTTACATGTGACTGTTTGCTTGAAATTTTGGTGACGAAAAGTCCATGCCATTTCTCAAGACGTAAAATGTATCCTTGCCAATTTTCATCAAGGTCTGTTTCTTAGCCGAGACAGGTTACAGGGCTACTTGTATGTTAAAAGTGATGTATGAATGTGTATGTATAGAACCTTATTGTGGTAATTAGCGAGCCTATAGACATCTGCTCGTCCCGTTACTATCTCAAGGACACGACTTTCACAATACTGCAGCTCTGGAACTACAACTATTATTTTATGTTGAAAGTTAACTGTGGGATTATGTATATCAAAATCGAATTATCCAACTCAAATATTCCTCGATAGAAAATCTAATTTCTTTTGCTGATGTTACTTTTTATGTAAATAACTGTAAAAAGGATTGTAGGTAACTGTTTAAATAAAATATGCTTTAAATTGTCACACTTAAAAAATCAACAATTTCGTCAGCAGGCTACGAAATATCAAAAATCATGGTTTTGATGGAGAAAATCTTTATTACTACAAAATACGGTGTCAGCGACTGAGACCATTTTGCTCTGCAAATATTGGTGAGAGTTACTGAAGACTAAAGGTTTTTTTACAGATTTTCATCCAGGCCGCATAAGGTCGCCAATTATTGAGACGTTTGCTCATAGCCGCTAGCAATACCAGGGGTATCCCTAACGCGTCGACAATCCTTTACGACACTTGAGGAACTAGTCTGATACCTCTACAATTCGTCAAAGGTCATGAATGCTTTACTGCCGTGATTGTCTGTTGCCTCCAGTGACGGCACTCCACCAGAGCCTTCTAGTCTGCTATTATTACAATCACAATTGTTTGTCAATGACGTTATTGTTGCGGCTAACCCAACATTTCCATTTCATTGTGTCTTAATATCTTTTTACGAGCTTGTTATGTGTGTAATATCGATCACAGTCGTAAGGCAGTTGCGAGACTATACAAATGAAATACAATCAAGAATTAAGCGACTTACCGTAATTTGGCACAATTATAATTGTTGATCATTCGTTTTTTTTTTATAATAGATTCGAAGCCAGGTGGTTGCGCGAGTGATACCGTAGATGTGTTGAGGCATAACTTTGCTTTGTAAAAAAAACGCAGCGCCCAAGAAGTATCTAGAAGGTAAGATTTTGGCGGGAAGGTACAAGGCTGCCTAGTATGGCGATCACCTGCGCGCCACCTGCCGCACATCTGACACAGATGCGGCGTAGTGTTGGGATACACTTGTCGATAGCCGAATATTATAACATCGAATTAATCGAATAAGTTTTCTGATAGTAAACGTTCGTAGAGCAAGCGAGTAAGTTTTGTGGGAGGTAGTATATATTATTACAAATAAGTAGTGACGCGCCCCAGCTCGCACGGTTGTAATATTTTCGACGATTACACAGATAAACCAAATGTATGTGATATGTTTTCTACGACTTATTAAAAATTAATTGAACAAACTTTACATCAACGAGTCTTCAAAACTTCTAACAATCTAATAAATACTTAATATCATAAAAGGCGCGTCCTTTTTTTTATTACAGTCAGCCACAAATGAAGCCATTAACCTTTTTGTCAACATCTAACAGTTTGTCACAAAAACTGGGAAAAAACCTCAGCAAGTAATGGAGGCGTATCGAAATGCACGGAGAAAAATCCCGCGAGCATTCGCATTATATCATTTCACGGTTGGCATTGACAATGCGTATTCAATCAGGTTCTTAAGTAGGAAACTCTAAATGTGGCATCAAAAGGTTAATAGAACAGCCGTATTGAATGAATTTCACTTCATAGGATTGGCACATGGCTTAAAAACTTTTTTGTAAAACGATTTTGTATCGATCAAGGTCATAAATCGATTAAAAATATCGATATTCAACAATGTCGTCAAGCATTACGCAGTACTCTTCACACATCCCAACACATGATGAATGCGCTTTATGCTGCGCAAACGCAGTGTCCTAATTATCGTTCTGTAGAATTATCGTAAAATAAAGCGATTTTCGCTTAGCTGTCTCAGAACACGATTGATTAATTGCTGGATGGTGTAATTGTTTGAGGGAATTGCAAAAGTCAGACATTTTAATATATTATTAAATACTTTTTGAAATTAAAGACATCTCTATCTACATCTACACTAATATCTCAGAGTAGATAATATACTACGTACAACTAATATTATAAAGAGGAAAGATTTGTATTTTTGTGGGTTTGTATTGAATAGGCTCCGAAACTACTGAACCGATTTCAAAAATTCTTTCACCGTTAGAAAGCTAAATTATCACTGAGTAACATAGTTTATATATTAAACTAGCGGCCCGCCCCGGCTTCGCACGGGTAGACATTTATCAAATATTTTGTCTACCCGCGCGAAGCCGGGGCGGGCAGCTAGTCAATTATATATGACTATGGATTTCTACGTTCAAATCTATGGAAGGTACTTTTATATTACCTACTTGAATTTATTTATAATTGTGAATTTAGTTTAAATTAAATATTATAAAATAACATTACCTAGATTTTTTTTTAAAAACTTTATACGTAACTTGAACCTGTCTAGGTGGAAATGCCTCAATACAAGTACCTATGAAATTCAGCTAAATTACTTGTAAGAAATATTAATGTACTTATTTTATGAATATATTTTCATCAAACAAATGCAAAGTCAAGCGGGAAGTAATATTATGAGGTGAGCTTGAACTTAAAAGGAAATATTTGATCTTACTTCAACCTCAGAGAAGACAGTTTACTCCCTTCTCTTGTTATTAATGTAAAAAAAACTGTGAACAAGATAATTGGCATCATTTTCAACGCCTACCCAATTATTATTAATCGTACAGTGCCTAAACCAGGTAGCAACTATTATGATTTTATGAATGGCGAAATATAATACATACACTACATAATTTACGTTACTTTAAATCCAGTTTCTATGTTTACCGCAACGATACGCGATGGCTGCATTCGCGTGATACTTGTGAACAGGTGCTGCTTGTGGAGGCTGGTCATCAAGCCTTTTTAATTTTCATTTATTACCTACTAGCTTAGATTTGTGATCCAAGCATAATATCCTTGTTTATGTGATAGCTTTTTGAGATTTATTCTTGTCATGTAAGAAATTAATTTAAATGTAAATTTTGTATTTTATAAAAAGATATATTATATATCAAAAAGAGCAATTGCTGAGTTTCTTACCGGATCCTTCTCAGCAAAAAACGACTTTCCGAATCCGGTGGTAGATTCTGACGATTTGAAAATACTTGTAAAGTTGTGTAGTCAAATAAAGTTGATTTTGAGTTTGAGTTTGAGATATCTATGTAAAAGCAGAAGCCTGATTCTATTGTCTCACCATGTTATTCCACTAAAACAAACATTACAAAATGCAAATAAGTTATAACAATGAACGCTGAATGTGTTAATGAATGCACAAATTGTTCGTGCTGAATTGACATAACACAGTTATGGCGGTAGGAAAGGGAGGGCGTTACGAATACGGCAAAATTAAATATTGGTACAATAATGCAGCTGTACAAATACTTTTTGTAACATCTCAATTTCGTTCCATAATGACGTTGATATCTGGCAGGTTGGTTGACTTAATTTTTGTTTTTAGGGTTCCGTACCTTAAAAGGAAAAAGGAACCCTTATAGGATCACTTTGTTGTAAGTCTGTCGCGTGGAGCTATCAAATTGAAATTAATATGATATACCCGGGTCCATGGTATCTTTCGGCTGTAAAATAATAAAACCTGTAAGTCAATGTGAAGAAAAGATATGACCATTTATGTCGCAAATTTTCGCATATTTTGCGATTTCACAAGGGAATAAATATCTATAAGGTACTTCCCGTTGACCCAGAATCATGAAATTTGGTAACAAGCAGTGTCTTACAGCCCAAGTAAAGGAAAAAATCTGAAAACCGTAAATATGTAGTTTTTTTTTATGCGAATTTACTAAGATATATTTCTGAATCGCGCTGTTGAGTCTCCAACGAATAATGACCTCATTTGAATTTCGCCTACTTTAACCTTAACTACAAGTGTGTACGGAACCCTCGGTGCGCGAGACCGACTCGCACTTGGCCGGTTTATTTTTAATAAAAACAATACTAATAATCTTATCGTCTTCCCACAGGTGTTACAACAACCACTTTTAACCGAAGATAATTAGGGTGCCAACGTGACTGATGGTGAGTCCGTCGTCGTCTCTTAGACACTACGCGGTCTTTGAATTTCTTCTCAGACGTATGCAGGTTTCCTCACGATGTTTTCCTTCACCGCGAAAATCATGGTGTGACTAATCACTGCAATTATGTTTGTAGAAGAACTTATTGGTACAGACCGGTGGGATTCGAGCTTCGCTAAATTAGCAGACAACGGTTTACACGGCCACGCGGGCTACATTTTTATACTTCTAGCAATCGAATCTGAATTTGGAGCACTGTTTTTCATCTCATCATGCTAGACATGTAATCTGTGTTCTTATACACTTATTTATGTTCAAGATGTAACTTACAAGTTACCTACTGTATTTTATCATTGATAATTTTGATATGGCAAACATAACTTCTGAAATTACTGTTGACATAACTTCCGCGGGTTCAACGCCCTATCATCAGCTTTTTAAATAGCTAAGTACATAAATTCTGGTCAACATTATCAGATAAGAAATTCCGGCGCCGAAACATATTATTGCTCTAGAGTCCAAATCGCAAATCATTTTATTTTTAATTTAGTACAATCAGATGTGACGTTCGCTGGGTTATGATAGTAATTTAATGCTTTATAGACTATATACGCGACTGTGTCTCACCGCAGATGAAAACAACACTAAATTATAAATGCGAAAGTTTGTAAGTATGGATAGATGGATAGATGGATGTTTGTTACTCTTTCACGCAAAAGGATGAAATTTGGTTGGAACACAGATCATTTATAACCGGGATTAACTCATAGGATACTTTTTATCCTTATAAAATTGTAGGTTGATTCGTCTGTAGGGCGTGCGTGTAACGGTTTGGTGGAAAGTTTTCACCGCCGACTGGAAGCCGCTATCACGTCGGGGTCACCAGTGCTAGGCGAGCGAGGTGATCGTGTTCGCCGCCACAAAGGGAAGATCTTCCAGCCAGGCGGGTGTTGTGCCTGGGGAACCGCGGCTCCGACTGTTCTAGTCGGAAACTTGTATATATATATACTGAGTTGCGTAGAAAACTTCGCTTGCGCATTGTAGGATTGTGACGTATGTATAGAATTGTCATCCGTTGAATGTTATTTCAGTGATTTCCAACGTTTGTTTATTGAGCGGTGAGGTCGCTACACTTCCTTAATATTTAAAGTTTTTGTTTAACAAACGAAATAATAAATTATTAATATGACGATGGACGGTACCTAAAAGTTCACCCTTCATACCAATTGAAAAGCATTACCCAAATATAAAAGTCCAACAAAAAGTAACATTCAAACTGTCAGCGTACTGTCAGTAATTATAAAATCCGCTAGATCTCAGTCACAACAAACAACACACGCAGTAGAACAAGTGTCTAGAAACAGTCGGACTACTTAGGATGTATCTAAATAGATACATGGATGGAACGAATGATAGGTACTACTTTAACGTAATGTGTTGCTATTGTCTAAATGAGGCTAGTTAATAGTTACAAAGTTCCATCGCTCCTTATAAAAAGACTGAATAGTAGAGATAGCCGATTTGAACAAGACTATGGTAAATTAGGCTTAAACGAAAAGCCAATTTGACTTTAAACAAATCTCACCTGTTTATTATTCTTGTATAAAAATAATAATTTTATTATTATATATCTCAAGTCTGATGTTATCCAACGTTCTTTACAATTGGAATAAGAGCATTTTTATAAATTTACAAAGTAATAGATCATATTTATTTAAAAACACTAAGGTGGCAAACAAGCGCACTTGATGGTAAGCGGTAACCTTAACGTATGGACGCTTGCAACACGGAGTATCACTCGCGCTTTTCCGACCATAACAAGCATTCGCAGTTGTAGTACTGATAATATAAGTAGATTATGTTACAAATTAAGGTGTTTAAATGCGGTGTGCGCACGCGATGTGCGCATGCGCTTAGGTATTATCGCGACGTCGTATGGGAACATCACAATTCACACAAAGCGTAATTATTATGCTGCATTTGTATGAAAGTCGAGGTATGCGAATTAATTAATTTGTTTCGGGTAAAATCGGTAGCTGGGTGATTTAACTGTGCAAATTTTCGTCGTTAAGTGAAATTTTGTTCATGGGATATCAATCGGTATTATTGTATTGTATTAATAAATAAGATACTGTATTTCTGAAACATAAAAACAAAACAATCTTTATGACGATAAATTGGTGACAAAAATATCGATCACACGATAATTTACTCGTAATTATGAAAAGAGAAATAAACGCTTATTTTCTTGGTAAACATTTTACAAACCTAATTTGCCGCTTGGGCCCCGTTTCTCACTATAAAAAACATGGTCTACTTATATTTAAGTAGACCATGTTTGTTTTTCCAATTAGTGGATTATTATCCACTAATTGAAAAAACAAATCATTTTGTTATATTTTAATTGTGGCAGCACTGATCTCTCTCTTCATATTATAGACGTTTTTTAAGTTCATTGAACATAATAAAAAAGCCGGCACCTGTTTCCGGTCTCTACGGATCTATTAGCAAACATTACAATTTGGTCTAGTCACCAAGATAAAAATATAACAAGAAAATACAATATTATTCCGCGCTATTCGACAAATCAGCAGGTCACCAACTCGCTTATCGATTCGACAAATAAATCGATAATCGTATCGATTCGCCAACACGTATGTTTGATCATAACAGTGTTTTGATAATTTTCTAGGAAATGGTTGTTTGAATACCTTTATTATATTTACGTCGCATCCTTAAAATGGAGGCAAAAATACAAATCATGCGTTTTTTGCTACTTCTGTGAAATCGGTACTCATTTCAAGGAACTTTCATGTTTTTATATACATATCAAAGACTACAATACGATTTACAGATATACAGATGTTATATGTAACACAGTACAACCCATGATATGATCAAATTAATCGAGACGAATGTGTGGTATTAATCCGTGTGTTAGGTTATTTATGTATACATACATATCTTTTGACTGCGAGTACATAAGTAAGTACGTTTGTGTAATAAACTTTTTGCACCGGGCCCGTATTCGGTATAAAGAATTTGATTACTATGACGTCATTTTGTAGAAGTAGCAAACTCCCCTCTGAGATTTTCCCAAAAGAGTACAGCATGGGATCTTTCAAGAAGGGCGTGAGGATATTTTTGCAGTGTGTGAAACGTGCTACCGCGGACAGCTCTTACCATCACACGGGCCGTATGAGTATGCCACCTCAGTGGTATAAAAAAATTGCCGTCTTGGTTACTAATGTCTTCTTCTTCTTCTTCCTAAGTATGGCAATCAATCCCTTCAGGGACTATTTTTGCCAGTGTCGAGTGTTAGAGAATTTTCATGTTGCAAAATTTCTCGTGTTTGCCGCATTAAAATGCCTAGTGTCATGCATTCTAACGCCCAAAGGAGTTTCTGGAGACAACCCACGGCAGTAGCAGATCGTAACACGCCTTTGGATTAGAGGTAACCTATTGACCAAAATGATAAATCACTTAACCCAAAAGTCGTATTATGGCATTATTTCCAATGCTCCTATAAATCAGTCACTAAATGAAACTTTACTGCACATATCAACACCGAAAATACACATTAAAAATCACTATAACACAATTTACGACACACTGGAAAAAATCTCAACCGCTCCGCCTGATTCCCGCCAAAAACTCTCGTTACTAATGTCAGAATTGCGATCTAAAAATGACATCATAAAATGTCAATGTACTTAAAAAGTACTGGTATTAAAAACAAAAGAAAAATGAAAATTTGATGGAAGCAATTTGTATTCAACAATGCTATTTCAAAATGTCGGAGACGGCTTACGCGCTTGTCGCTATAATTTGACATCTCGTGCGCATTACAAATTCAAACAAGAATTCGTACGCTCATTATTAAGTGAATATAACAACAAAATATTAATACATAATGTAGCCTTCTAGAAAAAATATGTAAAATACTACTTAGCAAGCTATCAAACTAATTGCAGACCTAGAAAATTTACGTTAAAATATTGCTCACTAAGTACGCGTAATGATCGTTTTCATACGATCGACGATAACAATCAAAAAATAATTTAACATTGAAAAAAGTAAAAAAGATTAAGCGTATCACTATTATAACTTAATAATGTAGGTGTCATTATATTCTGTGATCAATGGGTATTAAAACAAAGAAAATAATAACTTAAGCGCCATATTTTTTAGTAACCAAAACTTAACATTACAAGCGTTACTATAAAATTGAATTTGGAATGTAAAATTTATCGTACTAAGTTTTTTATGGGATCTCTTTAGATCGTCAATGACGTGAATACCAAATGGGGTGTTATTAGCGTAAATTACTCTGGTCAAGAGATGTACGGTGACGAGAAAATTCACTAAGAGGCATTAATAAAGTCAAAAAAGAGATACAGAGAATATTGAGACGATAGCAAAGCATGGCTATGACTATGAGCAGTAAATCAGGGTGAATACTGTTTTAATATGCATTGTATTTGCATTGTAAACTTGATATTAAACATGTGAAAGAATCCCGGGAGCTCGTATCAACGTTTCTTCTCCTGCTTTGAATTTTTTTTTTTTATGAAACTAATTTACGTATCAGCAGTGTATTTATTATCTACGCTGAGGTATTAGAGTTGAATAAAGCAATATCATTTTATAAAACTAAAGAAAACGTTTTAAATGGTAAGTAGATTCCAAATGACGTGAAACATTTTGTCGCCAACACATTTTGGTTTGCTTATACCAGTTGTATGTCTTGTAATTGGTATTATTAAGAAAATAAAAGTGCATTCTTTGTGCTTCTCCCACATAGTCCTCCCACCAGGAGCAACAAAACACATACATATATATCATCACGTCAAGTCCCTCAATCGATAGGCATAGAGTATAGAGCGCCATTTCACTCTTGAGTTGCACTCCTCTTGCTTCTTCCACACCCAGATCAAATAAAAAGGTAGATAGAACTTTGCGACCAACGAAGTGACACTGGTTTTTTAAACATGTAGTGCCTGGGCAAGGCGTAGTTTGATTGTGCTCATTGTAGGTGTGTGCGTGTAATTGTGTATATGTACACTACAAGGCGTAGTTTTAACCGGCGTCACTTCGTTCCTTATTTGCAAAGCTCCATTTACCTTTTTAGGGTTCCGTTCCTTAAAAGTAAAAATGGAACCCTTATAGGATCATTTTTTGTCCGTCTGTCTGTCTGTCTGTTTGTCTGTCTGCCTGTCTGTCTGTCTGTCAGTCAGAGTCACCGACGAATACCTCTATATGACCTATACATATATATCTGATATATATGACCTCATTTGAAGTTCTCCTACTTTTAACCTTACCTAATCCTTACCTACAAGTGTGTACGGAACCCTCGGTGCGCGAGTCCGACTCTCACTTGGCCGGTTTTTTCTATTATATCTGAGCTTCTACAGTCATCGATCGTACATAACGCCAGCGCCAGCGGTAACGCCAAGTAGCGGTAAAGCCGAAGGTCAAGGTCACTTTTTTGCGTTGTATTTTTCAAAATTACTTCAGAAAGTTCGCATTCGTCATAGGGAATAAGCCCACTAGTAGACTTATTTTTTGAAACGCCTCAGGCAATCGCAATTCCTCATCAGAGCCTCCATTTTCGCGCACTCGATTTAAAGTTTTCCTAGAATGACTTCCATAAAAGGGCTGAGATCAATGAATTAATAACTTATTTAATCACCAAACATCATTCACAAGGGCTATGATTATTCACTCTTGATAAATCGACGTGCCGCCTCCGATACCCACTTATCGGTTTAATTTAGTCATAACCTGCTTATGTTATGAAAGGTTGTTTTAATTAAGGAGTTAAGAGTTAATTGGGATAATAGCTTATTTATCTACTTTGTATTCTGTTTCAATTTCATAGTAATTGATTGATCTCAAAGATATGGTCGGCAACGCGCGGGTGATGATTCCGTTACTAGCGTCCTTGAGCATCGGTAACCACTAACCATTAGGCGGGCTGCTTGTTTGTCATCCGAATTTATAGCAGTATACATACATACATACATGCATGTCGTCACGCTAAGTCCCTCATGGGGTAGGCAGGGTCTAGAGCGCTATTTCACTCTTGACTTACACACCGTAGTAGCTTCTTTCACATTCATCAATATATTCATACATGCCCGTACTAGTATATTTAATCCCTTTATCAAAACATATTTTTTCCTTCAATCGAATTTAACCTCCTTATAATATTTATGTTTATTATAAAGGCGTAAAATTTTATTATCTGGTTTCAAAATAATTTCCGGAACTACTGATTTGAAAACAAAATGTTAATTATTGTAAAGCTGCACTTTTCCCAAGTAATATTGGGCTATGTTTACAAGTACTTGTTTTGTTATCAGGATAAGAAAGCTATCCCCTATCCCCTATTGCAACTCATTTACAGGCAGACCTATAACTTAATCGGTAAATGAGATGTTTAGTACCGTTGTTTTGAACTTAGTATAAAATAAAGTTGCTTCCTCTGTCTGTTCGCTAAGATCTTTTAAACTACCTATGGATTTTGCAGTTTTCAGCAATAGATAAAATGATTCAAAAGGAAGGTTTTTTTATATAAAATTCATTTAGGTTTGGTGTAACCCTTGCGAAGCCGGGGCGGGTAGTATATTATAAAGCTCCACTGTTGCCAGAACATGACATCTAGTAAGGAGGTCTTGCTACCTTACTGCAAAAGTAAAAACCATCTCTACATATAGCTTTGGTTGTAATTTAGTAAGGTAAGGCGAATGCTTTTACGCCGGAATTTCATGCCTCACCTCATTAAAAACCTCCCCCTTTTGAAAGACTCATTAAATGTCATAAAGATGAATATATTTTTAATTAACGACCATATATACTGGAGATAGCATCACGGCATTCTCAGTACTACGGACGAAGAATTATAAATTAATCTTTGTGTGAGAGGGCCAAGGAAAGATAATTAATGTTATTTAACTTATTTGCATTCATTATATTCGTCATTATATATAAGATAAAAGATTGGCGCTGCGACGGTGAAAAGTGGAACTAAAAATTTGTATCGCAATTTTAACATTTCGCGAGTTACGTTTTCGCTTACGTAGTCGAGAAATTTTCCCTGTTCTTTCAGACGCTAACTTTAACAAAAACGCAATGCACAAGACGGAATCATTGAATATCATTCAGCGGATCAAATTGATTAAAATCGTCTATTCTCTCAGCGCGTCTATGCCATATTTAATTGCTGGCCCGAGACATGCGTGTATTAATAATTAATAATAATTAACTGAAAGTGTTCATGGAGGGAAAATAACAGCGTTTTTAGGGGTAACAAACGGAACCCTATTAATAAGATTGACCTTAGGGTCGGCAACGCGCTAGTGATACCCCTGGTGTTGCAAGCGTCCATAGGCTGTGGTAACCGCTTACATCACGCGGGCCGTACGACACCTTAGTGGTATAAAAAAAAGGACTTTGCTGGCCGTCCGTCCGTTCGCCCTTCCGTCCGTCCGTCCGTCCGTCCGTCCGTCCGTCCGTCCGTCCGTCAGTTTATATGTCAGCGATACACACATGATTAGTAATAGGTATACATATACAGTTGGTGCAAAAGCCGTGTACAGCAATCGAACGGCAAAATTAAGTTTGAAATGTAACTTAGTTTGTCTTTAAGTACGGAACCCTTGGTGCACGAGACCAAGTCGCACTTTGCCGATTATTTATACCACTAAAGTGGTAAGCAAGGGTATGGTCCACCTGATGGTAACAGTTACCGTAGGTTATGAAAGCTTGCAAATTCCTGGAAGCGTTAAAAACCGGCAATAGGCAAGTTGGCAACTTTTATATCGCCCACTAATTAAAAATAAATTATAATTGAGTAATTATTATATCTACATAATGTAAGCTCGATAGCCCCAGTCACCTGCATCGGCTGCATCTCAGGGTAAGGCAAACTGTGTCCTACTGAGAGATAAAGTACATGTTATCATCAACCAGACGTTATTAAACAGTGATAGCGACCGGAAGTGATAACGCGCCGGATGCACACGCCACGCCCTCTGCCGGCGAAAGATGGAATTAAACAGGGTAGGAATCCTGACCATTTTAATTAGTTACGCCTTATTAGAGTGATATAATGATGTTACACAGTGATAATATAGAATTGGACCACTAGTTTCAAGTTAGTTCGTAACATACAAAAATATGAATCTTCTTTCCTCTTTATAATATTAGTGTAGAATGTAGATAGTTTAAATCAGTGTTTTTCAACCTGGGTCGCGAAGCTTATATATATATATCTAGTTGCAAAAGGTTGGGAAAGCTAATGCACTAAAAAAACAATAAAGTTTACAAAAAAAATATAACCGGCATTTTCTTACCACTCAACTAAAGACTTAATACAATAAAGAATAAGATATTAATTAATTATTGGTGCGCGTTTCCGGCGTCGGTCTCACCCGTGTAAACACACATAACTTTATATACACACATACACATTTCTTGAATTAAAAATTTAAATATTTGTTTTACAAATTCTACTTTTTCCATAAATTTTACCACTTTATAAATTTATAAATTATATATACAAAAAACACACTTAGGATCAGTCTGGCTGACCAATATTATTGTACTGTATATTATGACCAATATAATATTATTATACCTATATCCACAGTTTTTGTATAAAACTAATCAATCACATTAAATTTAGGTGTTTCTAGGCCGTCACGGATTTCATACACACACAAGTAGATATAACTTGACTGTAATTACCATTCGCCACTCATTTAGATCCGATAACTGATAAGATAACAACACAGATGTGTGGCTGAGAAATCTTAATAGAATTTGTTCTATTATGATATGTGTTTGTACCTACCTATGTATACGTATATATATGTTTAGTCAGCTTGAAGATTGATAAGTGACATAATCGGTAAAATTAGACAAAAGATCAGTTCAAGCAGGAACGTTTTTCGACTACGTTTCGAAAAAGTAACTCAAAATGTCAAAATTTTCATACGATTTTTTAGTTCCACTTTTCGCCGCCGCGGCGCTGTTCATTTTCCTATACATTTTTTTTTCCACTAAAGTGGCATACAAGCATACGGCTTATCTGATAGTAAGGAGTCACCGTAGCCTATAGCTGCTAGCAATACTAGGGTTATCACTAACGGGTTGCCAACCATGTTGTTGATGAGGACTCACTGTGCTAGCAACATTACTACTAGCCCAGCGTATCCTCGCGGAACACTGACAACCTTACTTACCGCAGAAACACGACACTACATCAAGTAGTGTTATTTCACTGCGGTCTTCTGTAAGGTGGAGGTACAGTCGGGCGGCTCTAATTTAAATGGGAAAACCCACGGGAAACCCCAATTCGCCCTACCTCTTATTTTCAAAGCTCATGGTGTGATTAATCACTGTATGTACTTAAGCTTAGAAAAACTCATTGGTACAGGCTGGGGTTTGAACTTGGGCCCATCAGATGACAGGCCGTTGCTTCAACCACAAGGAAAAATATTTTATTTCAACGTTATAAAGGCGTTGTATTAGTCTACGAAACGCAAGGTACTGGCGCTGCAGAAAAATTACAAACAAATGATACAGCTTCTTTCTACCTCTGAACTTTAACATAAGCGTAACATCTTGTTAAGTTTTTTGTTAAACAACGAACATATTTTTTCATAATGCATTAGTACTTACGAAAACAGATTGTTCCAATTCAAAAATCATTTATTCAGTTTATACCCTAATAAGGCACTTACAAAGGTCTAAATTACCACCGGTTCGGTGGATTTGGAACTCTTAACTTGCAGAAAATTTGTTGTTTTTGTTAATGCCACAAATTGCAAACCAGCGTACGGCCCATCTGATGGTAACCTATATCCGCTAGCAATACCAGGGATATCACTAGCGCTTTGCCAATCCTGTTGTTGATGAGGACTCTCTGTGCTAGCAGCATTAGTGCAACGCAGCGTATTCTTGTGGAGCACTGGCAACGTTACTTACCGTAGAAACAACACTACATCAATGTATGTAGTGTTATTGCTGGAAAAACCCACGGTAGATCCCAATATATAATATCGTCGAGTCACTTCCAGGGTAGATATCTCTATCTACCCCGTATAGAGCGCTATTTCACTCTTGAATTGCACACCTCTTTGCTTCTCCTACATTCATCAATCTCTTCATACACGCCCGCCGGTTCTGAGTAAATTTTTTGCGCTATTGAATACTGGTTTTTGTAAGGTGTTTTTTAACATACAATATAGCCGTAATAAAGACCCATTCATATAAACATAATATACCTCAAAAGTAGTCGAAAAACTAACACACGAATATACTTACATGTTTAATGACTCCACTCGGTACAATTTCCCAGGAACCAAACACGAAAATTAGTGTTTTAATGTCGTTAATGAACTTAATAACTGTTTTAATTGGTTAATTGACACCGAAACACTCTTTTGTTATTTGTAACCTTACTGCCTAAACAATTGAGCATCTTTCACATTGCACGCCTTTAAAACATCCCTTGATTAGCTGGCAAGATAATATGACTCTTATAGTAAGCTCTCAAGGTGTATTGTTCTTAATTATGTTAGCAGATGAGGAATAATGTTGATAAACGCATTGATAACACTAGAGCCGTTAGACCGAGCGTCAATTAAGAATGAGCATTAAAAATATTTCACCTGTGACTTCATAAATTACTTTATTTGAAGGTAAGTAAGTTTAACATGCCGGTCGCTCAAGATTCATACGGGCACAAGGCAGCATTGATAAAAGTGGATCAATGATTCTAGGAGTGCTAGCATGATGATGATTTAAGAGAGGTAGTGCGATTCGGGAAATCTCGTGGGCTTTCCCATTTAAATTGGAGCCGCCCGACTGGGAACTGTACATCCACCTTACAGAAGACCGCAGTCAAATAGTCTATATGTAAGTCTTACATGTTTGATTATTTTACAGCCCAAAGAGACCATAGACCCGGGTATTTCATATTAATTTCAATTTGATAACTCCACGCGTTCTTGAGATAAAAATCTTGACAGACAGACAGACTGACAACAACGTGATCCTATATGGGTTCCATTTTGTTCCAGTTCCAACGGAACCCTAAAAAGATGGTCAGCCGTCAACCTAACGGCGATAACAGGTTAAACCCATAAACGAGATAGAGAAGCATACGGCCCACCTGATGGTACTCGGTTACCGACACTTGGTATGGAATGGTCACCCATCTAATTGTCTAGTTTCGGACCAAGGTAAAGTTGCTTAACTTGTAAGATTTAAACGGCAACGACGCTGGCCTCTGAGCACACTCTGATTATCATAAAAATACTTAAGAGTATAATAACAATTTAAAACTGAGCTTTTTACAGGTATAACAAGCTAGTTATAAAAAGGATAAAAAGGTATTATTTTTCACTGAATGGACGCAGATACACTTACCCGCGATCACGAAGCGTTAAGCTAATGTTTGCATACGTTCAAAACAAAGCAGTTTTTTAACACTTTTTGTTGGGAAATAAAAAGCTGAATTTTAAGCGATTGTATTACTTCTGAATAATACATGTACCTACTTAGTTGTTCGAGACTGTAAACGAGTTTATTATAAAATATTATAATATTTATTTTTATTTTATTTATTAGGTTTACCAACAGTTATTTACACAGTAATTAAGCCTAAGAGAAACATACATATAACTAAATAACATAGTGTAACAACTACTTAAAGGTAAACACAGCTTCCACCAAACAGTTAAACCACAGAAGACAATATTTATATGACATACATACAACGTAGAAAACATTACACAAGTATGTAGTTATGAGAAACGCAATTAATATGGAAACAGAGAGAAAGAACTTACGTAGCGAGTTAACAAAAATAATAAAAGTAATAAAAGTAACATCAAAACAAAAATGATTATAATAATTGGACACTAGTTGGACACACAATTCATAAAATATTTCTTTTTTATTGCAAGGGAGTCATGGTGCAGATCCATTCCATTGCGGTAGCTTTACCTCAAAACACTTTAAAAAGCATAAACGATACAATATTAGACGAGCAAAAAATTTTAACGACTGTCTCTGTGTAGTTGATACGATATTAATCACGCCATGAGCTTTTAAAAAGAGAGGTAGGGCGATTTGGGATTTCCCGTGGGTTATCCCATTTAAATTGGAGCCGCCCGACTGGGGACTGTACCTCCGCCCTACAGAAGACCGCAGTGAAATAACATTACTTGATGTAGTGTTGTGTTTCTGCGGTAAGTAAGGTTGCCAGTGCTCCATGAGGATACGCTGGGCTAGTAGTAATGCTGCTAGCACAGTGAGTCCTCATCAACAACAACATGGTTGGCACCCCGTAAGTGATACCCCTGGTATTGCTAGCGGCTATAGGCTACGGTGACTGCTTACCATCAGGTGGGCCGTTTGCTTGTGTGCCACCTTAGTGGTATAAAAAAAATGTAGATATATTAAAAAAACACATCCTTAAAAAATCCAGCGAACTGATTCTGGTTATGAATTCATGCCGCCGAAGTTCAAAGACCGAATCTATATCAAATTATTTTACTTCTACTTAGTGCTTGGATAGCCCCAGAACAGAAGTGGTTTTCAATAACGGTCTTACTTGAAGTAGAGATTAAATCAGGGGAAATTAAATAATCCCATACAATATTCGATTCTGAACTTGCTACGTCACTAGCAAGCAAGTGTTATTTTTTTTTTATATCACTTAGGTGGCTCACAAGCAAACTGCCCCCCTGATGGTTAGCAGTCACGGTAGCCTATAGCCGCTAGCAAACCAGGGGTATCAATAACGGGTTGCCAACAAATGGGAAAACCCACGGGAAATCCCAAATCGCCTTGTCTCTCTTAAAATAGCCTAAGAGACGTACTCTTCCCACTATCATTACTTATTCTTATGCCACTGTCAGTGCCACTTAGTCTTATGTCACATCGTATTCACCAGTTAATACGTCTAGCGCCATCTGTGAGTGAGTAGCGAAATCCCTTGCATTCACTACTATGATTTAAATTTTTCAATCTTTACTTGAGCTTAAATTGGTGATTTTCCCTAAAGTTAATCCACAATTATAAAAAAGACCCACAGAATTATATGTACTTTTTTTATATTATTACGCGTTCCTTTGACAGTGGTCCAGAGCTTTTGTGAATCAACTTTTTCAATTCAATCTAATTTTTAATTGTGTTTTAGTATTTGGGTTGGTACTTTCTAGTTTTCTATGTTTATTATTTCTTTAATTTATTGTATATGTACTTATTACTTAAAGTGCGCTTAATAATATCGTAAATATTTGAGAAGACATTTGTACTTCGTTTGTATTCTCACTGGGCACAATTCCGTATTTATGTACCTACTAAATATACCTACAGTTGATAGTTATCAACACCATAGCAAGACTTTTTAGTCCTGTCAAACGAGTTTAGTTTAAACATTTCGTACAACATAATTCGCATAGGTATATCAGACAAAATCGCAAATCTTTCGCAGCTTTCAAACCCTGGGCTGTACCAATGTGTTTTTTCTACCAATTATTGATTCGCCAAATATGTAACATGAATTGCAATGACAAGATGCATCTAGTATAATTACCATGCTGGATAGCGATGATGATTCTCTGGGCAGACTATGAGTAAATTTTAATATCCTTAATATATAAATGTTTATAATATATAAAATTATGTTCAGTAGTTTTGGAGTAAAAAACATTAACATACACGTGTCTACATCCTAATTATACCACAAATATAACAGAACCTCTAATTAAATGTATAGTTTAAACAGTAGCTACACTCCTGGTACCCTTCTTTATTATCAATTTAAAACCTTAAAACTCCAAAAACTAGATAGTTTTTGGAGTAATAATCAGATGATTATCTGACCATTTTCAACGGTCATCTTTTTTATGACAAATCGTTATGTCATTAAAATGTATTATAGAAGGGGTGAAACACCAAATTACGAACAAGAATAACTTCTCGCTTGGTTGGTATCATACTATAATGCGCATATTTTTTATCGACAATAATTTTTCAGATAAATTTCAAATATCGGAATTAAAAGTGCTTTAATGGGGAATAAAAAAATATTGCAGCGGAAATGTTTTTGAAATACGAATGTAAAGCATGTGCGCTTCTGAATAGTCAGGTTTTATTGTAAACAATAATTCATAAGTCATAGAATTACAATCAAAATTTTATTCCAAACATATTAACATGATTTTTTGCTCCCTGTTCCGAAATTTAATAACGTGAAAGTCTGCAGCAACAATCATAGAAGTTCAATAAAAATCTGTTCAGTGCTTTTATATTCCCTCTTGTTAATTACCCCCACGAATTAAAAATGGTTCAGTCGCGGTTAACCCTATACAAATACAACCAGTGTTGATAAAATCTCTCCCCTTTATTATCGCTTATCTTATCGCAACGGACACCACGGTCAAGCATTGACGACTGTTGCATGTGCATATTAATTCATTTTATATAATACCATTTTGCATTTTAGTATTACATACATATTATTAAGAATTGAGAGTACCCATTAGTTCGAGCTCGTAAAACGAAGTTTCGTTGTAAAAGGTTGGTTTATATGGAACGGCGCCGTCACCGTCATTTCAAAATATAATTTAGTGAGGTCAAACTTTACATCAAATCGATATTTATATAAAATATTAGTAGATATTTGGGAACATAATACATAACACGGTAATGGGCGACATTGCCCGATAATTATCGTGTTATCGACAATCGATTCGATACACTTAGGCTTAAAGGTACAATTTAGATCTTCGATTTGCATTTTGCTTACATCGCCCGCGTATCAATAGCGTATAAAAAAAAGCATATAGTATGTTAGACAGTAATAATGTTGCTTGTCATTGGTAATAGAATCGCCACAGTATAATTTCAAAGATCACCCTTACAAACATAAAAATGCTTCTTTATAATATTTGTAATGATTTGGTGATGGCGTCGCGACGGTACCGTCCGTATAAATAGACTTAAAAAAAAACAATAATTTTATTGAATTACATTATTTTATTACATAATGATGCGAGATATAATTGCTGGGATCCAAAATGAGATTTCGCAAAAACAATACAGAAAAATTTCGACGAACACTTTTTTCTTTTGTTAACTTACATGATACTAATAACGATGTAATTACTTTGGTCGCTCTGAAATAAATCCTTTTATTCAATTGTTTTTTTTTAGTCTTACCCGACTTTTATGTAGCGGAAAATTTATTTTAGTCCCTCGTAATGAAATACATACATAGGTGGAGCTCCACACTAAGTTACATCTTATATATAAAATTCTCGAGTCGCGGTGTTTGTAGTTCTCTCCTAAGTTAACTCCTCCGAAACGGCTTGACCGATTCTCATGAAATGTTGTGTGCATATTGGGTAGGTCTGAGAATCGGACAACATCTAGTTTTCATCCCCTAAATTAAAAAAAAAACCTTACACCTCACCTTACTGGGTCTAAAATAGAATAGGACCTTTATTCATTTATGGTTGTAGAAACGTATTTTTTACCAATACGCCTAAATGTGTCTTGGTCATGGGCTATAGCTTTTCATAGCTTTATTAAATAAATTTTATTTTTGTCCAATTGCCTATATAAATCAGCTAATTATATAATCCACGACGTGCTATTGTTCGTCCACGTTTATTGGTAACGTGAGTGAGAAGTTATGATCAAAAGCGAATAGGAAAACGATAGATTGGTGCATCGCACGTGCGGTAAGCACGCGCCGCCGTGGCGTGACACTCCATGGAATACCATAGAATATAATGCGTAATAATACGCAACGTATGCGTGCGACACTCTGTGACGATACCACAGGGCTGGATTGGAATGTTTTTTTTTTAATTTAGAATCGAGTTTAACGTAAGCTTGTTGAATAGAACCTACATACAACTAATACTGGTCGTAGACATTGTTCTTAGTCATATTTAAATATAGAACATTTGTGTTGAACATGTTAGACGCTTATCACCTGTAATATACAGTTCTTTTTTGTTTTGGATATTTTTTATAATACAAAATTAAAATAAATTGTGTGTATCAAAATGGAGAAAAATTTGGTCTCCTAATGGAAGAAGATCGCTGTTAAATGGCAAGTATAATCCATGGAGTATTTCTTTTTCAACAATTTTATAGCTCGTGTCAGAAGTATTATCTAGCACCTCAAATCCGGCCCATCCACGCAATCCACGCAACGGGCGCCGTATAATGCGTGGATAGTTAGATTTTTTGTCACAAATTGGACAATGGGCCGGCCGTTGCGAGGTGTCAAAGAAAACAACCCTTTACCTCGCCGACGGACATATGTCGTCCTACCCGCTTCCGTTCGTCGTTACAATACGACCAGTGCGCACGTTTCTGATTACAAATAAGTTTCTATGCATAGGCTTTTACTATTCATTGTCTACTTATGTTTGCTGATAAGCATATGTTGTTCTACATTCAAATTAAAATGCTTTCTTTAATTTTATACAAGTACGTTGTGTTGTGACGGCAAAATCCGTATTTGCTTTTTTCAAGGTCGGTATTTTAAGGATTTTATCTCAGAGTAGATAATAAACTACGTACAAATTTTGTGTAGCATTTTATATGTATGTTATCTATGGGCCCTGTTAATAAAGATTTATAAAATTACTTAATTTTTTAAACCTTTTCAAAACCTCATCGTTTACTTACTTTCACAATGATAAATTTTATGTTAATTTCACACATTTTGTATATATTACTATATTGAATAAAAAATTGTCTACGAAGTCATTACCCAAAGTTAAATTTCATTTTGGAAAACCCGTTCCTAAACAAAAATGAAACCAATATGCTATTCAACGGTGTGTGACAACTTGACCGAAAGGTGTCTTCCGTCATGATGCAAAAGCGCAACTGCACGTTGTGCGCTTGCACATTGCGTCAATTGTTGCAGATTTAAGGCCATGTGCGGAAGCAATTGACAGAAGCATGTGTACAATTCTGATTGATGGAAGAGTGAATACTTTTACGATTATTAGCCATTTTACAACAAGATGATTTGTCTAAACACCAGGCAGTAAGCATCTGGTAACTGTAGCCTTAGCAACAAAATCTTTCGACTACGTTTTCGAAAACATAACTCTCAAAATGTCAAAATATTCATGCGCATTTATAGTTTCGCCGGCGCAGCGCTGTTCATTTTCCCATCCAATAGTCGAAAACGATATGAATACGTAGTCGATAGTTGTTCTTGGTAAGGTTGCTGGTTGGTTTGTTGTTTGTCAAACGTTATGGTAGTTGTAGTTACATTATCTAATAAACCAGACAGAATGGTTAAAATCATTATAATTAAATTAAATATTAACTAACAATATAGCTGAGCTGGATTTTGTGGGTTAATCTTTCTTTGTAAAATTTAACTTTTGACCGTTTTAAATTAATATTTTTTATTTAAATTTTATAAAAAATATTTAAAAATATGAATTATTGGAGGAACAATTATTATAGCGGTTATAACAAAAAATAATTAAATAAATAAGTAGTTATTAATAATAAAAACAATAAGAAATTATGTTTACGTAATGTAATAATTAATAACTAACTTTTATTTCGGAATACAACGGAACTCCCATCGGCTCCAACTTATCAGTTTTTAAAGGTAGTTAAATAAAGTACCAAGTAGATACGAAGTCGCAAAGAATACTGGTAATAAAAATACCTTCCGAGGTAATCAAAAATTCTAATTACCCGTATGTTCACGGTAGAGGCGTGTGTACATAAGCATTAGGGCGGTCACACATTTAATGACCCGACTCGGTTACCCTAATTATAAGGCCAAGGACTCACGGTGACTGTCATGACCGTAAAGATGGGGTAATACGTTTTGTTTTTAACGATGTCATCACGAGATTTCTAAAACTAATTACATCTATTACACAGGTGGTTAACGATCATCTTCACCAATATAAATTAAATAAAAAAAATATGAGGTAAGATTTAGATCTTAACAAAGATCTTAAAAAGATCTTAAAACAACTCTGTTTTAAGGCTATATATACTTCTACTCCTCAGTAGCTTATGGCCGAATACTGAAACGCCAAATCCGACGCCACACTAATTTTTAGTGGCCTCGGATTTAGCATGCGAAATTGAATTCAAAATGTTTGTTGGCCTACGTATGGTCTACAAACGTTGAACGTGGTTTCAGTATTCGACTGAGAAGGCATTATTCTTTATACGCAGGCTAAGTTGCGAGCAAAAGTAGTGATAATAATAATTCTAATGCTTGGACTATCACGGCGCCATCAGGCCACAAATTCAGCAAAGCTTGTACTATGGGAACCTACAACTGTTTTTTTTTTTTTTGGAAATACATACCAAACACTCAGGCTAGGTAAACCTGTTTGTCACATAAATGATTGTCCCGGCGGGAATGTACCCGCAAGCCCTAACGTAGCATAGTCAGGTATACTAACCACTAAACCACTTGTCAAAAAATATTGCATAAAGTAACTAAATAGATCCATGTAAGAATTGAAACCACTTGCCCTATCTCCGATTCCAGTCAAGTGAACGCATCTCACAGTTCTTCACGGTAACTTCTCAACATTATTTATACAATTTTAACCGTGGATGTAAAGTAGGTAGGTTTGAGAGGAGTGTAGGTAGTGTAATTAATATGAAAATTAAGTAACACAAATGCACGTTGGTGATTTAGGTGCGCGTCAAATGCGTTTGTGGTGATAGTGTTAGGTTTACATGGCGGTCCATGGAGTATTTTTTTTAATTACTACAGTTTGTAATTTGAAACATATGCTATTTTAGAATGGCATACGGGTTTCCAGATCTATCAATGGTTACCGTAGCCGTACCGTAACCTCCATAATTGTAAGCCTTAATGGTAATCGCTTTTCCATTTAACGCTAACATGTAACGTTGATTTAAAAAAGATACTTAGTTTATTTGTGGACCAAAAACGTGTCATTTTAAGACTGGTAGGGTGCAATGGGATCTTCCGTGGGTTTTCCCATTAAATTTGGAACCGCCCGACTGGAGACTATCTCCACCTTACAGAAGTCCGCAGTCCTACAACATTTGTGCTTCTGCGGTGAGTAAGGTTGCCAGAGCTCTACAAGAATACGATGTGCTGGTAGTAATGTTATACTGGTAGCCCAGTTAATCCTCTCCAACAATCCCCGGTATTCGTACGCTAGTTAGGTAGGCCGTACTCTTGCGGGCCCACTTCAAAATACAATGATTAAGAAATAAATTTTTATTCAAACAATAAATTAAAAAAACGCCCCCATGTAAACGGTCCCTTAACCGATTACCAAAGGCAAACAAGCAAAGTTAGTTTTTATTTAAATAAAACGGAGAATCACCATTTGGATAGGTATCTAATGGCGGTGCATCCTAAGGTACGAGCGTCACGATGCCCGTAGTACGCAGGCGACGCAATAAGGCACGCGACAGACGCACGTGACACACGACTAGTGTGGTCATGCCTTTATGTCGTGACTCCGTGCGTCCGTGTGGCGATGATCGATTTAGTTATTGTTGTTCAATTGTTTGTTTGTTTTGTACAGGCTGTGTTAGAACGATACAGGGTGCGAAAATATTGATACCCCCTGTTGCCAGCGTCCATACGCTACTGTAACCGTTTACCATCAGGCAGACCGTGTGTTTGTTTGCCACTTTAGTGGTATACAAAATTGCCCGAGTGCGAGTTGGACACGCACACCGAGGGTACCGTACTGTTTGTAATACTAAAATATTGGTCCTGTTTTTAGGAAATATAGTATTATACATTCTGTGAAAATTTTAACTATTCACCTATTACCATTATTGAGATAGAGCAAAAAATCTTGTTTCTAGTAGGGGAGCCCCCGTTTTTGTTTTTTAATTTTTAGTAATTGTTATTGTAGCGGCAAATGAAATACATATTGTGTGTTGTATAATATGTGAATTTGTAGTTTTAATTATTGAAATCAAAGGTGTATATCTTGAAGATATTTTTTTATTGTGAGTAAAAATGACAGAACATTTATTGACTTAATGAAATCAAAATAAGAACAACTTTTCTAATGTGCCAGTACGCGCACATTGTGTAAAAATTTCAACTGTAGCTATTACGAAGCATGAGATACAACCCGCTTTCAGACAGACGTACAGACTGATAGCGGAGTCTTAATAATAGGGTACCGTTGTTTACCCTTCGGACACGGGATCCTGAAAGCTATTTCTTGTGCAAATTCAACCCAACAATTGGGTATATAAATAAGAACTGGCAATTGTAGAGGTAAGAGCGGCAATATTTACTTTAGAATATAATATATATAGTCAAAGTTTGAAAATATGTAAGTCCGTCACTTTCTAGCAGAATGGATCAAGGCTGGTCCCATAAGCCCAAATCGAGTGAAGTTGCACGAATTAGTACAGCAACTTATGCGAATATAAGCTAATTAGATAATACAACGGAAATCGTGAATTAAGGTAAGGTAAGGTAAGGTAAATCACCATCTCATATGGAACTCATACCAAATTCTCCGAAGGGTGGAAATATTTACCAACAAAAAAAACTCTTCAGCAGTTGTCATAGAAATAAAAGCCTTAACAATACTGAAATAGAATTTAAATAATGTTTATGAAGCTTTATGCAACTTCCGAAGCAAACATTTCTAAAATTCTCGAAGGGAGATAACCAACATAGAATCTTCACACAGTCATTGCCATAATGAACCTTAAAGCTATTGTATTAGGAGTGATGTGTTTGTTAAGTGTTTAACATTTGTTGAGTATGAAGTGAAATTACAAAGGTAATTAGTAGCTACATTGGTCTTGTCGCCGCTTGACGCTGAACATGTGTAGGTGTCGACACCTCGTTTATTATGTTGAGATGCTCCGGTGAGACCGTTACATTTTTACCCGACTACAGCGAAGCAAAAAGGAGATTATGGTTATTGTAAGAAGAGAGAGGTAGCAACAGTCAAGTTTTTTTTAACCATGATGCAGTAATTGACTAGATTAATTAAACTTAGATGAAGAAAGGGTAGGCAGAGAGCGTCATTTCAAATTATAGCATTTCTTTTGTTTTATGTAATTTCTTAATTAGATCAATGGAAAGTTATACCTCAGAGTAATAATATACTGTTGGTTATACTTAGTAACACATAATATATTGCAACGAAACCTAACAAATAAGGACAGATTAATTTAGCACAACACAACTTAATCAACAATAGTTTTTGTAGTACTAAAAGACGCTATCATTTGAGTATGGGAATAAATTGTACTATTACTAATGGACTAACTAACCAATTAGTTCAATTATTTATAAGTGACCTAGTTACCGAATTATGTCTAAAGTACTGATGACTGATGACTCAAACTAGATTATAAATAGGAACATAACTAAATATTTATTGAAACTGTTGGATTAAGACTAGCATTCATTAATTATACTGTCTGTATGTTGAGATACGGTCGTTCCGAAGATGTGTGGCGTGACAGTCGATGACAGTTGTTGATCTGCAACGAAGCGATTCATAAAACAACAATGAAAGGGTGTAATTGTTAAGAAGAAAGGCATTTTATTTTAATTTGGAGATAAATAACGAATGATTGATGTAAGATAAAAAAGACATACAGTGTCACTAAGAATTAAAGAAGCCGTGGACGGCCAATTTCCAGCTTCCTGCATATAATCTCTTAAGTACTCAATGACAGAAAAGAAAAACGTACTCGGATACAGAAAGCATGTATGTGAGATTAAAGAAAACTTGGTTCCATACATGTTTTAGTATTCGTACACATCTGATATATAACTGATGGTAAGCGGTCACCGCAGCCTATGGACGCTTGCGATACGATCATCACTACCGCGTTGCCACACTTATATCGAAAGAGATCATGTGCTGTTTGCATACCAGAGCAAGTTAAAACTAACGTGTTCTCTCTACGAAGGTGTTTATTGTACTAGCGTAGAAATTAATACGTTTTACATATATAGGTAGTATTGGACGAACGAAATTGTCAAAATATACTCCATACACTAGGAAATAACGAGTTTTTTTTTTATACCACAAAGGTGTAAGCAGTCACCGTAGCCTATAGCCGCTAGCAATACCAGGGGTATCACTACGGGGTGCCAACCATGTTGCTGATGAGGACTCACTGTGCTAGCAGCAATACTACTAGCCCAGCGTATCCTCGTGGAGCACTGGCAACCTTACTTACCGCAGAAACACAACACTACATCAAGTAGTGTTATTTCACTGCGGTCTTCTGTAAGGCGGAGGTACAGTCCCCAGGCGGGCGGCTCCAATTTAAATGGGATAACCCACGGGATATCCCAAATTGCCCTACCTCTCTTTTAAAAACTACTATTATATTATTATACTACTAATTACTACGTATACCAAATTCTTGGTTTATATTTAGAACACAATTTATAAAATGCCTTAATTGGATAATTACCTATGACGCCATGTTGTGTATATTTATGAGCAATAAACAGTTCACACATCGTATTTATTGTGTCAGGAAGCAATTAGGTAACCGACATGCGAAAATATGGGATGCAATACGTGGTTAACAAGACAATATGATTTAGGGTGAATGCAGTAAAGTCTACCAAATTTCATGGCATGCCCAGTCAATTTTCTAAATAAAGTTCTTAATAAAAAATCTAAACATTCGTTGCTAATATTATCAGATCACGGAATTTTCGACTAAAAAACACGAATATCACACTGATTTTATCAACTAATGTGGCTATTACAAATTTTATTAGTGACTATTACTGTCTCACGCCAGAACAAGGGCCAAAACAAATAATATAGAATACAAAATATATTATAATTTGCTTTGTCCGCTTAATGAGTGTGATACGGTCGAACGGCCTGCGCCCAGGTGAGCTCAGCCGTGGTTTCTTCCGACACGTGTTTCAGGACTTCCACGTCCCATCATCAGGGTGCCGCCGCGTTGGTCGAGCAGCGTGATGACACATCGAGGTCTGGATGCTGGAGCAGCGCCGCAGCACGATGGTCGGACGCTGGAGCAGCGTCACAGGATGCTGGACCAGCGTCGCAGGATGGTGGAGCAGCGTCACAGGATGCTGGAGCAGCGTCACAGCATGATGGTGGCGTGAGACGCCACGACAGCACGTAGACCCTTCTGTTAGTTAGTTACAGACAGCACGTAGACCCTTCTGTAACTAACTAACAGAAGGGTCTACGTGCTGTCGTGGCGTCTCACGCCACCATCATGCTGTGACGCTGCTCCAGCATCCTGTGACGCTGCTCCACCATCCTGCGGCGCTGCTCCAGCATCCAGACCTCGATGTGTCATCACGCTGCTCGACCAACGCGGCGGCACCCTGATGATGGGACGTGGAAGTCCTGAAACACGTGTCGGAAGAAACCACGGCTAAGCTCACCTGGGCGCAGGCCGTTCGACCGTATCACACTCATTAAGCGGACAAAGCAAATTATAATATATTTTGTATTCTATAAATATGAATTTCCGCAAAGTAAAACCTGAATCAATTCAACAAAACAAATAAGTTTAAACAAAATTATACCAAGAAAAAAAAAGTTTTAAAATAATAAATTAATCCATGCTAAATTGAAATGTTTCTTTAAATAGGCGCTATTATGTACCTACCGTACCTACGTGAGAAAGAGTTTTATACCAGAAATGTCTTCTTACTTAGATACATTTCATTCGTTATTTTTTCTTTTTTCTTTTCTCCAACCACATTAACCAATTCCCGAAGCCAGTATTTTTGAGGCAGTTTGTTCTACAAACATCACACGTGGGATGCAGATCCTTGCAGCTGCATTTAAGCTGGTAATAGGAAATTATTCACACGTAATGCGAAAACATTTGTATTGCTTAAAAGAACAGACCGCGAACTGTCGAAAAATACAATTTTTCACACTCGAAAACCTAATATTTGGGGCGTACCGAATCCGTATTTTTGTACGAACGCGTCACTGAATGCAGCTATTAGTTCATATTAGTGTTCTATTTTTGAAATTTTCAAACGTGGATAGAACGTAGCGTGAAAGGTTATATTCGAGCGCGAGAGCTCTTTGAAATTCGAACATGTTCTTAATTGCCATACTTTTGTCTTTAAAAATAATATCTGGTGATTTAAAAATAACTGTACGTATAAATAAAAAAAATGAATATGTAGGTATGTGTTTAATAAAAACAATTAACATAATTTGACTTACCAATTCAACGTTTCAAAGTATACATTTACTAGCTCCAAAAACATTCCCCAATAAGCCCAGCAATAAGTGGTTAAATTCTAGGCATTATGCAGATCCACCGGGAAGGAGCAAGCGTGACTGGCTGGGAGCGCGGGTAGGGTATCGGTGACTATTGTTGGCCCTGAATAATGTTAAGTGTTTCGCTATAACGTTGCGCAAGACCCTATAAACAATTTCGCTAAATAAATCCTCGACTCGCGCAACCTGTTGTTAGGTTACATTACATTGGCGCTTGGAGTATTATATTATTCAGTTATAAAAATACTAGCTGGTACTCGCGACTTCGTCTGTATTTGTTTAATGGCAAAAGACAGCCTATGTCCTTCCCCAAGATAATCAACTTGTCAAATTTTATCACGATCCGTTCAGCCGTTTAGTCTTGAAAAGGTAGCAGACAAACAAACAGAGTTACTTCCGCATTTATAATATTAGTATGGAAGTATGGATGTTATCTATACATTAATTGATAAGTAAAATGTAATAAATATTATGATTTATGTCACTTAGTTTATCTCTAAATAGTTTTATAACTGTATCTAGCAAGTTTATAGTCTAGCAAACAATTTCTGAATGTGTATAAATCTACTATATAAAAATAAGTCGGGTTTTCCTTCCTGACGCTATAACTCCAGAACGCACGAACCGATTTCCACGGTTTTGCATTCGTTGGAAAGGTCTCGGGCTCCGTGAGGTTTATAGCAGAGAAAATTCAGGCAAAATTCAGGACAAACAGAAAAAAAAATGTCTACCCGTGCGAAGCCGGGGCGGGCCGCTAGTCAGTGAATAAATCAGTGTACCTACAAAAAGAAATGAGATGCCATGGCAAATGGTGTGCCAGTGTAATTAGGTAATAATTGTTTTATTAATATGTAATTTACATCAGGTTCTGATATTTGATAATCGTTTATATTGTGGGTAAAATAGTGAGTGATATGAAAAAATAGTGTGTCAGTTATTTTACTCCTGTCAACAATTACATTCATTATCATAAATTCAACAGTACAATATACTTGAAGAAGTTTTACCATGTACCGAAGTGTGTGTATAAGTTTTTAAACTAAATTCAATTCAAAAGCTATAATCATCCTAATGTTTGTTTGTTTGTACCAATAAGTTTGTCTGTTTACTTGATATTTAAGCTTGAACGTACCAATACGAGAGATCGAGAGTCGAGTGGAATCCCGGGCGTGCAGATAGCATCGACAGCGCCGTCTCGGATGCGACACGAGCCCCTCTACATTGGATACCGTACTTGTACTCTCGAGTAATTGCAATACAAAGAACTTTTGTATCAACATACTCCGCTGTTTCACTTAACCTCACAAAGTGAAGAGCAGTGGCTGACAGCAGGCCGAGTAGGCTTGAGCCTAGGACGGCGAAATTTTTTCGTCACAAATTCGTTCATGACTGAGCTATAGCTCATAAATGTACCCAACAATTTGCATGTGCAATTTCAACCATATATACCAAAAATAATCTAGGAACCGACAAATGTAGAAGGTGTGAGGCTTAATTTACCGCCTATAGGTACTTGGGAAATGTGTAAATACCTATGTCATTGCGATAAAGATAATCCATACTAATTGCGAAAGTAACTCTGTTTGTTTGTTTGATAGTTTTCTATCTTTTGAGTTAACGGCTGATCTAATCGTAATAAAATTTTATAAGGAGATAGATTATGTCCTGTCGTCACGATGTACTGTACGGGAACTCTATTCACCATATTGTTAAAATTCATAGATTCCACTCGTTACGTTACGTTACACCATTACACTCAGTTAGTGTACACAACATTTTATTAATAATGGTGTATGCACAAGTTATAAATTACACAAACACGTTATATTAAAGCGGTGTTTCCATGTTATTTATGGACCGCCGGCGTCTGTGTAATGTTTATTTATTAAAGAGAGGTCATTTTATTGAAAACGCCTCCGCCGCTGTTGATGACAAATGAATCAATATAAAATCTGTTTGATATATTATATTGCAGGTACTATAAATATAAACCAATTACTTTAGGTTGTGAAATATATAAAAATTACACGGATGTAGCTTTTGTCACGTGAAGAATTTCATAAGAAGGCATTTGAATAGTCGGTCAACCAGAGGGTACTCAAGTAGAAGGCCAACTGAGTGGACATATTTCTTAAGTCTTCAGATATTGTGCCTGGATGATCCTTTCAGAACTTGAGCATTTGATCTTTTTATCCACTAAGGTGGCAAACGGGAATACGGCCCCCTAATGGTATGCCTATGGAGGCTACAGCAACACCAGGGGTGTCACTCGCGCGTTGACGACCCTTGAAATGAGGAAAGTGGTGTACAACGGAGCGCCGCGCAATATTATGTACTCATGCATCTTTGAAGTATGTGGGGTATATTGCATTCACCTGGTCAGGCTCTAGTACTTCACTTAGTTAGTGCCTTTACCATCCAATTGCATAATCCAATACCATTCGATGTTTATCTTTAGTGTCAGATACAAAATTATCAGAAGTGTTCATTTAATATTTGTAATAAGCAATCGGGCATGTATTATTACTATATTAGCTTTATAAATTACATGGTTATCTCATACGAAGCTTGTTCGTGCGACATTAAACGCTGCGTTGTCCACTCAATCGATTTCATATGTGGTTATTGAAATATAAATAGCATTTGTCAAATTGACAGCTAATTACGCCTCTCTATAAATTGAAAATGTAACTCGTTAAGCCCAATAATATTATTTGCTTAATCGGAAATCGGCCATGTCAATAATTTGGGAAATTACCCTATGAATATATAATTAATTACATACAAATTGTTTCGCGTTACATTAGAGTGCGTTGTCTCATGAGCGCATTACGCTTTATACACTAGCTTTTATTCGCGGCGTCGCCCGCATATTTTCCAGGATGACAAGTATCCTATATGTATGTTAATACAACTTAGAAACTACCTTCATTCCAACTATCATACAAATTCAGTCAGCCATTGAGGCGTGAAGAGGATACAAACACACACACTCAACTTTCGCATTTATAATAAATAATCTTTATTTTCTTTCTATAACTTTTAGATTTATCTTTGCGGCCCGCACCGCTGCACATATTCTTAAAAATATTAAAGAGACATTGCAGCGAATGTGGCCCAACTAGTTATTAATAATATTGTATCACCTGATATACGCATGTCCTAATCCTTAGCTCATAAACAATCAGCCATGTTACAATCCAGTCGTTAGTTAGTATAAACACGAAGATAGACCTGGTTTCAGCTCGATTTCACCACTGTTTCAATTTCCACGTGCCTCTTGCAGTGATTTATCGAATATGTGTGATTTATTGCCACGGTGTCTTAATAGAATTAAAATTGTGTTTTTAAGCTATTGCATAGCTTTTATCGCGGGCCTTGAGCGTGGGGACCGAATCCAGAAATTCCGTAACGAAAAAACCTAACACCCCCCACTCCGACCGGCACAGCGGTGATACTTTTTAGTTCCGTCCATCGAAAAATACCAGAACTTTTAATGACTTTTTTAAATATCACGCTTGTCTCTTTAGTTCAGCAACCCGCCTTTAGGTGGCATTGGTTGTATTGGAAAACTACCGTAATAAGCTGTTTGAGAGAAAGTATATAGGTATATAAAAAAATACTGCATTAATAAAATAAATAAATAATTATAATTGCATAAGTTGATAAAAAATGCTAAGCAATAGCTTTACCGCGGCAGTCTCCGAGTGCCACACCTATTTTTTTGTAGGTATTTCAGATACATATAGTAATTTTTTCACTCCTCTTGCTCAAAATGTTCGTCATTTTAACGTTGCAGAGCGGAGAAAAATTGAATATCCTATTCTAGGGGAAAGAGTTTTTGCTTTTTTTATTTTTGTCTGTTATTTATAAAAACGAAAATATTTATTCATTAAACGAAAATATTTTAACATTCAATGCAAAAACAATTTGAAGTTATATTGTTTTGGTATACATTGTCGATATTCAAGCTAGCCGTTAAAGACTAGCTTTTCCTAGCGAAAACACCCACTTCGAAATAGCACTTTTTTATTTAAATAATGATATTAGTTGAGTAATATAATATTAGACGTAGGAAAACGTCTAGAGCTACGGATCAGTATTAAATGATATCGCTTTACCTACTGCTGGTTTGTTGCTGATATTCTCGTCATTTGTATAAAAATACACTTGCAAAGGTCGAGGTTCCTTTCACTTCTCCGTTTATTTCCAGGCCAAAACACTTAAGTCCTAGAATACAATAGAACAACGTTAACGCATTTTTTGCCTACTCAGTAGTGCGACCATGAATAATTTGCGACGTTTTCGAATCGCTCTCGACTATTTTTGTATTGAAAATGAACAGCGCTATGGCGGTGAAAAGTGGAACTAAAAATTAGTATGACAATTCGCGACTTACGTTTTCGAGTGCGTAGTCGAAAAATGTTCATGCTAGCGGCACAGATTCACTGAGTCATCTGTCAATCTTATTATTATTCTTTTAAACTCGTAATATATTTATTCACAATATTCCATTGCCAAATTTACGCAGTTTTTTCTTTTTTATGAATTTTATCTTTTTAAGCCTTACAATTTACAGAATTTTTAATATTTTTTTTTATGTTTTTCATCTAAATAAACAGTTCCTGTTTTATTAGTGTATCTGTGCCCAACAGAAGATAAATATGATTACATAAACCAGAATTGGCAGATCCTAATGCAAGCTTAGGCGTAATTTTTTTATTAATATAAAACAGATTAAAATATCGAAAAGCGTTAACATTTTAACTGTTTAGAAATAGGTTTGGGCGCCGATTGGTTATGCTACAGAGGTTGTGCAGAGAATCAGAATGTTAGGACCGGAATATGGAATTCAGTATGTTATTTAGCTTATTGAGCTTCACGAAGGTATGTCGTTTGAAGGGCAGATAGTGTAAAGTTCCTATATAAAAAACTAATTATATATCTGAAACACCTTGAGTCCTTCACCTTGCTTCTGTAAAATAAATGTTAAGCATGATGAGCGGTGAGTAACTTTTTAGGAATCTTTTTAATGCTTGTGTCGCAAGAAAAACATAATTTTCCAAGTGAACGTCTTTATTCTGTGTGGATCATGTTTTTGCAGAAACGGCTGATTGAATAATATGTATTTCTGAAGTATTTTTAAGTTAATTTTATTTTTATATTCAGTTATAAGTAGGTTATTTGGCCATGGATGAGTACAAGTAAAATAAATAATTAAATTAAAATTATGTTTTTCTTGCGACACAAGCATTAAAAAGATTCCTAAAAAGTTACTCACCGCTCATCATGCTTAACATTTATTTTACAGAAGCAAGGTGAAGGACTCAAGGTGTTTCAGATATATAATTAGTTTTTTATATAGGAACTTTACACTATCTGCCCTTCAAACGACATACCTTCGTGAAGCTCAATAAGCTAAATAACATACTGAATTCCATATTCCGGTCCTAACATTCTGATTCTCTGCACAACCTCTGTAGCATAACCAATCGGCGCCCAAACCTATTTCTAAACAGTTAAAATGTTAACGCTTTTCGATATTTTAATCTGTTTTATATTAATAAAAAAATTACGCCTAAGCTTGCATTAGGATCTGCCAATTCTGGTTTATGTAATCATATTTATCTTCTGTTGGGCACAGATACACTAATAAAACAGGAACTGTTTATTTAGATGAAAAACATAAAAAAAAATATTAAAAATTCTGTAAATTGTAAGGCTTAAAAAGATAAAATTCATAAAAAAGAAAAAACTGCGTAAATTTGGCAATGGAATATTGTGAATAAATATATTACGAGTTTAAAAGAATAATAATAAGATTGACAGATGACTCAGTGAATCTGTGCCGCTAGCATGAACATTTTTCGACTACGCACTCGAAAACGTAAGTCGCGAATTGTCATACTAATTTTTAGTTCCACTTTTCACCGCCATAGCGCTGTTCATTTTCAATACAAAAATAGTCGAGAGCGATTCGAAAACGTCGCAAATTATTCATGGTCGCACTACTGAGTAGGCAAAAAATGCGTTAACGTTGTTCTATTGTATTCTAGGACTTAAGTGTTTTGGCCTGGAAATAAACGGAGAAGTGAAAGGAACCTCGACCTTTGCAAGTGTATTTTTATACAAATGACGAGAATATCAGCAACAAACCAGCAGTAGGTAAAGCGATATCATTTAATACTGATCCGTAGCTCTAGACGTTTTCCTACGTCTAATATTATATTACTCAACTAATATCATTATTTAAATAAAAAAGTGCTATTTCGAAGTGGGTGTTTTCGCTAGGAAAAGCTAGTCTTTAACGGCTAGCTTGAATATCGACAATGTATACCAAAACAATATAACTTCAAATTGTTTTTGCATTGAATGTTAAAATATTTTCGTTTAATGAATAAATATTTTCGTTTTTATAAATAACAGACAAAAATAAAAAAAGCAAAAACTCTTTCCCCTAGAATAGGATATTCAATTTTTCTCCGCTCTGCAACGTTAAAATGACGAACATTTTGAGCAAGAGGAGTGAAAAAATTACTATATGTATCTGAAATACCTACAAAAAAATAGGTGTGGCACTCGGAGACTGCCGCGGTAAAGCTATTGCTTAGCATTTTTTATCAACTTATGCAATTATAATTATTTATTTATTTTATTAATGCAGTATTTTTTTATATACCTATATACTTTCTCTCAAACAGCTTATTACGGTAGTTTTCCAATACAACCAATGCCACCTAAAGGCGGGTTGCTGAACTAAAGAGACAAGCGTGATATTTAAAAAAGTCATTAAAAGTTCTGGTATTTTTCGATGGACGGAACTAAAAAGTATCACCGCTGTGCCGGTCGGAGTGGGGGGTGTTAGGTTTTTTCGTTACGGAATTTCTGGATTCGGTCCCCACGCTCAAGGCCCGCGATAAAAGCTATGCAATAGCTTAAAAACACAATTTTAATTCTATTAAGACACCGTGGCAATAAATCACACATATTCGATAAATCACTGCAAGAGGCACGTGGAAATTGAAACAGTGGTGAAATCGAGCTGAAACCAGGTCTATCTTCGTGTTTATACTAACTAACGACTGGATTGTAACATGGCTGATTGTTTATGAGCTAAGGATTAGGACATGCGTATATCAGGTGATACAATATTATTAATAACTAGTTGGGCCACATTCGCTGCAATGTCTCTTTAATATTTTTAAGAATATGTGCAGCGGTGCGGGCCGCAAAGATAAATCTAAAAGTTATAGAAAGAAAATAAAGATTATTTATTATAAATGCGAAAGTTGAGTGTGTGTGTTTGTATCCTCTTCACGCCTCAATGGCTGACTGAATTTGTATGATAGTTGGAATGAAGGTAGTTTCTAAGTTGTATTAACATACATATAGGATACTTGTCATCCTGGAAAATATGCGGGCGACGCCGCGAATAAAAGCTAGTGTATAAAGCGTAATGCGCTCATGAGACAACGCACTCTAATGTAACGCGAAACAATTTGTATGTAATAAAATAATTGGTCATATGGTTGTCTGCGTATAATTTTCTCTAAACATACATCTATAAAAGTTCGGATTATTTTCAGTGTCCGTAATGGTCACAATTGGAAGTCACAATTTGAAGTGACAATTGGAAGTGACAATTGGATTGGAAGAAATGGATATAAACTGAATGGGCTCGATGAGCGAAACAGCCGTTTTTGTTAACAAATAATTTAAAAAAAAATCTTTTTCTTAGTCTTGTTACCTGGTATAGTAGTGTATATAGGTCCTAATATACACCCACCATAACTTTCACTGCACATCCACAGATTAGGAAACTACGCCGACGCACGCGCCCTACAAATTGGGATCAAATTGCCTCGAGCCCTTTAAGGAGCAATTCACTTAGAACAATATCGCATTATGTACTTATTTATGGGTCAGCCAGATATTAGTAAGTTGTATTGTGGTGCCAACTCAGTTGTACAAAATAACGAAACTAGACTAATTTGATAGGACAAAAAAGTCTTGCTGTCCCTTTCTCATGTGCGGGGTTAAACAAGGATGACAATACTATAAGTCCTGTCAAATTTGTTTATTTAATGATTTCGTACAACAGAATTAGCACAATTGTAAATGTAAAAGAAACAAAAGAGGTGTTCAAGTCTTGAGTGAAATGGGGCTCTATTATCTGTGCACAACCAGTGAGAAACTTAAGGTGGTGATATTATATGTATATATGTAGTTATTGTATTGTAATGTACACGCATATCTTCTATCCTTCTGCTTTAGCAAACAATACACGTTATATTTTTTTGTCTATCTACTAAACAAAACTATTTTAACTTTGCAAAAACACAGATCTTATAATTGGAAATAACGATCGTGCTATGAACCAGTTAGTTTCAGAACTACCCTCAACTTAATCTTGGGGTCGTTCACCTGTACTCGTGCCATAGAGAAACGAATACCATAATAAATAATTTAAATTTAAACCGGGGACATTACAACTTTTTATTATTTTTCAAAAAGCAATTTCGTTGCTGTCATCTATTTTCAATTCCACGGTTCCAAATCACGCGATTTTCGAAGATATCGTCTGTAAAGTTTTGATTAGGTATTTAATTTTTATGTACAATACTGGCAATTGAGAATTTGAATTCGCTAAGTTAGAAAACATTTTCTTTAATGGTAGTCTTTGAATTTCGAACAGATTTCTTGTTAACTCCTCTTGGGTTAACTCTATAAACAGGGCTGTCAGGTACCAATGCTACATAATTAAATTCTAATTAATTTGGGTCTTCCTCGTCTTTTGTACGTACGTAATATATTATTTAGTGAGCTTTTACCCATCCTAAGACTTTTCTTAGGAGGTTATTTTAATTTCTTCTCATAACATGCCCGCCCATACCAGACAAGCATTTACTGTTCGACTTTACTTTACTGTCAATTAAGCTACTTTCATACTCCTTTATTTCCTGTTCGTAGCCCAATAAAGGCCGTATATTATTGCTTCAAGCACAGCCCTATCCATTGCGGTGTTTGAACAACATTATTGTCAAGTTTCTAGAAAGATAAAAGTTTTCTTAAACGTCATAGAAAAATATATTTTCCAACTTCCAGCCAGCCAGTTTCAACTTTGCCGTTAAGAGTTTCCTTGTACACAAACTGCATAGAAGGTACCGAGATATACTTAAGAAGTAGGTAATTGGTAAAAAA
This sequence comes from Falcaria lacertinaria, assembly GCA_951449985.1. Classification (NCBI taxonomy): domain Eukaryota; kingdom Metazoa; phylum Arthropoda; class Insecta; order Lepidoptera; family Drepanidae; genus Falcaria; species Falcaria lacertinaria. Next base: position 2,911,363 of record OX602127.1, on the reverse strand, counting down.
AGGCTTAAAGTTATTTATTCAGATAATCATAGTCAGACACTAACACAAAATAATTAAAGTATTGTAATAATAATAATAATAAACACGTTTATTGCTTTTTAAATATATTAAACATTAAAGTAATTAGAAAACATAATATTGCTGACTAAATTCTAATTTATAGCTAAATTAATGTGAACTAATTAAAAGCAAAGGGGCATGGCTCAGCTTCTGCTGCCCGGAATGTGAATTCCTGGTAGCGCTGGTTTTCAGCCACTCCCATACCCTTCAGATGTTGTGTGGGAACATTGTAATGAGGGCCACGACCGTAAATTATATAAATGTAAATAGTAATTAAGAAGCAGGAATAATAATATAAATAAAATCTTAAAAATGGGCAATTAATATAATTAAAAAATTATAAGGTAAGTAAGTAATGTGCATGAAATAACTTGGAGTCTTTATAGCTCTCATCTCTCTCTCTGTGTGTGTGAGTGTGAGTGAGTGAGTGTGAGTGAGTGAGTGAGTGAGTGTGTGTGTGAGTGTGTGTGTGTGTGTGTGTGTGAGTTTGATAACTGAATTCAATAATCACCGTTCGGGTTATTAACTAAAATAGTTTTTTAATTTCAGGTTTTTTACATAGGCACGTCGAAAATACTCTGCAGCAAGTTGTCTTTTCAGCAGAGCTGACTTATACTTTAACTTGAAAGTGGTGGTACTAATTTTATTTCTTAAAGGAGGAGGTAAGTCATTCCATATACTTGCTGCTGAGAACTTGAAGCAACCTCTGTACCGCGCAGAGCTGTGAGCAGGGATCCTAAGAAGGTTTCTCGTGGAGGAGCGAATATTTCTTAAGGTGGTATTTTTAATCCAAAACAGTTTTTCAAATAGATATTCAGGCTTTTTGTTATAAATAACTCTGTGAAGTGTGCATGCAAATTGTAACTCTCTTCTGGCCTTCATGTTTAAAATACCGAGTTTATTTAGATAAGGAGTAATAAATTCTCTCTTAGGCACTTTAAATGAAAATCTTATGCAGGCGTTTTGTACTCGTTGAATTGCGTTTTCGGAGTTAAGATTAAGCTTAGGGCCATACACTGCACTGCAGAAGTTGAAATGTGAAAGAACCAGTGCTTCATTTAGACGATGTCGGAGCTCCTCTTTAATATATAGTCTTATTTTATAAAGGGTTTTTAGTTTAAAGTAAGCTGTTCTTATTTTATTATTAACATGTTGTATGAATTTTTATTCACCGTCTAAAGTGAGCCCTAAATTTCTAGCCGATTTTACTTGTTCTATAGCCGTATTATTTATTTTAATCTTTTCTTCACAATCCAATACGTATTTTATTTGTCGTTTAGTTCCGAGTATTAGCATTTGTGATTTAGATGGATTTATTTTTAAGCAGTTATTTTTTGACCAGGTGTTAATATTATTTAAATCTTGGTTTATTTTTGTGATTGCTGCTTTAACATCTACACCTCGAAAGGAATAGTATAATTGTGTATCGTCAGCATATAAGTGGTATTTACAGGTGTTGAGACATAGAGGTAAGTCAGCAGTAAATAATGAAAATAAAATTGGACTTAACAAAGAGCCTTGCGGAACACCTTGCAACATAGGCAGGGGTGACGAGTACTTCTTCTGACCGTCCTTGTTTTCCGTTACTACCGTTTGTTCTCTGTTAGTTAAAAAGGTTTGAAACCAGTTGCAAGTGTTTTTGGAGAAACCATAGTGCTCTAGTTTAGCTAATAGTAGCTCTGGGAGTATACAGTCAAATGCTCTAGAATAGTCTAGTAGTACCAAAATACGTGTCAGTCCTTTATCTGTAGCCTCTGTCAAATCATCAGTTATATGAAGAAGAGCAGTTTCTGTACCATGACCTTTACGGAAACCTGACTGGTATTTAGGTATTATGTTTTTATTGTCTAAATAATTTAAAACTTGATTTAACACCACTTTTTCCAGAACCTTTGACAGTATCGGCAAGATAGAGATCGGTCGCAAATCACTTAGATGGTCAATAGTACCTTTCTTAGGTATGGGTGTTACTAAAGCACTCTTCCAGCTTGACGGAAAGGTATGCGTGGAGATCGACTTATTTATAATTTTTGTAATGGCAGGAAGAGTTACATCTAGAGTTAAGAGAATCATATTTATATTCAAACTATCATGTCCAGCAGCTTTGGTTTTAATATTATTAATTATCTTTCTAACCTCTTCTTCTGTCGTCAATTTTAATTCAAAATGTTCTCGGTTTAGATCTCTATTTATTTTAATTTTTTCTATGTCACTATTATTGTAAGGGGGCACATTACTAAAGTGTTTGTTAATTTTATCGGGATCATTAAGGTGATCTGGTAAAGAGGTTGCCGGTCTGTCATTGATTAATGTAGTACTTTTAATGTTTTTCCATAATAAAGCTGGTTTGTTAATATTGCTATTAATAGAATGATTAAAAAAAGCCTTTTTCTCTCTCTCCCTGGTAGCTGTCACAAGGTTTCTAAGAGTACGGTAGTACTCTTTAGAGCTGTCTGTTTTAGAAGCTTGTGCTTTGACTAACGCTTCGTCCCGTAACTGCATCATAAATTTTAACATGCTAGTGATCCATGGCTTAGGTAAGTCTCTAGTGATTGTTTTTTTAACTAGCGCATGAAAATCAAAAATATCAATTATATTATTGTTAAAGAACTCAATCATTTGGTCGACATTATCCATATTTTCAATAGATTGCCAAGGAATTGAATTTAGATCGGTCAAAAATGATGTGTAATCGATGTCTTGTAAAAATCTCTTGAATTTGACAAACTTGGTAAACTTGGGCTTCTTTATGTTAAAGTCTACAAGAATCATTGCATGGTCACTTAAGTCTTTGTTGTGAACAACATGAATTTTCTGGCATTTTAAGGGGCAATCAGTAAAAACAATATCAATAAGCGTTTCCGAACTGTCAGTTATTCTGGTTGGTTCTTTGACTAATTGATACAAGTTGTGTTGGTAACAAAACGATATAAAATCTTTTGTATGTGACAATTCATTACTTATGAGGTTAATGTTGAGGTCTCCAAGAAAACAGATATAATTGCAGTGTCCCATTAAATTAACAGATTGGCTAAGAGCATCTAAAGCATCGCGAACACTAACGCTTTCAGGTCTGTAGGCAGTGCCGACAGCCATCTTAGCGCCTGGTAAGCTAACTTCAATCCACATTTGTTCTAGAATAGAATTGGGTAGTCGTTTTACTTGTGTATCTATTCCATGTCTTATATAGAATCCGACTCCCCCGCCTCTCCTCTTCCCAGGTCGAGCTTTGTGTACAAATTTATAGTTGGTCACTGATGGGGCAAGGATCTCTTCCCCTTCTCTAATCCATGTTTCGTTGACAGCAAGAATATCGGGCTTATAATTTGAGAAACTTTCCAAAAGTTCGTCCGAGCCGGTGTTAAGTGATCTCGCGTTTAGTAACCTTAATGTCAAACTATTTTTTGATGGCTTAGTCATTGTCATAAAATATTAAATGAATTTTGGATTTCAAAAATATACTTTTAAAATGTGATTGTGTGTATGTTAGTGAGTGGGTGAGTAGATATGTGTTGCTTAGTTTACAGAGTTTAAGTGTTTTTAAAGTGCGATGAGAGTATAACAAGAAAACATGCTTACCATTATAGGAACTAATACATTTAGTTTGCCGAAACAATTTATAGCGAATGAGATCAAATGTTATATTTTTCCAAAAACCCGCAGCAGGTCACTTTCCAGGCACAGCCTATGTCGCTCTTTTCCTTGCTCTTGTCGAACATAGACTTTACCATCGCGTGTCCATACATAATTAAAATTACATTCACGGGCTAACACACGAGCTTTTTGGAAAATAAATCTGTTGTGTTTGGTGAGGCGCTCGTTTATATAGAGCGGGCACACAGGTTCCGGTCCCGGCAGCTGCAGTCCGTCGGTGTTGAGTCCGCGGCGCACGCGGGCAGCGCGCAGCAGCGCATCCCTTGGTTCGCGGCGCGCAAGTCGCACGGCTATTGGGCGCGGCCGGTTCGGCGTATCGTCTTTCTGACCTACTCGCTTCGGTCCCACTCGCTCCACGCTGACGACGTCCTTATCATCGAGCATCACGCCTAATTTATGTGCCACTGCGATGGTAAGGTGTAAAGAATTTTCATTAGCAGTTTCCGGGCATCCCGATATCTCTATGTCATTAGCCAGAGAGGCTTGCTCTTGTTCGGATATTTTTGCGTTCAGCTTCGCTATAGTATCCTCAACCGCTGATGTACTCTGTGGAGATTTATTTTCCAATTCTAATTTTACTGTTTCTATTCTATTCTAATTGTACTGTCATCGGTCCTTTATACGTGTGAAAATTCTTAATCATCAGACGCCTAGCAGTGTAAATTATGTCATAATATACGTTACATAGATAAATACATACATACAGTTCAAGCTCGTACAATCGTATTAAAAACTACCCTAAAAGCACGTAAGCTATAAACATATCATAGCTAATCCTAAAATTCACAGTTCCGAGTGTACAAATTACGAGCTGATTTGTGACCAGTACCGAATAAAGGCCGGTGCATACTGCTCATAAATAAAGTGTCCGTGAAACTGCAAATTGGTAATTTGTTTATGATAAAGGATTAATTGGACTGGCGAGGCCAGCTGCAGGATGATGCTGGATAATGAGATTACTTATATTAAAAATATTAAGATATTATATTGTAGAAGGCACGCGAATGAGTTTAAAGGATATTTGATTGTACGTACATAATAAAGTCTTAAAAAGCAAATTTGCATATAGATAGAGCGAGAAAAAACCATCTTGAATTCGAATTTCAAACCATCGACTTGGATGTGCTCGCTATTATTAATTGCAATATTTTTATAACATTTTACGGCTTTGGACACATGTGATTTGAGTGAGTCTTACCTACATCAAATCTGCAATGCGTAAATAAATATATCACGTTTTTAGTACTCTGGAGAAAGGATTCATGGCAGGAGTAGGTCATATTAGTTATAGATAATCTTAAATGTTTTCGTCCAAGAGTTATTGAGCATTCATTTTTAAGGTTAGGCTTGGAACAGAATGAGATAGTTAAAATCATATAACTTCGCAGCGGATCCAAAGTTCTTATAATTTTTTACTAGCGACCCACCCGGCTTCGCACGGGCTTAGGTAAAACCTAAATGAATTATTCATACCTTCCTCTTAAATCACTCTGTCTATTAAAAACGCATCAACATACGTTGCGCAGTTTTAAAGATCTAAGCATACATAGGGACAGATAGACAGCGGGAAGCGACTTCGTTTTATACTAGGTATCTAGTGGTAATCCAATAAGTGTTTATTCTATAGAACTACACAAAACCCATTAGCTCGCATTCTGATCTAGCTAAATATACGGGATGTGTTATAATTAAGCAGTCTACAGCTAGCTAATGGGAAATCCATAATGTATGGACTTAACACAACCAACACTATACTACGCTCGCTTTTGTATGCGTTACAATTTGTAAGATTCAAGCTATTTTCAGCAAAGGTCACATCACTTGGTATTCGTGTTCTAAAATATACATTTAAAAAAAAACTAATACGAAGGTAACTGACATATATTATTTAAATTTGAGATTACATTAAAAGTAAATTGCATATGACTTTTAAAAATGCTTGAGTGGTTTTTGCATAAATGTCCTATTTTGGAAAAAATACGAATTCCAAATTTGAAAATGGCTAGTGATGTGTGTACAAGCAGAATACCGCCTCAACTTCACTCAGTATGCATTGAAGGTAGTTTTTTACCAAGACCATTATTATTTGTTCTGTACAGGCCCTTGTTTTTCTCGGCATTAGGGTCTTTTGAGCATCCCACGACAGATATGCGACAACAGATAGTCAATCAATGAGGTGCGAAAATCTGGCGAAGATTAATTACTAGTTGGCTTCTATTTTAACTTTTTAGGAATTTGAAGGTATGTTTATATCCACTCAGATCGAATAAAAAGGAGTTTCGCGATAGTACGAAATGAGGCTGGTTTTTTAAACATATAGTGCGTGGCCAAACCGTAGTTTTAACCGGCGTCATTTCGTTGATAGCTAAGTTCCATCTACCTTTTTTAATTGATCAGAGCTGTCGAATACAATCTGATGTGCCTATACCTTACACCAGAAATTACATTAATTCGATAGTTCATTGCTAACGCATCGATTACTTTTGCTAGCGATATCGGTCACGAATCACGATGTTTTGGTGAAACTAGATAATTAGATATACCCAAATATTGTTATAAAGAAGCCTTTGAACAACGAAATTAAACAGTGTAATAAAATATTTGATTAATAAATGCAAGTCTGGACTGAATGCAGCGACCTCACTTTGTATTTTTATGTGTTCTCGATATTGGTTTCCATGATAATGGTTCGTTCAATTGACCTAATAAACAAATAATAAATAGGATATACATGGTACATGCACTATGCACACGCCATCCTTAATTATACCTCATAATCCATGTATATCATGGTTGAGGTTAACCCATTTTCTGTACGGTAATCATACAGAAAAGAAAGATGTGTGGCCAACTTAACGGTTCTTCGCGGGTGGCTTTTTTCCGAACCGGTGTTAAAGTAGTTAATAGACCTTCATACTTATGACGGTCTACTACGGACTTATTAGGGCCTAAACTGAGAGAGATTTGATTTGTATATCAAACTCCATAGCCAAAAATCAAACAGTCTCTCTCTGCTAATTGTTTTATTTGCCAATCTCATAGAGGCTACCGAAGTTGTCAATGACCATGACAGTCCGGTCCGGTCCAGTCCGGAATCCGATAAACCATAATCTTGTTAGGCGACATAAGCTAATAATAATAGCTAATCTAATAGGCAAAAAACTGTTACAACCTAACGTACAAATTTTCATAATAATATGTTGAATAATGTGTATGAGTATGAAGAGAATTAATCGTTTCTTTTGCGTTGCGTATGAAATGGATTGCTAGTTTAAGATCACCTTAACATCTCATTTACTCTGTCCTATTTCCAAAAGAACCAGGTTATCTTTGAAAGTCTTCCAAATAAATTGCTGAAGCCTTAAATAATGTGACTGTTCTGTCTGTCCCTGAAATGAGGGAAATTCGTTTTTTTTTTTAATAAATAAGCGTACGGCCATTTGAAGATCTTAGAATTAATAAATTATTATATTTCGTAACTTAAGTTTGACTACAAATCACGAAAAACCTCTAAAGATTAATCTTTAGAATCGTACATGTAATAATTAATTATTACATGTACGATTTTTTTTTTTGCATTACTTTTATTGCGTACATGTAATAATTAATTATTACATGTACGCAATAAAAGTTATGTCTAAAATTACACTTTTACAAGGCATTATTCAACAAATGGCAATGAAATAATCCACTTCCGTCTTTAAAAAATATAAAAGCCGATACATAAATAATTTCAGTCATAACAAAATCGTCACGTAAATTAAAAGCACGTGATCCTTCAGTTATTTCAGGCACTTTGTCGGCGTGTCGCACGAGGGTGACATTTGATACGCACGTTTTTTCCACGTACTTTTTAATATGTGCGTGTTTTTTGTAGTCGCCCCAAAGGTGTAGGTATCGTTTCCATTTCGACGTGTAAAAAAGTCGGGGCGCGGATACACTTATCTTTCGCGCGAACGATATGTTATCGAGCGGTTGGTAGTGGTGCTCAAAGTTTAGAGTAATTTATGATCCCATGAAAAGTATTTATGTAGAGATCTAAGGTAAAATTACGCCCTTCGATCACATTTGATGGTATCATGGTAGGTATATGGCGAAATATTCTAAGATTATTGAACCGAATTGAATTTAATTTTGTCTAAAAAAACCTAACTCACGGCTTTCTAATGGAATAGAAAATATTTTGTATTACAAAATATTGATCATTGTAGAGCCAAAATGTTGAGTAATTAGGGTTCCCTCCCACAAACCCACTTTATCGGGACTTTACAGCTTAACATATGTAAAATATTTTTTTTATTTTTACTACAACGTTTGGGAACCGCCTCCCATAATCCCTCTTGACATCTCAGTCAACTTGTAAAGACATCCTTCATTCCGCGCCGGTGACGATTTAGCCACCCCAAGTGTTTGCAACACTTATATCCGCCCGGTTTAAAGAGACACGCGCTATTGTTCAAACTCAGTGGAGTTTTGTAATAGAAGGGATGTCATCAAAATTGGTGGGACGCTCCCGGGTGTAATGTGCCATTTCCTATTTAAATATGCGTGTTTTTTAAAATAGACGCATTAGAAAGATCATGTCTAATACTCGTTGAGTTGTTACAACGACATAAAAGTAGAATATGTAGTACATTTTAAGTAATCGGCTACCAGAACATGTCAATAATCATGAAATTTAAACTTAATTCCGTACCTTTGGCATATAGTCAAAGCCTTTGACTACGGCTCAACCTATGAGACCCTAACAGTCATCCCTCAGTGGTGCTAATAAAAGAAGTGGAGGCTTGGAGAGAAAAGCTCGACTGGTGTAGTAGGTATCTCCACCTTATGTCGCAGACAAATTAAACTACTCTGTACGTTGAAAGATGTATGCTACCAGAGCATACATCTTTCTACGTATTCAAAAATGCAACTAAAAATGTTAACATTTTCTTTCGAACGTTTAGTTCCACTTTTCGCCGGCAAGCGCTGTTAATTTTCCCATACAAAAATAATCGAAAGCGATACGAATCGAGTCGACAGTTTTTTTTGCTAAAGCGACTGATGTAGTGGTTCTGAGGCGAGAAAAGCTTCTTTAGACATCTTAATTATTCTTAACTTCTAGCAATGAGTTGTAAACTTTACGTAAATTATCTGAAAATAGAATTATCCCGATCACGCGTTACATTAGTTAAGAATGCACTTACTACCATGTGAGGTGGTCGCAAAAACTGAAAGTGTCGACGGAAGGCGGTTTGTGATGATCTATCGACGCAAAAACTACAACAATTTGTATCTGTCATCACATGAATGATGAAGGCAGGTCAGAGGTGGAAAATTTAAGAGTATAATTTATACTAATAACGGTTTAAATATAGATATCACAGTCGGGAGATATAAATACGGCATTTTTCAATTGGCACGTGTGATTCAAAGTAAGTTTATTTATGGACTTATCTCATTCATCACTTACAAGCCCTAAGCCCTTGGGAAACAAATGATCTACTGGCGAAAACCACGTTGAAAAGTTTGAGATTGTGAAAGAGTATTTTACAAGTTTTTAGTATTAACTTGCAATGTTTTTTTTAGTTAGGTCAAATTTGCAAGCTAACATGGTAGCTGCACTCAGGGTTGAATCTTGATCCTGACTAGTGAACTCCTTGATGCTTAGCAACACACACTGAAAAGCTTGTTAAAACATTAGTTTTCACAAGCAATTTATTGAATTGTCAATATACACTTCATGTCACCGACATCCTATAATTCAAACTTTGAAATCAAAGAATTCGTAGTTGAAATGAAAGGTTTCCATTAAAATGTTTACTTCCTAGGAGTTGAAGTACAAAAGCCCAGCCAGGGCTATCAATGGTTAGCTCCATATCTCGTAGTATGTTGTTACTGAATGAGTATGTTGCTTTGTTTCGTGTCCCCATAGCGACTTATATCGGTGCTATGCTAATTAGAGTTCGTGACAAGATATTCTAAGTCTTCGGTTTTGTGAACGTTTTAAAACATGATTTTAAATTGCATTCGTGATTTTTTATTGAGTAAATGCAGCACTCATAGATTGTAGATTTTATCTTATTCGTTCATTGGTAGAATTAAATTGAAACCGGATTCGGTATTAAAGAAAGGAATTAATTTGAAAGGAAATTAGGTCACTGAAATAATCTTTTGCATTTTTATAACCTAATTATAATGTCAGGTTTTAAAGGTAATGATATTCTATAGCATGGATATTACCTAGCGTCCTAGCGTAGCGGTTGTATTCTCTTAGAATATTACTACTATGCCATTATTAGAAATAAAATGTCAGATTGGATGAATAGAACGTGGAATTGGAAAACATCACTAAAATGTAGGTTATGGTAATACCTCCGACTAGATAATTTATACATATTGCGTACTAATGTATTTTTTTTGTATGTATGAAGATATCTCTGGAACAAAACCGTAAAAAAAATATTTCCCTTCCAAAAAGCTACACTGGAGCTACACAACATTGATAGTGATTTATTAGCTGTAAGGTTGCCAGAGCTCCACGAGGATACGATGTGGTGTAGTAAGAGCTGCTAGCACACTGAGTCCTCAGTCCTCATCAACAAAAGGGTTGGTAAGTCGTTAGTGATACCCCTCGTATCGCTAGCGTCTATAGGCTACGGTGACCACTTACCATCAGGGCCGTACGCTTGCTTGCCTTAGATCATCTTAAGACAGTATTATCCTACTTCTAAGCTAAGGAAGTTGCGACAAAAATCAACAAAAGGGTTGGCAAGGCTTAAGTAATACCTCTGGTATTGCTAGCGTCTATAGGATACGGTGACTGCTTACGATCAGGTGTGCCGTTGCTTCTGTGCCACCTTAGTTGTATAAAAAAAAACCTAGGTTTATCTTCATTGCTTGTCTATCTATGTATTTGTGAGACGGCATTGTCACTGCGCAGCCGCAGCTAATTAGTACGTTTAGCGGACCTCCCGGGCGGTAGTCATTTGACGCGCACTTACACGGACCACTAACGTTCCGTTATGGCGGAAAAATGGAATTTTAACTGCAGTGGCGAGCATTTTTTCCAGAGTTGCCTTTGTTCAGGTTCGTTTTTCAAAATTCCTAACGAATATTTTGTAACGCCTCCGTGACATAATGCGCTTGGCTTGCGACATTGAGATGGGATGCTGAATTCGGTTCGGTTCCTATACGTTTGAGAAAATATATGTATATTAGTTTTTATATGTATATATTATTTTTAAGCACTGTTGAGAGACACCGACGATTAATTACCTCATTTGAATTTCGCCTTACCTAGAAGTGCGTACTGTTATAGATATTATATGCACCCTTTCTTGCACACTCTATTACCTTTCTCGCTAACTAAGCACATTCATATTAAAGCTTCCAATCTCTCCCAGTTAGTAGTTCAGTCTCCATCCATCCTTCATCCGAGTTAGACGGCTGCCCTTCTTATAATTAATAATATCTTTTTTTAAAAACCTTTCCTTTGGAGACCCTATAACAAATTGGTGGCAGCGTAAAGGGATTTTAAAAAGTCCCCGGTCCGTCTCCCTAGTCGCGACCCTAAAGTCAGTGCAAGTGCCGTGCTAGTACTCTATAGTGCATCACAGTTCAGTGCACAGAGTTACGATCAGGCCTACTTGGACGCCTGTGTTCTGAAAAGGCCCACTGCTGCGCACTGCTCGTGCTGTAGCCGGTCTTCTCATCGCGGTCATACCCACTGTCACGCACAAGCCAGTGCTGTGACCGGTAGACCCCAGCCAACACGACGACCCGAGGTTCATCCGCACCTGCCCATTCTCACTAAGCCCCACTGAGACTACGCGACTACAACCTGAACAATGAGTACTTCAATCCTTATCGCTTTCTTTGCATTCAAGTAAGTGATTTTATATTTTGTAATTGGTCATTGCGAATATTTTGTAATCCATATGTTTCAACACATATTGCTATAACGTTGTTTTTTGAATACGAATTTCTATATTCTTGGTTTTTTATAATCGTTTTATTATAATAATATTATAATAATTTTAATCAATCTCAAATAATTCTATTGTGTTTTCACTGTGTTTCTATTGTCTTTTTATTGTGTTTTCACTGTGATTGTATTGTCTTTTTTATTGTGTTTTCACTGTGTTTCTATTGTGTTTTTATTGTGTTTTTACTGTACATAATATTTTCAAAATGTCTGAGAATAGAGCCCCAAGTCCTAAAGAATTCTCCAATTGGGTTCAGCTAAAAGAATTTCTCAAAACACAATTTAGTGAACAGAAACACTATGCCCACTTGCTCACAGACCTACAAGACTGTAGGCAACAAGTCAATGAACCTGTGAGCCAGTACGCCTTAAAAATTGAAACTTGCCTCTCCCAACTACTCACGGAAACTTCTATTTCACATGGACACAAGAGTAGAGAGATGATAGGTCGTACAGCAGCGATGGAGGAACTAGCCCTCCATCACTTCCAAATGGGCTTAATACCCCGTCTATGTAATATCGTCAGGTGTAAATCACCTAAAACGCTCAATGAAGCAATCAATATCGCCATATCTGAGGAGAAAATCCAACAATTCTTATTCCGGAGTCCGTCTAACTCATCACGAAATGAAAGGCCAAAATCCTTCTCCTCAAATCCGAATCAAAAACAATTCAAACCAAGGCTAAATCCGAATCCTATTCCAATTTGCAGATACTGCAAAACACCGGGTCATACCCTAGAGCAGTGTCGCAAACGAGAATACAATAATAATCGGTTTAAAACCTTTAATCAAAACCCATCAAGGACACCACAACGTGTCAATTTCGTGTCTGATTCCCACGAAGAGGAATACCCAATTAACTTTGAAGAGGGTTATGATACTACTCAACCAAAAAACGATTAAACGTCTCGTCCCGGTGTCGTACGGGACCTCGCGATTTTAAAATCGACACCCTAAATCCAACTTCTATATCCGTGCAGCTACATAAAGACCGTAGTCTGTCACAAACTTCTAAATCCGTGCAGCCACACAAAAATGTCGGTCTGTCACACCCTACTATATCCGTGCAGCTACGCAAAGATCGTAGTCTGTCACAAACTTCTAAATCCGTGCAGCCACACAAAAATGTCGGTCTGTCACACCCTACTATATCCGTGCAGCTACGCAAAGATCGTAGTCTGTCACAAACTTCTAAATCCGTGCAGCCACACAAAAATGTCGGTCTGTCACACCCTACTATATCCGTGCAGCTACGCAAAGATCATAGTCTGTCACAACCTTCTATATCCGTGCATCCACATAAAGACGGTGGTTTGTCACATCCTTCTATATCCGTGAAACCACATAACGATGCTGGTTCTTCACACCCCACTATACCTGGTTCGACACAATCCTCTTTATCCGTACAAGAAGTTAAACTTCCGGAACCTTCTAAATCTAATATTTTTGAAATTACAAATAATCCTGCAATAATGCTCTTACCTCATGTGCTTGTCGAATCTTCTATTTCTGATATTCCTTTATCCTTGCTTGTTGACTCAGGATCCTCTGTAAGCCTATTAAAACACTCTTGTATAGGAAAACATCCTAAACTCACAAGAGAAACAATTCAATTAAAAGGTATAGACTCGTCAGAAGAAGCTATACAAACTCGAGGTCACTTTCAATTAAAACTACTACTTCCAAAAGCTAGCGTATCGCACAAATTTCATGTGATTGATAAAATCCATTTACCTTATGATGGTATCATAGGTTCCGATATGCTTAATGCCCTTAGTTGTAATATCGATTACAACAATAACTTACTTCATCTCGGTAAAGCTTCCTTAAAATTGTATTTTCATGATCCTGCATACATTATTCCTGCAAGGACTGAAACCATTATCGAATGTTCTGTCCAAAATCCTGAAATAAAAGAAGGATTAATTCTAGATCAAAACCTTTCTAAATCTTTATTAGTTGCAAATTCGTTAGTCTGTGTTAAAGAAAATAATCGAATCAATATATCCGTTATTAATACTTCAGAAGAACCTATAACATTAAAATCTAATCTAAACCTAAAACTTACCTCTATTGATCCTCTAGAATTCCATGAAAATTCTCCTAGTGCTGTAAATCATATACGCGCTACAAGTAATAATTTAACACGAACTCAAGAAGTCTTAAAACAATTACGCATTTCTCACCTTAATAACGAAGAGAAAGAAGCTCTTCTTCAATTATGTTCTGATTACTCAGATATATTCCATCTACCTGATGAAAATTTAACTTATACTAATGCTCTCAAACACGAGATCAAAACGACGACAGACATCCCAATTCATACTAAAACATATCGATTTCCAGAAGTCCATAAGACTGAAGTTCGTAATCAAATTGATAAAATGTTGAAGCAAAATATTATTGAGCCTTCCGATTCCCCCTGGTCTTCACCCATATGGGTAGTTCCTAAAAAGCTTGATGCTTCTAATATCCAAAAATGGAGAGTGGTCATCGACTACAGAAAACTCAATGATGTCACAATCGGTGACACATATCCTATACCTCAGATCGCAGAGATCCTAGATCAACTTGGCAACAGCAAGTATTTCTCAACGCTAGATTTGGCATCCGGATTTCATCAAATCCGGTTAAATGATCCGGATAAAGCCAAAACAGCCTTCAATGTTCCTGAAGGACACTTCCAATTTCTTCGAATGCCTTTTGGGCTTAAAAATGCCCCTTCTACCTTTCAGAGACTAATGAATTCTGCATTATCCGGCCTCCAGGGTATCCGGTGCTTTGTGTACCTTGATGATGTTGTCTGCTATTCCCATGATATCCGGTCTCATATCCTTAATTTAACTTCAATTTTCCAAAGACTTAGAGACTTCAATCTAAAACTACAGCCTGATAAGTGCGAGTTCCTAAGACGTGAAGTCTGTTACCTAGGTCATGTAATCACTGAACAAGGAGTGAAACCTAACCCGGATAAAATCATATCCGTTACTGAATTTCCAGTTCCTAAATCCCCTAAAGATATAAAATCTTTCCTTGGACTAGTTTCATACTATCGCCGTTTTATCCCTGACTTTTCCAAGACTGCTAAAAGTCTTACTAATCTTCTTAAAAAAGATATACCCTTTAAATGGGAAAATCAACAACAAGTTGCATTTGAAACCCTTAAACGAAAATTGACAACTGCTCCACTTCTTATATATCCTGATTTTTCTAAACCCTTTATCCTTACTTGTGACGCCTCGAACTATGCCGTAGGTGCCGTCCTGTCGCAGGGAGCTGTTGGTAAAGATCAACCCGTAGCCTTCGCTTCACGAACTCTTAATAAAAGCGAAACAAATTATAGCACAACCGAAAAGGAGTTGTTAGCCATTATATACGGTTGTAAAACCTTTCGCCCTTATCTCTATGGACATAAGTTCCAAATTGTAACCGATCACAGACCATTAAAATGGCTGTTTAATCATAAAGATCCCTGTAGTAAGCTACAACGTTGGCGATTAAAGCTAGAAGAGTATGATTACGAAATCGTTTACCGTAAAGGCAAATTAAACTCTGCAGCTGACGCTCTTTCTCGATATCCTGTAAATCCTATTTATCCTGAAAATGACGACAATCTTATCTTGAATCCTAGTAATGATACTAACCCTAATATTGAAGCCCCATTAGAATCATCATTACCTGAAATTCCTCAAGATACCCTTGACGAACTAATAACAGTTGACTTCAGTCCACTAGATGACAAAGACTTTGATTTTAGCCCTCTGAATCATCCAATTCCAGTAGATTCTCCTATTGTGAGATCTGATCAACTTCCAGAAGAAGTTCTAAATCCTCAGCCTTCGACTAGTTGGCAAAATCCTGAAACCTTACCTTCATCTACTTACCCTAATCCAGGAGATCCACCTTCTAATTCTGAAATCTTACCTGTATCTCCTTATGATGATCCAGTAACTCCTTCAGCACCTGAAAACTTACCTTTATCCGATGACGTAACCTATAAAGAATTTATTAAAGCAAATACTAAATCCTGTAATACTTACATTACAGAACACAACGAAAACCTGCTTAAAGGAGCACAAAAAATTATATTAATACCTACCTCTATAGACATGGATGAGTCCATGCCCTATGTCCAAGAAGTGCTTAATAACTGTCCAAATCCCGAGCGTGACGAATTCCTGAAATTAGAAAGATCCTTATATACATGCTTGCCTCTTACAATCGAAAATAAAACTTACCTTTTCTTATTTACAAAAGTACATCACTTCGATGATTGCTCATATCCAGATATTTTTAAATCTTTAAAATACGCACGTGACGAGATAATAATGACTTATCCCACGGTAAATGAAATTAGCACATCCGATTTTAAAAATCCTTTCGACAGACACTCTTTCGTTAAAATATATAATATGTTCTCTTATCTCTTTGACGGAACTAATATCGTAGTTCATATCTACCACAACAATATAATTTATCCTTCACTTAGTGAAATTCCTAAAATCCTTAAAGAAAATCACGATATCCCAATTGCTGGACACTTAGGCTCCGCCAGAATGTTAAACCGCGTTAAAGAAAGATTCTATTGGAAAAACATGCGTAGCGATATAGAAAATTATATTAAAAATTGTCAATCGTGTCAAACCAATAAAGCACTGCGCAAAATAAATAGAGCGCCGATGGTAATAACATCAACCTCTACAGCTCCATTCGAGAGACTATCCTTAGACATCGTAGGTCCTTTACCCGAGTCTGGCACAGCCAAACTCAAGTACATCCTGACTATGCAAGACGACCTCACAAAATTCTCGATTGCATATCCAATCCGCAGTACCACAGCGGAAGAAACTAGCGATTGTTTATTACACTTTGTATCTCTGTTCGGTATTCCTAAGCAAATACTCACCGATCAAGGCACTAACTTCACGGCCGATCTTTTCAAGAAAACATGCGAGTTCTTAAAGGTCAAACAATTGTGGTCCTCCCCTTATCATCCACAGACGCAAGGCGCCTTAGAGAGATCACATTCCACATTAAAAGAATACTTAAAATCATATGTTAATGAACACCAAGATAACTGGCTTAGTTACGTTTACACATCTATGCTAGCATATAATACCGCTGTTCATACAACAACACATTACTCACCATTCGAATTATTATTCGGACATAAGCCGCATATTCCTGACTCAGTCTATAATGACACTTCCAGTACTACTTATCCCGAGTATGTAAAAATGCTACAACATCGCATGAAACATTCGCGAGACAAGGCCCTAGAATACATCAATAAGTCCAAAGTCAATTCTAAAACTTATTATGACTCACATACTCGTCCCGCCGAATACAAAGTTGGCGATTATGTTCTATTAAAGAACCATCTTAGAATGCGCAAAGCCTTATCACCTGTATGGAAAGGTCCATACAAAGTAGTAAAAATACATGGCAATCATACCTTATCTTTACTTATAAACAGACGCCATGTAAAACACCATTACGATCAAGTCAAACACGTAGAAGTACGTGATATATATTCTATATCCTATTTTGTTTAAAGAAAAAACAATTATCCTACTATATCCTTGATAAACATTCTATATCCTATTTTGTTCGAGAAACAAAATAATCGTGTACTATTATCCAAGATATAAATCCTATATCTTATTTTGTTTTAACACAAACATTTTTATATACCCCTTTTATACACTTTTATATTTTATATACATTTTACTAAATCCAACTTTATAACTTTATACAACAAACTTTATACAAGTTCTATACATATAACTAAGGTTATTAAATCCATCCTACTATATCATTAGCAAAGCCTAGTATATGATATTTTTGTTATCTCTCATTCGTCTCTCTTCCTTACAGCGTACTGGCCCAAGCTCAACAAGAGTATGTTCATCCAATCAACTCGAGTTCCGGCATATATTTTGATCCAATCGGAGAACTCAAAATAGATACTGGTCACTTAGACATAGTTACTCCATTCGATATCTCTTATATTGAACCACATGTTCAAAATATTAATTCAGTATTAAATACAATACGTTTCTTATGCCAACAAATCCAAATCGAAACGTCAAGTAATTTAGAATGTCATAATGTTCTAGAACCTCTGACGGTTAGGTATAATGACATTGTTTCCCAGTATTCTTCCATCGCTCACCTTATAAGTAATAATAGATTCAAGCGAGGAGCATGGATAGGTGGCATAGGTACCCTTTCTAAAACTATATTTGGGACTCTAGACGAAGACGATGCCGTCAAATATGATAACGCTATTCTAAGTATCCAAAATAATGAAAAAAGGCTGGGTTCACTAATGAAAGAAAATATTTTAATTACAACTTCTATGTTATCCAAATATAATAATACTTTGCACAAAATCAAATTTAATGAAGCCAACCTTAAAGAAGCTATCGACAAGCTCTCTCTAAACTTAAAAAACCTTTCAGTAATTTCAACTGATTTAAATATTAAAACAAATATTAATTCAATCTTAAACAGCTTAGAAGCTGCAATACTCACCTTATCATTCCAGTTGGAAGACATAACAAATGCCATCATGTTCAGTAGTCAAAACATTCTACATCCGGCTGTATTGCCACCCACTCACTTATATAAAGAGCTTATCGATAACTATAGGTACTTACCTGTAGATCTAAAATTACCTATTAATCTAGAGTTAAGCCAAATTCATTTATTAATGAATGTGTCAACTGTACTTTGTTACAGTATAAACAATAAGATTGTTTTTATATTAAGAATACCTTTAGTGTCTCCCAAGGAATATACTCTATTCCATAATATAGCACTGCCCACTCCGCATAACAATGTAAAACCTAATTCTTTTAGTTTCATCATGCCTAGTTGTAAGTATATCGCAATGACCAAAGATAAGTCGGAATATTGTACTCTTGATTCACTGAAAGAATGTAGAGCGATAAGCCCACGAGAGTACATCTGTGACGTCATGACCGTGTTCCCGACTAGTGCGAATCCCATTTGTGAAAGTGAATTATTGTCAAGTGTAATAAGTGTTATGCCAGGACAATGTGAAACCGATTTTATCCACGGAAATATAGATTTATGGAAATCGCTTTCTAGTAACATTTGGTTATATGTACAATCTCAAAATACTAAGTTATATGTTGAATGTCCAAACCAAAAGGTTCAAGAACTAAATATTATTGGTACGGGAATTATAAATATCCCTAATAATTGTATTGCCTTCTGCAAAAGTACCAAGTTAATTCCTAAATTTTATAACTTAAAAATAAACGTCACTATCAGTCATCATTCTGATTTCAATATTATAAATGATTCATGCTGTAATCTAGCTAAATTCAACATCATGAGTAATGAACCTCGTTTAAAATTAAAGAATATAGATCTTGAAAACTTCAATCTTGAAACAAAATCAAAATTAGTTTCAATGACCGCCGAAGCGGAAAAAATCATTAATGACATACCTATCATACAATACCAGGCTCATTACTCCATTATTTTAATTTTAATTTCTTTGTTCATTATTGTATTTTGTATTTCTAAATCCTTTTTTATTATTAAATCGCGCAGCCGGTTAATTCATCCCTTTTCCTACTTTCAAAGAACAATTCCCGTTAGTTCACCTGAAGTCTCTATTGATCAGGGTTCGACTCCTGATACAATTCCTCGTGTTAAAGTCAATAATAAACGCCAATCTACTTCGGAAATCCCAAGTCCCAGTATCAGAATCAATGTGTAAATAATTTGTAAATTTTCCCAAACTTCGCAATTTCATCCCCGAAGTTTAGTCTACCCCGGGGAGGTGTTATAGATATTATATGCACCCTTTCTTGCACACTTTATTACCTTTCTCGCTAACTAAGCACATTCATATTAAAGCTTCCAATCTCTCCCAGTTAGTAGTTCAGTCTCCATCCATCCTTCATCCGAGTTAGACGGCTGCCCTTCTTATAATTAATAATATCTTTTTTTAAAAACCTTTCCTTTGGAGACCCTATAACAGTACGGAACCCTCGGTGCGCGAGTCCTACTCGCACTTGGCCTCGAAGTGGCGTTCGTTCTTACCACTCGTATATTAATATTTAAAAAAAACAAATTATAATTAAATTCTTTAATTCATTTCTATCTACCTATTTACAACATTACAGCTTCACAAGTCACGTGACCTCAATTTATTAAACATCATTTTTTTCTAGACCCTTTCCAGTTATAATACAAATTCATTCATTTCGGGCAATCACAAAGGATTTTCACATTCGTATAGTATCTACAATAAACGACTAGCCGCGATAGTGATACAAAATGCCATAAGTACCAACCTAACGATACCTTTGCGATGCGCAAGACGATTACATACTACACTGCACTATGTAGTTCCTTTTACGCACGATAGGGGCGCTGCTCAAGATACCCCTTATGTTATAAGCGTCCTTAACTACGGTAACCGCTTACCATCAGGCGGGTCGTTTGCTTGTTTGCCTTTATTATATCTTTATTATATATAGGCTTATTTTATTTATATAATTGTAGCCACACCAAGCACCCAAAATTAGCGAAAAAATATTCATATCGTTCATGAGAATCTATTCTAATATTATAAAGCTGAAGAGTTTGTTTGTTTGAACGCGCTAATCTCAGGAACTACTGGTTCGATTTGAAAAAATATTTTTGCGTTGGATAGTCCATTGATCGAGGAAGGCTTTAGGCTATACTAGCTGCCCGGCCCGGCTTCGCACAGGCAGAGAAAATAATTCATAAATGTCTACGCATGCGAAGCCGGGGCGGGCCGCTAGTGAAAACATAAACATTTACCTGAGTTCGTTTATGTATGTCCGGAATTTTGATACAAAACGCCGCCCATCGTGCGTAAAGGGAACTAAACCTCGTAGTGTTTATAATCTTCATGCGTATCGCAAAGGTATCGTCGTTGCGTTGGTATTTAAGAAATTTTGTATCAAAATTCCGGACATAACCATGGAAATGTTTACGGTAACGATACAAATTTTCTTTTGCAAATTATTTAAGCTTGGGGCATAGGTCTTATTTGCAACTAAAATTCACATCACAAATAGTTTTACTTTTACTATACAGACCCTACTCTTAATCGAATCAATGTTACAATGATATAATCATTTGTAATTACACATTTTCAATAGTTAATTGATCTATCCGATGTATTTACAAGTATATAATAATAATTATGTTCAGACATCATCACACAGCGCCATCTGGTCCCAGACTAAGCCAAGCTTGTCATAGGAACCTGACAATAGAATACATACCTATCACATACCTACAAGGCAAACACAAATGGTTATCACACAAATGCGTCCTCTGGCGGGGATCGAACCCGCGACACCAAGCATAGGAGCCATATGTATTAACCACTGCACCTATGGTCTTGTCCGGTAGATGTTTAAAGGCAGTCAATTTGCTGATGATTGCGCGCGTGGTGTGTGGGGGGCTATGTGCTAGGGGGGCGGCGCGAGGGGCACGAGCAGCGGCTCGCGGGGCCTGCGGGGCCGCCGGCTGGGCCCCCGGGGGCCCGCGCAGCGCAGCCGCGGCCGCCCGGGGCCCCGCCGCCCGCGCGCGCAGCCCTCGGCCCCCGCCGCCTGGGCCACGATCTCCATCGGGGCGTCGGACTCCAGTAACGCTGCACCTAATTATATACACAAATACTAAAATACTCTTCCAAATTCAACGTATTATTGATTGTTGTTATTTTTATTACAACTTAGGGTGCAGCACGCCTGCCTCGTCTGAAACCTTCTTGGAATTCGACATCAGCTGAGCCAGGTGTCTCTTATGTAGTATTTGTGTCTGTCGTGTGTGTGTGTGTGTGTGTGTCGTGTCTCATGTCTCGAGTGTCGTGTATGAGTCTCGTGTGTACGTGACATGTCGTCGAAGGCTTGATGAGCGAATAAAATCTTGTTTTAAAAAAATATAATTGAGAATGCACTTGTTTTGTAGTATAATAGATGAATTATAATAGTATGAGTGGTTACCAGCGGCGACGTTGATCGCGTTGTCCTCCGGCGCGGGGTCCGGCCGGCGCGAGGCGAGGTGGCGGGAGCCCCGCGGGCGGCCGCGCCGCGCCCCCCGGCCGCGCCCCCCGCCCCAGGCCGACCGCCCCGCACTGTACGCTGCACACACACATACATATCCAATCAAAATCAAAAATAGTTTACTCAGTAGCCTTAGCAATGACAACTTTCGACAACGTATCCGTATCGCTTTGTATGGGAAAATAAACAGCACTGCGCCGGCGAATTTATCAATTTTTTTCATTTTTATATATTTTTTTATCTGTCGACGGACAGATAAAAAAATATATGTTTGTTCCACCTAATCTCCGAATCTCCGAAAAGGGTGACTCGATTTTAACAAGCCTTTCACTGACTAATATTATGAGGCGTAACTTAAGACTACTTTTAAATGAGAAAAATGTGTTAAGGCTCCGCGCAAAAAAAAAAACTATGTAATTGTGATCAAATCCTATTTTACGCGTTCGAAGTCGCACTAGTTAATGGCAGATCCAGGGTGGATCAGGGGGTCATGACCCCTCCTGGGCTGGGTCTATCCATTCAAGTGGCGGAACACATCGTTTCGATAGAAGACCAAAGAGAAAATCATATTTATATTGGATTTATTTTATAGTCATCGATTTATTTTATTTTATATATCACTAAGGTGATTGATTTATTTTATATATCACTAAGGTGGCAAACAAGCATACGGCCCGCCTGATGGTAAGCGGTCACCGGAGCTAATGGACGCTTGCAACATTTTATAGAGTAAAGTAGGGGTATCGGTCGCGCGTTGCCGATCCTTCAAAAATCTATTCACACCCTTCTTGAAGAACCCCATGCTGTACTCCTCTGGGAAAACCTCGACTATATGACCCCCCTGATTTTGAAAGCTGTATCCACCCTTGCGGGTAGTAGTAGTAGGTTATAGTAGTAGTATATAGTAGTAGATTACAGTAGTAGATATAATGTATCGTACGTGTGATCGGTTGCGGCGACATGTCGACGACTAGCGTGTCGCAGTCGTCGTCCACCTGCAGGGGGCTGCCGGGCTCCGAGGCCGAGTCTCGCGGGCGCTTCGGCTCTATCACTGCCGGCTGCTGCAAAAAACATATATGTATTATATATATTAATGTATATGCATCTTTAGACTTTTCAGGATATAACAATCTCTTATATTATGTGTTCTAACTTTTAAAGGAGAAAAAACAAATTTCACTAAAACAAAATGACGAAATTCACCAATGAAAAAGGTTTCATATATGTATCTTTAGTCAAAATGTATTCCACATCACTTGTGGAACACATATTTATTATCGAATAGGAGAGACATTACATTCAATAAAAAAAGCCGTGGTGGCCTTGTGGTTGAAGCAACGGCCTGTCTCTGATGCGCCCAGTTTCAAACCCCGGCCTGTACACTTGAGTACAGTGATAATTCACACCATGAGCTTTTAAAAAGAGAGGTTGCACGATACCCATTTAAATTGGAATATTGCTAGCGGCTATAGGCTACGGTAACTGCTTACCATCAGATGGGCCGTATGCTTGTGTGGCACCTTAATGGTATAAAAAAACATTACTTACAACTGGCGGTAATATTCCCAATTTTCGTTTCCGTTCTCGTTCCTCTATTATTTTCTTCTCTTCCGATTTCTGGCGATCTATCAACAAGTAATTCAACCAGTCAAACAACACTGAGCCTTACAATTGAGGAAAGTACATACCTCACTATAGTCCAAGATTGTTGTTTTAACCTAAAAAAAACTGAGAATATATTTAGTTTATAAGCAAGCGAACAAGGAAGGAAGAGAGTAAGCTGTCATTTTGACATAGTGATGTACAGAAACAATAGTGTTGTACCAATTAGTAAACTAAGATGCTCATAATTTATTACAACAAAGATCCCTTGAACATCTTCAAGGATTTATTATTGTAGTGAAATGTATAAAAACATTTTTTTCATTGTTAATTAATCATATTCCGGACTAAACATTTTTAGGCTTCAAGGGATCTTAGACCATTCAAATTCAAATTCAAAAAGACCTAGATTTGACTAGACTTTACAGGCAAGCACTTTCAAATTGTCAGAATCTACCACCGGATTCGGAAGGTCGGTTTTGCTGAGAAGAATCCGGCAAGAAACTCGGCAATTACTCTTTTAAAAACCAAACCATTACAGAAGATCAGTCAAATAAAACTATTCCGATATAGTGTTGCGTTTATGTGATGTTATTTTAGATTATTGAGGATGCCTTGCTGGTGGTATGGAAAACCTTATGCTGCTAGAACAGTGGGTACAATAAGGTTGGCATCGCCCTAGTGCTACCCCTGGTATTGCAAACGTCTATAGGCTACAGTAAACAAGGGCGCCCGGCTTTGTCCACATATAATAAGATCTTGCAATTAACCTACAATTATAATTTAAAACTCACATTTCAATTCAATCTCCTCGTCGTCCAGAAGCAATGAGACAACTTCTTTAGGCTTCAGCGTGTCTGGTTTGAAGTTACCGCCGCTGATGACCATCCTTTGGATCTGTTATTGAACAAAGCAAGCTATATGTACCTTTTCTTCCTCTTTCATCCTAACTATGGCAGTCAATCTTCTTCAAGGAAACTTTTTGCCAGTATCGAGTGTAAGTGATAATAATAATGCTTGGACATTATCACACAGCGCCATCTGGCCTCAAACTAAGCAAAGCTTGTACTATGGGGACCAGCAGCTGATATAATACTTATATACTTTTTGTTTGTAAATACATACCAAACACCCAGACGCAAGGCAAACTTATTTGTCACATAAATGTTTGCCCCGGCGGGAATCGAACCCGCGACCTCTAGCGCAGCAGTCGGGTATACTAACCACTAGACCAGCGGTCTCGTCAAGTGAATTATCAAGTTTCTCGATTTCTGTATTAGTTGCATTAAAATGCCTATTATTATGCATTCTAATGCTCATGGTAGTTTCTGGAGACAATTCACGGCAGTAGCAGATCACAACCTGCCTTTAGGTCAGAGGTAACCTATTAACCAAGTGATAGATCACTTAACACAAAGTTCACATTTATAATGTACTAGCGGCCCGCCCCGGCTTCGCACGGGTAGACATTTAGATCAAATATTTTGTCTACCCGTGCAAAGCCGGGGCGGGCCGCTAGCCTATGTTACTCAGTGATAGTTTAGCTTTCGAACGGTGAAAGATTTTTTGAAATCGGTCCAGTACTTTTTGAGTTTATTCGTTACATACAAAAATACAAATCTTTCCTCTTTATAATATTAGTGTAGATAAATCAGTCACTAAATTAAACTTTACTGTATAAAATGACACCGAAAATATACACAAAAGATCATTAAATCACAATTTACACAGAACACTGGAAAAATCTCAATCGCTCCGCCAGATTCCCGCCAAAAACTGTATATCTCACTCTTTAGTAGGACTCTTTAAGAGTGAGATATCCAGTTATTGGTGGGATTTTATCGATACTAAGGCAATGCTATGCTATGTACGTGTGTACCTCACTCTTCTCCCTCGCGCGCTGCATGATCCTCTCCTCGATGGTGCCCTTGCAGATGAGGCGGTACACGGTCACCTGCTTGGTCTGGCCCAGCCGGTGCGCGCGGTCCATCGCCTGCTGGTCCACCGTCGGGTTCCAGTCCGAATCGTAGAATATTACCTACCACACAATACACATACACATCTCTTACACTACATACTATGTATTCCTTTCGTGACAAACGTTGCTGCTCGATAAGCGACTATCGATAGCAACGATACTATTGAGGTTCGATCCTATCGATAACATAATTATATCGACAGTATGAATACTATCGATTGCATCAATACTGAGGTTCGATACCATCAACACCATAAAATTATAGCGATAGTTTGAATACTCATTGACCGCATCGTCACTATTGAGGTTCTATACAATCGATGCCATACAACTGTATCGACTGTATGAATTCTTAACGATAGCAACGATACTGTTGAGGTTCGATATTATCGATATGCTAACTGATGTTTAAGGTCAACTATCGACTAACAATAGTATGGCAAGGCTTATCGGGCAATACAGAGACAGATGCATTTCTTGCCGACTATTATCAAAGGTTTTTCCTATCTTTTTTGTTTAATACCACTATGGTGGTAAGCAAGCATACGGCCCACTTGATGGTAAGCGGTCACCGTAGCCTATGGACGCTTGCAACACAAGGGGTGTCACTCGCGCGTTGCCAACCCAATTATATATAGCTAGCGGTAGATCAAACGATATAACGATAGTAACTAGTGATGATCAATTGATTGACAAATACTTACAGTATCGGCGGCCGTGAGATTGATGCCCAGCCCCCCGGCACGAGTTGACAGCAGGAACACGAATATGTCGGTACGGGCCTGCCAACATACAACACACAGCGTTTCTCTATCTATATTCTATAAGTATATAAATGGGGTTATCTCTTGAGCTTTAGACAACAACCCCAGCAAAATGGTACACCTATTAGTAAACCCTTCCTGTCTAACATTAGGCTTTATTTTAGGACCACCTCTCGTTATTCGTATACATGTATGTATATATCACCGGATGATAACAAGAACCGCAAATTTATAAATTTCCTAGGAAATTTATCAACCTTCGTAGGATTCTAAACGAGAGATTAATTGTATTAATTTACGCCCACATTTTCGCAAATTAATTAACTTACCGAACGAAACGAAGGTTGATAAATTTCCTAGAATTTCCTTGGAAATTTATAAATTTGCGGTTCTTGTTATCATCCGGTGACATATACATAACATTACATAATAAACAGGCGAAGTGATTAAGGCTGTGTTATTATATTTTATCTTAAATACGCGGGCGAAGTCGCTGGCAAAAGGTCATCCTTGCTAATATCATATGTGAGTTTTGTTTGTTTGATAGGATTTCACACCTTAACTAAATAAATAACTACAAAAATATTTTGTTTGTATTCAATAAATGTAGCGACAATGTAAGGGAGACCGATGAAGTGTTATATTACCTGAAAATCTGCCACCATGTCGCGTCGAGCGGAGATCTTGCTGGAGCCGTCCAACCTCATGTATTTGTGCTTGCGGTGCCACATGTATTCCTGGAAACATTGCTAATTTAAAACACACCTTCGCAGGTATCCTGTGCGATTTGTCAAATGAAAGAGAGCGTTCTGCGACAGACGTCCTGTCTTAGCTATGAATTCATGTCATATACAATAGAAAAAAGGACCGTTAGATTATCCCGTAATTAAAAATGTTAAATTTTTCTTTTCATAAGAACAGTCTCCTGACATAAACGAGCTCACAAAAAAAATATGAAATCGGTCTTGCCGTTCACGCGTGTCGCCGTGACCAAGGGAAATGAGGATTCATTTTTATATAAATTTCGAGGAACTAAGCAATTACCATTAATTTTCGGCAACGCGCGTGTGATACCCCTGGTATTGAAAGCGTCCATAGGCAATATTAACCAATAACCATCAGGCGTGCCGTTTGCTACCTTCATCATCATCATCATCAGCCTATCGACGTCCACTGCTGAACAAAGGCCTCCCCCATAGATTTCCACAATGACCGATTCAATGCGGCCCACATCAAACGCTTGCCAGCGACCTTTATCGGGTCATCGGTCCATCTAGTTGGGGGCCGTCCGACGCTGCGTTTTCCAGTGCGTGGTCTCCACTCTAGAACTTTTTGGCCCCATCGGCCATCTGTTCTACGAGCTATGCCACCTTAGTGGTATAAAAAAAAGTATATGACAAGGTGTTTTCGTAATAAATTTGTTTGGACAATTGCTTTATTATTACCTCTAATAGATCAATCATTTTGGTCATCTGACTGTATATGAGGACTCTGTGTCCTCGCTCCTTCAGCCGCTTCAGCAAGGAATCTAACACGGTCAGCTTGCCCGCGTCGCTCACTAGCTGGTTCTTATCTAGAAGATCGATAGATAGATAGACAGATAGATAGATAACTCTTTATTGCACACCTTAAAACTACAATACAGAAACAGAATTTACTATATATATATCGGTACAAACATAAACAAGACTGTTATATTTTATTGTCCATGTACTTTTTAGTTTTTATTATTCGTTAATATAAAACTCATGTATTGCTCATCAAGCCCTTTCATTTAATTACCCTATCGTGAAAATTATCTCAATTTTGAAACATCCGCCATATTGGATTCAAAATGGCGGTATTTAGGTTAGCTACCTAGATAAATTGTCACGGCAAACACACGTATACAGTATGTAAGTGAAAATTACGTCGTATCCGATAGGGGCATATAGGTATCCCTAAGACATTACTATAAAATATGAAAAGAATTTTATTGATTAAAAACTAATATTTTTTAATACCCAATGTTAAAAGTAACCAAGCTAAAACATTTCCCTCAAAATCGAGCAATATTTCAACACCGTCGTTGTCGGCGGCCGGCGCGGTATCTTTGGCGGTCTGAGCGGCTCCTTTGACCATGCCGAAAAGGCTCGAGCCGTGCGCGGTCAAACGCACCGCCTGGCACGTGTAAGGAGCTATCCCGACCTTGAACACTCGTTTAATAAGTCAGTATGACTACTGATACTACTATAATTGACTGACGTCAATTTATTCAGTTTCGCGCAAAATCTTCTTACGGGTGGTCGCTCGGGTTTCGTTGTTGTGATTTTTGTTTCGCGTAAATGTCGTACTCTAATTATGTGTATTTCAATATGTTAACGTGTTTGGGTAGGAGTGAATGTAATTATTTAGCAGGTCGTAGAAATTACGAGATGCGTTTTACGGTTAGGCAAGGGACTCGGTGCCGTAACGATAAACAGATAGTCAAAGTGTGAGGTCATCTGAGGTCATGCCCCAGCCCGCGCTACGCCGTCTGTATTGCCCTATAAGTTTCCTTATTTTATGTTATTTTAAGTAATTTTTTTTCTGGGTATATTTTTTTCTTGTTATCAGTAAAAGCATTATATAAATAGAATCAAATCTCGATACCTAATAATACCATCACGGATACGACGGTAATTTCGTTACACACTGTATACAAGATTTAAAATTTAACTTTCAAGAATTGATTACCCACACACACAGGACAAAACCTTGCATAATGGCAGTTTTTGTTACCAAAGATTTGATCTAAAATGTCGTGTATATGCTGACGTCATAATACCTGGCACCTGTAGGGAGGCCCAGCCCCAGGGCGGGCGCGCGGCGGCCAGCAGGCGGGCGAGCGAGTCGCACCCCGGGCGACACTCCGCGTGTTGGTGACGCGTCACGTGGTACGCGAACGACCGCGACACTGCGAACGGCATGCGGACATTTGCACACACCTGACAACACATAACACGTTCAACAATTAAACTGTGGAATAAACTCCCCGCCGTGGTTTTCCCAAAGGAGACAGCATAGGGTTCTTCAGGAAGGGTGTGAAGGGATTTTTTTTTTTTTTATACCACAAAAGTGGCACACAAGCATACGGCCCACTTGATGGTAAGCAGTCACCGTAGCCTATAGTCGCTAGCAATACCAGGGGTATCACAAACGGGGTGCCAATCGTGTTGTTGATGAGGACTCACTGTGCTAGCCAGCGTATCCTCGTGGAGCACTGGCAACCTTACTTACCGCAGAAACACAACACTACATCAAGTAGTGTTATTTCACTGCGGTCTTTTGTAAGGCGGAGGTACAGTCCCCAGTCGGGCGGCTCCAATTTAAATGGGATAACCCACGGGAAATCCCAAAACGACCTCTCTTTAAATTTTTGATTTTTGAAGGGTTGGCAACGCGCGTGTTATACCCCTGGTGTTGCAAGCGTCCATATGCTACGGTAACCACTTACAATCAGGCGGGCCGTATGCTTGTATAAAAAAAAACAGAACATTATACTTAGTTTTATAAGTACATCTTAATATTAGAGCAAATTAGGGTAAGAAGGTGACAAATTAACTACACATCAAACTTTGAATGACGATACAGTATTCGGCCGTTAATCTGTTTACATCTCGTCTATGTACAATTTCTTTATATTACACAGTTTATAATAATTTAATTCACAAGATGTTATAAGCGTTACATTATCTCCACCAGTATTACAAAGAGCAAATATGTGTATTTTTGTATGTAACGAATTAACTTAAAAACTACTGGACCAATTTCAAAAATTCTTTTGCCGTTTGAAAGCTACATTATCACCGAATAACATAAGCTATATATTATATTGATACGCGGCGAAGTCGCAGGGAAACGGATAGTGTTTTAATATAACGTACCTTCTGCTGAGCAGTAAACAGGAAAGTCGGCAACGGTGTGGGTTCATCGGTATATATTCTCGGTGGACGCTCCATATGCTCTATTTCTGGAATCTCGCTCGACTGAACCGACACCAGGCCTCCGTCTTCCGTTTTGATTTCACTCAGCATCTCCGTCTGTAGTGATCAAATCGTACAATAACTGACAAGTTGACAACCCAATACATACGTCACAATCCTACAACGCGCTAAGTTTTCTACGCTACTCGGTATATATACAAGTTTCCGAATAGAACAGTCGGAACCGCGGTTCCCCAGGCACAAGACCCGCTCGCCCCACAAATAAATAAATAAAAAATAAAAAAAAACATATAGGCGGATTCATAATAAAATAAAAACAAAGAAAAAATACTATTAAATTGTACTAATACATAAAATAACCAGTAGCCTCATATGGTAGGATAAAAAAAAAAAAAATGTTATATCTGCTCGTAATTAAAGGCAAATGCAACTCGCCCGAAACGTCAAGTTCAGTGGTGTTTATTCTGTTGTACAAAATCACTAAACTAATTTGACAGCAATAAAAAGTATTGCCATCCTTATTTAACCCCACACATGAGAAAGGGATGGCAAGACTTTTTAGTCCTGTCAAATTAGTTTAGTTTAGCTATTTTATACAATAGAATCGACACCAATAGCTTCCCTCCCCTGAACCACCCCCTAACTTAACTAATGATAGATATCTCACCTGTCCCTCTTTCGCGCGCGAATTCCGCGTCCTTATAGCTCTATGCTCTATGGTCTCTGGCATACAATGTACTGTGTGTTCCAAGTGCGCGTAGAATGGGCCTTCTTAGAAAAACACCACAGATGAAATATATTAAAACATAGATACTGGAATGGGTAAAAAATTTAACCTATACTTAAATATTATTGATAGCAATCCATCCTGTGTTTTACAATCAAGTCTCTTTTTATACCAACTGCGCTTTAAAAGCTACTAAGCATATTAAAGTACCTCTTTTAGTACCAGAAATGACATAAATCACTGAAATCTCTTCCTAAAGTATATTTTTTCTAACGGTAAATAAATTTAGCCTTACCTTTTATCCATAAAGGATCGGTAAATAGCAACTCTCTCCACATGAGACTATCTCCTTTCCTCTGCTTCAAACATTTACCATCAGGACATATTAAAAGTAAATCTTTGCTTCTCGCTCTGTCATAATAACTCTCGTATATATTTGTCTCTCTCTCAGCTGGTTGTTTGTCTGTACATCTTTCCGTATACCACCACTGTTGTCGGTGACGTAATTTTTCGTATTTTTCTAAACATTCTTCGATGTGTTGCATACTGAAATATAATAACATTATCTTATTCACAAATAAATAGGCAAAAAAAAATAAGCACCGTTTTCTCTGTGAATCGATTTCTACATATTTTATTGGTAACTACCAATAAAATAATTATTGAAGTAGATTTCTTATTCACAGATTCGTTTCCTACAGCGAGACATGTCTCTGTCAGGTACACGTATAACAAATTTTATTGAAAGAAATTTATTATTTCTAACAAAAAATATATAAAGTAACAAGTAAATATACTCACGCATACAACCAGCCACAGAGCAACACTCTGTACATCTCCATCGGCGAAACGTCAATAAATCTCATAAAACCGAAGCACCCTGTATCACCCTCAAGCCCATTCTTAACGCCCCTGTGTATATATTCAGGGGTCAATATGGACAGTTTGTTGTACAAGAGATGTCGCTTGGAAGGTATACAGCGGAGTAGAATGCACTCTTCTGACAATATTTTGGGTATGTGATAATCATCTATTTGCATCACAAAAGGAGATCTGACATCTCGTCTCTCGAATAACTCTGGATGGTTGCAGACCTGTAAGATCGCGATATTATATTAATTCGAGAGCAAAATCTCCCGTGGGTTGGAGCCGCTCGGCTCGGGACCTTACCTTACAGAAGACCGCAATCAAATAATATTACTTTGAAGTAGTGTTGTGTTTCTGCATTAAGGCTGCCAGTGCTCCACGACTATAAGTGACTCCTCATCAACAATAGGGTTGGCAACTCGTTACTGATATCCGGCTATAGGCTATGATGACTGCTTACCATCAGGTGGGCATTATGCTTGCCACATTAGTGGTATTAAAAAAACTTTGTACCCCTTTTTACGAAAATTGGGCAGACGGGAGTGTATATTTACAAAATAATAATAATAATTGCTGAGAGTAATTGCCGAGGTTCTTCCCGGATTCCTCTCGGCAAAAAACGACCTCCGAATCCGGTCGTAGATTCTGACTATTTGAAAGTACTTACTTGTAAAGTCTAGTCAAATAAAGATTATTTTGAATTTGATTTGTTGAGTACTAGTAACTATTATATTGTATTGGATACATGCTTTCGTAGATTTAACAATTGGTAGATATACTCACTTTTCTAAATTGCATGACTAAGTTCATAAGATTGGATGTGAAGTTTTTGTCTACATTGTGTCCTGTTTCAGCACCTACTGAGTAATGCAGTAGTTCTTCTATTTTGATCTTCTTCTTCAATGCTGGAACAATATCATATCTGAAGAATCTGGTAATTTAGACCTTCATAAGTGCCTTACTAGGGCCTAAACTGAATAAATGATTTTTGATTTTGATTTTGAAGGAACTACATAATTTTTTTATTTTTTAAATTTATATGTCACCTAGAGTTACACATTATAAGCAAAATATGTATTACAAAAAGTTCTTCATCTTTGCAATACATGTTAACCACTTTAGCGATATAAAAATAAACATTATTTTTTTCGATTAGTAAGTGGTCAAAAGTCTTTGTGTGACAACTCGCATCAAAAATCCAGTTGCGAATTCATGCACTGTACTGTAATTCTTGACACACAGTATTGTAATTCAATACATATTAATAATACTTACCAATGTATAAAAGTTTTTGTCTAATAGTGAGAGGACAATGGACCATAATTTCAATTTTGTCCGACAATTCATTCTCTACGTCCTTCTTGATACGTCTTAACATGAACGGTTTCAATATCATGTGCAAGCGAGATAGATGCTCTGGAAAAAACGACAGACAATTTAAAAATTGATAAAGTACCTCAATTGTAGATATCACTTAAGATGTTGTTTGTTGAAAAAAAAAAGCTTTTTTTTATCAAGCAATAGAAAACTCACAGTAGAAAGAAAATAAGTGAACATGAAAACAACTCAGATAAATCTTCTTTTTAGAAGTCGATTAAAAACAGCAGCTTTAAAAATTTGAAGCCAACCATGCCATTATAAGGTAAAGACACAACATTTTTAAGTTAAGAATGCAAACGCAGTCGCAAGCTATTCTTGCTAGGACCCCTGCATTTGAGAACTTACTTTCGTCAATAGTACTCTTATTTTCGGCATGGCTTTCAATATCCTTAGAGAACCATTCGTTAAATTCCTCGTGGGAGTCGAACAGGGTGGGCATTATGAAGTGCAGCAACGCCCACAGTTCAGCCATGCTGTTCTGGATTGGGGTACCTGTGGGTTAAACATTCAGGGCTATACCATTTTTCAAACTTTCGCGATCTAAAAATATTGCCATCCTTATTTAACCCTGCACATTTGAAAGGGATAGCAAGACTTTTAGACCTGTCAAATTAGTTAAATTTAGTAAGTTTGAACAACAGAATCGACACCATTAATGACTTAAAACCGGGTCTCAATGCGATATTAAATTGTTTGCTTACCTCAGGCGTGGTCACGAGCTGAGCTGAATAGTCAGTCAGGTGTTGACTACGGCCGATGCAACTCGGTCGAAATGTAGAGAGGTACAATTTACTATCGCATATATAAGACCCGTTTTCATGACATTAATTCAGGAGGGTTCACCCTGTACCACTACATTAAAACTTTAAAAAAAAGTTTATTTCAGATTCCTCACTATATCCGTGTAATCGAGGACCTAAATAATATTCTTGAATATTTAATTCAAAAGAGGAAAGATTAGTATTTTTGTGGGTTTGTATTGAATATGCTCCGAAATTACTGGACCGATTTCAAAAATTCTTTCACCGTTAGAAAGCTAAATGATCACTGAGTAACATAGTATATATATTATACTAGCTGCCCACCCCGGCTCCGCACGGGTGCACAAAATATTTGATAAATGCCTATGCTCCGAAACTAATGCGAAGCCGGGGCGGGGCGCTAGTTGTTTAAACGTAATAAAATCTCACCGGAGAGCAACAATCGATTCCTGCAGCTGAAACCAAGCAGCAGCTTCCAGCGCATACTGGCCGAGCTTTTAATGGCTTGAGCCTCGTCCAGTATCATGTACTGCCACGACACTCTATTCAGGTACTTGAGGTCTGACACCACGATCTGGTATGACGTCACAACCACGTGGAACGCCGCTTGTCTCGTGTGGAGGTCTTTGCGTTCCCAGAACTGACGGAGGATTTTACGCTCGCTTGGACTGCCCCAGTATGGCACCTAGGTAGATATGGTATTTTTACAACTTTTGTGGTGGAATGGCGTCATCAATGAGTTTCGAAGAGAAATTTGTAGGGTCGGCAACGTGCGACGCTCACACTAGGTGTTGCTAGCGCCTTAGGCTACGGTAACCGTATACCATCAGGCGAATCGTATGCTGCTTGCTGACTTTATAGAATCCTAATAATATAATTAGTGCGAAAGTTTGGATATTGGGTAGTTTGTCACTCAGTCACCCTGAACCGATTGAATGAATTTTAATTAAATTTGGTGTGGTAATAACCAGCAGTCTGCACAAGAACATAGTCTTTTTTAAAAAAAAAAGGGTTCACAGGATTTAAGACAAATATTTTATAGCCGTACAACTGCGCGGTCGGAGTCGTGCCCCTGGTACTGCAAGCTCCATAGGAACGTACGCTTGCCTACGACCTACATGATATATTAAATCCACTCACCACTTTGAAGTCTGGCACGAATCTCTGCATCTCCTGCTGCCAGTTGTGCAGCGTGGAGGCGGGCGAGACGACGAGGAAGGGCCCCCACACGCCGAGGCGCTCCGCCACGTGGCACAGGAACGCTATGCACTGCACCGTCTTGCCCAGACCCATCTCGTCCGCCAGGATGCCGCTGATACCCTGACCAATGCATCACTATCACATTATTCTAAGAGAGGTAGGGCGATTTGGGATTTCCCGTGGTTATTCCCATTTAAATTGGGGACGCCCGACTGGGGCTGTACCTCCACCTTACAGAAGACCGCAGTGAAATAACACCACTTGATGTAGTGTCGTGTTTCTGGGGTAAGTAAGATTGCCAGTGCTCCACGAGGATAAGCTGGGCTAGTAGTAATGCTGCTAGCACAGTGAGTCCTCATCAAGAACATGGTTGGCAACCCGTTAGAGATACACCTGGTATTGCAAGCAGCTATAGGCTACGGTGACTGCTTACCATCAGGTGGGCCGTATGCTTGTGTGCCACCTTAGTGGTATAAAAAATAAATAAAAAAACATTACACTTACATTATATAGATTACCTTATATATATATATATATATATGTGTGTGTGTATGTATAATAGCACATGCTGAGTTGGGACCGTTTCATATCGACACTATGTCATTCCTCTACAAATGTCTTCCTCTTTTATATGTTTACGTGTTGTTATGAATAAATGTTTTTTCTTTCATTCTTTTCTATAAAAAGTCATGGTGTTTGTGGTCGCACTCCTCCGAAATGGCTCGACCGATTTTATGATATATCAATTATACTATTATAAAACAAAGTCACTTCCCGCTGTCTATCTGTCCCTTTGTACGCTTAGATAGTTCTATAAAACTATGCAACGAACGGATTTTGATCCGCTTTATTTAATAGATAGAGTTAAAAACTCTATCTATTAAATAAAGCGTAAATGTATAATTAATTTTGGTTTTGTGTGAACCCGTGCGAAGCCGGGGCGGGTCGCTAGTTTAATTTATATTTATTTGGTAGGTAAGAGAATACGTCGAAAAGTATATCCTACTAAGGCACATATCTATTAAATGTTATTATCCAAAAATCTAGTGTTAATATCTTGACATGGGTAATACATACATACGATAATCGTTAAACCGACTCACCTGATCATAAAGGTTGGCCAACCAATTCATGCCCTTCAGTTGGTAGCCCTTGAGGGTGCCCCTGAAGATGTGCGGCTGATCGTGGTCCCCCCCGCGGCGGTCCCCACCGTCGGCCGGGTCCCCGCTATCTGAGGGGTCCCCGCCAGCG
Organism: Falcaria lacertinaria; assembly: GCA_951449985.1. NCBI lineage: Eukaryota > Metazoa > Arthropoda > Insecta > Lepidoptera > Drepanidae > Falcaria > Falcaria lacertinaria. The sequence goes on along the minus strand of OX602127.1, from coordinate 2,875,101 downwards.
GCCGCGTCGAACTGCCGGGTACGCGCGCGTTCGGCTCTAAACGCCTCGCGTGCGTTACGAGACGCGCGCGCCTTCATTGCTTCACTGTTGATGCAAATTAATGCCAACCAATTTACAATCACTGTACACATAAAATATTGTTATCATATTACTAAATTCTTAGAATATACAGTGTTGGAGAAAAAGGGTCTTTCCCACAAGGGTCCCCAAAGAGGTAGGCTAAGGTACAACACCCACTTTCCACCGAAGATATTTTTTTGCTAACGTGACAGATGGTGAGTCCGTCGCCGTCTCTTAGGCACTACACACGTCCTTGAATTTCTTCTCAGACGTATTCAGGTTTCCGCAAATTTTTTCTTTACCGTAATACTCGTGGTGGGACTAATCACTGCACTTAAATAAAAAAACTCATTGTTAAAGACCGGTGGGATTCGAACTTGCGTCGCTAGAATAGCATGTAACGCGTCATACCACTCGGCGATTACGGCTTATTATAAGCTAAGTTATACGCAATTATATACGCGTGGAATTAATTTTGATTCCAAATTCACGGCTTTTTTAGAAAAAGCAACAAATTTCATGCAAATCCTTTAGGCGTTGAGGCGTGAAGAGAGTACAAACACACACACAGACACACACACAGACACACACAAATTTTCTCATCCTACTAATATTATAAATGCGAAAGTTTGTGAGTATGGATGGATGTTTGTTACTCTTTCACGCGAAAACTACTCAACAGATTTGGATGAAATTTGGAACATAGATAATTTATAACCTGGATTAACACATAGGATACTTTTTATCCCGGGAAAATGTTTTTATTCCGGGAAAATTTTAAGTTCCTACGCGAACGTAGTCGCGGGCAGAAGCTAGTTTATAATATTAGTAAGATACCTGTCATAATGATCTATAGCCGCCAGCCTAGGGTCTCTGTCTTCATCCAACTGCCTCAGTATATTAGCGGCGCCACAATCCCCATCATCGTTAGAGTTCAATTTCTTCTGCATGAAGTGAGCGTATAACTCCGTTTGTGTTATCAGGAAGTTCAGTTTGCGACGTTGCCGTTTGGCTTCCATTAGTTCTACGTCCATCTGTTGAGATAATTCTTTTTAATGGCCGGTTATAAGTTTAACGTGTGTATCTTGTGTCTGTGGCAACATAGCTCCTACGCATGAAAGGATTTTGATGTCGATTTTTATGTGCCCAGCAACGAATAGTTATAGTTTCCAGATAATCACCAACATTATGATTCAATTGGATGAATGGTTTAGCAACACATAGAAGACGAAAAGACAAAAAAAAACTACACTGTTTCTCTGTAATTAAAACTATAGGTACATACAAATACATAATGACATAATTTTACTTCAGTAACATGGATATCGTGCATACCGATTTTTTTACTTACAAAATTGATGATATGTGGTACCTAAACTACATGTGGTATACATGCATATAAATACATGTGGTACCTAAACTGTATAGTAAACATTTTTCGTATTTTTTTAAAATAGGCACATAATATTATGACTTCAGTGACTGGATCAAGTTGTCGTAAGCCTGTAAGCGGCATCCACAATAATAATTGCATGCAAATATACCTTTCTCTGTTCCTCAGCCTCTCTTTCCATACGGCGTCTGGTCTCCTTCTCGGCTCGGTCATACCTCCTCCAATAAGCTTGCATCTCTCTGCTCAGCCGCTTGCATCGCCACACTGTTTCCTTCATATTCTTCTGGGACTATTGGAAAAACAAAACACAATTATATAAGTTGAGAGGTGAAGAGGGTACAAACACACACACACACACACACACTATAATATTAGTAAGGTGTGGTACAATACCTGCATAGCGAGATGTCGCCAATGCTTGCAGCAGAGGGTAGCCAGTCGTTTCCTGTGCAGCATGAGGTCGCGGTGGGCGGCGGCCCGCGCCCTCTGCACTTTACCAAGCTCCTTCTTAACTACCACCAGCCAGTGACGACGGCGTCTCGCGGTCAAAGCTTCAGGACTCTTCAGAGTTGACAGCTTCTTGCGACCGCTGTGACAACAAAATGCGTTTACTTTTGGTGTTTAAGCATAGACTTTCATATACATATAGAATACATCCCCAGATTGGAAATTATATGAGGAATTAAATTAATACAAGCGCTAATTCAAAAATGGTTCCGTTTTCTGCACAGCATACCTTGCGCATGGCGATCGTACTTAAAGATAACTCCAGTCAGAAACAGACACACACACACACACACACGCTACGTACGCATACACATACTTTTCTTTTATTTATATACTACGAAGGTGACAAGCAAGCATATTGTTTAGATGAAATTGGTCATGTAAAATCCGTATCAGAGGATTTAAGATCAAAAGAAAATGTACTTAGTACTCACCGTACACCGGGCTTATCTGCAGAGTGACTGTAATCATCATTTTCATTCTCCTCTTTCAGATGACGCAGCTGCTCCTCCCAATCAACACCATCAGGCTAAAATAATAGCATTAGATAGGAATTATTTTCTAACAATGGTAATTTTAGCAGGTCTGTAGGGTCGTAGCAGGAGAATAGGGTCGGTAACAAGCGAGTGATACGCTTGGTGTTGCAAGCGTCCATAGGCTACGGTGACCGCTTATCATCAGGTGAACCGTATGCTTGTTTGCCACCTTGGTAATATTACAAAAAGGTCATTTCTATGTTGCCTCTACTCTACTTAAATACAAAATGTATAGAGAGTTGTGACAGTCATACAATCATGAGTGACAGTCACTTGAATATGTTGATTACGTTAATAATACCACAAAGGTGTCAGAAGCTTATGGTATGATGGGAATCAATCACTAGCCTATGGATGCCTGCAATACTAGTATTTCTATTTTTACTTTATTTTTAAGGGGCTTTTAAACCAACATGCCAGCCCCCATTTTATCTTAATTTTTACAGGTAGAATCAAATGTATTACAATCATTAATCACTGATACAGTACACATACATTTATATCTTAGTTTGAGGCATCAGTACCAGGGCTTTTTGGCACAAATTATTGTTGTGACAATCTGGGTAGCATTAAGGACAAAGATTCTTTATATTTTAAATCTTTTTTTTAATAGACTTACCAAATCACTACCATCATTTCCTCTCCCTTCTCTGATACGTCCCCTCCTAGATTTATGGAGTCCCCTCGCGGCACCCCTCTCAGAAGGCCGACCCCTGCGGCCTCTTGTCGATGGTTGCGGAGCTGGTCGGCTTATCCGCCGTTCAGGATAACGATCCACAGTGGATAGTAGACCCGCACCATAGTACATGTACCGCGAATTCTAAATAAATAATATTTTAATAATTTAAACCAAATAATATTTTTTATACCACTAATTTGGCAAACAAACATACGGACCATCTGATGGCAAGCAGTCACCATAGTCTATAGGCACTAGCAATACTATGGATATCACAAACGAGGTAAGACCCGTTCAAATTGGTCCAGCCTTTTCAGAGATTAGCCCAAACAAACAGACAGACAGACAACATTTTTTTTGTTGTCTGCATTGTTTACTTTCATATGCATTTTGTAAAATGCTGTTATTTTTACATTACAAATAGACACTCAATGTTTTTTATGATAAGACATAAATTAATATAGCATTTTTGTGTATTTAGTCTATAATTGGAGTTCCCATTTCGAGCTCCATTCTGTGGTTTGGCATAATGAAATAACAGACAAGCTGTATTATTAATTACTACCTTTCCCCAGCTGGTTCTAGATAAAGATCCCCTATGTCCTTCCCCAGGTTATAATCTATCTCAATGCCAAATTTCATTGACCATTTAACCGTTTAGTTCAGAAAAGCAAGCAAACAAACAAACCAAGTAGAGTTACATTTGCATTTATAATATTAGTATGGATTTTAGCAGGTTGCTTACCCCAGGATCTTTGTAATACTTTTTTGCATGATTATTATGATATCTTCTTTCCTTTAACATCCGCTGTATCCTAATCTCCTTGCTAGCTGGGGAGTCCTCATCACTGCTGGTCTCAGATTCAGATGACAGAAGAACATCCCTCAACCATTCCCTCTCCTCACCCACTGATGTCAGGTTGTAGAGCCGGAGTCTGTCACTTTGGCGCTCTACAACATGTCACAGAAATGAAGAAAATATTAATGTGTGTTTAAATTCATCCTTACAGATTGATTTGTTTTTGGGACAAATAATTCAAATAACTGTGGGTGTTTTGTAAAACACAAATAATACATATCGACAATGCAAAGGAGAAACAAATGAAAAGCCACTTTGATCAAAAACTAGTTTTATATGCAGTCTGTCTAGGTTAGAAGCCAATCGGAACTCACAACATTAAAATATCTATTAATAAATGAAAAATATAACCATTTTATTGTAATTTTAAACTTTGAGAACTGCTGATAAATTGGCCAAATGGTGTTTCATTAGATTTTCCTAACCACTGTCAATATTATGATAAGTAACTAATAGATTGAAGATTGGTTTCCTACAACAGACTAGACTGTTACAAATATCAAAGAACATATTATTTTGGGGCAAACAAGGTGGTCATGCTCAGCCACCACAAAGGTAAGACTCTCCAGCCAGACTGATGATGAGCCTGGGACAACACTTACGGCTTGTCCCCATTAGGAATTATGAAGTACATTTGAACATTGTGAATTTCACATAGAATACACACAACACTTCAATGCTTTATCTATTATTTTTACTGGTAAGTCAGTGGACATCACTATTGGTTTATGTAGTAGAAAGATGTTGGTTCTAAAACTATACCAGAACTTCTATTGTACTATATTAATTTATTAATCATTTATTAATGTAGGTAATTTATTGATAAATGTATTGAAAGTCATTTAATTATACTCAGCATCCTGGAGCACTCAGCACAATGTTTTCCTGTTACACCATCCATTCTGACTCTATCAACATCTCTGTATTGACATGACATGCCGTCTAATTAGAACTAATATGGTGGATGGTCTGTGTGATAGATGGTATAAAATGTATTCTTGTGAAATGTATCAAAACAAATCATAGGGTCGAACATATGAAATATTTTAATCTGAAATTGAATTTTAAGGTCTGCCCCCTCAATATTATTCTTAGAAGAGGTGTAATGCAGCTATTGTGCTTAGTTTCAAATTTTAGTAGTATTTTCTAGTCCACCTCACCTTGTTTTGTTGTGACAACTCCATGTATGACCCGATCTCCTCTCGACATCTCGTGGGGCATGGACCGGTTGTCCGAGTCGTCGCTCCCACTGGCTCCATCTGAGTTCAGGATCCTCTCAACTTGGCTCACAAAGGGTCTGACATCCAGGGCGGCTTCCAGCCTCTGAATGTGCACAGGCCTGGCGACCTCATGTCGTTTCAGTACTGATGTTCCCACTAATTTCTCAGACATTCTTCAGTAACCTGGAAAAATATCGACTTTGCTTGTAGATGTTAATTCAGTTTTAAACCACTGTAAATGCAGGACCACACCGTAATCTCGGGCACAAAGAAACAAAACAGCAACGAATATCCGATAACTACGAGCACACTGCAGGTATCACACACGAATCGCGAATAGTTCGAATATGATTTCGTCGACTAAAGACACTTTGGCCTAAGTTGAACTTACACAATATTGTTCACCTCCCGTCGATTACTTAACACTAAATTCCATAGCATTTACAAAATGGCGCACGAGCTGCACGACAATATTCGACGATTCACTGTCAATGTCGCCGCCAGAGCGGCGCAAATAACTACTCATTTCGTATTTGAGCTTGAAAAAACACGAACCCGCCATAATAGACTATGTAACGAAAGAAGAGTAATCCTTTAGTGATGTCTGATTGGCTGCCGAAGTAATTGATTGTTTACCAGCCAATGAAGAAGTGGGATGATATTGTTTATAGCCAATCACAAAATGAAAATGTTGTATTATCAAAACGTGAAATTGAAAACGGTACCGAACAGATTTTAAGCCGGCTCGGCTGTCAAAGTACAATGCGTTCAGAACTTTGGCTTAGAAACAAATTTAATACAAAAAAAAATATTTAATCAGTTTGTTAGAAGACAAATAATAAATTTGGTCCGCAGGCTTAAATATCCTATTATCCTAACTGTTAAATAGATGATAAAAAAAACAATTGATGTTATGTTCATATTCCATGCGTAAAAATTCAATGATTCATTCCATTTCAATACCAGAAAAGAGAACGTCATCAAATTTAGTGTGGTAAAATAACAAAAACCGGCCAAGTGCGAGTCGGACTCACGCATAGAGGGTTCCGTACACACTTTTAGGTAAGATTAAAATTGGCAAACTTCAAATGAGGTCATTATTCGTCGGTGACTCGCAACAGCGCGATTCAGGTTTTTGTTTTAGTAAATTCGCATTAAAAAAAAAACTACGTATTTACGATTTTCAGATTTTTTCCTTTACTTGCGCTGTAAGAGACGACTTCCTGCCAAATTTCATAGTTCTAGTACACTGTAGGTTTTGATTCCCTTGTGCAATCGCAAAATATGCGAAATTTTGCGACATAAACGGTAATATCTTTTCTTCATATTGACTTACCGGTTTGATTATTTTACAGCCGAAAGGGACAATAGACCAGGGTATTTCATATTAATTTCAACTTGATAGCTCCACGGGTTCTTGATTTATAAATTCTTGACAGACAGACAATAAAGTGATCCTATAAAGGTTCCTTTTTTCCTAAGGTACGGAACCCTAAATATAATTAGAGAATTATATAGCTCGAATAGAGGAAAACCTTAAAAAGCTGTGTACCTTCGATGAGGAAAGAGCTCCTGGGAGATGGACTATGGGCAATACCCGTTTATTTTTTTATGCTGCTAGCAAAGCGTTTACTTTCAGTAAAGTAACTAGAAGATTGGCAAATTTGGCGATGCATTGCTCCGAAACCGAGTAGGTACCATCGCTCGCGACTGAAAGAGCTTCAGCCGAGTTGACTGTATTTCAAATTAGTGCTGCAAGATGAATAGTACTACTTTTAATCTTATCTACAAGTGTGTACGAAACCCTCGGTGCGCGAGTCCGACTCGCACTTGGCCGGTATTTTTTAGCTATGAAATTAAAACACCAAATGAAAATTCCAATAAAAAAAAAAATTAAATGCGTTTCAAATTAAAATATTCTAAACATTTTGCTTACAACGTCATCAACATTCCAAATCATGGTACGTTTTCCTATCGATTAGTTGAAGCGGTTAACGCACATCACTAAGAATGCCTAGCGTCACCTGCTACCAACATTACGTAGCTAATAAATGTAGTCGTCCAAGGCTATAATGTTTTAAAATCCCTCACAATTTTTGAGATACAATAAAACCATTACAAAATAAATTATTAATTGTTCCTATTGCTTTTATGATTATGTTTATTATATACTTTTCTTCTATGTAAGTTAATTAAAGTATTCGTTATGACTGAAAAGGTATATCCGCTACAATTTGGCAGCGCAGGTTGATTCCAAAATGGTTGCCGTTTGTTGTGCTTTCGTTCGAGTGATTTGTGTAATAATTTTAACTTAGTGAGTAATGGCCTGATTTATCCTAACATTGTTCGTAAATTATTATAATAAGTCTGTGTTTCGTATTTATTTACTTAAGCCAAATAAGTAAAATCTATTTAGCCCTTTCGATTTTTGCTGCTTACAAAGAAACTTCATTCAGCAGACATCCTTGTTGTAAAATCCAATAACTTTTAATATAAACGATTAATATTATTTTTCAGGCTTATCTTACTTAAGCTGAATGCTAAATTTGTTGCGTATTTATTAGCTATGTCTCACTTTAATGATTTTTTTACTAATCATAAATAAGCGCGGGACGTGTGGCTTGCCTTTAGATCGGCGTCTCTACAATTTTAAATTACAGGTATATCAATATTGCCGACTTGAGCATTTAAATTAAGATTGCTTCTTGTTAATTTTCATTCAGAATTACCTGCAATATTGTCCATAGAATGTATTCTGCTGTTTATCGTAGTGTTACTCCCTAGCATCATAACCTATAAGCTATTCTGCCGGGTGCGGCAAATAATACATCTCTGGAAGCCTCTGGAGTATTAGGTGTTCATGTAATAAGGGAAATTTGTCAATTTCAGATGTCTGGAGCGTGTGTGTAATCCAATTGGATTGTAAAAATGGATGAAAACGACAGTACACCCGTGAAATCGGGTGAAGTAGTGGATAAGGGGTCTGGAGACGCGACCCTGACACAGGAACCTGACGTCCAGGAATCGGAGAAACCTGAAGTGAGCCCTGAAGTTGCAACAAGTGACAATACTGGTGACAAAAGTTCTAGTGAAGTGAAAGACTTAGAACCTCTTGATAGGGATAGTGAACTACAAAACCATTTGGACAATGAAGTGAGTGTGGACAGTTCTAGTGCTATAGATGCTGTAGAGGGTGACAGCCAGCCCACTGACACTGAAAGCCAACACTCTGAGGTTAATACACAGCCCTCGGAGGAGATTGATATTCAAGTAGATAATAAGGAAAAAGGTATGTTGTTTTGTTTTATTATTGGGGTGTTTTCTCATGTACTTATTATGTAAAAGAAACCAAAGAAGTTTGTAAGTCAAGACTGAAATGGCACTATACATATAATCTGCCTACCGCATGAGGGTCTTGATGGGCATGGGGTACGATCATAATATGTAAGTACGTATGTACATTTAGATTCTCATTTATTGTACATTCCTTGAGACAAATTCTTGTTCATTTTATGTTTGTTTATCTGTACAGTTTTTTTTTGTAAATAAAGGTATTTAAACCATTAAGGTGGCACACAAAAGTATGGTCCCGTGATTGTAAGCAGTCAATGTAGGCTTAGGCTAAATTAGTCACCATAGCCTATAGGCTATGGTGACTACTTACCATCTTACGCTATCAATACCAGGGGTGTCACTAACGCATTGCCAACCCTGTTGTTGATTAGGACTCATATCTAACAGCATATTCTTACTACTAATGCAGTATATCCTTGTGGATAAATGGCACCCTTACTTACTTAGCACAGAAACATAACACTACATCATAGTAGTATTACATGACTGTGGTCTTCTGTAAGGTAGATGTCAGTCCCCACCAGGGCAGCTCCAATTGTATACTACTAGGTGTAATTTTACTGGGATGGGTGAACAAGCATACTGTGCCAGCTGATAGTAAAAGATTATCATATCCTACAGATACTTAAACCATCAGGATTCTCAATCAATCTTGCATTATTATAAATGCAAAATTCTATTTATGCTCTTCATCATGTACAACTCCAATGGGAAAACCACTATTATGTTCAGCAAAATAATAAAATGTCATTGCTCTAGAAATTAAGTAATTAATTTTATTTTCTTTTGTGATTATGTGGCATTAACAATGACTAAAACTTTTATATTCTCTGTGTAGAATGCAATCAAATCTTTATCTTATATTTGTGGGTCTTTAAATACACAATTACTATTAAATTATTCTATGAGACTAATATGAGGTCAGCATAATATATGATCATAGCTAACATGAAGTTTGAAACTTCATGTTTGCTATGATCATATATTATTACTAATATTATAAACTTATAGGGTTACATGCCATTCTCTTGCATGTAGATATTTTATACAGACCTAAAATTCTATTAAAAAAATTTTTTTCTTATCAATTTACATACACCTCAAACAACCTCATTTTCAAGGATTTTTCCTTAAGTAAATGTAAATTTATTGTAATGAAAACAATCTATATAATCACCTGAAATTTCAGTTCTGGAAGACACATCACAACCATCAACTGAAGACCAAACTGACATATTAAAAGAAGATGACACCAATAGCCAAGATGAGCCTAGCCGAGAAACCAGTCAGGATGACATTGAAAAACCCGTCTTTGACCATGATGATAAGAAGGATGAGGAGCCCGAGTTTGAAAATGCCCCAGTTACTCTAGAAGAATCTAAGGATGACGAGGACCATACTCAGGTTATTGTCCCCACTATACATGTGTACATTGAAATTTGGTTACTATTCAACCATTTTCATGTTCGTTACACAGTCTGCATCTATATTTTATCGGTCACTTATACATACATTCATATACAGTAGCATGTGGAAGAATATACTTACACAGCAGTCAATATAAGCATATATAGTTTTAAGCAAAAACTGTACCTGCTGGATGCTGCAGCACCTTAGGTAATACACATTGCCACCTTTATCTTGACAAGCAGTAAGGGCCAAGCAGTTACTGCAGAGGCTTACTATGAAGTGAAAACTTAACAGATTCTATTATGTTCAAAATGTTTCTTTATAAAGTTAGAAGGGAAACCATTTTTTTTTCAGGCTCTAGACCCATTTGACGCTCTCTTGAAAGACACCAATGATGCAATACCAGAAACTTCAGATGCACATAAACCACAACATGGTACCATTAATATTGATGACGATGATGATGACCATGATGCTGTTGAAAATGTTGGACAGAATGATGATACTGTTGATGGTGAAGTTGTGCCTGAGGATGAAGAAGATCATCATAATCCAGGTTCATTTCTATATTATATTTTTTTTGCAATTAAGGATTAGAGACCTGTTCATATGATTGTTCTCTTTTAATTAAAACTTGCTATTGATGATAGGGAAATTTCGAAAACTATTTTTGATATTGGTAATAACCACTAGGACTGGATTGACCTTCTAATCCAAGTGTTGCAAGTCAAAAATTCAACAGCCATAAATGTTTGAGTTAGCCTTGAATCTCGATGCTTGGTAATTTACTTTATAAAAGTAATAATTTTGCTTATTTAGAATTTATTGTAGCTTAACATCATCATTCTATAAGTATATAGTGACAAATGTTGCACCAAATTAGGTTTTCTTAGCAGTAAACATTACATTCCTCAAAATAATGAAAAGGACTGAGATCTTCAATATTCGTATTAAATTTATTTTCTTAAAACAGATGTGAGTGGTGAAATTGCGGAGGCGCCGGGTGCTGATGAAGAAGTTTGCTTGCTACCCGACACAGAAAGAGAAATATCCGATGCAGATAAAGCTGAAGCTGAGAAGGTCTTAGCTGAGAAACGGAAACAAGCGGAAGGTACAGATCATCTCTGAATACTAACTGAGACACTGCCCATATTATATTTCATTTGGCTTGGAGAATGAGTTTCTTTAGTGTAATCTATTCCACAAATTGAACTTTTTTGTTCAGTATAGAAAAAAAACTATTTTGTTTAAGGGTCATAACAAAACCCTAAGCTACGAATTTTTTCCAAATCACCTAAATCTATTTCAAGAAATAGCTTTTTCAAAAGTACTATCTTACCAATATTATTTGGTTCTGTTCGTTTTGTTAATTAAGCCATGGAATAAGATAAGTTTTAATTTTAGCTGAAGCGTCAGTGCCGAAAGTGGAGAGTGAATCTGTAGAGACAGAGGATAAGACTGTTAGCGAACCTGTGATTAGTGAAGTTGGAGAGAACACAGAGACTGATGCAGCTGCTGCAGCTGATCCTTCACAAGAGAATGGTGGTGAGTTGTTTTAATATTACTGCTACACAATCTAAATGTTGCAAAATCGTCTTGTGTATCATTATCATCATATAGTTATGCCCTCATGGGGTTTGTTTAGTTAATTAATACATTAATCTACAAATTACAATGCTCAAACAAATGTATAGGTATAAAAGTTTACCACTTCTTGTGTTGAGTGCTTGCAGAGCAGTCAGAAATTTACAACTCAATGACTAGTTTTACAATAAGTATTTCAAGTGTGGATTTTTAGCACTTACGTTGTAATGTTTTAGATAAAGAAAATGAGAACGAAAACGAAATTGAACATGATGACGTCGAAACACCTGAAGCTGAAGGCTTGTGCTCAAATGTTATTCAAGAGATCAGCCCTACAGAAGCCACTTGCGTTCAGTGCAAAGCTGAACAGCCCTGCACATACAGGTTTAGCAACAAAGAAGGAGAGAAACTCTACATTTGCAAGGACGAATGTATCAAGGCGTTTCATGCAGAACATCCTGGCAGATATAATGTCACGCAGAAAAAGTACCTTATTGAGGAAATTGCCCACAAAATATTGACCTGCTCAGAATGTGAGGAAATAAAACTTTGTTATTTCTATTACAATTATGATGGTGAAGATACTCATTACTGCTCATTGACGTGTCTCAACAGCATGATGGCTGATGAAAAGGACAAATATGTATTCAAGCGACGTAGAATCATGGTCGAAGAGATTGGTCAGAAGGAAGGCGAGTGTTTGGTGTGCAAGGGCCGACAATGCAACTATACATTTATGAGGTATGGCGAGGTACATGTAATTTGTGATGAAAAATGCATTAAAATACTGAACGAGTCTGAAAATGGCCGATATATGATCAAGAGAAAGAGAACGCCGCGGAAAGTCGTAGTCAACCCCCCTGTCCAGCCTTCTAAGCCACCTATGTTGAAATTGAAAGTGATGAGTAATGCTACAGACAAATATTTAGATGAGGCGTATAAGATACAGGCGAAGAGTCCAGCCATGGTTGTGGCGGCGCGTGAGGAAAGAGACAGAACGTTCGTGCGCAGTTGCAGTCGATGTCTCGTCATCTTACAAAACGAGGAGAAAATCTTGACATGGGAAACAATGGACTTCTGTGACGAAGTGTGTTTAGGGAAATACCAGAACAAAATCGGATCAAATTGTGCAAATTGTAAACGCACAGTTGCCCATACGAGTTTAGGGAAGTACTGCGTCAGATTTGGGTATGATATTCGTCAGTTTTGTAACTCTGGCTGTTTAGAGGAGTTTAAAAAGGGTTTGAAGATATGTTGTTACTGTCAGAAGGATATTTCTATGGGGCACCAAGGCTTTTTGGCACCTGTCGGAGACAAAGGACAGTTCAAAGACTTTTGTTCGCAGGCTTGTATGGAAAAGTTTGATCAAATGAGCAAGCACCCTATTCCCGCACCAGTGTGGTCTAAGTGTGCAGTGTGCTCTTTGGAAAAGAATACCAGTATAGAAGTGGAGGTCAGTGAAGATGCGTCACAACGACTTTGTTCTGATCCATGCTTCGCTGCTTTCAAGTTCGTCAACAATATTTTCCCAGGTAACAAACTTACTTTAACTCATATTAAGTGTTTGTCTGCCAATTTTGTAGGTAGGTGAAGAAATCAAATAAAAATGCTGTACACTAATATTTTAAAATGGAAAGATTTGATTGTTTATTAAATAAGATCAATATTGAATAGGATCCGGACCTACTGGACCGATTTCAAAATTTTTTTTGCCCTCATAAAGCTACATTATCACTGGGTAGAATAGGCTATATATTATATGGAAACGCGTCGAAGTCACAGGGAAAGAAGCTAATAATAAATACCTATATTATAAAAATTTGAACTGCAACTTTGTAACTACTTAATGGATAAAAAAAAAGATTACAATGTATTCTAATCATAAAAGCTATATCTGGTTACATAGGCTTTAATTTATCTAAGATTTATAATGGTGTCGATTCTGTTGTTGAAAATTACTAAACTTCACTAATTTGACAGGTCTAAAAGTCTTGCTATCTCTATCTCATGTGCGGGGTTAAATAAGGATGACAATATTTTTAGAACTGTCAAATTAGTTAAGTTTAGTAATTTTGTACAACAGAATGTTATTTTGTTTCTATGCAGCTGAAGTGGCAGACAAACGCGGATACAGATTTAAAAAAAATACTAGTAGACTCAGATGAAAATAGATGAAGTTTTCGTTGTAACTGTATAACATTGAATACCCTGCATCACTTATGCGTGTTAACCTTAATAAAACCTATTTCAATTCCAGATCAGTGTAGATGGTGTAAGAAATACTTTGAGCGTAGGGTGAGCAAATTTTTCACGATATACGAGGGATCTACGCCGCACTGCTTCTGCTCCAAGTCATGTATGAACGTGTATATAAGCAACTCAAGGCATATAGTTCCGTGTAATTGGTGTAAGGTGAAGAAATACAACTTTGATATGATCAGGAGAGTGCAACCCGGCGGACAGGCCGTCATGATGTGCAGTTTGAACTGTCTCAATCTCTACCTAGTGTCGGTTAACGCTGTTACTTCTAGAAGGTGAATGCATTGTTATTTTTATCGAAGAAGGATATTTGCGAAAACGTAACTCGCGATGTCAAAATTTTCATACCAATTTTTAGTACACTTTCACCGGCTCTGTTCTTTTTCCCATACTATAATAGTCGACGGCGATACGAATACGTAGTCGCAAATTATTCTTGCTAGGGCTTTCCTTGATTAATGTAAACTTTACATCTCATTCCTAAGCGACGAAGTCGTGGCCTAAAATAGCTGCGTCTTGCTCTTTCAACCGCGCCCATAAACTGCAAATATGGAAGTGCTGAATTTCAAATATCCTCTTAGCAGATTCCTGCTCACTAAACCATAAGGAACTTAATGTTTATAGCTTTTTTTTTATACAACGAAGGTGGCACACAAGCATACGGCCCACCTGATGGTAAGCAATCACCGTAGCCTATAGCTGCTAGCAATACGATGAGGGCTCACTAGCTAGCAGCATTACTACTAGCCCAGCGTATCCTCTTGGAGCACTGGCAACCTTACTTACTGCAGAAACACAACACTACATCAAGTAGTGTTATTTCACTGCTGTCTTCTGTAAGGTACAGTCCCCAGTCGGGCGGCTCCAATTTAAATGAGAAAAAAACCCAAATCGCCCTACCTCTCTTAAAATAGCTTAATGTTTCTTGAGATTCCATAATATTCACTAAGAGGGTATTCCGCTTTCACATATAGATAATAATTTGTCATATTTCAGGACAAAATGTGATATGTGCAAGCGGACATCACTAGCGCAATACCATTTGACGATGTCGGATGCGACTGTGCGGAACTTTTGCACGTATCAGTGCGTCATGTCATTCCAGGTATGTATACTAGAATTATATATAGTTACTCAGTGATAATTTAGCTTTCTAACGGTGAAAGAATTTTTGAAATCACCACGAAAATACAAATCTTTCCTCTTGATAATATTAGTGTAGACAATTAAAACCAACAATCCCACCACCATCATACACGTAGTCGCCGTAACATACTATCAGTAATGCGTTTCCAACCCTGTTGCTAAGGACTCATTGTGCTAGCAGCATATATGTATCCTTGCGCAGCACTGGTAACCTTACCCCAGAAACACAACACTACATCAAAGTAGTGTTATTTGACTGTGGTGATATAAGAATATCACAGAAGACCATTGTTTTAATCTTATGAGAACTCATTGCTTTTCTAGAAAAAAAGTCTTCTAACTTATCTCTCAGTGAAAGTCTTTCAGTTTTTACTTAGGATTAGTTTGGACATATGGTTTTTTAAATTATTTAAATATTTTTTCATGTTGTCAGGGCCAGTACTCCAAACATCCTCTGCTACCAGGCGAGGGAGTGGAGCCCAACGCTGTGCCTACCGGTGTACCCAGGAGGACATACTCCAGTGGAGCTAATAAAAATAATGGTAATGCAACTGTAAACCTACTTACTCTCCGTGAGTACACCTAAATAATGCCTTTTAAAGATGTGTAATTTGAATTCGATGAAATATAATTTTGTATAGTATACCACAGACCGTGAAGACAAACTGAAATACTTATTTTAATTGTAATGATTGGGTTTCAGCGATTGTAGGTATTTTATCTACATCATCATACCTATTTCTATATTAATACTATTAATAATTTACAAGAATTACAGAACCAATTAAAAAAATATTGTAACTGGGTCCAGGACTCTGTAAATACTGCTGCGCCATTCGGGTTACGCTTGAGTAACTGTAAATATAAAATGTATATTTAATTTGTTCGTATAATGTTGTCTTGTTCCACAGCAATGGCGAAGGGGCAACAGCGGGCAGGCATGCCAGTGATATCGAACGTTCAGTCGCTTGCCACGCCTCCCCCCCTAGCTCCGACTCCCACTCGAAGCAAGACCAAACGCCACGTGCAACCGCTCCCTGAACCCGAGCCCCCACAAGCGCCCAAAACACCCCCGCCCCCGCCCAAGCCCCCAACACCGCCTCCTCCGCCTCCTCCTAAAATATACAACCATGTCATTGTCAAAACTCTACCCCCCACTGAAGTGTCCAACAAAGGAACCATGGCCAAACCCATGATGGTATCAAAAGGCGTTTCCTGCCGCCCCCATCCGTGCACTAAAGAATGCCAAACAGACTCCAGTCTTGAAAAGCGAGTTTTGATACCAGTACCAGTCCCAATATATGTCCCAGTCCCGTGTGCTATGTGGTCCCTTCCCTTCCCGGTCCCCGTGCCCATTCCTATCCCAATCCCGACTCCAGTCTTCATCCCCACTACAAGGAACTCGGCTAAAGGTATCCTGAAGGAGATTAATAAGATCCACGATAAAATGCCAACGGATCCGTTTGAAGCCGAGATCCTCATGATGGCTGAAATGGTGGCTGGTGACAAGAAGAAGGATCAAAGTGATTCTGACACAGATGATGATAATGGTTAGTCTTCTTTTAGAATATGAAACTCTTACGGCTGAATACTGTGCCGGTAGCAGGAACATTGTCGACAACGTATTCAAAAACGTAACTCGCGAAATGTCAAAATTGTCATACTAATTCTTAGTTCCACTTTTCGCCGCCGCAGCGCTGTTCATTTTCCAATACAAAAATAGTCGAAGGCGATACGATAATGTTGTCGACAATGTTCCTGCTACCGGCACTGAAGCGACATTCAAAGTTTGAGGGCCCACATAACTGTTTGAAGAATCGACAAAATACAATTTCGCATGTAAAGTGGCTTCCGACTCAAAATAAATATTTTAGATTCAGTCAGATTTTACTTGAGCTTCTGTATTCGGCCATTAGGATAACAAAATCTTTAATTGATGTATTGCAAATGTATTTACGCTTCGATATAATAAATCCTGGACCATATTGTGAACGTGGTGCGGCAGTAACAAAACTGTTGTTCCATCGTTGTTTTCCCAATATATGTTCATAATGTAATGATCTACACTCCATTTGCGTATTTGCGTGTTCCACTTATGTACCTATACTAATATTATAAAAAGAAAAGATTTATATTTTGTTTGTAATGAATAAACTCAAAAACTACAGGTTAGATTTCAAAAAAATCTTTCACCAATAGAATACGCTAAGCGTCGCGGGTTCGATTCCCGTCAGGGCAAACATTTATGTGACAAATTCGTTTGCCTAGCGTCTGTGGTGATTTGTATGTATTAAAAGAATGTATTTACAAAAATCTAATAGCTGCTGGTTCCCATATAGCTTTACGTAGTTTGGAGCCAGATGGAGCTGTGTGGTAATTAATGTCCGAGCATTATTATTATTATTATTACAGCGGAGGAATCCTTCAGTCCAGTGGCTGGTATAGACGGCAACAATGCTTTCGGCGAGGACATGCTGCAGATGGCGCTCAAGATGGCCACGGAGTATGAGGACCAGCCTGTGGATCTTGAATCCGCAATGACAGCCAACACCATCACACCGAGCTCGCATCCAGGGATGACGGGTAACTTACTTATTGTTTTACACCACTGACGGGCTCAAAAATATGTTAGCACATTACAATTATTCAAACTTTCGCGATCTAAACTCAACGCGAGCTGACTAGTCTCAGTGAGCTCAGTCGGCTAGTGATCACGGTCGATGCAACTCTGTAGAAAAAACAATTTAATATTGCGTATTAGAAGTCATTTATATGTGTTAGTAAATTTTTAAGCCATTATGTCAAGTGAAGACTTAAATAGAGCACGCTGCCTACCCCTAAATGAGACTTAATTGTACGGGGCGATATGGGATCCGTACGATCGCTTATAGGTGGTAGAGAAATCATAGTCTGATGTGGACAATACAATACATCAAGTGTTAGGTGTGGAGTATGAGAACATGCACCTGCACCACAATAGTGGCACCTCCACCATATTAGTGGAGGCGGAGAGCATGCACTACCAGTCCACCATCACAGAAAGTGTTGGATTATATGTTATGTGATGCCTCTGGTGTTAGGTCTCGAGGGTGAGAGCATGCACCTTCACCACATATTGTGGAGGGAGGGAGCATGCACTACCAGTCCACCGTTTCGTAAAGTGTTGGATTAGATGTGATGTAATATATTGTGTCGTGTGTTAGGTCTGGAAGGCGAGAGTATGCACCACCACCACATGATGGTGTTGGAGCAGCAGCGCGCGGTGGCGGCGCTGCGCGCGTCGTCCGCCCGCAAGCGTCCCCCCGCGCCGGTGGCGGCGCCCCCCGCGCCGCGGCCCACGCGCGCCTCCAAGCGGCGCCGCGCCGAGCCGCCCCCGCCGCCCCCCGACCCGCCCCGCGAGCCTGCAGAGAAGCCCGACGCCAACATGTGCCTCAAGGTATTCTACAAAACGACGAGAATATGAGGCACACAAAAACACTATGGGATCGCTTTATTGTCTATATTCACGAATTAATCTTACTAATATTATAAATGCGACAGTTTGTGTGTTTGTTTGTTTGGTTTGTACCCATTTCATGCCTCAAAATGCAAAATATAACCGAAGCAATATCGTAGGTGCTAACCATTTGGTACCCACAGATTTCCTTTGTACAGATATGTGGCGATCTTCAGAGGATCCCTTATAAACAGCAAGAAATATAATCTTCTATCAAGTTGTATTCTTGTAAGAGCAAAACGATTTGAGCTTCTATGGATATATTTGCTACAATATGTTTAAGCAATGGTGCCAATTCTCTTGACACACATTACACTCAATTTAAGCTTACAACTGTAAAATTAAGTTTTAGTGCTCTCAAACCAAATGAAATCTGTCAAAACGATAAAAAAATGTTTATTTATAACAACAGAATGTGGTAAATATTTTAGTATTAAGTGTAAACTACAATTAATGATCTCAATTCCAGTACACATTCGGCGTGAACGCATGGAAGCAGTGGGTGATGACGAAGAACGCGGAGATTGAGAAGAGCTCCATAAGGCGGAAACCGTTCAAATCTGAGATCCTACAGCTGACAGCGGACGAACTGAACTTCTCGCTTTGTCTGTTCGTGAAGGAGGTGCGCAAGCCGAATGGCAGCGAATACGCACCGGACACTATTTATTATTTGGTTTTAGGTCAGTTGATGATGAATATTACGATTCGATCTTTTTTATACCATTTACTGGCAAACAAGCATAAGGATCGTCGATTGTATGCGGTTACTGCAGCATATGTTCATTAGCAATACTCCTCCCTATTTTTTATAATAGTGAAGAAAGGGATGTATCTTACAGCAAAAACGCGATACATATATTTAATTGTACTTCCATAATTCACCCTGTTTTGGTATTACACGTTTTCATACCGTTATACAGGTTGCTATACTCTGTCTAGAGTATGGGAAAATGTCAATGCAAAAAAAAAACGTAATGATAAGCTTACAGAATAAAGGATGGCATATTTTTTGTTACAACACTATTGATGTTCAATTGTAATAACACTTCTTTCCTTTTTAGGTATACAACAATATCTATTTGAAAACGGTAGGATAGATAACATATTTACGGACCCTTATTACGAGAAATTCACAGACTGTTTG
Source organism: Falcaria lacertinaria (assembly GCA_951449985.1). NCBI lineage: Eukaryota > Metazoa > Arthropoda > Insecta > Lepidoptera > Drepanidae > Falcaria > Falcaria lacertinaria. The sequence goes on along the minus strand of OX602127.1, from coordinate 2,855,454 downwards.
GACGAAGTCGCCAGGAAGTTCTCAGTATTATATAATGATTCACGTAAGTAGATTATATTTATCCAATTTATTACTTACTCAAGTTAAAAAATATATATTCTACATGCTTAACCACCAACAGAAGTTTAAACTTACAACTTACTACAAGCATTTGAAGCTGTTATGCAATATGCTACGGTTGTAATAATTTGCAAAATTGTATACTATCCAAAGAATTATATAATGAATCGTTAGCCTGTTTTTTTTATTTATCTTGTGCAAGCTCTTTCTAATATCCCGTATTTATGGATTCCATTTCTTGTTCAATTACCTTAACTTAAGCCTTTTTTGATATAGAAAAATATTAAAAAAAATATGTTATGTATTCCAGAATACATAGTAACTCGTGTTGAGGAGGAACACCTATGGGAGAGTAAACAGCTGGGCGCGCATTCCCCTCACGTGCTACTCTCCACACTCATGTTCTTCAACACGAAACATTTCAACTTAGTGGTGAGTGTCTACGCGAACATCCTTGGATCGAGGGATATAGCTATCTAAGATTGGTATGTTAATTTTACTAGGTCTTGCCCTGATTGTATTTTAAATTTCGTGAGACCATTTTTCCGGGATAAAAAGCACCCTATGAGTAAAACCAGAGGCAAGGAACAGATTTTTTAAATTATTTTGCTTATGATTGTCTGCTATTCATACTAGAAGCTATGTTTATCTTGTGACCGGATGGCGACGCATGGCCATCACCAAGCAACTATTATGTATGTTGTGCAAAGTATTAAAATGTTAATATAATGTGAACAGACAGTAGAGGAGCACATGCAGCTATCCTTCTCGCACATAATGAAGCACTGGAAGCGCAACCCCAACCAGCCGGGGCAGGCCAAAGTTCCCGGTTCTAGAAACGTTCTGCTGCGGTTCTACCCGCCCCAGGCCGCGCTAGGTGAGACCCTTGTACACAAGTAATAACATATAACATACCAGCTCTTTCCGCGGTTTCGCACGCGTGGTAAAGTAACGAATAAGTCAATATGTACCTAATGTAAATGATAGCTGTTACCGGTGACAATTTTCATGGATTTAACTTTAAAAATTACTGAGTTATACAAACTTTCATCTCCTATTTTACCCCCTTAGGGGTGGAATTTCCAAAAAACCTGAAACATGTATTTTTTACTGAAACACCAAATACCATTTTTCATGCATTTAACTTTTGTTGATTGCAGAAGCCAATTCTAGAAAAAAGAAAGTGTATGAACAACAGGAAAATGAAGAGAACCCTCTACGTTGCCCTGTCAAATTGTATGAATTCTATATTTCCAAGTGGTGAGTTACAATTGTTTCGTATTTACAATAAGACAGGATGAATGGTACATTTGGTACCAAATGGGTTGTTGAACAACACAAAAAAAGGCTAAAATATGCTTTGCTCAATTATTTTTATCTATTTTGAATTTGTCAATTGTTCATGGGCAGCTTAAGCGACACTGGCCAAAGATAATATAAGCACTATGCTTTATCTACGACTCATCTTAATCCTTTACTCGGTCTGTCTCACGATCTTTTTATATTGTTTGTCTTTACTAGAATGAAAGGAAATTATATGAACAAGACGATTTTTTTATTGTTTGCCTTTTACTTTAATAATAAAATTGTAAGAACTACTGTGCCCCTATTGGTTGAGTTTTTTTTCCAAACCGTTGATAATTTATACCTTCATACGTGCATTATTAAGGCCTAAACTGAGTTAATGTTTTTTTGATTTTGTTGTTTGTGTTTCTCTTTTGGTTGTTATGTATTTGCGATATGTACGTGTACTCATCCCGCATGTGTTGAGGATTAACAGTGTGCGTTATGGTTGCAGTCCGGAGTCGGTGCGCACGCGCAACGACGTGTTCTACCTCCAACCGGAGCGCAGCTGTGTCCCCGACTCGCCCGTGTGGTACTCCACGCAGCCGCTGTCTCGCGCCGCGCTCGCCAAGATGCTGCATCGCGTCAAGATGGTCAAGGAGATCAACATCGCGCTGCTCACCAGCTAAGGCCCGCCACCCACCACACGCTACGGTATACAACTTCTGTTTCATATACCACTAAGATGGCACACAAGGGTATGGCCCATTTGATGGTAAGCAGTGACCGTAGCCTATAGCCGCTAGCAATACCAGGAGTATCACGAACGCACTCCATTCTTTTATAGGAAAACGTGAAATCTATCAGCTAGTCCACCTTCCAAGTGGGGATATTGGGCCGACTGAGCCGAATTAGCAGATACTAATTCTAGAGATGGTATCGCATTAGTCGTACTAGGAGTGTCGTGTTAGACCTTCTGGTATTGCAACATTCTATAGGTAACTGTGAACGCTTACCATCAAGACAGCCGTCCGCTTACTTTCCAACTACGTAGTATAAAAAAGTTGAGTATATTGTTTGTAAATAAAAAAATAAGTTTAGTTCATATTTGATACACTAATAAGGCATTGGTGTCGATTCTGTTGTACAAAAGCTAAAATCAAAACTTTTGACACGACAAAATGTCTGCTATCCCTTTCTCATGTGCGGGGCTAAATAAGGATGCCAAGACTTAAGTCCTGTCAAATTAGTTTAGTTTAATGATTTCGTACATCAGAATTAGCACCATGTACAGAATAGTGGCTTAATTTCTTGTTTGAACAGATCGGACATATGAATATTCGGAATATTATTGTCATGTTTGTCATCCAAATTGTAAAGTTGATATGTAATAGTCGTAATATGGATTATTTAAAAAAGTGGTAGTTTTTCCTATTTCTTACACATTATGAGCCGGCGAATTTTCGACCCTTTAAAATATTATTATTTTGGTCTGTTACATTACGCATATGATGTAAGTAAAGTCATTCTCAAGTTAAGTACACCTTGCACGATGTTCTATAATATTAGCACAGATATACGCAAACACAAAATAAATAAGGCCTTGTCCACAGGTTTGAAGAGAACGAGAAGAGGAAAAGGCAGCTTCGGAAGCACCCTGCCTACTGCCTACTACCGATTCCGGTACTGTGTACAGAACGGACATGGATTGTTGTTAGTGACAATGTATATTTTTTCTACCTACATGTAAACACAAATAAACGACGCTCGATTGATTTTTAATAAATGAAATAGTTTATTAGATTACTTTTTATAATGTTGCAATGTTGTAGTGTAAGTTTCTGTGCGGGAATGTTTTATGTACAGGTAATAAATACTAGATTTATCATTTGGATTTATTCGCATATTTTAACTAATTTATCGTTCGACGCGAGTATTTGTTGTTGATACATGGTGTTGTTCTGAGGTCTTATCGAATTAAATAAATAATACATATTCTCATTTCGAATAAATTGTATATAAGCCAAGCGATTTGGACGAATCATGATTACTGTTTTTCAAATTGTGTGATATTTTTTTAATAATGGCATCATAGGACCTTCAGTGCCAGGACATAGAATGAATTTTATATCTAAACTCGTGTAATATTTTAATAAAAAGGTAAATATATAGATGTAAGTAAAAAAATTCCAGTGTTCTTTTATAGTGGAAGTATCGCACTTTTGTTTATATAAAGCTTTCATTATAGTATTGGGATAATGATTACTACAACATCAAACAATTAAAGATTTTTTATTAAATTAATATAGACAGCTTGTTTACATTTCGATTAGCGACTGCATGGTGCCAATGCAGGAACTGTAGTAATGTAAAAAAAAAGTAACTGAGGTGCGGGATTAATACGTCCACTTGTACCGGCACTTATCACTAAACAAAATGCAAACAGCACATTAGTAAAAGAGTCAGATTTGTATTATATTTTAAGTATAATGGCGTCAGCTGTAAGGTATAGGTTACTAATGTGTAAAAAAAGAATACTGATTCTTGAAATTTTTTGTTTTATTTTACTGATCTACCCTACACCCATTTCCTATGTTGACAGCGAAGTCTTAGTAATATTTATACGCAGTACATTATCTCTGAGGTATTATGGTTCCGTTGGTTACCTTCCGGGTATGGATACCTAACTCCCTAAAAACAATATTAATTTTGTCTGTTCGTATTCTACGCGCTCTTAATACTGAACCCATTACGGTAAAACTTGGATAAGCTCTGCAGCTAATGTGCCGTGTTGATGAAGAAAGTTCCTGGCAAAAAGAAATAAAAAAAAACGGAGACTTAGAAATAAGGAAAAAGACTTAAATTTAATACAAAATTATAGTATGTATCATAGAAATTGTATTACTAGATCGGTGACTAACTGAATAGTATAGGAGTAGTTGTACGTAGTATATTATCTACTCTGGGGTAGTAGTATATTATCTACTCTGAGATAGTAGGTACAAATCTATGTGAACATATCAAAAAAGCTTTATTTCTGTACAGAAGTAAGTGCCTACCGAGCTTAGTCCATATTTACAATGTAGTCCTTATTCTGAGTACCTACAGAAAGAACGAAACTATAATCACAATGAATGAAACCTCCTTTATAACCCGAACAAATGAAAATAAACAATGGCCAAATGTGGTACTAATCGGATCTCTCTTTCTAACTCGTTGTTGTTCCATAAACATCACTAAATAATAAGCGCCACGCAACGCATAATTTTACGGTGTTATGAATTTACTAGAATTTTTTTTACGTGTGTGCACTTAGTAATAAAAAATACTACAAAAATAAGTTGTACAATATTTTTCGTGTGGATTTTCTTAAATGTTCTGATTATATCATTTATGATACTTGTTGAGATAATTCGTAGAAACGTGTTGTACCTGAATTGATTTAAAATATAGGGTCTTTCTCTCAATTTAGCTACGCAAATAATTGTAAGAAAGTTGAGTTCACTCCGTAGTCCGTGTTCACTCACAATAATCGCCATTACTAAGGGAAGGTTGAGTGAGAATACAATGGTGCTAGTGGCAGGAGTGCAACAAAGCGTAACTAGTGTGGGAGTATCCTTTTCTTGAGGTACGCTAATCATTTATTTATAAAAAGAACACAGTCTTCTTTCAATTTTGGCGGGAGGGAGGACTGGCACGTTGTTCCGCGGACATTGAATGGCGATCTGTCACCTGTCGCCTCCTGGCCTCGTCGAAACCGAAATACGTTCATGTTGAGCGGTTCACAGTTAAATTAGCAGTGCAATAGTGAAATTCCTGGTGTACGTTCGATGTGGACAGTCGACGATGCGTCGCGTTTAGGTTCGGCTATGGATAGCAGGCGAGCGTGCCCAAGCTACGAAGCCGGGTTCGACGCGTGCGATCCTTTAGGGTCAGTGCTGCAGTGGTCAGGGCATTCGGGAAGGGCGCCGGCGCGCATACTGCGCCGCCGCTGCCGCAGCGAAGGTGTGGACCGATCGCCTTTTGAGGATGTAAGTCGAGAGTCGCCGCGCTACTCGGAAGGAAACCTACGGCACCACAGGGCCCTGCCCAACAAAAGCTACTTTACATTGAACAACTCTGAGTCGGTCTACGACAGATTTAGGCACGAGTGTTCGCTGCCTGCGGCTGAGAACGGCGACTACGTCATGGCACAAGAACAAAACAAACACCAGTGGTATGTATGCCCACCAATCAACAACATAACCTCACTTGTCAACAGCCTTACCACCACTACCCCTTACTTAACCTCACTACATGTTCCTACAGTTACAAAAAGCATTTGTTAATACTTTGTAGCTTGCACAAACTAAATAAACATTGTCACATCAATATTCTTACATTGTGGTGTAGGTGTAATATGTAACCACAATAATGCTGTACAATTATGTTTGTTTCTGTTGATTGATTTCTAGTTATGTTTATTTCTAGTTACCAGCCAGGCCGATCAAAATTCTACAGATCAAGCCCCACAAGGCCAGTACTTGTATCCACACTGTCTAATACCAAAGTTGATGAATCTCGGTTACCAAAAGTGGAGGAATTGCTAGAGAAAGTCGACCATGAAATGATGGAAGTACAAGTGACTAAGCAGCCTTTGAAATCCATACTCAACAATCCATTGCCCAAGTCCCCGCCTGGTATCTTGAAGAAACCCAAGAACAGGGCATACCAGGAGTCAAAGATGAACCTCGAAGGCCGGAGACGACAGAGAGCTTCAAGTGAATCCGATAATCTATATTGCAACTTTCATATCGGAACTCCCATCCCAGGATATGAAAGGTGAGAAAATCTGTGTTTATAAGATTTGTTTTTGTGTGCCAAAATATAATAGGCAAAAGATGCAAATGTAACCCCTTAAGCCTCCATAGGCTATGGTAACCACTTCCATCAGCTGCGACGTTTGCTTGTTTGCTACCTTAGTGGTATAAAGAAAGGGGCGACATTGCTGTGTCTTATACAGTATTACTTTATATGAATTTCAAATCTCCCCTTGAATGTAATGTGTAGAATATAATGTGTAGTATCCTATTTCATAAGTAGACTGAATAAAACATTTGCCTGCTACAAAGTGCCCCTATATTATATCTACTGTCACATGTGTCACAACACAACAAAATACCTTCAAGAACTGATTTTGAAACAATCTATAATAATAGTCTGGTAAATCAAAGGTTATAATAATTAATTAAATAAGTGTATATGAGACTGCCTAACCCCTGAGAGACTTGGTGTGATGATATTATTTATGAAAGAGGTTGCACGGAATAGAGACAAATGGTTGTAAGAAAGATATGCTTCAGATGTACTGAAAATTAAAAAAAAAGTGATTATGATGGGTAATGTTTTTTCTGTCTGTCCTTTTGTTACCCTTTTCTTGAATTTGGATGTGGAGGTTTCTTGAAGCCCCAAGAAGGACAGGATACTTTTGTTCTCTCAACAATGTGAATTTAATGATGGCCATTTTTAGAATCATCCTTTGGATAATTAACATTTTTCAGTATGTCTGATTTAATGTGAAGATTACTTCAAAATTAAATTTATGATATTCGGTAGAGATTTTCGTTTGTGTAGCAGTTAAAACTACACAAAGCTAAAGGCAGAAGAACATAAACAATATTCCCATCCAAAGTCTTATCTCTATAACTGTCAAATTTCACGATTATACACACTGTCTTCATAAGGTTTTTATACTGTTATCAGACATAATCAGTTTTATCTTATCAACTCGAGGGCCTATTATGCAGTGTAGTCTTTTGTATAATCTGTTATAATGGCTCAATTGAAACAGGATGGTTATGGGTTAATGTCATTAATATACCAAATCAATATATTTTGCCACATGCCACAACCTAAATTTACTGTCTTCTCATTGGAATAGAAATTGTTAATACTGAATCCTTAAAATCACTATTTAAAATTGTTATCTTTGTTTGTGAGTTACTAACCTACATATGAATATGGACATCAATTTTACTTGCAGATGAATGATTCTTCAATCTCTTCATTTAGTTTAATATGAAATCAATTAGGTGATAAATTTACATATGTTAAAACTATTTATTACTCATGTAATAAAAAAATTGGGTTTATTAAAACTAAAATAAAAAAATTAGGTCCTTATGGTACACACAATTTCCTTGATATGATATTGTATTAAGTAATTAAAATAGTGAAACAAACAGTAAAGGTAAGATTAACTGTTTCATTATAATAATTATAGCTATATTCTGTGGTAATTGTACCAGTAGAAACTAGTATTCACAGCGGAAACAAATAATAAACTCACTATAAAGTTACAATTGTAGGTGCCTAGTAAAATTTGCGTAGAAAGTAAATTATTGCTGAAAATCACGCAACCGAATAATCATGATTGCAGCACTTTGAACTATTAAAATTCCAGTATTCATTGAAGCCAAACATAAGTACAGCTCAAAATACACAAATAGATTTTCTATAGCAATTTGTTGGCTTCCTGTCATGCGGGTGTCTATGGTATTAATTAAATTATATGACTAATAAGCTTGACCTTCATATTGGGTTTTATTATCATTAAAAAAATTGCTAACATTGATTCTGATATAAAATAATACCTTAAGTTATTTACTAATTACTGCATTACTTAGGCTTCAGATACATTAGTTATCCAGAAAGAGATTATACATCATTAGTAAGCGAGATGTAAAATATTTAATGTTTACATCTACAATTCAAGCTGCAAGCACAGTGATTCCTTTCATCTTAAGGTCAGGACCACTGTAGTAATACCCGTGGTATTGTGGGGGTCCTGTTCAAAAACTGTAGGGACTAACTGCTTACAACATTTACAATCTAAATAAGTGGCAATATATCCTGAAGCTCTGATGCGAAGTCGCGTACTGTTACGTAACGTTATAAGTCAGTTTAAATTTGTTTCAGCCGCCTCGCGTATCTTTCAACCAACACAAAGCGGGCTAAGGACAACTCAGGCACGGGCTACTCGTACGGCACCGCCATAGCCACCCTTAGCACAACACCAACTTGCAAGAGCGCCAACTACCCGAAGACGGTGCGCTGCGGGTGCAAAGACCAAGTCATCATCAAGGACGATATGCATAACATGCATGTTCTGAAGACCACCGCCATCAATGATATTGAACTCGATCCTGATGTTGATGGGGTGAGTAACTTTGTAGTTTTGAATATGTAACATCTTTCATCTCGCTTTCCTGCAATATGTGGCAGAGAGAAGGGACGGAGGTGTGTTACAGGAAGCTGGGGAAGCGCGCGCTATTTGATTTGACCAATGAGCGCAGTGGTAGTGTTGGCCGTCAATTGGTACTAAAACTTACAATGGGTACGAACCAATTTTCCGAGATGTCAGATGTTAGTGTTTAACATCAGGATATTATGCGACTACTGTAAGGTTCGGTCGGTTTCTTGGCATGAAACAATCAAGATTGGATTTCTTTTTTCTTCTTTTTTTCCGCTATGGCAATCAATTCTTTTCAAGAACTATTTTTGCCAGTGTCGAGTATAAGGAACTATAAAATTCAATCGAGATTGGTTTAGCACCTTAAGTAGAATTATTTTCACTTTCACAAAATGAATAGTTAAAATTGCAGAATATACGCAAAAATAAACGGTGTATGGTGTATTCGTAGGGAGCATTGGAACATAAATAAAATCGGGCTCGTGACTCTTTAGGCTAATTTCGCTATTTCTCATAGCTTAAGAATTTACCATACACGCCCACTTGAAAAATTCATTCTGTACAAACTGACGTCATCATAAATCATGGTTCAATAAAATCATACATGTATACATACTGTCTGTCAATATATTTACTCTACCTTGGCTTCCAATTTTCACGTAGAAAGTGACGTCGCAATATGAATAGATACAGTTTACGGCTGACTCACGATCTTACAAACTAGGTACATCGTTTTAAATTTAACGACATAGTCATGTGATCATCTGTGGCTTGTGTCAACACGCTAATTAAGTATGCAATAAACATAAAAATATGTTTATTTGAAAATAATCTTACAGAGTCTTTGCAAAGTAAAATGCTTATTTTTAAATATGTAACGCATTATGCTTGATTTTTGGAAGGAGATGAATGAATCCTGAAAAAAAAAATCTATGTCCTATGTGTGTGTAAATATGTAGATTTGTAGTTTAATTAATTGAAAATCGTGAAATTGAAATCGAATGTCTTGGAGATATTTTTTTTATTGTAAGTGACAGAACTTAAAATGACTTAGAAATTTGCGCATAATATGTAGGTACACAGGCATGATAAAACATAGGAACGACTTCGCGATGACTTACTTTTCTAACAAAAGAACTCAATTTAGGTCATTCCTGAATAATACCTACCTCTACAAACACCTTGCTACTAATGAACGTGGAAACTATTACCAACTTGCGGTCCGAAAACACGCAATCCATAGAATGCGAAAATAAAGCGACAGCAAAAACGACTTGGTAATAAATGTAATAATTCAAAGATGCCTTTCATAGGCACTATGTGATAGTGAACAGTGAATAAATATGTAATTGTTTCTACATTTACTTGAAACAGTATAGAAGCAGAAGCCAATAATGCGATGACTATTATTAGTCTAACCACGTGTCTTTAACACACGTGCTTAGTCGAATTCTTTTCCGACGATGTATTTCGTTAATTTGTATTCTAATGGCACGATGATTTTGCTAAAAAGACATGTGGCAATCGATTGTGACAAAATTTTTAGAATGAGAATCTGTTTATTGTCTGTATTAAATAAAAAGTTTAGCCCACTGAGAATCCTTTATTAGGTTTTTTTGATACTTAGTCAGCGACTCCTCAATAATAGAGTTGGCAACGCGCTAGTGATACCGCTTACCATCAGGCGGGCCGTACGCTCGAATCTGCTTACTAAAAACAAGTAAATATCTAGCCAGTGTCCGTTGTATTGTATTATATGAAAATGTAAGATGTAATTGAACGATTTCTTTGCTGAATATTTATTTCTATTTGAAATCCTCCTACGCAGGATTTTGACTTCATTTACTGGCAAAATACCTTTATTTTATGAACGACCCTGAATTGCAATTTAAATTCAGGGTCGTTCTTTTAGTTTATCTATTCTACATAGCCGTGGTGGCCTTGTGGTATGAAACGTTGCCTGCTATTCTAGCGACGCAAGTTCCAATCCCACCGGTATGTATGTACCAAACACCACAAGCTGTGCGGTGAAGGAAACATGATTGATCCCATGAGACTATTAATAAATATGTCGTTTCGGTGTGTAACTCCCGGGAATTAAGGATCTACGCACCTTACAGCATAAGTCATTTTGAAGCCGTGGTGGCCTTGTGGTTGAAGCAACAGGCCTGTCATCTGATGGGCCCAGGTTCGAATCCCGGCCTGTACCAATGAGTTTTTCTAAGCTTAAGTACAGTGATTAATCACACCATGAGCTTTTAAAAATAGAGAGGTAGGCCGATTTGGGATTTCCCGTGGTTTATCCCATTTAAAATTGGAGCCGCCCGACTTGGGACTGTACCTCCGCCTTACAGAAGACCGCAGTGAAATAGCACTACTTGATGAAGTGTTGTGTTTCTGCGGTAAGTAAGGTTGCCAGTGCTCCACGAGGATACGCTGGTACTATTGCTGCTAGCACAGTGAGTCCTCATCAACAACATGGTTGGCACCCCGTTAGTGATACCCCTGGTATTGCTAGCGGCTATAGGCTACGCTGGCTGCTTACCATCAGGTGGGCCGTAAGCTTGTGTGCCACCTTAGTGGTATAAAAAAGAACATAAACATTATGTATTCATAATAATTAATTTCATTATTAAGTTGCGTGCTTGTCGCGATTTATATTTTAGGTATTCAAATTTGGTTACTAAAAATATGTTGATACTGTGTCTGATTGCGTAATTGCATATACCGCGCCACTCATTCTGTATTCCCAAAATTAACAAACATTTTATTTTTATTAAAGAGTTGTTCAGAAAAAAAAAACACCAACACAAAGATTATTCAAAACAAGGCGTTTAAAAATCACAAAGTGCGTCAATTTTTTTACAGCAGATGCTAAATTTCACACGAAGTGTGTTAGATTGTTTACATAATTGTATAACTTCATCGTCGGAAGCTGTGGAATTTTTACAAGATATTTCTGACTAAGATGTGATGACGTTTTTATATATGTGCGGATAATGATAGCGTTATGCTAGACGTGACCAGCCCGAGCCAACAGCTATGAAAGAGTGCATTTTGTCTAAGCGCCTCGGTCGCCTGTCAGTGCATGACGATAGAGCCAAGAGATTACGCGTCTCTACTGTATCATGGGGTTCTTTAAAAATGTTATGAGGAAATTATGTCACGATGTAAGTCAAATATTTATAACAATAATTATTTGCTTTATTAATATTTTTAGTAACAATAAACTTGATTTAGTTACGAATGTCATTACTAATTAATTAGTATCGGATATTAATTTTGCAAATATAATTATTGTTGTATTCTGATGTCAATTCACTCAATATTTGACCTATAGGCATATTTTCTCGAATGCCCTGAGATTAAGGAATACATAATACATAGTAACTTACTTACGGAAGGAATTATATATCATATCAGATAGAATAATTTGATTAAATTTTAAATGACAATTACAGATCTTATAATATTTCGACACGTTGGTGTCGACTGTCGATTCTGTTGTAAAAAAGACAAGGCTGAAAATATTGCTATCCCTTTCTCATGTGCAGGGTTAAATAAGGATGAACGGTAGGTTTATAATTATAAGGATGGCACATATAATTATGATAATTGTTTTTAATTGACAAAATTAAACTCTTTAATAAATTTAAGAAGAGTTTTCTATTTAGTACATTTGGCTATCATCCATACTGGTCCTATGAAGTCTATCAACACCCGAATTAGGCGTAGGTGTCTTGATTGTAACTGGTTCTATCTCGCTTAACCTCGCCATATTGTGCGTTTAATTCTGTACACTTTAGATTTTATTGTGGGATCGGTTCACGAGACTTGGGTTGGGGCCAAACTGTACAAAATGTCAATACGATGCATTATCACATCCACCGCAGCACTGATTCGATCTCCTCAACATTATTGCTCAATTTATATATTATATATAATTATTAATCTTCTGAAGTTTAAATAATTATTAGAAAGAGTGTGGATTGTCAATGTGTCTAGATGATGTATTAAAGTTGACCTTTAGTGTTTTGACCTTGACATGTTTTGTGTTATATTTGCGGTGTGTTTCAAGGTGTAAAAGAATAGTTTTCCGATATTAGTGGGAATAACAGTGACGTTTGCCAAGTAACGCGAGTGCACTGCGACACCGGTACATGTAAAATTACTGCATTTATTTACGTGCGACCTAGTTTCTTGTAACACCTGAAATATTATTGGATATCGAGTTTTGTTTGAGTGGAAAGCGACATTATGACGACGGTGGCGGTTCACTTGTTAACTTATGTCAATGTAGGTACCAGCACACATATTTAATAACACATTATATATAAGCCATGCCTCCCACTTCGTCCGCTTGGATTTAGGGAAAAAATATCACGTGGACACCCATTTTTCGATATAAAAAGTTTTGTTTGACTCCATGGTCTATCTGTGCGCCGATCACTTCATAGTATAAAACAAAGTCGCTTCCCGTTGTCTGTCTGTCCCTATCTTGCTTAGATCTTTAATACTACGCAACGGATTTTGATGCGGTTTTTTTAAAACATAGAGTGATTCAAGGGGAAGGGTTTTTATCTATAATTCATTTAGGTTTTGTCCTGTGTAACCCTTGCGAAGTTGGGGCGGGCGGGTCTCTAGTTTGAATAAAATCAGTTCAGTCATTGAGTGACAAACAAACAAACTTCGATCGATAGACGTGCTATTTGGCTCAGTTGGCAATGGACGTGTGACGTGTCTTTGGTCGCAGGTTCGATACCCGCTACTGACAATCATTTTTATGACGCGCATAATTTTTTATGTTGTGTATGGATGTAAAGTGACCTTAATTAGTTTTCTTCGACACCGCTACTGATGAGCTTGTACGTGCATACAGCCAGTCAAGGAACGAAAGAATGTCGACTAGTAATATTATAAACAGGAATTTATATTTTTGTTTGTAATTAATGAATTCATAAACTACCAGACCGATTTAAAAAATATGTATTATCGCTGAGTGACATAGGCTATATATTAAAGCTAGTTGTTAATCAAATTTGGATCATTACTGTATTATCGATATGCGAATGCGATATAAAGGTCACGGAATCTGACACACAAAACTAAAAAACTCAACAGATATTGTCGTGTGGTTTATCATTTGCTTTGATTCCAGTATGACTGGGATATATTTAATGGTCAATGCAGCATTTAAATGTTAATTATAGGTCGTTACTATAAAATAAACATAATATAAAATAGTAAAGTTACGAGGACAGTAGTCAATTTGTCTGGGTTTAGTAACATTTTGGAGCTAATTTCTGTAACCACTAACAGAACGTTTTTGTTTCGTTTTATTATGGGTTAAATTATATGACACTCAAGCCTTATTTTCACAGAAATGTTTTTTGCAAAATCGTTGTACTGGTTTCACACCAAAAATTCTTGGGGTCAGCTACTACATGTGGCTGATTAAATATATTTTTACATAAAGCGACACCCGTATCTCGCAAAAAAAAATAACCGGAAAAATTTGTTACTTTTTTATTTTGTTTTATACCACTTAGGTGGCAAACAAGCATACGGCCCGCCTGATGGTAAGCGGTTACCGCAGCTTATGGACGCTTGCAACACCAGGGGTATGACTCGCGCGTTCCGATTGCGTAGGATAGTTAAATGCCAACTGGCGTCGATAATGACATGTTGTAGCTCAGATCAGCTCAAATAAAAAGGTATATGGAACTTTTCGATCAACGAAGTGACGCCGGTTAAATCGACGCCTTGCAGAGTACATGTACCATTACACGCACACACCTACAATGAGTACAATCAAACTACGCCTTGCCCATGCACTACATGTTTGATGTTCCATATCCTTTTTTATTCGATCTGAGATTGTCAGTAAAATCACTACGTAGTATAAAACAAAGTCGCTTCCCGCTGTCTGTCTGTCCCTATGTATGCTTAGATCTTTAAAACTACGCAACGGATTTTATATATTTTTTATATATTTTTTCAACAGGAGGGTTTTTATATATAATTCATTTGTGTTTGATAGGTATTAAACTGATACGGCTAATAGCCGGTGCGAGTCGCTCGTAATAAATAAATAAAAAAAGGTAATGCATTTTTTTTTGCAGCAACGCCAGAACACTCTCACGCCGACATGTCCGACGGTAAGCCCGGCTTTGCCTGTGAGCTCGGTGACTGCTATCCCGGCCACCAAAGTGGTTACCAAACCCGCAGCGAAGCCGGTCAAGAAGAAAGTTAAGACAAAGGTCAAGGTGACCAAGATGAAGTCTAGCAGCAAGATCGAGTGCAGCCTTATTGAGGGGGAGGCTGAGGAGTGAGTATCGATCTTATAATTGCAGTTGTAAATCAAATTTATATTTGACGTTTCCCCGCGACTTTGCCCGCGTATCAATATATTATATAGTCTATGTTACTCTGTGATAATGTAGCTTTCAAACGGTGAAAGATTTTTTGAAATCGGTTCAGTACTTTCGGAGCCTAGCCTATTCAATACAAACATACACACACACAAAAATACAAATCTTTCCTCTTTATAATATTATATTATATAGTATAGAAGACTAGCTGTGCCCGCGACTTCGTAAGCGTGGCATTTATTTGTGTCTTATAAAGCTAAGGAATAGCTTTAATTTTATTTATCAGCGTGTGACTACCAAGCGGACTCCTAAAACATTAAAATAAGTGTATTTCCCGTGAGCCAACTTTGATGAAAAGCCTTTACCGAATAAAATCATGTTGCCCCGTTACCTGCGCTACCACCCTTTTTACTGCAGTTTCATAACACATAAGAGTAGTGTTATTTGACTGTGGTCTTCTATAATGTAGAGATACAGTCCACAGTCGGGCGGCCCTATTATAATAGGAAAATTTAGGGTCGGCAACGCGCAAGTGATACCCCTGGTATAGCAAGCGTCCATAAGCTGCGGTAACCGCCTATACGGCCCGCCTGATGGGCCGTATGCTTGTTTACCACCTTAGTGGAATAAAAAAAAACGGGAGATCATATTTCGCCTCACCTCTCTTTTAAGATAAGTACTTAAGTGGTAGTATTAATAATGATAGATTAATTTCCCCAGTGCTCACAGTAGATCGCCCTCGCCGGACGGTATGACAGACACGTGGCAAATGGACACAGACGCGTCGCAAGACATAGATAAAATTGAGAAGCCACCGCCCAAGAGTGATGTGCCCGACCACACCTCCGTCACCAAGCTTTCCACAAAGATGAACGGAGCTGCGGTATCCCCCAAAAAGCCGTCTAAAGGTTAGTTTCTCTAGTATGTTTCGGAATATCTTTGCGTCTATACTTGTCGTCTGTATTTGTATCGGACTTATTAAACTTGGAGTGTGAGCGTTTGTTAGATCACTGATATCAATTGTTTGTGTTACTGCTATATTTTATTGCTGTTGCAACACTGAGACCGAATAGGGAATTAGCCATTCACGGTGTAACTGAAAAAAAAGTGTTTCTACACTATAAAGATAATGTTTTTATTTTTCATTTTTTACATTTGAATTGAGAAGCGTGTTGACTTTACAGAAAAGTTGAATAAGGATCAAGTATTCATGACTGCCTTGCACACCACAAATCCGTTCAAGGCATTGCCGACACGCAAAGGTTAAGCACCCGGCCTGTTATGTCGCCCCCTCTACAATTTGTCGTCTAGAAACATATTAGATATTATACCTATATGTATTACTTTGAAGTAGTTTATATAATGCACTGTATTCCTTAAGCTGTTTACTTTAAATGCCATTATTTGTTGTTGTCTATGAAGTTTTAACCAAAAAAATCACGTGTCTTCGATAGTTCGTCTTTAGTTTTGTTAGTTATTGCTTTACTTATAGTTTATTTAGATCTCATTAGAAGGTATGTTATCTTATATGGTTCTTGAAATTATGTTTTCAAATAGCTCCTTGAGAATGCTGTCCTGGTAGAAGTTCCTGTTTGTTCCTTATGTTACTAGCACATCAATATTTCTCATCAAAAGATCGGTAACGCGATATTTTACTCCTGTGGCCGAATACTCAAAACTACCTCAAAAGTTTGAAGGCCCACGTAAATATTTGAGGCGACATCAAAATACAATTTCGCTTGTAAATTCGGATGGCACTTAATATTAGTGTGGCATCAGATTTGGCTGGCCATATAATTAATTCCTCAGACAGATTTGAATACATTTAAAAAATGATGCTTTTTGTACCATTCCAGCAAAGCTTAAATTTACCTACAAATTAGTCTCGCAAAGTATTTCCAAACCAATTATAAGGTGATTATTCGAAGCATAAACTTTTGCATTTAGCATAAAGTTGAACCTCACGCAATTAGACCGTCAGAGAATAATTTCTACTGTTTGAAATAACTTCGTGTTTGCAGAATTGACTAGTAAAAAGCTTGGAAAGTTCAATTTGCCTTCAAACGATGTTATTTAATGTTGTACGAGCCAGATAATGCTAGTTCAGTTATTTGAATATTATACAGAATTGCAGGGACAAATTCTAGGTCTATGTGACTATATACTATAGATATTGCTATAAGTTACGGTTTGTTGTGGCATTATTAAGTTTTGTCTTTTGTTGTCTCTTCTATTAGTCAAATAAAATATTTTTTATAAATTTACTGATTAGTTTTATAACTGCTTGATCTTGTTGTATTACTTATCTACACTAATATTATAAAGAGGAAAGATTTGTATTTTTGTGGGTTTGTATTGAATAGGCTCCGAAACTACTGGACCGATTTCAAAAATTCTTTCACCGTTAGAAAGCTAAATTATCACTAAGTAACATAGGCTATATATTATACTAGCTGCCCGCCCCGTCTTCGCACGGGTAGACAAAATATTTGATAAATGTCTCCCCGTGCGAAGACGGGGCGGGCAGCTAGTCGTAGATAAAGTTATAAGTAATTATTAGCATCTTGTTATTCTTATTTCAATGTTGTTTCTTGTCATCCCGTAGCATGACTAACACATTTTATAAATTGCCATTGATATTAATTGGTAAACCTCCCCACTTACAGTCATTTTTCTTTTATATTACTTATAATTTTTGTTCAACTTGTTGTACTTATCTTTTTAATATCTTGCAGATTCCCCCCTCAGTCTCCCCGACACGGTGACCAGTTGCCTCCGACCTTCATTGTTCCCGCGCGTGCCTCCGTACCTCCGCTTTATCGGCCATGAAGACACGCCCTGCCTCAAGATACCAGTGCCCATACAGAAACACCTCAAGTGGAAGCTCACCACCATCACCCCCATTGTGGTGAAGAAGACGCTCACCAACTCTGGTTTCAGACTCGTTAAGAGCGAGTGTGATACTGCAGAATGTCCGCAGGAAGGTACGACATAGATACTATAAAAAACCTTCGAAATATAAAAGTACATAAATACACATAAACATCACGCCTAGTCTCTCGAGAGGTAGAAGAGAGAGAGGCAGAGAGTATAGAGAGCCATTTCACTCTTTGCTTGCCCACCACTTTTGCTTCTTTTCCATACATACATCACTTCATACATGCCCGCCAGTTCAGAGTACTGTTTACCTTTGTAAAGTACCAATTTATGTATGTATATTACTGCTTAAAAAAAACTGAAGTCAAAAAGGCGTATATTTTTTAATGTTCTCACGACGAGGAACAAGGGGAAAAAAACCATATGTTGTATTGATAATCTCGTAGCGTCATGACCCTTAACATTGACACTAACCTAAGGTACAGTCCAGTGCTGTCCATTACGCGACTGGCAATCAGCGAAGAGAGAGAAGGAAAAAATATAAAAAGAAAATGAACGAATAATAACCCATGAGTAATGTTGACGAGTATTCCATATATATATATAATTCTTTAGTACAGTAGTTGTATGTAATGCAAGCAAGTAATTTAATAGAAATTTTCCTCATATTTGCAGAAACTGTAGAATGGATCGGCATATGGGGCAAGCACATGAAGTCCCTTATGTTCAGAGCGATCAAGGACGGGCAGAAGATGAACCACTTTCCGGGCACGTTCCAAATCGGCAGAAAAGACAGACTCTGGCGCAATCTACAGAAATTAGCTAACAAATATGGTGTTAAGGAATTCGGTATAATGCCCAAGTCCTACGTCCTGCCGCACGACATGAAACTACTGAAACACGATTGGGAGAAGTATGCTGCTAATAATGAAAAGTGGATTATTAAACCTGTAAGTGTTATGTCTTACATTACATACATCTGGTGGCTTTGTACTTTGTCTGACAACCAATATATATATTTTTGGTTTTTAAATGTTAATTTAGTTGGCCTTTTTTATGGTACGAAAGAGGAATATCTATAGACTACAGTGCGCCGGTTAGTAATCGGTCACTGTAACCCATCTTCCTATTGTCGAAGTCGGTTAAAAGTAAAACATAGCCTATGTTACCCAGGCCATAACGAACCGATTGACACCTTATTCATCAAAATAGGATGAATAGTTTAAGCGCCACGGACAAAACCATAACCTTCCTTTTCGCTTTTCCATAGTCGGGTAAAAACAAGGCTCAGAATCAGAAAACTCAAATACCAAATGCTTTCGGAGTGGGTTACGATCACGTGACCTTAGCACAGCAGACCTACCAGTTAGCTCGTTAAACTACGGTTGTATCGCGAAACGTTAAATCGGATTACCAGAGCTCCTGCCAATGACACTTCAAATAATGTCTTTACTCCCATATCTTGTTAAGGGCTTCAACACTAAAGTATTTGTTACAAAGCCGGCCTTCTAAAGGCATTATGTTTATCGCGGCCATGACACCAGTGCAGTGGCTGACACTCTTTCCATCAGCTATTTCGTATTTTATAGAATATTGTTGCCGTTAGTTCTGTGGATTAGCCGTTCTGGAGCTGGGTTCGAATGTAATTCTAGGAAATATGTACTAACATTTATATTTATTGGAATTTATCAGTGCGATTGTATAAAATTGAAAGAGCATTGTGGTTACCATAGCCGTAGACGATGGGATCAAAAATAACTCCGATCAGAAGTACGTGTAATTAATAGCACTATATTCTTCTTAGAAACATTTATTTAACTATGTATATATATTTAATTTACTAATGTATATATGATGTATATGTTCCAGCCGGCGTCAGCCCGCGGCACAGGGATCAAGGTAGTTTCCCGCTGGACCCAAATCCCTAAGAAGCGGCCCGTGGTGGTTCAGCGATACGTGTCCAAGCCCTACCTCATCAACGGGAACAAGTTCGACATGCGGCTGTACGTGCTCGTCACATCGGTGCATCCGCTCAGGATATACCTGTTCAAGGACGGACTGGCCAGGTTTGCTTCAGGTATGAATTGATGACAATTACTTAGCAAAGTGGTTTTATGTATGAATGTGAACTGGTACAGGGGTCGAGGTAGACCTAAGAAAAGATGGATGGATTGTGTGAAAGATGACGGGTGATAGAGATGGATGGAAGAGAAATACATATTGCGCCGACCCCAAATGATATGGGATAAGGTCAGCAGAATGATAATGACTTAGCAAAGTTGTTAAAAAGAAGAAGCCGTGGAAGACTAAGGTCCTTTCTAGGTCAAATTACCAAAGTACTCAATGATGGAAAGGTAAAGAGTACTCGGAATCGGCGGCATGTATGAAAAGATTGATGAATGTAAAAGAAGCATATTTCAGACTGTGCTAGCAGTAGCACAGTAGTCGTTTCTACAATTAGTATGGTATTGCAAGCTAATGACACCCTTGGTATTTCCAGTGACTATAAGCTACGGTGACTGCATATCACCTGTTGGTCATACTCTAGGTTACCTCTCGTAGGCAGAGAGTATAGAGCCTGAAGCATAATGCTGCCATTATGCTTCTTACTGCCAGCATAGCTTTGGCAATCATACTCGCCGCAGAATCACAGCACTACATCTGAGGAGTGTTATTACTGTGGGTTCAGTTTTGTCAAGCTAAATTTGAAAACTATAAATGTTTAAATTCAGAAAGCAGATGCTAATAATTATTCAATTGTTTATTTGCAGTGAAATACAACGATGAGCTGACGTCACTGAACGATAGGTATATGCATCTGACAAACTACTCAATCAATAGACTGTCCAAGAACTACACTCCGAATGAAGACTTCGCGGCTTGCGAGGGACATAAGTGGTGAGTAGTTATTGGTGCCGATTCTGTTGTACAAAATCACTAACCTTAACTAATTTGACAAGACTAAAAAATCATGCTATCCCTTTCTCATGTGCGGGGTTTAATAAGGATGACCATATTTTTGGTCCTGTCAATTTGGTTTAGTTTAATGATTTCTTACAACAGAATCGACCCAATTGTGGAACTTAACTAGGAAATGAGTACATAACAGTAAATAGTGGAAAATGCGATGCTGTCAATAACTCCTGAGTCGTTATGACTGTTGAGCTCAAAATTGGTTGATCTAAATTTAAATCCGATTTGAAATAGGATAGTACGTAGCCTTACAATAAAATTCTTTACGATTCTTGGGGATAGTGTAGCTTTTAAATTAGAGATAAAACTTTTTTAAAGGACCAGAGATAACCATACATAAAAAAATAAACAATATTAGCATACATAAAAAAAACTTTCTCCTCCTTATTACATTGATTAAATTACGATCTTATTAAAACGGCAAACAAGCGAATGGCCCGCCTGATATTGTTAAGCGTTACGTGACTGTACAAATATTTAATTTGTAAAATAATCAACAAGCAATATGTTTCAGGACACTTCAAACCCTATTCCACTACCTTAAGACTGAAAAGAACGTGAACACAGACGCCCTGTGGGACTCCATGAAGGATCTCGTGATCAAGACCATAATATCGGGCGAGGCTAGCATCAGCTCGCTCACCAAAGCTAACATCACCTCCCGGTACAATTGTTACGAGTTGTTCGGCATTGACGTCCTGTTGGATGAAGATCTGAAGCCCTGGTTGTTGGAGGTATGTCCGTCTCTCTCTTATTTAGCGTCTTTTAAATTGTCATGTTGTCTCTCTCGCTCGTATTGAGTGGGACCACCTCTTGAAGGTGTACATTACTCACCGCAGGAACACAATACTACATAGAAAGCATGCTTTTTGGCTGCTATAATCTGTATCGTAATGTAATATGTATTGTTATTATGCCAGTGGTAATCCTCCATTGTATTTCATGTACAATGGGAATCAAATTTATAAGCAGTAAGCAGTCACTATAGCCTTTACATGCCTTATACCAATATGGTATTGAATATAATTACTGGGCTCAGCATAAAGGACTAAACGGGCTTCCTTTGTGCTACCAAAGCGCATCCTTAAGTAGCTTTTGAAGCTTTGCTCACCGCAGAAACACAACACAACAAAAAACTACTGTTTTGTCGGTATTCTATAAGGTGGAGGTAACAATCCTTCTATGTTATTCGGAATGAGAAATCTTATTGCGTTCTATCTCTCTATTTTTAATTGTATGTATACATTTCTCTCAATTTTTATATATTGTTGAAATGTACTTCGAGACAGGCTACGGTGACTGTTAACCATCAGTTGGGCCGTATGCTTGTGTGCCACCTTAGTGGTACAAGAAAAAAAAAGACATGTATGCTAAATATCTTTGTAACGACCGAATACTGATGCGACATTCAAAGTTTGAAGGCCCACGTAACCGTTTGAAGTCAACGAAATATAATGCATGCAAAATCGGAGGCCATTCAATATTAATGTGGCATCAGATTTGATTGGCGTTTCTGTATTCAGCCATAAGCTATTGGTGCCAATTCTCTTGTACAAAATTACTACACTTTGACAGTTCTAAAGGTATTGCTATCCTTAGTTAACCTCACACATGGGAAAGGGATAGCAAGACTTTAAGAACTGTCAAATTATTTTAGTTCAGTAATTTTGTACAATAGAATTGGCAACATTGTAAAAGTAAATCCTTTGACAGGTGAACATATCCCCGAGCCTCCACAGCGCCTCTCCTCTGGACATCCACGTGAAGGGCCCGCTCGTGACGACGGTGCTCAACATAGCCCAGTTCCAGGTTCCACCCAAAACAAATCTGGATATGCTCTCCAAAGATAAACCACACAAACTGGTAGGTTTCCAACTAAACATAATCTCGGGCTCCCTATGATAGTCCCGCCACACAATTTTCTTACGTCATCTGTTTATTACGTTAGTATTCAATTTCCAAAATCTGATTAGAACTCTTGAGTGACGATTATGCGTAGATTCAGAAGTATAGTTATTTTTTAAACTTTCAACTTCTTTTTGGTCTATTTTAATACAGCAGGAAAATAAAATTAATTCCTGAATACATTAGAATAGCTACAGTTGCGTTTTTTGAGGCTACTTGTAATTGTTCTACAGAAGTAAGTACAACACGAGTGCTAAATTTATTTATAAAATATCGACGCTTCGTCACATAGCGGATGATGACTAATTTAAATTGGAACTTTGGATCTCAGTTTGACGGAACTGAACAGTACTGTAGCCTTACAAAAAATAACTTGTGACTACGTATTTGTCTCGCTTTGGACTATTTTTGTATGGGAAAATGAACAGCGCTGCGGCGGTGAAAAGTGGAACTAAAAATTCATATGAACATTTCGAAAGTACTCTTGCAACCGAGAGTTGTAGCAAGACCATCTTACAGACTACTGGTCCTAAATATAGTATGTTCCTAATTTCAGGCTGGTTTGCCATATGACAGCAGATTGTACACAGTGTACTTATCGAAGGAAGAAAGAGACAAACATATTATCTACACTAATATGGAAGAGAGAGATATGGTGAGTTTTTTTATTACTATTTCACAGTGCGTGTTTATACACGCGTTTATACATGCGTAGTTTTCTACGCATCCAAGTTCTCGACGACCTATGCGTTAAGTTAAGCCTGTTTATTTTAAGGCCATTTTAAACCCTTGATAAATCCTAGTCGCTCTCTGCCAATCGTAGAATTTAGCTGCCGACCCTAATCGCGTATTTTCGACCGCTACTCGGAAATTGCCGAACCTACTTTCGTATTGTTGGCGTTACCTCCGTATTTATTTATTTTGGATCTTCAACAAAGAACTTTAAACTCTGCTATTATTTTTGTAAATGTGTGTGTCATTTACAAAAATATTGCCAGAGTTTATAAAGAGAGCTCCTTCAAATATAGGAGATAATTATTGCAGATCCTACTCGCGTATTGCCGACCCCACTTACGTATTGCTGGCCTTTCCTGCGTATTGCCGATCGTACTCGCGTATTGGTGACTAGTCGCGTACTGTCGACCCTAATAGCATATTGCCAATTGTACTCACGTATTGCCTCCACCAAAGATAAGTAGTTTATCCCAAAACTAGCGACCCGCCCCGGCTTCGCACTGCCAGCATATAAGTTAAATATATACAAAACACAAATGAATTATACATATAAATCTATCTCTTGAATCACTATCTATTAAAAAATACCACAGCAAAATCCGTTGCGAATTAACGAGCTAAGCATACATTGGGACAGACGGACAGCGGGTAGCGAGTTTGTTTTATAGTGTGTAGTGAAAGTGATGTATGTGTCTAGTACCTGCGCGACATCCTGTCGACGCTGACGCCGGACGACGTGCGGCACCTGATCCAGGCGGAGGACGAGCTGACGCAGGCCGGCGACATGGAGCGCGTGTTCCCCACGCGCGACTCGCACCGGTACCTCGCCTACCTCGCCGGCCCGCGCTACTACAACCGCCTGTTCGACGCCTGGGAGACACGATACGGCGTCAATAGGGATCCCGGTAACTAATACTAGATTGTTATACAACGTGCTAAAGTGACCCATTGTATATGAGGTACTTTCACTCCCGAGCGTTAGCGAGAACAATTCTAGAGATTTCGCGCCAAGGACTTTTTATTTCTTCTGTAGCCGCAACGCAATGAACGTGTTCCTCCGAAGAAAAACACCGATTTATTAGTACCATTTTCAAAAATCTTATATTATTATTCTTTATAAAACAGTTATAAGTCATGTATTTATTCATAATAGATCTATTTATGAATAAATATTTTCGTCTTATAAGTAACAGACAAATATCAAAAAGTACAAACTTTTTCCCCTAGAATTGGATATTCTATTTATTCCCCGGTCTGGAACGTTACAATGACGAACTTTTTGATCAGTATTTTTTTTTTCTCTCCACTATGGGAGTGGTTTCGTTAAAAGGAAAATGCGTTACAGAAAATTCCGGAACAGTGTTGCCACTGTCACTATTTTATCGCTAAATTGCATGTTTCTAGTATTTCTGGCAAGTTGTGATTGAAACAGCAGTTTATGGCGGTGGTAGAGTTGGTCGTCAGATGTTATGGTACACATCATATGCGACTACTGTAGGCTGGCTCAAAACTACGTACTAGGTCCAGCAGCTGATAGAATATTATTAATGCGTGTGTAACTGCGCGTGCGTCGTCGCGTTTGTGTATGTGTAATGTGTAATGTATGTGTGTGTGTGTATAAAGTGTTTATCCGTGCGTATTTCATCAGCATGAAATTTTGTGTGTTCCAGGCGTGGAGTTGCTCCGCAACCTGTGCGACATCGGGTACCACCTGGAGGTGCCGCCGGTGCCGCTCAAGGTAACTACCACCGGTGTCCGCCCTCCCGGCTGTACCGGCCTTACTACCGGCTGTACCGGCCTTACTACCGGCTGTACCGGCCTTACTACCGGCTGTACCGGCTGCACCGGCCTTACTATCGGCTGTACCCGCCCTACAGTCCGCCGCAGCCGCGCGCGCCGTCTGTGCTTGCACGCGCTGCTCGCACTCGCCTCGCTGCTGCTCGCGCTCATACACACATGACACACACACACACACACACACACACACACACACACACACACACACACACACACACACACACACAGGCGCACATTGAAACACTAGTCAGAGAAAGACACTCACGTGCATACACACTACACACATTATACATACACGCTACATATTACATATACACACACAGTTACACACTCATTAGCCCCCCTTACTGATAAATTGCCTAGGTTAGATTAATTACTAGGTAACACATAATCGATGTTATAAAAATGCAACATCAACTTATTACAACAACAATATTGAAAACCCGTTCATATTTACCTAAGTACGTCTCTTATTGCAAATTAGCTGATATGATATACTGCAGTGCCAGATTCTGTCTCAATAGTATTATACATTACTGTATTACTCAGAAGGACTATCAAGTGAACCTGCTTCACATAAGAGACTAACCACGTAATATTGAAACGACACTTAATGTTTGAAGGCCCTCGTAACTGTTTGAAAGTACCTTTTGCAAGTAAAATCGGAAGCCACTCAAAATGTCCTATCAGATTTGAATGGCGTTCACTCGGCAATAAAAGACTAATGTGTCCAGGTGTCGAGCGCAGAGCACTACCCCGCGGAATTAAACTATTACTGGAGTCCGATATGGCACTGCAGCTGATCTGGCCCGACATGACGCTTACTGTCGAGCGAACAACATGCTCGACTTGCAAGGTTCAACTTTTTTTTTAAACTCAGCTCCATTTGTAGTCCCTGTTTTAGGTGTACATGCATATATTTCTTAAACTAGACATCCATACTTTGAACGAATACACGGAAATACTTTTCGCGGCTTCGTAGCCACTATATGGACCGTATAAATGAGATTTGCGGGATAAGGGCGTGCGTATAATATTAATTAATTATTAGTAGACAATTTATTAGTAAAGGGGAGCTGTACAGATTGACTCGAATAATCCCAATAATACTCTCACGTTCTCGTGATAAAGGAGATTCAATCAGAATAAAATTTTCATCATAGAATAATCTGCTCAATATTTCTAGCCCTGCTGTCTTTAATGATATCAAATGTATTCTATGATGTTAAATTATCTGTTGCTTATCAAATATATGAAATCCACCAATGATGTTTTATATTGTCATGATATGACATACTTGAATAACTGATTAATCGAGACACTCTGTATACGCACATTTATTATTCAGATATTCCATACTATACTTAACATACATACACTGTTCTAAAAGTTATCGCATGTTTACGGAATGTATGTGATCTACACGCAATTTACTGTGGTTATATTATGTTATATCTTGTCTCTTTCATATATTTGTAAATAGAAAGAGACAGCCATAAAGTTTTGCCTTTTTACCGTAGGAATCTAGCTTTTTCCCCGGGACTTCGCCCGCGTAGCAATATATTATACTATTACCCGTTTTCCCGTAGGAATGAAGCATTTTCCCGCGGTAAAAAGTAGCCTATGTTCATCAAGGATAATGTCGGCTTCTAATGGTAAAAATAAATCAAATCAGTCCAGTAGTTTCGGAGCCTATTCAATACAAACAAACAAACAATCAAATCTTTCCTCTTTATAATATTAGTGTAGATTCGTGTAACACAATATGAATGACGCATTAATTTATTTACCTTTTAACTACCTCGTTAGAGCGTTGCGTGTAGAATGCAGACAACTTTTGAATAGGTATATATATATAATATACAAAACATACATTTATATATTTATTATAATTATGTATTACTAGGTTTATGATATACGTACATATTTTAAATAATATTTCACTGCCATAGAAAGTTTAGGTCTAGTATGAACTGATGTTGTGGGTTGCAGGGCAAAACTGGAGTTTGTGTGGTGAGATTTTCCATCTTATCCGGCATGTTTTGAATATATTCTAGTCATGAGTTTTCTTTACGGATCTTTAACTAGTCAATTTATATTTAAGAAAATTATGAATATCAAAAAATCGCTGATGAAGTCTGAGTAAAACTTGCCAAGGAAAATCTGGCAACTAGTAAGCTTAGGTGGCATCCAGTTGGGAATACCAGAAGGGTTAATTAACCATTCAGAATCCTGCAAACATAATCAATTTTAAACTTATCATGTTCTATGTTTTAAAAATGCATTTTTTTATAATTATTTCCGTTGCTTTTTACGTTATGTTAGCTAAGATTTGGACAAAGTAAACCTTTGACATCTTCGTTAAAATACTATTAATATTGGGTTAGATCGTAAAGCTCCTCCTCCCAGAATGTGTGGAAAAGGCTGAAATTATATTTTGTTTGTCATATTGGAGTGAAGGTTTTTTTTAAATAGTGAATCTGAATAGGGAGCACATAATTTTTGAGAACTTTAAAGAATTTTCTCATTGTGTGATCTCGCATAGTGATCTAGACATACTATAGTTATTTCAATCGTCTGAATAAAAAAGGACTTGGCACTTAAAATGACTTTGAAACAACCTACATCTTTCTATATAATTTTAAATTAAATATATGATGTAGTATTTGACGACATATCCAAGCTTTTCGGCTATACTAATTATTGGTTTCCTTAAATTTTCATTGCTCTTTATGCTATTGTTCCTTCGCGTGCCATTATATAACAAAATTCTTGCAATGTAGAATAACAACTTCCTAAGATTCACGGTGGTTCGGATTTCCGCAACTGCGTTAGACTCCACGGCTTTGGTAAGGTGCCTTAGTTATTAGCACCAAACATTTATGGATTATTGTCATTTTCGCAAAACGCTACATTTCATTTAATTTAGACGTTGTTTTCTTAATGAATATACATTTTGATGAGTTTCATAACTTCATATTAATAATTAATAATAATAATCATGCTTGGACATTATCACACAGCGCCATCTGGCCCCAAACTAAGCAAAGCCTGTACTATGGGAACCAGCAGCTGATACAATACTTATATACTTTATTGTTTGTAAATATATACCAAACACCCAGACGCAAGGCAAACACGTATGTCAAATAAATGTTTGCCCCGTCGGGAATCGAACCCGCGACCCCTGACGTAGCAGTGAGGTATACTAGCCACTAGACCAGCGGTCTTATAATTTCATTATTACATTTCCATAAACACTTTATTAAAATGACGAATTGATTATCAGGGCAAAGTGACGAATGCTCTGAGGCGAGCGTACTTGGGTTGTAAGCAAATCGCTCACAGTAAGTGCGTAGACAAACAAACCGACAAGCAGACCAATAGTGTGGCTACGTTTTACGACTATAGTGATTTTAAAACCTGTATTTTGTCCCGTAAAAGTGAAGGATGCTATAGACAAAATAGACTTCAAATTATAGTTGTTTATGAACGAGCTAGACGGTTTAAAGCCAGCCTTATGATCTATGTATAGTTTTTAATAGTTGTTGAGTCCAATGCCGCTATTGTGTTTTGGTTTACATGAAGGAGATTTTAGCTATACCCTGTTCATTTAGAGGCCTTATTTCACAATGGAAGCTATTTTGCATATAAAGATTTATAGTTAGGGTTGCCACCTGCACAAAACTTTTTTAACGCATTTACTTTGTTAACGCATTAAATTATTCACAGTTTTGTTTCAAAGTATATGTTTACCGTAGGCACACTGAAATCCACATTATGTGATAACACTAAAAATAACACTAATAAATATGGAATATTTCAAAACTTTTCAAAGCGTTTTGGCATTTAAGTAGGCAACTGGATGGCGGGATACCTACCGGGTGGCAGCCCTGACTTAGTCTTTCTCAAAAAAATCTCATTATGAACAAGGCCTTAAAAAGGCTTGTGTGATATTAATAATAAGACCCAGATCCTTTTTAAAGTTAAGGGTGATAATTATCTTTAATTGTTTGTTACTGAAAGGATCCAGTATAAAAAATACCTACATGTACAGAATGACCCTACACTCATTAAGAAAAATTTAAGACCATGACTTAATTTTAAAATTCCTTCTTGCTCAATCTATTGAAAGTAAGAGGGTAATGACTCCATTTTCGATACAGTTTATATGCGGAGTATACATTTACGCATGGAACCGATTAATTAAATATCATTAATTTGTTAGATGTTCAAAATTGACACGGTCGCAATGATTCGTGCCTTTTTATCTAACTTATTGAAGCTAGTGAGTAGGTAGATGTTAAAACATGTTTCCTTTGGTAAGAATGTATCAATGTTGACATTTTAAATGTTGAGCGTTAATTTGGTAGCTTTGCTAAAGTAAAGTTATGATAACTTCTGTTATATCGGTATGTCATCATTATTCTGTTACTGACCTTTCCTAGAACAATGGTGGCAATTATGTAGACACAATCTAAGTGCTAGATTTCCAATGTGCTAAGTTTTTTTTAACTCAGTAGTACTTTATATTCAATTTTCAAGTGTGTAGTAAATGTCTTATAATAAATGTCTTAGGTATTGAAAGCTAGAGAAAAATATAAAAATATTCTTGATTTTACTAGGACCTGTGGACAGCCGAGGTAAAAATATTAATACTTACAAGTAGACACAATATTGATACACTTTATAGAACTAGACTATGTACTGCAACAAACTTATGGCTATTTATGTATGTTCACCCACGGTTTGTGATATTTAAACCGCTTATCAGCTTCCTACAATATGTAAGATTAAGAAGCATTTTAAGCGTTCAAAACATTGCGTTAGAACGGTCGATAAAAACAGAAGCGATTTTGCGACATTTGTTCTCATCTGTGTTACTCTAAAACACGCGTCCTGAACGCATTAACTTAATATATTACTAACTTCTATAAATACTATAATATATAACTCATAAAGCATGTGTTTTTATCGAACGGGTCAAAGCAGCACTGTGTGGGCTATCCTATGAATATTAATTGTTTAATAGTTAAATGATATATTATGAATTAATCTTAACTGTCTTTGTTATTTTAGCTAGCAAAACTAGGTGGCTTACAGAATTATGTACCAAAAGTAGTATCATATATATGTATGTATTTAGTAGTCAGTATCGCCGTGCGGCAAGTGACCGGTGATGAATTATTTAAGTATCGAAATATTTAAAAGAAGGCTTATAGTAAGAAGTTAATACGTCGTTTTCCTAATTCAGCGTTTCTGATCCTCAAATTGATTAAATCAACGTTGGAATTTCTATTTCCAATCTGTAATAGTTTTAGTCACACATTTAAAAAGTGGTTGGAAATGATTTTATGTATATGCGAGAATTTGCAAAGTTATTGAATACGGTAAACTCGTACGGTTCACTTGTCTCTGGCGGTAGTAAATTCACATCGATATTTATACCGAAGTAAAATCATGCTCACAATTTACTATAGGGACATATTTCCCAGTATTTTTTGCAGAATTTATACAGTTATTTTATGAAACTATACATGTAATAGCTATTTATTCAAATATGTTATATATATATTGTATGCTATAAACGTATCCCCTGCTTATCGCAAAGTATTAATATTTTCACATCACTACTCGTAACACAATGCAAACAGCTTACATTTAACATGATATCACGTTATTGAACACTACAATTAAATCATTAGCTTTGCTTGGTTTGCTGCTCAATTGTTCAACTCAGTTGAGCAGTATATATGCAATTCGGTATATTTTTTTAATAGCTTATGACGCATGAAAGATGGTTCGTATATTTCTATTCCATTTCAAAAGCATTTAAATATTTGCATGATATTATTCATTACATCAAATTCACCAAGTATTTTCATGAAATGCATTTATTTTATTTTAATAGAACTGGTCTAACCCGATTGCATTTCTTAAATCGGTTGCAAAGGTCAGATGTCAGTTGCTTTGTATATATCTGGTAACCAGTCACATCGGGATAGATCTTGTGCCTACCCGAACATTATTTGGGTTTTTTAACGTAGTGTGCTGACCATATGTCATTGTGTGATACTCGCATGCATTTTCACTTGGTCCTTTCTACAGAATTAACCTTGAAGCACCAATCAACCGCTCGCGACGTGCTGATTATTATCAAATATTTATTTCTTTCACCATTTTATCATTGGATTTGAATCTTTGAAATAATGTCATTGAACACCAATCCATCAATCATATCAATTAATCTCAGCTTTTCAAACCGCTTCAGCAACTAAATATCCTCAGTAACCTATGCTCAGTTATTATAAGAGTTGTAGTCTATCCTAGTCACTTGTTGTTTAATGTAAGACGAATAGTTCAAATATACATTTTGTTTCATGACTTTTCTTTTTAGTAGAATACCATTATATTACAATCATCCCTAATTTATGATCAGCACAATTTAAGTTATCACACGCCACTCTACAGACGTAAGTTTACTGTCTCAATAATTGGATACGATTATGTTTCGATGACGACGACGTTCCAAGGAGACTTGGATTTCCTTAAAATATCTTCGTCGATCACTTGGGCTTTGTAATAAATAAGACAGAGACAGTCACACTTATGTTTGTACGGCGACGATGTGGTGCGAGTGAGTAATGGTGCCCCCTCTCCCTCTCCCTCCCCCCCGTCCCCCCTCGCCCTCCGTCTCCCGGTGCGTGGTGTTGTAGCGGGCGGCGCCTCAGCTGAGCGCGTTGGATCGTTGCAGAATGATGTGGACGCGCCATCGCCGGCCCCGTCGGAGCGGCCCTCGGTGCCGTCCGTGGCGTCGCTGGTGCGCGGCGAGGGCTGGGGGGAGCCCCGCGGGGAGTCCCTCGCGCTGCTCGCGCCCCGGGGGGACCCCCTCGGGCTGCTCGCGCCGCGGGGCCTCCCCGCCTAGCGCCACTGCTGCTGCCGCCACCGCCCCCAACTCATCGTCATCGACAGTGTGCGGTAGTGACGCAGACCTCGCCTAGTATCAGCTGTGACGAACAAATTACAAGTGACCGATGCGATGTTATGTTCGCTAA
Organism: Falcaria lacertinaria; assembly: GCA_951449985.1. NCBI lineage: Eukaryota > Metazoa > Arthropoda > Insecta > Lepidoptera > Drepanidae > Falcaria > Falcaria lacertinaria. The sequence continues at coordinate 2,823,166 of OX602127.1, read as the reverse complement.
CTAATCTACAGATTGCAAAGTGATTGCGGCAGTGAGTCACGGCGCGAACTGAACTCACATTCCCGCTCGATACTGTTTCACTTGACACCGGAATTATAAAAGGCGTAACTTATTATTATTATAAAAAAATCGTAAAATGTATAAAATTTGTATGTAAAAATCGTACAGCCGTATTCGTTGGTGTTGATGTTCCATGTGCTTGGAAGTAAACATAGCTTAGTTCGTGTTTTATCTTTTGGCCGAAATTGTCGGATATATCAACGTTGTGGTTGAAAGATTAAATAACACGATCGATGGGTAGCAATGATTTTCAGTGAGGGGTTTATTTATACACACTAAGTATAAAAAACAATATTTACATGAAACTGTTTGATGTTTATGCTTCTCCCTTGACTCAAAGTCATTTCAAAGTCGAGCTTAGAAATTATTAGAATATAGTCCTCTACTCTAAATGATATTGATTGTCAATGGAGAAAATTGTCCTGAAGGCTACGACTATTGACGATTTTATATCACTGACCTCTACTCAACGTATGAACGCTCTCATAGAAATAGCTGCGACTAAACAATGTTGTTTTAATTTTTGCCTGTACCATATATGGGAATACTTTTGAAATAATATCAAAATTGTCCACACAAAAATAAGTATAAGCAAATATATAAAATTCTCAATATTTCTGTATAGAAAATATAGAATACCTAAGCTGTATATAACTCTTTATTTGGTATAACTGATTGAAAAGTATTCCTTTTTTAAATCCGATTAAAATCGATACTAAGCTAAAAATCTCGAGATTCAAATTGAAGAGTATGTAATATTATGAATTTAAATAAATTCCCATGTATACAATGTGTTCATTGTATAGGTACCTAGTATTGCTAGTTTAGAGGATTCGTAATAAGCTCGTTGTGTCTTCGAGTCGTGTTCAAATGTTTAGAATCGATTAAATTTCGATGTATCTATAATCTAGTATTGCTTATCGATTCGCATAATCGATGGTTTAAATTCCTTGAATAAGAAAGTGGTTTATTTAGTTGAAATAATAGATAAATTGTGTCCAACTAATTTGGCGTGTGCTAAATGATAAAATTATGATTCGAATCGATTCTTCAATGTATTGTTTCGAGTATTAATAGAATTATAAATTATTTTCCAGTGTAAAGAAATAAATATATTGAGACGTGGACTTTTTGATTTGCGATTCCCTTCACGCATCGTAGGTAATGTTTTTTATTTATTTTATATTGATGGAATAGTATTTTTAATTTGTATTACAATTTACCTCTGCCTTTAATTTGTACTTCTCAAACTTGAATACAAGCGAATGTGACATTTGTATTTCGTTTTTTTTTCATATTTTATGTTTAAGTTAGTATATACTCTTTTCTTTCATATTGTATTTTGTGTTATTTTCCATTCAACAAACTGCAAAATAAAGAATTGGTTGAGCTATATTTCCATCGGAAACGGAAGTCTACTCAAACTTAGTACAAGAAATAAAGTGGGATTTGTATATGTAATTGATTGCCAGAACATTCTGAAGGTAACTGTTAATACCTATGTGGTTTTAAAAATAAAAAAAAGTTTTCCAAAAGTTGGAGATGCCGGGGATCGAACCCGGGGCCTTTCACATGCAAAGCGAACGCTCTACCACTGAGCTACATCCCCGTACACTCTAACTTTCGTAATTACTGATCGGTTCATCGAGTTCTAATACGCACATATTCGTGGGTCGTATCAGTTCAGTTGGTTCGTTAGTTCCTTATTTACACACGCTACTCTTGATTTAAGAGCAAATAGACCGAAAGGTTTCTGGCATCCTGCTAATAAATTCAATTGTTATTTATTTATTATGTTACCTGCGGTGACCGTCTACCATCTGGCGAACTTCGTACAATAAAATAAATCTCAGGAAATACCCGCCATACTTTGATTATATCCGCCATAGTAGTTTTACGCCGCCAGAGGGCCGCCAGTTACTTTGGCACAAATGAAGTATTTTCCTACCCTCAAATAAGTACATTATTATTTTTCAAGTAGAGACAAAAATCACAAGTAGTCTGCGATCGACCCTCGTCGCTCGCGGCTGCCGCTTCTCGCTCTGACCTCGAGTATTCCCGGTTATCCATCCTTCGGGCTAACCAACTGTTCTAACTTTCTACCGCGCCGCATAAATACAGTTTACCTTTACAGCAAATATCAAATGCCGCGTTCTGATACCAAGAAGTCTGCAAGGGTGGACCTTCCGACTTGGACTCAATCCACGTGATCGAAGCCCGAGCTGAGGTGATCGTAGTTTGTTGAGTGTTCTACCAGTAGGATACCAGGTTAGTCATAACATTCATTCTTTCCCACCAGCAATCCTACCTCGCAAGTGGAGACACGCTGAGATATAGGTAGCTTATATAGCTATAGTTAGCTTAGCGCCCGCGGTGAATGTAATTGTAACCATAATGATTTATCTTCAGAATTAAGAACGTTGAGATAAATCTATTGTATTCTATAATACACTCATTGGATTCAGGTAAATTAGCAGGCATTACACTATTGGAATCCAGTACGAAGTGACAACTGACTGCTATAAAGATAGCCTAAAGAAACCACGCCATATTTGGTATTTACTGAGATAGGACGGATGCCGGGGCTGTGGAGTGATCGTGCTCCTACGATTGGTTACGTTGAAGAGGACAATAATTTGGTTGATACTTCTATCGAGACAATACTCCTTTAAACTTGGCAAATTCCAAAGAGAATACATAAGGCAAGGCTTATTACATAAGGCTAGGCAATTTGAGCATACTTACTACTTACTTTATATCCGCCTTTTTAGTCCTAACGGTTTGAATCTCAAAAGGCAGCGGATTCTTATTACCTACATCAAAGAGCCTACCTGTAAATTTCGTGTTTGTAGGTTTCGTTTCCTGAGATTTCATGCATGTGTGTGTGATAATTTCAGATTTATTATTAAATTTTATGTTTAAGAGTAGGTACTTGTTTTTTTTTACAAATGACAAGCGAGCGCCCCGTGTGATGCCTCGCGCCTGTAGCCTATCGGTCAGTATGGCTATGTGGCTATGAAGTTTTCAGTACAATTGTATAGTAGTTGATATAGACTAGTTTTGGCGTGACGACTACCAATCAATTCTTCGACTAAACACAATGAAAAACATTTTACAGACTAAAACATTAAACGGTCGTGAAGTGCATTCGAGAAACCGAAGTTCCTAGTTGCGATATATTTTTTGTCCCGTCTTCACAGGGCGCTTATCTTGAATCTTCAAGATACAAGTTGGTTCCTAGCCTTCAACAGCACGTGCCATTTCGCTCTACGCACTTAATCTCACGCGGAGATCTTTGTGATGAGAAAATCATACTCCAGCCTCCTTATGAATATTTCATGTGATACAAAAAGTGTCTGCGTTCCCGCCGCACATATTGCCGTATATAGGGTTGTGATTTTTAAAAGCTTTTTATCGTGGATTGTTTTTAATTTAAAACAATTATTATGCTGTTACCGCGGTCGCGTCTACTTGTTTTCTGTTAAAATTAAGCCGTGGTGGCCTTGTGGTTGAAGCAACAGGTCTGTCATCTGATGGGCCCAGGTTTGAGTCCCGGCCTGTACCAATGAGTTTTTCTAAGCTTAAGTACAGATATTAATCACCCCAGAAGCTTTTAAAAAAAAGAGGTAGGGCGATTTGGGATTTCCCGTGGGTTATCCCATTTAAATTGGAGCCGTCCGACTGGGGACTGTACCTCCGCCTTACAGAAGACCGCAGTGAAATAACACTACTTGATGTAGTGTTGTGTTTCTGCTATAAGTAAGGTTGCCAGTGCTCTACGAGGATACGCTGGGCTAGTAGTATTGCTGCTAGCACAGTGAGTCCTCATCAGCAACATGGTTGGCACCCCGTAGTGATACCCCTGCTATTGCTAGCGGCTATGGGCCGTATGCTTGTGTGCCACCTTAGTGATATAAAAAAAAAAATAAGTTTTGGCCTCATATTGCAAGTCCTAAATAAATAGTATAAACAACAGAAAACCGAACACTAAGTTCATCCAGACCTCTTAAATATCGTATATTTTATTCACTAACACTAAACACTGCTTGGCATTAGGTACTGAGATTCACTGGGCCTTTTTTGTCTCGATAAATAAATATTTATTTAGCAGTGTGTGCACGTGCAGAGGCACTAAGTAAATCGTTGAAGCAATAATTATCCTGAATATTTTATTTTTATAACAAATAAGAACACTCAATTAAGGCAACATTGAAACAAAAGAAACTAAATTTTAATCGGTTCATGGGTTTGGGAGCTACGATGCCACAGACACACATTGAACTAATTATTACTCCCTCGGTCTGGGGCTGGGTTTAAAAAAAAGGGATGCGTGAAATGCAATGCGCACGGTGAAATTAAATGAAACAAAATCAAACTATTAGTGCTTAGCATTATGTAATAAGTAATTTAAGTAACAATTCGTAACAAGTGTATGTAACACATTTATAATAATGTATTTGGTATTCATTTAAATAACAGTTAACTATAATCTCAAATTAATCTGTAATTTTATAACTTACAGTTTAACCAATTCTAAATTTATTTTGATACATACACAAAAACTAATCATTTTTTTGTAGACTAGATATTCGAAATTATTGTAATTTGTGGTAGGATATTACCTACACATAGAAATAAGATCTAATTAGTAGTATTGGCGATAAGATAACATAATATGAAATTACATTTATTATAATAAAAAAATATGATCTAGCAAATATTTTTGTAGGTACTAGGTATCCGTCTTACGTTTTATAACAATGCGGTCATTACATGTATACCTTACCTAAAGCTAGTTTTAGGTACAATACTCGCGAATTGAGGAAAGTGGCCACCCTTCTTGATTATGAAATTGCTAATAATAATATTTCGTAAACAGTGCATTTAACATTTTAAAACTTATGGGCCATAGGAACTGACGCCATACATTTTGTCAAACTATTACGGTAAAAATCGTTCTCTCGTGCTTTAATTTTGGATGGCGTACAGTTGATTCCCTTAGCGTAGGTTCTATTAGCGCAGCAAAGTACCGCCATCAATGATGTAGTGAGAACCAGTGATGCTCTTAGCCTTGTCACTGGCTAGGAAGGCAATCAGCGCGGCCACCTCATCCCCTTCCACCGGCTTCTTTAGCGGCATATTACCGATCACGTTCCTCACAAATAACTCCAACTGCTCTTCTGACAAACCGATGTCTTTCAACAGATTCGTCTTCACAAACCCTGGATTTATAGAGTTGACTCTAATGCCATCTGTTGCCAGTTCGAGCGCAACACATTTTGTAAATTGATCTAACGCTGCTTTAGAAATATTATACGCCAAGGCCATCGTGCTTGGTTTAGTACTGGCTATGCACGACATGTTTATAATACAGCCTTTTGTTAATGTTAAATGTGGCACTGCCAACATCGACAAATGGTACACGGATCTCATGTTCGTGGACATAACTTTGTCATATGTTTCCATATTAGAGTTCTTCAAACCGCCCATTCCAATAATGCCGGCGTTGTTCACCAAAACGTCGAGTTTTCCGAAATGTTCGATCGTTTCGCCGATTATTCGCCCGATGTCGGCATCGTCGTCCACATCGGCTGTGATTGCAAGAGGCTTGTTACCCTTCGCTTTCTCGCAATAAAGAGCGATTCTTCTCAAATTGTTCTCCTTACGACCGACTAGGGCCAGCTTGGCTGCAAGCTTCGATAGATATATCGCTGTGGCCGCACCGATGCCGGAGCTTGCACCAGTTATTAACACAACCTTGTCGTCGAAATCCATAATTACTTCTGTTTGTTTGTGAAATCTGAAGGTCGAACTTGAACAGCTGTATAACTAACCACAGACACGACACGACACGCCTGCGTAAATAAAAAATAGAACCCAGCTCAATGTTGCCAGCGGTGAAGATTTTTTACTACTAGGGAAATATTAAGTAAATTTAATTTATTATCAACTGACTACAAATTAGTCGGAGCTTTTAATATAGTTGTGAAAGACAACACATAGGTATATTTGTTCCGAGTGGAGATCTATTCCGACAACAACACAAAATACCAGTGACACGAATAGGTGGTTTATACAATAAATTATGTGTTATTATTGATGAATACATATCATCAATCAGTTTTTTTTACAATTTTAACAACTATGAAATCAAATATATGTACCATTTTCCCCTTGAAGTATTGTTATACGTAAAGCGTAACCTACATCTACGAGTTAACTATATATCGTTTATAAAAAGATAATTCATTAATATAGTTAAATGGCTAGTTCCATTGAGTTGTGGACAAAAAACATTAATTTATAAAATGTAACAACATAACCTTATAAAACGTTAAACGACGTATGAATTAAGATGATTAATTTAAATCACACTTTTAAATTCTACCAATTTCTTGCGTCTGTATTCTACCGAAGTGGTAGATTTCTTTATAGCAGACAGACCGTCTTATGTCAACACTATGCGGCAGGCACGTGATTAGTGCAGTCATCATACTCATGTTTGTTTGCGAGCCGAGCAGCCATATGAGCCATAGAAACATGAAATATGACCGCTAGAGTGGCCATTGTTGCTAGATTGTGTTGAAATTGAGTACTAATCAGCTTCTATTGTAAACCAATGAACACGGCGACTATGCGGTAACTTGCTTCAATACGATTACGATAGCATCTTGCGGCCGAAAGTATTTTGTACACACATAAACATTAAACACTCACCGACAGCATGTTTAAGTCTATCCTATACCTAAGACTATAATTGGACTGCTACAAAAATACGTATGATTCTTTGATTATTTATATAATATGGCGGTTTAAAGCAATACCTCAGTGTAGATAATATATCTACTACGTACGTAATACGAAGACCTTTGATTCTAATAACCAAAGACGACGACGTTTGTCTCATTTTGACGCCTGCTGGAAAGAAATATAAATCGCAAGCAAGCAAATAGAAGTGTATGAGACAAATGTGACAGTGACTGTACGATCGACGACCGACGCCACGTTGGTTGACAAAATGAAAAATAGGTACTAAATAAATATATCTATGATGGGATATTATTTTATCCTGCTCAGGATATTAGGATAACGTTTTGAAATTATCGTTCCTTTTGTAGTCTGTTGTTTGAAATTTCTGAAAATGATTGAAGTTTATGAACGATTCCTTCACTTACATTGATTGATACATACATACATGATAAAAGATGGTAAAAAAAGTGAATTTTCTAACGTCAATGGCATATGACATGTGGCGTATGTGAAAACATTTTTAAATATGACTGGTGGTTTGTGTGTGATGTACCTACATGTATTTGATATGCTGGATATGAGCCTAGCTAGGCTATGCGATGTAAAGTTATCAATCGTGAGCAACCGACTAGGTCGTGTCCGAACTCCTACGGACAGGTACAGGTCCGGACGCACGACCCCGGACAATGAGACCGGTATGATTTATGTTCACCAGCTATATTGTCGTGGCATTTCATTCGTGTATAACTACGTGTATAACTAGGTACTATTTCCTATGCATTCATAGACATAGAGTGCGTGTTATTTAAGCACCGAAGTTCTTACTACGACCAAGCTTTGCGTTGTAAACAAAATAACAGGTTTTTTTGACAACTATAACTTATCACAGTTATCAAAAACGAGATTTAGCTCGTTAATAATTAATAAACAAAAATAAATTATTCGCAGATAAAGGTACTTAAAAAAAATTGTGCAAAGGTACCTTGTTTGACACTCGACACACAAACAAACTACAAAAATAAATCTCATAAATCCATCGAGTTCTTCTTTAGTGGATCTTTCATATAATATGTATGCGGGAAGTGCTAAAACTGATTTTTATTATTATATAAAAGATGTATCTTACTTTTAGGACGCCTTGTAACTGTTTTTTTTAATTTACGTACAGCGAATAAAAAAAAACGTTTAAAGTGTCGTAAATAGTGTTATAGACAATAATTGTTTATTAATATACAACACGTAATAATACCCCATAAATCGTCCGCCATCAGTTTTCTGGGACAATCCATACGTCTAAGAGCGCATTTACATATAAAACATTCCAATATATCAATTCGACCACGAATGCAATTTGTGAATGGTGCCCATAAATAACTATTTCCCGTTTGACACATGGCGACCCTTCGTTGAGGCTGGCAACACCGCCGTCTATGTTTTGCCGCCATTATTTGACAGATGCTTTTCGAATTTCAAAACCGTAAGGATTTTCCATCTAAGCGGCCCGACCGTTCAAATCAACTGTGAAATTCAATTGCGTGGCTATAAATTTTGTCAGTTTGAAAAATGTTAGCGTTTCTCCTTTTAGTTCCGTAGTGCGCGTTTTACGATTTGTATTAATGTGTGAGTGAGGTACGGGGTTGATTCGTTGTTTTGGTATTTGGGAAGCAATATTAAAAATTAATTAAAATGACAGATAACGATTATGTTTGATTCCCATGACAAGCACATTGACAAGTTAGTCGATAGCTTGTAACCTATTAACTTTGACTTCCTTCTCGGAATCCGGTGTTAGGAAAATGTTTGCGTCGCGATATATTTAAGGACTTATCCGCGGATGTCGTGAGTGTTGTATGTCGGAGCTCATTATTAAAAAAGGACACGGAGGTAGATACAAATATTCGTCCTACTCGCGAATCAAGATGGAGAGGGTAGACACCTACAATCAGCGGCCAATGTAACTTGGTCGAAAGGAAAATAAATATATTTAATACCGCGTATCCGACCCGTTGTAATCATTAACACAATACTGATTACGTTAATAAAATAAATATCTGCATTGATATGGGGAACGAACTCGGGACTCCTGGCGTAGCCTACTAACAACTTCACTAGACGTAAAAAAATCGACCCCAAAGTTACTGTTCTTACACTAGAGATTTAATTAACTGTTTTTTTTATACCACTAAGGTGGCAACCAAGCATACGGCCCACCTGATGGTAAGCGGTCACCATAGCATATGGACGCTTGCAACACCAGGGGTATCACTCGCGCGTTGCCTACCCTAAGATGATATTAAATGTTTTTTTATTTATATTACTATCTTTAATATTACGAGATTTGCTGTCAGTCGTTTAGAGCAATCTAGTCGAATCTGTTAGGTTTATCGAACCCCGATTTCCGATTCATGTCGCTATAGACAACCGTAGATTACACCCGACCAGCGATATATAAACCGCGGTCGTTTCCATGAAAGATTCAGTTTTATGCGTTGGCGCGAACGATGGCGCTATTAGAGAAATGTATAGCGAGTTACACCTGAAACATCGACTAATATACTGATGGCTCGTACTTTGTTTGTTTCATTTATCTACAGGTTGGAATAAGTAGGATTTGGAGAATTTTTGGTAGGAAACGGGAATCTGAAAACAGAGCGGATGGGGTTTTATCATCAATGAAAATGGTTCAATTTGCAGTGATTAGCGATACAAAAAAACCTTATGACTAAGCAATTAGTATCTATGGTATTTACGTTTTGCATTTTTTCTTTTAAATATTTTTTTTTATTTTCTTGGGGTTTTATCATAAATTTACGAGACAGTAATTTATTTACATTACCTACCTCATTGCCTTTTACACCATTTTTTTTCAGGGTTCCGTACCCGAAGGGTGTTTTTTTGGGTATTTTGCTCTATCTTAATAATTGCATCAAGTAAACGCTTGAAATACTAATTGAATGTATTGATATTTTCTAAAAAAAGAGCGTTTTTACTACTACAAACTTATTATTTGCGGTTGTTACAATAGCCGTGTCTAGGGATCGAACGGCAAACTTAAGTTTGTCGTTTAACCTAGTTTGATTTTAGTATGGAACCATCGGTATGCGAGTCCGACTCGCACTTGAGACTGTTTTTTTACGCTATTCAGTGATGTGATGAGCAAGTCGTTCGCCTGATGGTAAGCGTCACGCCCACCCATGGAACAGATGCAGTTCCACCCATGACCTTTAGACGTGGAGTCATCGTAACATCCAGCTTGGCATTGTACTGCGCTCGTCACGCCAAGATTATTAGCTCAGAGTTGATACTACAAGTAAATTTTTTTGACCAGTAATTTCAGCCCCCCTTTTTTTATACCTCTAATTTTGAAACAAGCATACGACCCGCCTGATGGTAAGCAGTCACCGTAGCCTATGAACGCTTGCAACACAGAGGTATCAATCGCGCGTGGCCAACCCTTCAAAAATCTGTTCACACCCTTCTTGAAGAACCCCATGGTGTACTCCTTTGATTACTGAACTAATAACGCCTTGTATAGCAAGTGTTTAAAAGTTACGGTGACCGTTTACCATCAGGTGGCCCTCACATTTGTTTGCTACTTTCGTAGTATGAACAGATGTTTACAAAGTAAATTGTATGTAAATAATGAACACCTTGTCTTTGTAATTAAGGCCGAGAGCAGGATTTTTTCTCAATTTCGCCGCGATCCAATAAAGAAATGCAAATGAGGTGCGACCAAGAATTATTGCGAGACTGAGGGGTGGGGCTATAGTCGATAGTTTTGTTTATTTAGCTATCGACAAAAGGAGACAAAAATATAACTCTTTGCAGAACTCTGAATGTGGATATCAATTGTTCTACGAATTGATGCCAGCTTAGCTATAGCCAGTACTTGAATATATCATATCTCTTGGTGCCCTTGAGAGCAGGTTAAGCCGTCGTTCCTGGTCAGTTGTCAATGCGTTTGGCAATAGTTATATCTGTCACTCAGGTCTGACAGACCAAGCTGGCAACTTCAATATTTTTAACACCAAGCTGGCAACTTCAATATTTTTAACTGCTGGGTTTCTTACTACGTCTCGTTTATTTAGTTGTAGAGATGCATTTATTTAAAGCATTGTATACTTAATTTACTTATGTATTGTGTTGGAAACACTGTCTATCCTTAAAACTTTTTTTATATTACTAAGAAAAAAGGACAAGCATAAAGATAAAACGCTTGATAAAATTTATCTCATTATATCTTCAAAATGCATCCACGAAATACGAAAACAAAATTGGTAAGCTTCAAAATTAAGTTGTACTAAGTATGCCGGGATACATTTTATAAAATCATAGCTTCTCCCCGCGACTTCGCCCGCATAGACACATAATAAACCTTCAGTGATAATATAGCATTATGAATGATTATTTTGCGGTTCTCTAGGTTTTAAATTTATTCGTTACACACAAAAATACAAAACTTTCCTCTTTATAATATTAGTGTAGATAAGTTATATCGATATTTTCCACCCCTACTTTCCATCTAGGCCCCTACGTTGATTGTAAAAAAGTTTTTATTGCTAATGCCTTTGCCTTTTCGTTCATGCACTTGTTTCGCAGTTTTACGGCAGCGTTTGGCATTGTCAATCTATCTGTAAATGAACTTCCACGTTTGTTTTACTACTACGAAGTACATAAAAGAGTTTGCGGCAGGTTTTTGATTAGAAATGTTCCAATTCATGACAGAGGGAAGTAAGGGAACAGTTTAATTTGTGTGCTAGCTAGGTTTTACCGTTTTACGTATGATTTTGTGTGTTAGCTATTTTATTGGAGTTTTTCATATGAGCCAATGTAATGGAATTATTCAACGTATTTTTTGCCGACTTCTAGGCATGATGATGTCAAAAAAACGCATAGAACTAGTGACAATGTAAAAATTTGATGCCACCTTAATGGTATAAAAAAATACAAGTTTTTAGCGGTTAGCAATGACAAGAGTATCCAACATTTTCCTTTATTCTTAAGTTGAAAAAAATCTCAAAAGTCTTCCACCACAACCGGCAACTGGAGATGCCGGGGATCGAACCCGGGGCCTTTCACATGCAAAGCGAACGCTCTACCACTGAGCTACATCCCCTATAGCCTGAATTGTTCAATAAATGGAGCGAGTTCGAGAAAGTCGTATTAATTTAACATCTGTTTTTTGTTTGAATAAGTAAACAATGGTTTTAATGAACTTATTCATAACACTACTTTGACAACGCGTTTATGATACTGGCATTGAAAGTGTCTATAGGCTACGACGACCGCTTACCATGCTTGCCAAGTACGTGGGATAAAAGTAGTAAAATATACACACATGTAAATTATAATTCGTGCACGCTTAGGTGCAGTCATCAGTAGTCGGCGACGGCTGGTCACGTCCGCGGATCGATTCCGGAACGTGCCGATCTACTTTGGCTACTTCTTAGTAATGTCAATGTTACTTGCCAGAAAATTATAGTGTATCTGGTTATTGTTCTGAGATCTTTATTATTTTATCATCGAGACCCTTGTCATATATTAGCGTACATTCAAAAGTACATATTAAAAGTATTTCAAACACGTTTAAAATTTTGTGATGTGTGTCAAACTGATTAATTTTAATGAACAACAGTAACCAAGAACAAATTTCGACTACGTATTCGTATTGTTGTAGACCCTGTTCGTATGGAAAAATGCTCAGCGCTGCTCAGGCGAAAAGTGCAACTAAAAATTCGTATGAAAATTTTGTCATTTTGAGAGTTAAGATTCGTTCTTCCTGTTAGTAGGGACCGAATGGTGTTTATACATATTTCAGGTTAGGTACTTTCAATCTGGTCTGATCATCAAGAGAATTGTTGAATTGAAAAAATGTTTCTTGTACAATGGTTGTACAAGAAAAAAGGTGAATGTTTGAATTTCGTCATGCTATTTCCACATTTCGTGGAAGAGTAATTTCATAGCATACAATACTTTGTCTTATTCAAAATTGCTGATAAAAATATATTATTGAGACGACTTTCATTCATTGCATTCATACTTTCTTGAACAAGAAGGTATTATACCGCCTAAGTGGCAAACAAGCTGCCCGCCTAACGGTAAGCTGCTACCGTAGTGTAGATCAGTGCTCCGCAAATGTCTACGACACACTGATGTACCGTGGTCATTAGGGTGTGCCTCTGCAAAAATACGTTATGATCTCAATAGACAGACTGAAGAATAATCCATCACGCTAGCGAGATGTTTTGTTTGTCTTGATTAATAATAAAATATTTTAAAATAGAATTTTAAACGATGTAGGTGTTCCTCCAAAAGTTTTCAATTTTCAAGATGTGCTTAGTGCTTTTAATACAGAAATTTTGCGGGTCACTGGTGTAGATTCCACCTTACGAGGTAAAGCCGGCACGCTGCGTAGTTATATTATCTACTTTGAACCTCTGCTCAAGTTTGAAGATCGTCTCGGGAACTCGGCTCGTGGCCAAATGGCTGAACATGAAGGTAAATTTGTGTGTAGCTTACAGTTTCTGCCGCTAGATGGCAGTTGTTGACGGTTACGAAGGGCTAGCACCACACAACTCACGTGATATCAATATATTAGTCAATACCCACTTCTCACTGTTTATATCATAGGTCCCAACTTGAACAACTACTGGAAATTTATCTGCATCTACATTTACACTTCTACACTAATATTAAAAAGAGGAAAGATTTGTATTTAACTCAAAAAGTACTGGACCGATGTCAAAAATTCTTTCACCGTTAGAAAGCTAAATTATCACTGAGTAACATAGGCTATATATTATATTAGGTCCTTACATATGAAATTGGCGTTTTGTATGGGAGGAACAAAAAGTCGAATATTTTTTAATATAATATATTTAATTAATCAAAGTATGAACCATTATTTTCTATGCACTTTTGCCATCTCATAGGTAGTTCATTGATCCCTTTACTAAAAAAACCAGTCGGACGGGAATCAATAAAATCTTTGAAGGCGATTTGGACTGCCCCATCGGAGTTGAATTTTTTCCCTTGCAAGAAGTTATCCAAATTTCGAAAAAAATGGTAATCTGTTGGAGCAAGGTCCGGGGAGTACGGAGGATGTCTTAGACTTTCCAATTGAAGCTCTTCTAATTTAGTAGCCGTCTGTAGCGCAGTGTGTGGTCTAGCGTTGTCGTGAAGCAGCAGTGGCGTGGAGCGATTGACCAGCCTAGGTTGTTTAGCCGCTAGCTTTTCCATCATGGTTTGCAATTCCTGACAATAGACATCAGCCGTAATAGTCTGGCCAGATTTGAAAAAACTGTAATGAACAATACCGGCACTAGTCCACCAAACGCTTACAAGTAACTTTTTTGGGGTTAATTTTCGCTTGGGGCAGGATTTGGCTGGCTGGCCAGGATCTAACCATTGCGCTGAGCGCTTCCGATTATCGTAAAGAACCCATTTTTCATCACAGGTAATGATTCGGTTTAAAATACCTTCATTATTGTGCCGGTTTAGTAATGTAACGCAGCAGTCGACGCGCGTTTGCCGGTTTGTTTCAGTTAATTCGTGAGGTACCCACCTTTCAAGCTTTTTAATCTTCCCAATTTGCTTCAAGTGAATTAAAACAGTTTTATCACTAACATTGCAGCCTGCAGCTAACTCGGACGTGGTTTGCGATGGATCCGCTTCCACAATAGCCTTCAACTCTTCATTATCAACTTGAGTCTCAGGCCGTCCACGGGGCTTGTTCTGCAGGTCGAAATTTCCAGAACGAAAACGTTGGAACCAAAAACGAACTGTGTTTTCTTTTGCAACACGACCGCCATACACATCATTCACCCTTCGAGTTGTTTCCGCAGCACTAGTGCCACGGCGGAACTCGTACTCGTAAATAATGCGATATTTAAGGTTTTCCATTTTGTAAAATGAGTGACGCAAACAGAAAAAAACAGAAGAAAAAAAACAAATGAATGACGATCATCGAAGCACAAATACATGAGTCTATAGCTGTACAAATTTGAATTTGGAATTCCTTACCAAAGAGGAGAAATTCGTGATTAAAGTGGCCAGTACGAAAAACGCCAATTTCATATGTAAGGACCTAATATATACTAGCTGCCCGCCCCGGCTTCGCACGGGTAGACAAAGTATATTTGATAAATGTCTACCCGTGCGAAGCCGGGGCGGGCCGCTAGTAAATAAATAATTAGATTATTATAAATTACCAGTTGTTTCTCCGCGTCTTCGCCCGCGTATCAATATAATATATAGCATATGATATTCAGTGATAATGTAGCTTTCTAACTGTGAAAGAATTTTTGAAATCAGTCCAGTAGTTTTGGAGCCTATTCAATACAAACATACACACAAAAATACAAATCTTTCATCTTTATAATATTGGTATAGATCAATCTGATACTTCTTCTTCCTAATTTCTTCTTATTGCGTACCTCCTCAAGGACAATTTTTGCCAGTGTCGAGACTTGTAGATTTATCAAATTTCATTTTTATTTTCAGATTTATCGATTTTTAGTGCCCATCATTCTAATGCTTATGGGAGTTTCTGGAGACAATCCACGGCAGTAGTTGTTCGCAACATGCCTTTAGGTCCGTAACCTATTGAACAAAATGACCACTACACACAAAGGCCGTATTACAGCATTATTTCCAAAGTTACTAAATTTGTTACTTATTCGTACTCAACATCCGCTTCCTTTAAACCTGCCTATACAAGTATAACCAAGCAGGCTGTATAGCAATACCTCTGCCAGCCACGTACAGGCGACGTGACCGGCATGGCGCCGCCCGCCCAATGCTGTGGGGCGGCTATTACACAACTTTCAGTGATAAAAGTATTTTTTAATGTTTTTAAAATGCGCTGGGTTTTTGGGTTGTGTTAATGACTTGAGATAATAAAGAAAGACGGAATAAAATTTTTTTTGCTAATTTATTTATTCATCAACGAATCGATCAAATGAAAAGAAATCGGTATAGGTATGTTTATTACAATTCACATGATGACAAATCTATACCATCACCAGAAGTTTAGTAATTAATTAATATAAGTAATTCCCTACTATTATCTAATAAGCAAATAACCATTCACTGGTGTCGATTCTCTTGTTCAAAATCACTAAATTAAACTAATTTGACAGGTCTAAAAGTCTTGCTATCCCTTTCTCATGTGCGGGGTTAAATAAGGATGGCAATAATTTTGATACCTGTCATATAAGATTAGTTTATTGATTTCTTACAACAACATTGGCACCACAATCTCACTGACAAGATAAGGTCTTTAAACCTACATATTATACGTCTAATCACACCAGATTGACTTGAAATTTAGTAAACCTAGTAGTTACTCCTTGTGCGATGTAGACGCTCATCAAGACCGGATTTTACGCTAATCTTATTCAGAGAGAACCTCCATTTCTGAAGTCGGTTAAAAACAGTTATTTTACCTGTCTATTCGAACGCAATATTGCGCATCATCCAACACGTGATTAAAGGATCTACACGTCCCACCATCAGAGCGACGTCACGATATCAAATGTTGTTTTTTTTTATACCACTAAGGTGGCACACAAGCTTGACTACGGCCCATCTGATGGTAAGCAGTCACCGTAGCCTATAGCCGCTAGCAATACCATCAACGCGTTGCCCACCATGTTGATGAGGACTCACTGTGCTAGAAGCATTAGGTACTACTTGGGAGCGTATCCTCGTGGACTTATCTTGAGCCGAAGCCCTGAATTAAAAAGGTACTACTCACAACTAATATAATAGTAAAACTTTAAAGACAAATCAACAAGCACGATACCTAAACGTTTCCTTAATTCCATGCCTACTGAAAATAATTCCCGCAAGTTTTCTCGTGTTTTGTGAGCTATCAGAAACAGCCTTCCAACCTATACGTAGGTTGTGTCAGATCCGCCGCGGATGCCGGTCACGCGCGCGTACGTGATCACCCTGCGCGGAATTACACCCTCCAGACATATATAGTACAGCTACGTAGAAATGCTTTAACAAGTAGACGAAGTGAAGATGGAGGAAATTTTATGAAATTCAGCTTAAGTATAGATAGTACTTTGTTTGGCATCTCAGAAGTCCTGAAGGTTTTTAAACAAATCTATTTGTATACATTATTTAGGGTTTTTAATAAGCATTCTGCTCATTAATATCAATTGTCTTTCAATCGTGTCATGCTGACAGAATGTAAGTTTCATAAAAGGTTTCAGACTGTAAGGACATGTCTCTGTTTCATACTATGTACCTACGTCACAGACCTAGGATTTTTCCGCGTCTATATCTATGATGTACGTAGTCTGCTAACTCTGCTAAATTGATGTGTGATTGTTCGAAATGGTAATTGAATTGTATCGGAATGGAAACTCAAGGGTAGCTGTCCCTCTTCACCACGCACTGAAAGCTGATTTCTAGTTTCTGAATGATTCAATCAATCCTTCTTTTACATAATATAATTAGTAACGGGGTTTTGTACCACTGGTTGCCAGATAACTTACCGTGGTGCAACTGTGTGAAGTATTTTTCCTTGTACATTGCGGGTAGTGTAACTTGGTAATGTACAAGGATCTAGCGGTTTTAACAGTCTCTGTAACCACGTTGTCGAGGTGACGAGTGCAGTGTAGCAATGCATGAGATTTCATGATATTTAAACCACTTAGCTGGCAAACAAGCATACGCCCCTCCTGATGGTAAGCGGTTATCGTAGCCTATGGACGCTTGAACACCGGGGTATCACTCGTGCGTTGCCGATAGAGTCTTGATACGCTATATAATTATAAGTCTGGGGTGGACCTGGATCTGTTATGTGGGTGTGAAACTTACCATCAGGTGTACTAACCATCTCGTCATCGGGTTGTATTTAAAAATAATAGGATAGCTCATCTCTTTCTAAGGAAGTTCTATGTACAATGTCTATAAAATCAAGCTTCTTAGATTGCGAAGAGCATACCACCAAACTAAGGGGGCGACTTAATACCCGGAATATTCAAGTAGGTTAAATCCCTCATTGAGTGCGTTCAGATATTTTTATGACCTCGTCGGAATGCCATCAAGCCTCTTCGTGTTAAATGCTGCGCTCCCCCTGACAACGTCATGATTTAGTGCCAACTTAGTTTATAATTTGAGCTGGGCCATTATTATATGACGGAGTAAATGATATAGGTTCCAAAAGTTCCAATAGGAACATATTTGTAGCGATTTGCATAGCACTACACTAAGGAGTACAGCATGGGGTTTTTCAAGAAGGGTGAGAAGAGACTTTTGAAGGGTTGGCAACGCGCGAGTGATACCCCTGGTGTTGCAAGCGTCCATAGACTACGGTGACCGCTTACCATCAGGTGGGCCGTATGCTTGTTTGCCACCTTAGTGGTATAAAAAAAAACTACTGAATAACATGTGCCTTAAGTAGCGTCATCCCCAGTAGCCGTAGCAAGAACGACTTACAACTGCGAATTCGTATAGCTTTCGAAGAATTTTGTATGGGAAAATAAACAGCGTTGCACTGGCGTTAGGGGGAGCTAAGAGTTCGTATGAAGATTTTGTCATTTTGAGAAATAATTTCGAATAGTAGTCGAAAGATGGTTTTTTATACCACTAAAGTGGCAAGCAAGAATTCGGCCCACCTGATGGTAAGCGGTCACCGTAGCCTGTGGACCATTGCAACACCAGGGGTACCACTCGTGCGTTGCCCACCCTACTTTCTTGAAATGCTGTTAATTTTTATAGCTTTATTAAGTATTTTTCGGCCAGTGATGATTACATTATCCCGGTTTTTGTGTTTTAAAAAGACTTCTCAAACAGATTACCCATTATGACTTCATTTTTGTTTTAAGGATTTGTCTACTGTGGTTAATTAAAATGAGAACTTTTAGAATACAATTTTAATATTTATTGAATTGGTAATACCTACTTACGTCTAGCAGAATTTTGTTAAACATTGTTATGACATGATTGTTACATGAAAAAACAGAGTACTGAGTTTCTGACCGGTTCTTTTTAGGTGGCTTTTTTTTCCGAACCAGTAGTAATTTAGATGGAGGTTAATTTAATGGTGCCTTATTAGGGCCTTATATGAATAAATGATTTTGAGATTTTTATTTAATACTGTGTTATCATTATCGGAAGATCAGCGCTGGTTGTCCGTCACAAGACTACCAGCACATGCTGAGTTGGGACCGTTTCATAACGACACGATATGCTTCTTCTACTTGTCTTCCTTTCTTTTATCCATGTGACGTGTTGTTATGAATAAATGTTTTTTTTCTTTTTTTCTTTATTATTGCAGTAATTTAAGGATCTTCATTAGTACAAAGTATTATCTAGATGTGTGTTAACTCTTCACGGGTAACGTAATGAAACGACGTTGGGAGTTTTTGGCGGGAATCAGGCGGAGCGGTTGAGATTTTTTCCAGTGTGTCGTAAATTGTGTTATAGTGATCTTTAATGTGTATTTTTGGTGTCGATATGTGCAGTAAAGTTTCATTTAGTGACTGATTTATAGGAGCATTGGAAATAATGCCATAATACGACTTTTGGGTTAAGTGATTTATCATTTTGGTCAATAGGTTACCTCTAATCTAAAGGCGTGTTACGATCTGCTACTGCCGTGGGTTGTCTCCAGAAACTCCATTGGGCGTTAGAATGCATGACACTAGGCATTTTAATGCGGCAAACACGAGAAATTTTGCAACATGAAAATTCTCTAACACTCGACACTGGCAAAAATAGTCCCTGAAGGGATTGATTGCCATACTTAGGAAGAAGAAGAAGAAGAAACGACGTTGATGTAAGTTAAGACATAGTATACTAGTTCTAAGGTAAATTTTGTTTATACTATTTTTATTTTAACATGAAATTAAATAATATTCTCCGTGTTCGGTAGCTCCGAGGAGGTCGGAATTTTTTTTAATGGATGTGCAGTGTTTTATAGCAGGTTATCATCTCAAACTCACACAAATGTCAACACACATTGCATTTTATATATGTGTACATCCATATAAGGTATTTACTTCGCAAACCACATAAAAACAATCGCACAGAATTACCAAACAATACGTGTGGAAAAACCACCGTAACTAAGTATTTGTATCAAATTGTTTTTGCCCAAATGTGGGGGTGATTTTTTTGTGTGTGATATTAAAAAAGCGACAGGGTAAGTGCTTTACGATTGAGGAGTGACATGTGCTTGGACGTTACGGAGGGCCAGAGTACTCGCGGGTACTCAAAAGCTTCATTTCCAAAGATAACAGTACAGAAAAAAATTGTTTCTGAAACTACACTAGGTGCATTAATTTTAAAATTCGAATTAATGTTCTCATTTCAAAACGCCACAATTGACTTGAGAAAAAATTGGTACAATTGTAATATAGTTGCCAACGGATAACGTTGCCATAGATTATATGCAACCTCTGATCGCTGTCATAACGAAAAACATATTTATAATGTAACAGGAGGAGTTTTTGGCGGGAATCAGGCGGAGCGGTTGAGATTTTTTCCAGTGTGTCGTAAATTGTGTTATAGTGATCTTTAATGTGTATTTTCGGTGTCGATATGTGCAGTAAAGTTTCATTTAGTGACTGATTTATAGGAGCATTGGAAATAATGCCATAATACGACTTTTGGGTTAAGTGATTTATCATTTTGGTAAATAGGTTACCTCTAATCCAAAGGCGTATTACGATCTGCTACTGCCGTGGGTTGTCTCCAGAAACTCCATTGGGCGTTAGAATGCATGACACTAGGCATTTTAATGCGGCAAACACGAGAAATTTTGCAACATGAAAATTCTCTAACACTCGACACTGGCAAAAATAGTCCCTGAAGGGATTGATTGCCATACTTAGGAAGAAGAAGAAGAAGAATGTAACAGGAAACAATAAGAATATACTTTGTAGCTGTGTACAGCCATCCTAGATCTATGGTACAGCCTGATGCCAATATATTGTTTGTCACCATAGTATAAATACAATATTTGTCCAAGTGAAATGTCGAACACAGCGATGATAGCCATAAAGTGCTTTATTACATGCGAATATCTCTAGCAAATTATGAAAAAAACATCCTCGTTATAATAAATGGGAATGTTTGGATGTTTGTTACTCAATTTTTGTTCTGCTTTGGCCACGCGCGTCTGCTACCCCTGGTGTTATAGGCTACGGTGACCGCTTACCAACAGGTGGGCCGTATGCTTTTTTGCCACCTTACTGGATACATACAGTAAAGAGAAATACGAAAACTGTCAAAACTATAATCAAAAATAACCGTCAGCCATGCGTTTTACGATATTGTAGTACTAATCGCGCTTTTGCTAGCCCGCACTAATGGCTACCTCATCCTGAGGGTACTCGATGCTAGCTTGGACTCAGTGGACATCGTATATCATACTATTAATCCTACTTTAGTCTTGTCAAATTGCTTTAGTTTAGTGTTTTTGTATATTAGAATGGACACCACTATATCGTAATAATTATTCAATCCAGTGATTTAATGACAAAAATACACCGCTACATCTTAGCGGCCAAAAATATTTCTAACGGAAAGGAATTTCATCATCCATTTTGTTCCAAATGTGAAAGTGTTGGCCAACGCAATTTTTTTGTATATTCAGTTAGAATTCGCCTGTCTGAACATGGCACCAAAGCTGTATGACCATTTGATTGTAGTTGATATTATTTGAGGTCGAAAAGTTTGAATTTTCATACATTTTGGTGAAAATAGGAATTCAAAATCACCAAAACAAATGAAATGTCCTGTAATTTCCAACATTGTTGCTATAGTAATAAAGTCTCGGGCGGACAAGCTCTAACAGAATATACAAAAAAAAGCGTTGGCCGCCACTTTCAGATTTGGACCAAATCTCTATGAAACATGGATGATGTCCTTTGACACGTTCCTGTTCGAAAGTCTGAAGCTTACCAAAAAATCCTAACATCAGAATTCCCTAACCTTCCAAAACCTCCGATCCCGCTATAAATAAACAACAATCAGTCGATCGACAATAAGACGATCGACAATTGGCATCTTCGTCAAAGTCGCTTAATAAGTTTCTGGTTACTTGTCCATCATCACGCAGTTTTTATGGTGTTCCCATACTATATTTAATTCCAATCAAAAACCTATTTAATCTCTGATAGGTAAGGTACAAATTCACTTGGGGTTCTATCGTCAGATTACTAATATAGCTGTAAGAGAATGTAAGTTTTATTCCTTGGACTTAAAGGTGTAATTTGAAGTAGTAAGGGTTTAGATCAAAGGGCTTGGGGACAAGTAGAGAGACCGCTTCTTACGTATAGTTCCGACTCACTTATTTTGTCCATACTAAGACAATGTATGCAATGAATTCGCGGTTCGGTGTAAAAACGCACAGGACGGCTACCTAGGGCTGTCAACAGATAGTTTCTAGACATATTCTGATGTATCTATAATATAAAAATGAATAGCTGAATGTGTGGCTAAGCGCAAATCTCGAAAGCGGCTGATTTGATTTCGCTAATTCTTTTTTTAGAATATTCTTTAAAGTACCAGGATGGCTCTTACGAAGAGAAAAAAAATGCCTGAAAAGTCTAAAAACGGGTAGACAAAATATTTGATAAATGTCTACCCGTGCGAAGCCGGGGCGGGCCGCTAGTTACCAATACAATTAAATGCTTAAATTATTGTAAAATATTATGATAGCTTTCTAAATTTTTGTGAATATCACAAATTAAAAATAATTTATAATGAATTTGATTTTACAAAGAATTACTTTCAAATCATAAGAATCTACCACCAGGTTAACCTGGACCTGGAGGACACTTTAAAAAGTGTCCTTAATACTAAGCAAAATCCGGTAAGAAACTTAATTTATGAGCATGAGAGACTGAACCGAAGTTTTTTTATCCCTACAATGACGAACAAGCATACGGCCTGTCCCAAAGTAAGCGGTTACCGCATTGCAATACCGGTGGTATCATTCGCGCGTGTTTAATATTTTAATCATAAATAACCGTCTTTAATGAAACTAATGTAAATAAAGGATTAAATGTTCTGCATCGTGCCAACCCTAGCGAAGATATTTATAAAATGGCAGCCAGGTGAGCGAATTGAACTTGTAGCTCTGTCATAGCTTATATGATGTCCATATGTCATCGTAAATCTGACTAGGTACCTCGTTTGGACATAAATGTAATAATCTTTGTCGTAATGCCTTTTTGGTCTGCTACCAGGGGACGTATTCATATACAAAAATCGTGAAAATTCATATGATTAAATCTATTTGTTGATGGTATTATGAAGTCAAATAAAAAATCTTTAAAGCCCATGAAATAATTATACTATATTAACTAATAAAAACAAATTAATACGGTAGAGACAAAATCTGCTCTTGTTTTTTTAACTAGACAAACAATAAATCTTAAAACGGCGCGCATCGCCCAAAATTAAAGAACGTTCGTTTACGCATAAACACTCCATAAGTTAGAACAATATTTAAAATCATTAGCCGTATATTTATTTATAAAAAGCTGTGCATTCAAAGGAATATAATAAACTAGCAGCCCACCCCGGCTTCACATTGGTAGACATTTATCAAATATTTGGTCTACCCGTGCGAAGCCGGGGCGGGCAACTTGTATAATATATGGCCTATGCTACTCAGTGATAATGTATCTTTCTAACGGTGAAAGATTTTTTAAATCGGTCCAGTAGTTTCGCAGCCTATTCAATACAAACATACACACACACAAAAATACAAATCTGTCCTCTTTATAATATTATAGTATATTATTTAATATATAGTAGAATCTATACTTTACATTACTCATCAGGATGGAAACAATTTTAAACTATACTATACTAAATGATCCTAGTCAGGATATTAGAAAAGAATTGTACTATCACCGGTCCTTAACACGCGCCACCAGTTTTTGTTATTTTTTTCTTATAACTGAATAGCAATAAAAAAGGTCAAATATAATAGTACGCTAACTGTCCCACTTTTTGCAGTAACAAACAATATGCAATTGAAGTTTTTGATCAAACCATATTATTCGATTCATAATCGATGTCGAACGGCTTTTGTCAAAGCGGAGATGCGTGTCGCAAAAAAGTAAGAGCAATTATTTATTTCAACCAAACAGTAATTTTGCGTCATTGTTCTTGAGAAATACCAATTAAATACAATTACTTGTATATGACATTGTGTTTTCAAATTCCTCGATCGATTCTGAATCGATGTTGGATCATTCGAATAGCTCGCGAGTCGATACATCGGTCGCGGTGTAAAAACCGAGACAATGAAGAGAAATGTTGCGGTCGCGTATGCACTAAATCGGTTATTAACGTCAAGCTCGAGGTGTTAAAGTGTTTTAATGTTGATAGGATTTTTTTTTAATCACTAACTACCCCTATTTA
Organism: Falcaria lacertinaria; assembly: GCA_951449985.1. Taxonomy (NCBI): domain Eukaryota; kingdom Metazoa; phylum Arthropoda; class Insecta; order Lepidoptera; family Drepanidae; genus Falcaria; species Falcaria lacertinaria. The sequence continues at coordinate 2,798,956 of OX602127.1, read as the reverse complement.
ACGGTTTAACCCTCTCATGAGAGGTCTTTAAAAGTCTTGAAGCACGTCATCCTTAATTCTTAACCAAACCCATATTTATTTATTACGCACAAAAACAGAACACAATTTTATAAAGGAGGAGGTTCTCAATTCGACTTTACGTTCTTATTTGATCCACACGTATGCAGGTTTCCTCACGATGATCTCCTTCCTTCACCGTAAAGCTCGAGTGACTAATCACTACTCATTGTTACAGACCGGTGGTCTTCGAACTTGCCTCGCTAGAATTGCATGCAACGCTTCATGCTACACGGCCACCACGGCTAAAGAAATGTTTACATTAATTTGTATACAAAGATGTGTATCCTTATACAAAAGTTACCTTAATTTAAATCGACATCCCTTTATCGTTTACTTTAATGCTCATAGCATGCGCGTGCGCCTTGTTGGTACACCACATTTCGTTATCGAATCCTTTTTACCTACCTTATGTTAAATATGGAATGTGTTTTTACCGACAAACGGTTTATGTCAAGTCAACCCCCATAGAAGTGTTCTCTTATTTAAAGCATTAATGAATAAGAATATAGAGTGAAAAACTACTGGTTTGATTTAAGATGAACGCCTTGGTTCGCGAGAATAGACTCCGATGATTTGAGATTGCATTATAGGGAGGTAGTTTATTGGTGTCGGCTCACGTCAAATACGATTCCTTTAAAGTTTTTTAAAGGAGAATCTAATGCATTTGTTGATCTATTGCTTTGGGTTTTTGGTCTTTGTGGATAAAAAATATAAATATTTGTCCATGCTATCTCCAGTTTAATATTACTGAACTAATAATACATTTATTCGAAAGCAATGCACTGCTCTATTTGAATCATGTTCACGAATAAACTGTTGTACCAATCTTGATAGAATTTGAAAGGGAGATAATTGGATATTGAGGAACGATATACAAACCTTTAAATATCACGCTAGAATACCTTAAATCCGTGATTCTAATATAGTAGGTAGTTAATTCTAGTATCCTGTGTTCGGAAGAGATGGCGTATATAATAAAATTCATACCTACCTTGAATTTTCCATTAAATGAAATTGTCATCATAAATATATCTTTTTACCCTTTAATGATTCTAATTGCGCCAATATGCCGCGTAATTAGGGCTTACATTAATTACATTATAATTACGACGGGACAATGTCGCCATCTTGCGTGGGAATGTCAAGCGATCGATATACTCGTATTGATCGGTAAATGATCTTTAGTCATAAAATTTGACGAGCCCTTAGTAATGGTCGCGTAATTGTTTTATGTGGAGTCTCGGGTTTGGTTCCCAAGGGCGGATCCAGGGGGGGGGGGTTATGGGGGTCATGCCCCCCCCCTTCTGGCCCTGGTCAACCCATTCAGTGGAGGAAGTGGAGGAAGTCAGAACTCGTCTCGATGTAAAACATAGAAAAATTAATAAATATTTGATTTAAATTATTTAGAAGTCTAAAAAAAAAAAGATTTATATTATTGTAATCCAAATTGGAGCCTATCCTGACTAGACCTTGACTATATGACTTTGCCCACGTATCAATATAATATATAGCCTATGTTACTCAGTGATAATGTAGCTTTCTAACAGCAAAAGATTTTTTGAAATCAGTCCAGTACTTCTTAAGTTTTTTCGTTACATACAAAAATACTAATCTTTCTTCTTTATTATATTAGTGTATATTTATTAATATTGTTATTTTTATTTGCTCACGCGAATAAAACCTTATTTACCTTAATATTAAAGTCTATCAACTAGCTGGCATTGCTTCGCTCTGACGGCTGCATGCCCCAAAGCGGCGAAAAAATCGCCTCCACCGCTCTATCGATACGACATTGACGGATTCTGACCATTGATACAGGGTTGGCACACGGAAATAAAATAAATAACATAACTAAAATCCGCTTTAACAATTTATGCCAGCTTCATTTTTCCTTAAATAAACGATAGGTAAAACAAGTATGTACTTCTTATTAAAAATAACAAATAAGATAGATAAAACAGATACAGGTATTGTATACCTGAAAAATAATAGCTAGCATTCTTGTAGTTTATATATTTTTTAAAATAGATTAAACAGATTTGTAACATGAAAATGCAGATAAACATTATAATGATTGAAAAAAGTAGTCAATTTATTATTAATATTATTTAGTTTGATTGATTAAACAATACGCCTTTGCATAGTACCACTGCAATGTTTAAGTGTCGTTAAAACAAAGTGACACATTGCATAAAAGTACTGCACTGATAAATATTTAAAACAATATTTTAATAAAAAAAAATTCATCAAACAGTGTTTTTATCACAATAAAAAAATGCAAGAAGCATTAACCGCCGGGAAATGAATTCAAAAATTCAAAAGTGTAAAAAAACTGATCGTCTGTCACCCCTATCATAATATACATGGCAGAGACGCCGCAGTGACATGTTTACGGGCCAATTATTTGTATGGATTCCGCCGCAATAATGATTTCTTGCGTCCGTCCGTCTGTCTGTCCATCGACAGCGCCGACGCTTCATATATCCAACCTTTTTCTCCAAGGGAATTTTGATTTTACGCATCTTTGCGGGAGATTTACGCTAACGTATTTTTTGTTTCTTTGCAAGTAACTTCACTTTGTAATAAAAATATGGGCGCTTGTGGCGACTACGATCTTTGTAAAAATATTGCAATCAATCTGCCTTCATTTTAGACCAACAGCGGTGTTTAAAAAGTATTTAACGTCAGTACAAGTGTGACAGAACAAGCTGTCAGAAGGAAAATTATGTGAAGTCGGTAAAAGTAAAAAAAAAAAAAAGACAAATTAAGGAAGTTATTAAGGAGTATGTAAAAGCCACATTTAAGGTTTATTTATATGGAGAAGAAGTGTAGAAATAATATATTTTTATATAAACGTATATAACGCATTAGAAATACATTCTCTTCTTATCATTTAAGAGTTGCTTTTGTCGTCGTAGCCGATGTAGTCAATACATTTAACAAAAATACCACTATTTATTTATTTATTTATTTAAGATAGGTACACCAACAATACAACATATTGTAACATTACACTTAGTTATTGTTATAATCACATTTCTGATATGTGTATCATTTAGAGGCGTACACAACATTCGCAAAAGGGAAGATACCTAGTACACTGAACTTGTCTACTCTGAACAATCAATATTATAGAACTTATTATACAAAATATTATATTAAATATAAATTAAACCTAGAAAATTTGCACGACACACTACCGTACTTTTGTCACACAATACTGTGTTTGACACAAGTTTAATTGAATGTCATATATTCATAGATGGCTTATATTTCGAATCGTGATAGAATTTTATCACTAGACGACTGATAGTAGTGATACTTAATATAAATAAGCGATATTTGAATGTGAAATTCCAAAAAACAGTTATGATAAAGTAATAAAAAAATTTGGAGATGCCGGGGATCGAACCCGGGGCCTTTCACATGCAAAGCGAACGCTCTACCACTGAGCTACATCCCCACATACTGGTATATTATAATGTTTTGACCTAGTCAAAAGCCTAATATGGAATAGAGTAATAGAATAGCAAAAAGTTGGAGATGCCGGGGATCGAACCCGGGGCCTTTCACATGCAAAGCGAACGCTCTACCACTGAGCTACATCCCCACATACTAGTATAGAATAATGTTTTAACCTAGTCAAAGGCCTATATGGAATAGACTATTAGAATATCAAAAAGTTGGAGATGCCGGGGATCGAACCCGGGGCCTTTCACATGCAAAGCGAACGCTCTACCACTGAGCTACATCCCCACATACTAGTATAGAATAATGTTTTAACCTAGTCAAAGGCCTATATGGAATAGAGTATTAGAATATCAAAAAGTTGGAGATGCCGGGGATCGAACCCGGGGCCTTTCACATGCAAAGCGAACGCTCTACCACTGAGCTACATCCCCACATACTAGTATAGAATAATGTTTTGACCTAGTCAAAAGCCTAATATGGAATAGAGTAATAGAAAAGCAAAAAGTTGGAGATGCCGGGGATCGAACCCGGGGCCTTTCACATGCAAAGCGAACGCTCTACCACTGAGCTACATCCCCGTGTGGATAGCACCTTAAAAAGATTTGCCGCTAAGTGGAAAAGTTATAGGAACCAGCTAAACAAACAAATGTTTTAAAACAATACAATTTAAATTGAGCTGTTAAATAAATATTAGATCGTATTTTCAACAAATAATTGATTTACTTTGTGTAAATGAAGCAACTAAAATCAGCGTTCAAATTTGGAACAGAATGCTTTTATACGCGTATCAAAATGTCATTGGTCATTTAGTTTGACGTCAAATCCAAATGGAAGTTATGACGTCACTGACATAATAATACGAAGTACGTCAGTATGTTAGACAAGAGCGTATATGCCTCTTGTCTTCCCGCGCCGTTCTCTTTCTTCTGTGGTAGACAGAGTACAACCGCACAGCTGGTAAATGACCTCGTTTCTCGTTTGTGAGAGAGTGAGAGAGATGTAGACTAGAGTGACATTTCAATCTTATCTTACACCCATTTTTACACTCATCAATCTCCTCATACATGCTCACAGGTTCTGAGTATTCTTGACCTGGTGCTGACTTAGTAGGTACTACTTGTTTTTTTTTATGCAGTAATTGGCATCAACAGTGTTTTATATACTATTACGGCCACTACTTAAATATTAAAAAAATAATTAATACTTTTTATGTGTGTCCACTATGAAGCATTATGCGTATACTTTTTTCGGTATCTCAAACTTTACCTAATATTTTACTCACAAAAATGTCTAATCATTCCATCTATCACTTATCTAAAACTCATCTTAGTTAAGCGGTAAGCTAGACGAAGGAAGATATTAAACTACAATTTTGCGAAAGCCTGTAGGAGTACAGTCGGTTACAGAAGTTAGCAATCAAGTCACGTAGCGCTATTGATCGCGAATGTACCGGGCCGCTCGATAGCGCTGCTAGATTGTAATGTTACACGTTATTTAAAAAGATCGTGTCATTTTATGACTCTTTAAATTAGTAGCTGTGTTTCTTTTAATTTTAATTTTATGTTCGCTTTAATTAACTTCAGAGTGAGTGAGGAAAGACTTAAAAAAAGATTTACAGTGCGCATTGAGCGGAAGAAGCTGTGGATGGCCAATACTATCTTGATCAAATTACCAAAGTACTCATTGATGGAAAGATAAAGAGTACTTGGAAAGATTTATGAACGAAACAAAAAAACAGACTGATGGACAAACACATTTTTTTTGTGTATTTTTTGCATATATTTATACTACTTAACCGTAACATAGCATTCTAAGTTATAACCTTATCTGTGTTTCAGGTGTTCTACTTCTGAATTGGTGTGTCCTCCGTCCTATCAATATTATCTACTTTGAGGTCCTATCCTAGGGGTATTGTTACATTAAAGTTATTTAATATTTAATCAATTATTTAGTTCAGTGCCGGTAGCAGGAACATTGTCGACAATGTATTCGAAAACGTAACTCGCGAAATGTCAAAATTGTCATACTAATTTTTAGTTCCACTTTTCACCGCCGCAGCGCTGTTCATTTTCCAATACAAAAATAGTCGAAGGCGATACGAAAACGTTGTCGACAATGTTCCTGCTACCGGCACAGTGGTCGAGCTAGGGTTCCATTTAGAAGCGGCATATATATACCTAACACTACGACTAGCTGTGACATATCTATCATCTACACTAATAATATTATAAAGAGGAAAGATTTGTATTTTTGTGTGTATGTTGGTATTGAATAGGCTCCGAAACTACTGGACTGCTTTAAAAATTCACCGTTAGAAAGCTACATTATCACTGAGTAGCATAGGCTATTTATACATATATTACTTTTATTCTACTAAGGTGGCACACAAGCATACGGCCCACCTGATGGTAAGCAGTCACCGTAGCCTATAGCCGCTAGCAATACCAGTGGTATCACTAACGGGGTGCCAACCATGTTGTTGATGAGGACTCCCTGTGCTAGCAGCAATACTACTAGCCCAGCGTATCCTCGTGGAGCACTGGCAACCTTACTTACCACAGAAACACAACACTACATCAAGTAGTGTTATTTCACTGATATACTATATATTATATTGGTAAATACGCGGGCGAAGTCGTGGGGAAACTGCTAGTTATATGTATTTGCATAACATTACTTGAACCAGTAAAGCGTTAGTTAGTAACACCCGTGGTATTAAACGTGGCCTTAGGCTACGGTGACCGCTTACCATCATTCGGGCCGCACGTTGCTTGCCAACTTCGTATAAAAGAAAAATGAGAATGACTATGCTCAATGTTTTTCTAAAGCACCTTTTAAAATGGTATTCTAATCAAAATACAGAGCAATGACCTCATCTTAGTTGTAATTTCGTTCCGACTGAAACGAGTATTCGGATACCCAAGTATTTCTCAAGTCGGAAGTGTTCATTTCCTCTGTGTTTCATCGATTCGTGCCTACGTTGTCCGCATACATAATACAAACTTTACCAATTTCACGATGCGGTTGCTATGAACTTTAAAGTAAAGGTTATAAGGGTGGTTTTGATCTGACAAAGGGTTGTGTGAAGGTTGTAGTTAGCACTTAGACCTCGGAGGCTGAGTCAAGGACAGGCTTTTCTTTCAGGTTTTCTTTGACAGTATATTTATCTACTATGGTGGCCGCTTAACATCGTGCGGTATTACGCGTAAGCGTGCTTACCAACTACGTAGTATAAGAGTAAGTTTTTACAATATTATTTTTCTTTATATACATGTGGGATGTTTCGATTTTTTTCTTTTTACTAGCGGCAACTTGCTTTCTAAAGCACCCGTTGAAATCTTTTCCTCGGCACATTCTTATCAACTTATGGTTACTTAAAACGCTATACAGTAACAAAATTCCAACCTCTACATAAACAAGATACCTTACCATCAAAACTTATTAAAAAACATAAATAAGGCAGAGGTGTCAACGTAATTTACCTTAAGCTACGGCGTAGCACCGTAGCCCCGTAGAGCTGCTACGCTCATAAAACAAGCATATTCTATAACACGTTAAACTAATTTATTACGTTCAGTGTCCCAGAATCGGCGTGTTAAGAGGGACCACGCCTATCCGCCAATGTTCAGTGCCACACGCCTTCCAGCACGGTCAGTCGACCAATCAGAGCGCGCCGTTCAAATTTCGAAACGTGCTCGACGGATCAACGCCATCTTTATCGCACTCAGTAGACGTAAGCGAGATGAGTGGCGTTCGATATTTAAATTGGTGCCTAGGAATTAAATTTGTTTTCTGTTTTAGAATGTTTGTCGTGGAATTTTGTTAGTGAAAATAGAAAATAATGAATGAATGAATGAATGAATGAATAAGCTTTTATTTCAGACAAATAACATAATGTAGGTAACTTGTATAAGTTATATTTTATGAAAGTTTAAAATTAATGTAAGTATATCAGTGACGTACCTATATACGTCAATTGTGAAGATTGTTCGTGGAATGTATTGGTTGGTGGTTTAATTTTCATTTCAAGAAACCACCGATTATTTAAAAAAAATGAAACTTACTTCAATTATTATTATTAATACGCTCATAAGGGTTTTTAAGGGAATAAATAACCCAACTTTATGAGTCAAGTCACTTAAGGGGGAGTGTCGCTTGCAACACTTCTTAAGGTCGTAAATCAGACTTACGGCCTTTTAAGGTGACCAGCGTTATAATCCTACCAAAATGTAAAGACCTCTCGCTGTCTAAGGAATGTGTTAGATGCAAAGTACTTAAGAGGTCAAGCTATGTTGGTTGCTTACCCCTATACCGAATACCAGTTTTTTTTTCATAAAAAGACTAAGTTGTTGTATGGATGCGTGGACATGAATGGAAAGGGTGTTGACTCTTATTCATGGTTAAGGTTTTATTCAATGTGTTTTTCTTAAAGTAACTACATTTTTTTAAAATTTAATTGAGCAAAGACTTTTCATTCATTCAGTCATTTCTATAATGAAAATTCGTACTTATCTAAGAGGTATATTATAGTCTTAGATTAGTCTGGCTGTATTGTTTGTTATTTAATATATTTAGGGTATATTTCTTATAAATGTAAACTCAGAAAAGCAAATGAAATTATTGTAAGAAACTAAATTATTAAAATTATTTCTTACGGTCGGCAAAGCGTGATTTATACCCTTGTTGCAAGCGTCCATAGGCTACAGTGACCGCTTACCATCAGGCGGCCTTATGCTTGTTTGCCACCTTAGTGTCGTAAAAAAAATACTCTTGATATACATTTTTGTAATTTTCTTTTTTATGAATTCGATACTCACCGAAATTACTACATACCTGGAAACTAACTAAGTAACATCACGTTTATTATAAAATATTAGTAAGGCATTGCAGAGTGGATAATAAAATCATGTCACTTTCAAAATCACTCAGATCAAATAATGAAGGTAGGTGGAACTTTGCAAACAACGAAGTGAAGCCTGCTAAACTACGCCATGCAGTATATACACAGTTAGACGCACACACCTACAAATAGTAAAATTAATGCCTTGCCAACATCATAGATATATAACCCTCCTTTTTGCTTCGCCGTAGTCGGGTAAAAATAATCCCAGTTCTGCGGCCTACGCACTACATGTTTAAAAATACCGACCACACTTCGATATTTGCAGACTTACATCTACCTTTTTTATTTTTATCTGAGCTTCATTCGTGATATATAAAAAAAATCTTGCTTCCGAGTTATAAAAATAGACACTTGTGTATCTCCTTATCGTACCAAAAAGTACTCAATACCGTTATGTCTTAGTCACATCGCAGGTGTGGCTTTTCTCTTAGCAATCACGGACCATCTTAACAAGACCTCTTGCTTTCATCTCAGTTCCCTTACATGGTCTAGATTCTCATGAGCATAGGGGGAGAGGAGAGGTCTCAGGTAAATGGTCGCGCGTGCCTTATTGCTTTGACAGTTAGAAATGTCAAAAGTCTAATGTTAGGTCATCATTTAAAGCGTGAGAATATTTATTTTATTATTTTTGTTACGGTTTTAAGTGTAATGGTATAATTTTATAACCGCATTTGATGTTTCACACGGATTAAAATATCAAGTTTACATTTATATTTAGGATAGGAGCGATAGTTTAGAAATATGTTTGACTAGCTTTCGCTTGTAACTTTATCTGCTTAGAAATAGGATGCAATATAACCTATGTTACATAAGCATAGCTTTTTATTTGTGAAAGAATGAAAATGTTAAATCATTCTATAGTCCCATAGATTACGTAACACATGTCACAAAAAACTAATTTAATATATTCAAAAAGAGAAACACCTACCTTCCCGCTTTGGTTAAATTATGGAGTATCGATCCATAATTTTAGATGCTCAAAATTGAATATAGAAAATTGTGTTCTATTTTTAAAAGAACAAACAAACAAAAATAAAATCTGCTATCTCTAGTTGCTAGAGTACATCTTGCCATGAATTCTTCTAGTTGAAATAATCTGGCTGACAAAGTATGCACATTCTATGTTCTCTATTCTGGGCAATAAATATATTTTTATACCCCTAATGCGGCAAACAAGCATACGGCCCGCCTGATGGTAAGCGGTTACCGTAACCTATGGACGCTTGCAACACCAGGGGTATTCATTTCGTTGCCAACTCTGGACGAATCTCTTCACACCCTTCCTGTAGATGCTGTACTTCTTTTTACCTAATTAGGAATTTAAATTCTAATTTATAAGTACCTACGTGTTTAGTGAGCAAACATAAAAACCGGGTCAATTACACAAATGTATTTTAACTATCAAAATATTTAATCTACTAACAATGCAAAAACTCGCGAGAACATTCGCAAAGATTTTTACGTAATTAGGACACACCCCTGAAACGGCGGGAAGACGTGACACAGCCGCGTGTCACGTAAACCTAACCCAATTACACGCGACGTGACGTTCAGCCAGCCTGTTTCGTATGCCTGCCGTAGCCGGTTCGGCGCACACATACACCGCACTATACTGATCCTCTCAATGACCGCTGGACCGACAAACCCGGCACACGTGTCTCGCTACATTCTACCAAAATGCATGTAAATACCACCTTACGTGCCAATGTGCGCGGCTAAATTAAACTAATTCGCGCGCTTTGTGAGTTTTAATCGATATTTTTTTATGACAGTGATAGCGTTCGGATATTTTGCCAAACTGAGTGACCAACTTTATTGTGTGTGATTGTTTGTTTATTGGTATATTTTATACCAGTGTGAGTGTATTGTGACTTGGATTTTAATTGTCCTGTGTGTAAGGTACTTATAAATTAACGCTACACTTAAAGTATCAAGTTTTATTCCTCCGTAACGGGCGTGATAAAACTTTGAACTTTACTCTCTTTAAGGTGTTACTGGCTGGAATATTAATCAGGTCTTGTTAGCACGATCATTAATACTTTAATTACATTTCGAAAGTAATTTATAACTTTTCACACGGCTATGCTTGTTCATTAGCCGTTAAAATAAATTGTCAATGGAACTTTTGTAGGTAGTACAAACAATAAATAAATATTAGTCGCTTGCGCATCTCCGTCAAACAAACGTGTGTTATTACTAAACAAACATCGAAACCTGTAATCCCTTGAGGTTAACAAAACATTAACGCAATAAATACTTTAGCTTAGAGCAAATAACGCGTAGACTTCACTAATAGGTGCCGATTTGACAGACCAAAACAATTGTCGTTGCGCGCGCGCACGCACACTCTTATGTCAACATATCAAATGTACTCTATGGACCTTGGTTAAGTTAAGTACATAAGGTTTTAATATCATAATTAGACAAGTGCTTAAAGCTAAGCTTCGCAGTGAGTGGCATGCAGACTTTACCAGGCTATGTCAATTAGTATTTTGTTTATTTCGCACTGGCCGGCAAAAATGCACTTAAAAAGTAAAATCTCTAGGAAAATTCAATGAATCGCGAAATTTTGAAACTTGAAAATTCTCTTACACTCGACACTGGCATAAATAGTCCCTGAAGGGATTGATTGCCATACTTTGGAAGAAAAGTTATATCTATCTATCTATCTTCCCATAAAAATAGTAGGTATCTAAGTTAATATTTTGAAATTGGATTTTTTTATATGACTTGTCAGAATTTAAACTTTTATCTGTTTATCTATTTATTATCTTTGTCCGGTTTTTTTTTAATAGACACGTAACACAAGTTGTTTTTAGAAATAATGAAATATATGAAATATTTTTGAAATGTAATTATAATTAAGATTTTTATAATCCGATATTTTCTAGTTTTAAATAAAATTTTGCTGCTAAACTACACATATCACATGCATTTGGAAAATAAGAGTTTATGGAAGACAGCCATTCTGTCAGATTAACAAGCAATTTGAAAGCTACTTAATCAATCCTGTTTGGTTTCATTTAGTTTCTATAGAGAATACGGTTACCACATCTCGAGGGAGCGCTGAGCTGATGGCAAAAAGACTGCCCATGTAATTGCCTTCTTGTAGAAAATCATTGTCTATTCAATTTAGGCCCTAATAAGGCACTTATAAGGTCTAATTTACCGGTAAATAGCCATATGAGAAGAACTGGCAAGAAACTCAGTGCTCTGTCTTTTGTTTGTTCTGTGTAAGGTCAATAAAGCTCCTAAGCGGAGTTTTTGGCAAGATCGGGCAGAGTGGTTGAGATTTTTTCCAGTAAGCTAAGTGAGTTCCCTAAACTTAACTACAGTGATTAATCACACCATGCTTAAAAAAGAGGGGTAGGGCGAATTGAGATCTCCCGTGGGTTTTCTCATAAAAAATTGGTGCCGCCCGGCTGGGGACTGTACCTCCATCTTACAGAAGACCGCAGTCAAATAACACTACTCTGATTTAGTGTTGTGTTTCTACGGTAAGTCAGGTTGCCAGTGCTCCTGCGCTAGTAGTGCTGCTAACAACAGAGTTGGCAACGCGTTAATAATACGCCCTGGTATTGCTAACGGCTATAAGCTTCGGTGACTGCTTACAATCAGATGACCCTAATAGTTGTGTGCCAACAAAAAAAAAGGAGTGTTGTTTTTTTGCCGTGAAGGTTGCAAAACTTATTGAAGAATCACTCACTCTTCATGTCTGTTATTTATATCATTCGATAGGTAACCAAACCAAAGACAAAACGCAGAATCACATGCGCGTAATTTTAGATAAAGTAGTGACTACAAATTTTTGGCATATTCTCAAAAAAGTACTGCTTCAATATAACAAATGACTTATCTTAATGCATTTTGCTTTCAGTTATTATAATTGTCACCTCTTTCCTTGTACTATGAGTATAAGTACAATTGTCAAATTTTTTAATTCGGAACAGAAATATTCCAGCCAGTAAGTACCAACTCGATTTGAATAACAATAACTTATATTCTATGCTCGTCATAGAACGTATACTATTTGAAAATGGAACACACCTTCAAATTTTCTCCAGCCAGTGTGAGATAGTTAACTATTAAAATAATTCAGTAATAAGAAAATGGATCACGGCTTAAACACAATGGCCCATTAACTACCATGGATCACCCTGGCGGCTTCGCGTCCTCACCATGGGCAGCCATGCTCGGTCATGGCATGCATGGCATGATGCAGCATGAATACAGCCATGCGCATGCGCATGCCTCCATGCCCATGGATCTGCACGTGCCACAACCGTTCCCGTATTATCGGTGAGTACTTTAGTGCTTTTCAACCGACTTGAAAAAAGGAGGAGGTTCTCAATTCGACTGTATGTTTTTTTTAATATTGTTTTATATTTATTTAATGATACTATGTATTTGGCAGCTTACTTACATCTGTCCAGAATGGATGACGTCACAATATTGTTTTGACGACCAATTTACATAATGGTATTTATTATAATTAACAGGTTTGCATTGCCCTGTCTGAATACTGTTGTGCTGTTTGGGTAGGCAGCCGATTTGGCTCGATATGGGTAGAGATCGAATGGAATCTTTTCACGAAGTGATGGTTAAAGGCATAATGTTTCTTCCGCACTTGTAGACATTCGTGCTATTGACAAAAATATTTTTAAAGGACATCATCCGTTTTGGTCCAAATCTGAAAGCCGGTCAACGCATTTTTTTGTATATTCTGTTAAAGCTTGCCCGTCTTAACATTTATTAGTAGCATCAAACATGTAGGACCATTGTAGTTCATTTTATTTGAGTTCAAAAATCTGAAGTTTCTTACATTTTGTTGAAAATAGGAATTCAAAATAACCAAAACAAATGAAATGTCCTGTAATACAACGGACACGCTGTAACAGAATATATAAAAAAAATGCGTTGGCCGCCACTTTCAGATTTGGAATCACTATGAAACAAGTCCTTTAGATTTTTTATTCATAGGCATGGACATTTGGGACCTTATTTCGTTTGAATATGTATTACAATAATTATTGTTATTGCTATTACGGTTTTTGACGTTAAAGTAGTGACAATATTCATAGAAAAGGTAATCTATTTGGATTGGTAACCGTGGCCGACGGCTTATTGTACCGTCCTAGACTGGCGGTAATATTAAAAAAATAGTTTTTTAACCTGGCACATTTAATAATATTGTTAAATATAGCAAATGTTACTCTGAGATGAATTCGTTTCTCATTATCGATTTTTCCATGTAGATTCTAGCACCCTTTGATAATATTTTAGCGAAGGTGCGAAATAATATGATATTTTTCCATGATATGGAACTAACATATTCTATAATTACTGTATACCATTTTCCTAAGTCAATTATTCGACGAAAAGGTTTGGCTACATACAAACAGATATTACAAGTTACTTCACCATGTGTAATATTAGTCAAGATTATTAAATATATCGTTTGAAACACGCTTTAGTTACGTAATTATTTTCCAAACAAGAGTCTACATTAATGTTAACTTTTTAATATTATTTAGGTTTAATGAATAAATGGAACTAATGAATACAATAAGTATTAAACTAAATATTCCTAAGCACCCAATTAAATATTTGTTAAGACATCTTCAAATTAATTACTGTTTATGCATCCCTACACTTCTCTTTTTTTATCGTTGATCGCCCTCGTACAAACATTTCATACAATACGCCATAAATAAAAGCAGGCACAGTTTTTTTAATGGTGTAACAATTCTTAGATTTTTTTCTAAACAAAATTGATTGACATGTTTGTCGATAGATGGCGCTGAAATATATGATCATACAAATTCAGCAATTTGTATAGAAGTCTAACACGCGCTAGTGAAGTTTTCTTGTACGTTTAGTATATATAGCAAAGTTACCAAGTACCAAGTGTACTTGCTTCGGCAGTACATATACTAAAATTGGAACGATACAGAGAAGATTAGCATGGCCCCTGCGCAAGGATGACACGCAAAATCGTGAAGCGTTCCACATTTTTTGAAGATATCGTCATACTTACACGATCTGTCGACTACTAGTTAACTTCTTATTTACTTTGAAGATGAGTATCACTACGCTTTATTTTATATTTTTTATTTTACGTTTTATTTTACCCATATTAATTATATTATAGTAAAAGTTAAAATTGAAAAGGTATATTTATATTTGATGCATTTTAGATATTAAATTTTATTTCGGTGCTCAGCAAACTTTATCATTACATGTTTTTACTCATTATTATTATTATTTTAAAACAAATTGATCGGATATCATCCGCGTTCTTCATACATAAAAAGTATTTTTTAATTTTATAGGTTACTTGTTTCATAACTCAGCATCATCCAATGATGTACATATCCCCATTCTGACAGATGAAATTCAATTGTCATAATCCTATATTGGCTATACTCAGTCCGACCCTGTGCGCAGTACGAACTGACATAACCCAGCCAAGACAAGCAGTGTCGTGGTGCGCTATGCCACGTAACTTATGCGATTCCATAAAAAGCCATGCTCCCGGCATCCCACTCTAATAAACTACCTTATGGGATCCGACCACTTTTTACCCCTCAACCACTACATGCGAATCTCAACCTTATGCCTATCTGAACAGGCTATGCTGATTGAGCTGTGTAATAATTGGTAATTAGTGCGTAATTGCTTTGAATTGGTGGGTCCTCTAATTGGAGCGAGGAAGTGTAGGTGTGCAACTGTCTGTTTTGATTGGATTAAGCTGTGAGGACTTAAGATTGACATACACATAAACATACATACCTACATTTTTCTGATTACATGATAACTCGCTGTGGAGTACGCAGTCAGTATAGAGCGCCATTTGATTTCACTACACTTTTTCTTCATATATATTCGTCAATACCTTGTAAATTTTTGATCTAGGAAGTTCGACATTTTCCATCCATGGCTTGTTCTTTCACTCTCATTCGTATAGTATATCTTTTTTCTCATTCTTACATCACTAATTTGTTCTGTATCTCCAATACAACCCAGCATTCGTTCTTCCATCTATTCTATTACACCCTCTTTCATTGTTTCTTGACTAATTCTTTTCTTGGCTAACTCGATCGACAATTAACGATGTATAGATTTCGTAATTCATAAAAAGTTATTCCCAAGACTAGAAAGAAAAACAAACTGATCTTCATAAAATATCTTGTCACAGTACTTTTAATTTATCTTAATAATTTAATTTAACGTTTTTTTATTATTCGTAATATCACAAATATTTAGGGGAAACCACACTGGGATTGCCTTAAGAAAAAATTAAGACATGATGAAATATGGAACTAACTTAAATCTTAGTTTACAAAACAAATCGAACAAAAAATATGAACTTTACTAAGAAATCGATTCATATTTAATATCGATTGGAATCGAAATGGAAATCGAATGACAGTGATTGTGTGTCGCCGAGCGCGGCTAATTCGTGCGCGCACTATAATCTGCGCATACGCACACCGAAATTACGAACCAAAATGGCGGTAAGGTGTCATTTGGCGAGCTTTGAGGTCAGGATAGTCACCAATCGGATATGTCCTAATTATACACTTCTATACTAAAATGTGGTTTCCGATTTTTGTATCACTTCCTTTAGGAATCTAAGTATAACCATTTGTAGGGTACCTAACAACAAGGAACCCTAATAATTTCGCCATGTCAGTCCGTGTGTGTGTCTGTCCGCAGCTTATTTCTGACTTAAAGAACTGAAGTTTGATTTATTATTTTATACGAATTCTAGTCAATGTTCGTCGTAAGTCGTAAGTCGTCGAAAAAGAGTTACAAATGATTTAGTCCCAAGTATCTATTAGATCTGATAACATAATTAACGATATGGTATGCTTATGAACTACCTAAATATTAGTTATGTGCGAATTTACAGCCTTAGTAGTTAATATAATTTATTTTTAATCCTTTGTATTAGTTCTTACATTATTTTGTAGCTAGGTAGATATAGTGCACAAATTTGCAGAAAAATATTCCTTTAAATCCAAATTCTAAATTTGAATTTTAAAGTTAGTTCTTATTGTCAATGAATTTTAAATCAGTCATCTCTGTCGCTCGCATGAGTGGGAGAGGGATGGAAGGTTCAAAAGTTCTGTAATGATGCGAATGCTGGTGTCGATTGGGCTGGACTGTTTTGTGGCCTTTCGTTTTATCATAAATAATTTATGTTGACATTCTCAAAGGGAATTCTGCTTGCGATAATGTGAGTTTTAACAAATTTCCTAACATTTTTGGTTGTTTTTACCATGGAATACACTCCAGTAGAAGATTCATACATCGACCGAACTTACCATTAATTGTTCATGAATCATGCCGCTTTTTACAAGTTCAGAATGCCTCCATTTTAACATGAATAATTTTTATTAACATTTCGGCGATGACAATTCCGACGTGAGCATTCGAATAAGAAACAATTTATGGCGACGCTTCTGGCTTCTGTCCTGTAATTAATTAATTTTTGGCGATGTATTTGAATTTTGAGAGGTATTATTAAAAATCGCAATATTTTCACGACTCGACGCTAAACTTGTACTAAAAATGTACTTTTTCCCGATTTCCTGCGGCGCGCTTGTGATAATTTCTTTGTACACTTAATCTTCATACTTGAGACGAGACAAGGCCCTTAAAAGGGCTACGAAAGAAAGGATCCTCATAAATCGAAGGCGGCCTCAAAAAACTGCACTATCTTCAATTGCCCCTTAATTCCTTACTCTCTGTATCGTAAAATACGTCACAATTAGTCAGCTAAGGGATTGGTAAAGGCGTACTTATTTGCTGCAAAAACCCCCTCAACTGTAACGTATGGATCGATTTTATTTCCAAATGAGGTTTTATACGTGTAGATAAACGGGCGGCCATGTTTTTTTTGTTTTTTAATCCAATTTGCCGATCGTGCGGATTGAGCTTAGCGTAATTATGGAAGAAGTACTTAGTATCTCAATTGAAATGTATATCTTTCTGAATTTAATTGCATTTTTTTTATTATTAGATAATTTTGGTTAGCATATTGGTGACCGGTTACTAATGCAGATACCGATGTGTGAAGGTAAGCTACGTTGCTCGCAGCCGGATGTCGGATGGGTGACACATTATTCAAGACTCGGGGAAAGTCGGTCCCCATTAAATAACTTTGGTGAACGGTTACCAAAGGGCAGTTCTGTCAAAGGCTGAGTCTAACAACTGGTCTACGGGAATTATTTATTTTCTAAGGGAATGCAAAATTTTCTTTTTAAAAGTGTCTTAAAATATGCAACCTCCTCGTTAACCAGGTGTAAAATACAAAACCGCTTTTGAAATAAAGCAATCGGCTAAAAATAGCCGAGCCATCGCTATCTGCGGGTGGAGTGATTGATTTATTGTCGCGTCACGGGAATCGAACCAGTTGAAGGAGTTATCACTGTATTGAGGTTTATTTACTGAGCCATTGTGCCAATATATATCATGATACATTATGCAGTTTAAAAGCAAATTTTAACAATATGAAGTTAGTTTTATATTTAATATTTTAGGGTCGGCAACGCGTTTTTGATACCCCGGTATGTTGCAAGCGTCCATTGGCTAGGGTAACCGCTTGCCAACAGGCGGACCGTGTGGTTGTTTGCCACCTTAGTGGTTAAAAAAAATTAAACAAAATGTCAGTGATTTAGGTCTTACATTCTAGTTTCTTGATCGCTTGTCTGATGGTAAGCGGTCACCGTTGCCTATGGACACCTACTTTGCCAAGAGTACTAATAGTGTACTGCCACCCTAATTTTGAGAATAATCACTAAGCTAGCATATTATCCTTACTGCCAGCTCACCGCAGGAAATATAACACTACAGTTTTTAATTTTATCTTACTTGTTAACATAATATTTATTGTCTATAGAAAGAAGCCTATGTTGGTAATGCAACAAACATTTTTCATTGTCGCAATATTGTGATCTTTGTATGTGGCAACATTAATAAAATCACTTCCTTCCGCTCCCCATATTCCAATGTAATGTAATTTGCAATACATTTTACATTTACATATAGTTCACACAGAGTATAAATAAAACTCTATTTAGAATCAAATCAAAGAAACCTAAAGCTTTATAATTTTAATTGCACCCTAGGAAGCAAATTTTGCTCACATAGCTTGTCCGGTCGCGGATTGCCACTGAATCGCTATTCGCAACAGCGATTGCTGCCGATATGAGTAATAGGATTTTAGCCCCATTCATACGGCAACGGTATATGTAATGAGCTTTAGACTAAACGTATTGAATTCTATACGTAAAATACGCTCGCAAGTTTGTGCAAAATATACATTTGATAAAAAGCCATGATGACGTTGCCTCTAGTGACGTAATTTCAAATTCCACCAGATTATACCAATGAGATTTTATTATAATTGCGTCAAAATAAAAAATAAACATTTATATAGTTCAGGCCCTAATAAGGCACTGAAGGTCCACCGCTATTATTATTACCAATATAATTTTATATTAGAAATGGAAGATGTCTTGCTGATTTTGTTGCCGGTTCTTTTGAGAAGGCTTTTTGAAGGAAGTATAGACCTGTGACCTGGTTCAAGAGCGGTATTAGCTTTAAAGTTTGGGTGGTAATAGCTGAGCTATGGCCCGGAGAAACCTTTAAAATAATTTTAATCAAATAATAAAAGGTTTTTGCTGATAATGACTTCTTCCACTTCAATTGGTAGATACAACAGTCTAGGGAGGTCATGACCCCAATGATCCCCCTGGATCGGCCCTAAACCTAGTTGTACCTAAGCTGAGCTTGTTAGAGATATTTGTAATTTCCTACTAATGTCTAGAAGAACTTTGTTACATGAAAAAAAGGCAGCACTGAGTTTATGCCGGTTCTTCTCAGGTGCCTTTTTTCCAAACCGGTGGTAATTTAGACTTTCATAAGTGATAATAAGGCACCGAAATGAATAAATGTTTTTTTTAATTTGATTTGGAGTAAATAATTTTCAGTTTCATTATTCGTGTAGTCAAAGGGAAGAACAGATGCAAGCTGGAGAAAATCGCGAGGAAAGTAACATAGGTTGGCATTTAACCTAACGCAAATTGTGGTGGTTATGTGGTTTTACAATTTGCTAATAATACGATGTTGACATTGCGGTGTTCCAAGTAGCATTTTATTTCCTTGTTAGATGATTATTTCCTGGGATAATTATTTTGCGTTGCATTCGATACGAGATTGTAGCTTGTGCTAAAGGTACTACATCTAAATATATGTATAAAAATTAATCCCTATTTCCCTTGGTCACGACATCACCCGTGAACGGCTTGACTGATTTCGCAATACTTTTTTTTTGTATTTGTTATAGTTAGGAGACGGGTCTTAAAAAAGAAAAAAAAATCGGAACATTGTTATTTTGGGAAAAACTAAAGTTCATTTTTCCTAAGGCTAGGTAAGGTAGTATGGACATTAAGTACATTCCAGATTGTCAACGTACGTTTAAAAGATTACAAACTGTCAAAATGTTTTAAAATACTGTTCTTTTGTTTTTTTCGTCGGGAGACATTACGCGCCCCTTTAAAAAATAAATTTCTCCGTCATAATTAGCGACGAAGGCTACGTTCCTAAAGGCGGGAGGAAATAAAAGAAATGTGCCAAAAGGGATGCAAGCAATTGGGACAAATGAAGGGGCGCCGGCCGGCGGACTGAATTAGGAAAACATAGGGAGCACCAATGACGTGGAGTCGAACAAGCATACTAAATTATAGCTTTAATGGTGTCGATTCTGTTGTTCAAAATGACTAAAATCAACTAATTTGACAGGTCTAAAAGTCTTGCTATCCCTTTCTTATGTGCGGGGTTAAATAAGGATGACAATATTTTTAGACCTGTCAAATTAGTTAAGTTTAGTCATTTTGAACAACAGAATTGGCACCAATATATGTTTATTCAAAACAGATTAAAGTATCTACAAAAAACAGAACTTAACCTAAATACTTATACAGAAAAGATCTGACCCAAACCAGAATCATGCGGGAGCGTGCCAAGAATGCTGGCAGCATTGCCACGCTGGGTAGCAATGCTGATTCTCTGAGCGAGATATGTTCCAGCACGTCTGTCACGGGAGGCCTTATACAAGCTATATATATTTTATAGAAATAAAATAAAGTATTAAGGGAGATGGGGCGAAATAAGATCTCCCGTGGGCTTTCACATAAAATTGACTGGGGACTGTACCTCCACCTTACAGAAGATCGCAGTCAATTAACACTATATTTTGATGTAGTGTTGTGTTTCTGCTGTAAGTAAGGTTGCCAGTGCTCCTCGAGGATACGCTGCGCTATGCGCTAAAACAAGGTACCTAACTGTGGCGAAATAGTACTTATATTTTATAGGTCCGGAACACAAAAAAAAATACAAACCTCTCCACAGATTTCTTATTTCGAAGTTGCACAGACTGCAATGTCCCGCCAAATGGGGTGTAAGAATTAGAAGGTGCTCATGGCTCTGCCTCCGATTACTGCCAGCTTTCCAATGTCGCTTTAGGCAGGTCATACTGGTAATGCGATGTTACACTTCTCACTTTTAACTCGAGCATTTAACGCGCTGAGTTTAACTTAACCTGAAAGAAAGCACTAAGTTTGGAAGAAAATATCGCGGAATGGCGCACTACTACATTCATGCTCGCACTACTCGAATTGCATGCGTCCGTAGGCTATGGTGACCGCTTACCATCAGGTAGGTCGTATGCTTCTTTGCCACCTTAGTGGTATATAAATAAAAGCTGTTTACTAAAAACTGTTTAGTAATTATCTACGTATTTATAGATAAAAGACTTGACTCAAACCAGAATCATGCTGAAACGAACCAGTGTTTTTTTTATTTGATGAATGTAGAAGATTCAAAAGAGGCGTGAGAAGTCAAGAGTGAAATGTCATATATACTCTTTGCCTGTCCAGACAGGAATTTTGCGTCCGTCTGTTTGAATGCGATAAACTCGAAAACTACTGAGCGGATTTTCATACGACTTTCATCAATAGAAGGAGTGATTCATGACTGAGGTTTAAAACGTATAATCATTACGTTTTTGTTTAAATTTGGTGAAATATAACTAAGATAACGGGCCACGATAAACTTTGTATTATGTTATTCAACTAGCTTCTGCCCGCGATTTCTTCCGCGAGGAGCCTAGAATCCCAGAGCAACCTAACATTTTCCCGGGATAAACAGTATCCTATATATTATCTTTCCTGTTTATAAACTATACGTGTGCCAAATTTCATACAAATGCGTTGTCGTTTTTACGTGACTGAGCAACAAACATCCATACATCCATTACAGACTTTCACATTTATATTATTAGTTGAATTCCCAAGCAACACGAATAACTTACCCTAACAAATGATTTTACAGAATAATACCGATCCAGTATAGAACCCCTACAGTCAAGCAATTTGTCCCGTCATTCCGCGAGTACTTGCCCTTAAATCATACCATAGATAACGAATTATTTACTCTTAAAACAAATAGTTTTTAATAATGTGTAACTATTGTCGCTGGCACCAAGCTGTGCCCTTTTACACTGTAATGGTAGCCATAAATAAATGCGGTAATAATAAATTTAATTAATTATTTTGACAACACCTTTGGCCTATCGGTTAGTAAGCCTGATTGCTACGCTAAGTCTAGGTATCGGGTTCGATTCCCGCCAGCGAAATATTTATTTAGAACATTTAGCGTTTGCCTTGGCAATTGTCTGGGTGTTTGGTGAGTATTAACACAAAAGTAATAAAAATAGATATTTTGTCAGTTGTTTGGTACCCATAGAAGACATCTCACCATAATTATTCAAAATTAAAGGATTTGTATTTTAATTTGATATTTGATGTTAGTGACGACATGTCAATATATAACCAGCCAGCATCACAATGAAAATTAACAATAACACAGTTAAATAGCTTCTTATTCTAATACCTTTGGCTTCCATTTTTAAATAATTCAAAATTACTCAAGAAACAAAAGAGGGAAGTCTTGATTAATCGGAGCCATTTTTCAAAAGCTCTTTCCTTTATGACAAAATTATCAAAGCTCTCATAAAAAAACATGACATTCAAATGTAAATCTTACTTTAGTAACATAAGGTTTACATGTCACATGTTTGACTGCAAAATAATTGGGATTAAGTTATAGTGTGAAGAAATATGAAGAAGCAAATAATATCGCGGTCCATTCATTTAATGCTATAATATTAATCTTAATACACGGGGTATAAAGTCGATTTTAATTGTTTGTTTTAATTTTATTGCTAGTATACTTCTTACACACCCTTGCGACAGTATTTGGAACTAATTACAACTGTTTTGCCATTTTTTGGTTCTTAAGGAGCATTGAGAATGAAATCACTACCGCTGTTAAAGGGACTCGCACTTTTGGATAGAAAATTTTTGTTTTTAACAAATCCCTAAAGTCATGGGGTTGATTAACCCATTACTAAGATACTTTTAAAACAGCCTCTACTGATAATACATATCAATTTTAAAGTTATCCGTCAAATGTATATTATATTTACGACACTTACGACAGTATTTTTATTGTCTTTGCAATTTCACATGGGCAACTGACATTATTAATACTAAATAACAATAAATTCATTTAACCGACAGCAGAAAAGTTTGTCAAGACAACCGTCCTAACGTTTCCGCTGTTTATATATCGCGCGTCGTTATGCAACAAGCATATTAGGGCTCGCGCCGGGATGAACGAGGTGGCATACGTCATTGGAACTCACGCTGCGAGTGTCGCGCGATCTTTATTCGTGTACCCGTAAACATAACGTATTCCCCTTAATAAACACTTCGACGTCTCAATTTACTTGCGCTGTGAATTAATTTATTATGAGAAGGATTTTCCTTTTTATATTCCATTGATAATCCTATTTATTACATACTAGATTTTTCCCTGCGACTTCGCCCGTGTAGCCAAATAGTATATAGCCTATTTTACTCAGTGATATTACAGCATGCTGTCGGTGAAAGATTTTTTTTAAATCGGTCCAATAGTTTTTCAGTTTATTCATTACCAACAAGAATATATTTTTTCCTTATAATATTAGTGTGTAGATAATAAATACGAAGGTTTGTTTGTTACTCAGTCACGCCAAAATGGCTGAACGGATTTGAATCCAATTTGGTATGAAGATAGCTAATAATCCGAGAAAGAACATAGGTTCCTTTTTAACCCGGAAAAAGGCTTTCAGCGGGCTTAAAAAATGGGCTTTGCGAACTGGGCTCACACACCAACAAACAAAAACCTAACTGCCGTTCTCCGGAAATAATAAGATTGTAATAGGAAATTTGCTTTTTTTGGGAAATACATATAGCGATACAAACTCTGTGAGTGTTTGCCATTATTAAGATAGAGCATAAAAATGCTAAAAAAACACATTGTAGTAGGGGAGCCCCCTTTCACTTTTATCATTTGTCGTTACAGCGGCAACAGATATGAAACATTCTTTAAAAAAATTTACTGTCTATCAATTACGCATCATAAGATCTCAAAAATACCATTAAATAGACCCTTAGACAAACACAAATAAACTGTATACCTTCACATATTCTTCCCTACGCTTTCCACCTAAAAAGGATGTAATTATGTACCTACGTGTTGGAGACTTGAAGAGTTGTGATGATTCCAGATCTGTTTTCATATATATGCGATGATTGTTCCAGGAGTTGTGCGTCGTAATGTGAAAATATTATCGTGTACACCGTATAAATGAATCGTTTAATATCCAACTGATAATAAAAATGTATTCGATAATAATATAAAAGATTATAATAGCGTGGAAAATTAGCGTCTATCCGTCTTGGTGAAAAATATTCGAATTTTATAGATCAGAAAAATATTTAAAATTTGGAGGCAATTTTTTTCCGTGTAAAATATTTGGCTTGGAGACGACGTCCTTTTAGCCGAGCGCGCTGGCTGGTAGATGGCGCGCGAACACTACGTAATATGCAAAAATGGGTATTGTAAAATTAACCGGGCATATCAGAAGCCCTTATTTATTATCAGGCCTGGTATCGCAACGTGGTACATTTAATTAGTCCAATCTATATTTTATGCGTTTGAGATTGTTATGTTAATCAATGCTTTCTGCCGGCCGCCCTAAGTGGCGTCTTACTCGATTTGTCCTCAGATTAGATAAATTAATATTTATGTTCGAGAATTAATTATGGATGAGGTATTCTCGTCCTTTTATTGTGAGGTGTTCCACTTATTGTTGTTTATTGGGTCTTGTTTTATTTACTCGATTGTGTTTTCTAGTACGTAAAAGAGAGGCGATATTCGTTCAAGTTTGTTTTTATTATTTTTGGTATAATATTATAGTATATTACTAGCGAAAATAATATAAATATAGTAGCAAAAATAAACGTACTCGGAGCCGGTGGGTTGTATGGAGAGATTGATGAATGTAAAAGGTAGGGACGTCATATAAAGAAGTCAGTTCGTGACCACGGCCAGTGCGACTCGGCCAAAATGTCAATACAAACAAACAGAACATCTCATATTTCCTCTTATACAATAATATTTAGATGATAGAAGAGTAGTGGTATTGTGCTGAGATCTTTTGTTAGATGCAGGTCCTGCGATTGCCATCTAGATTTTAATCTAGGTTCCGTTATGCCCTTTTTGCTCTCATAAGGACTGGATGCTCGTGTTGGTATAGTAACGACGTAAGTCTCGTAATTAGTATGGATTCGATTCCCGATGCGAAAAAAACATGCGAGCAGTGCTGGTGCTATCATATATAAATCAATTTATAATTGTAAATTATTTTTAGATGCGATACTAAAAAGTTCGAATCGAAATCAATTTGCCTGTATACAAATCGATTATTTTTGTAAAGAAAGCAATCTGTCATCGAAATGAATCGAATCATCATCACAGGACAATTTCGCCACCCGAAGCCAATCACACTGTGCTATGAGATCCGATATGAATAGGAGTGGTGCGAGTTACAGAGGTAAGCGGATTTCAATTACATCACACGAATTTACTTTGCTGCAATTTCTTATCTCTGCAACAACAATAGGTAATGCTTCCCATCCTGCAAGCTGCAAGTAGCCTCGTCTTAACAATAATCCATACTTATATTATAAATGCGAAAGTAATTCTGTTTTTTGTTTGCTATCTTTTCACGAATAGGCGGACTATCTTTATCTAGAACCATGCGGGCGAAGCCACGGGTAAAAGCTAGTACTTAATACACAACGTATATTTTTAATTCTAACCTTTTCAAACAAATACATTAAAGTTCAAATTCCATTTTAAAATTTCCATCCATTTTAGGTAATGTTTTGTTTTTCTTTATATAATCATTTGAAGGTTATGTCAACTGAAACTGATTTACTGTTGATAGTATCCCGCTGTCGCCTTTGACTTGGCCCTCACCGACTCAATATAAGCGCAGCCCGCGCCGCCCTGTAATTCCAATGCTTACGAACATTACTCGGGATGGCAACTATTATAATGTATTAAGGAATATTATTTTACAGCGCGCCGACACATTACGGTGATCAAATCGCTAAAAATACCGCAGTATGAACACACCTTTATGTTAGATTGAGCAGATTTGCCTTATTTTGTGAGCAATTTGAGGTTATAATGGCGATCTTTAGTGTGAAAATTTGGTAAAAGTAACGCTGTTCTTAAGGCCAGTTGGAAAAGGATGCATTGCGGTTAACGTAGTCTATCACTCAAAAACAGGGGTAAAACACGCCGCTGCCTACCCTGCTAGAGGAACTATGACAACTTTTTGGTATCTCAAATTAATAGGTACTTCTTTCGTAATAATTTATAGGCATACATATTTAGCATGCCTTTATTTATATATTTAGCTGTTGCTGTCCCACTGCTGGGCAAAGGCCTCCCCTCTTTCCAGTTGCCTCGATGTTGTGCTGCGCTTGGCCAATCCGCATTGAAAGTGTCCAAATCGTCTCACCACCGGCGCTTCGGTCTGCCACGACGGCGACGTCCGATATACATAATGATAAAACATATTTTTCAAATAAAATTAATCTTTTATATAAATAGGCACAGGCATTATTGTTATATAGCGTAGTTCTATTCGTGAATATTTTATTAAAATTTAATTTAGTACCTCATAGCTATTGACGTAGCCTAGTTACCTATAAAAAAAAAGAAGGCGAATTTTTTTTGGCCTCCTCCAAGCGGGATCGTGTCATATCTAGGTATTAAAAAAAAATAAGCAGTTTGTTTTTCTTCACCATAGCGAAGCGTTCTGTAGCTAGTAGCTAAAATACACAGTAACATAATAATGTTCTAGAGCTATATTTCAGCAGTAATGAAGCAGTTTATCAACAAATCTATACAAATTCGCATACGAGTAATACCGTTGCAAATGATACTATGCTTCTAGTCGTGACTGCGGCGATAATGCCAGTCATTCGGCTGCTACGTGCCAGTCAGTACACTAATTATACCCACACCCTACTCGTTAGGTTTGATTAGATATTTGTGTATCCGAATAAACACTAAAAAATAACAAAAAAAATATAGAAAAAGTAAGTCACGGTAATTTTTTAATGTCAGGACCATTAGGATTATTAGGATAAAGTTATGAATTTATTGTATTGACAGTGGTGAATTTTCAATATGATTAGAATGCTTGAAGTGGTAAAAATTTCATTGCACGAAATTTTGACAGATGTATGATGCACATACAGGTGAAGTTAATGGCGTATTTAGGACCAATAATTCGATATTTAGTTTTGTATCAATACCTAGCAAATTGACTGAATACATTAGAAATACTCCGTGAGTTCACAATTTGTGAGACTTGATTGAATATAATCGACATAAAAATATTTTCTTTATTCATATAACTTTGCGTACCTTAGGCCCTTGTGGGAAGGCGTGAAGGTATATAATTCTTATTGATATAGCAAATATTTTTTGTGTTTATTCATTAGTTTTCTTTTCGTATTCGCATTTCAAAGCGCATTTAACACTTTTCATTATAACGGTACTTTCAGTAGATTATATGCGCTGTACAGTCGCGCACAAAAGCGCGAGCCGAGTCGATTGCTAGGTGTGAAAGGTTACGTTCAATGCGTGCCTCGGATTATGTGAATTATATCGTCGACTGCGATAGTAATACTGACGTTAGCTTAGTGTGGATGAGAACAGCAAGTATGTTCATTTCTTAAGCATCGAAAACTCCTTAACAAATTATGATTTAAATTAAATCAAAATTGTATTGAATTTCAGAGCAATCTGAGATTTCCCTCTTGACTTATAATTATCACAATTATTACAATTATACATTCTGTATGGAGAGCAAGGATCGTTCCTTGCTCTTCGTACAGAGTTCCGAGTACTCTATCTTAAATCTTTCCATCTGATCTGATCTGATCTAGGAAGTTAGACCTTAGACCTCCATGGCATCTCCTTTCGTTCCTTACATTCGTGCTATTTATAGGAAAATAAAAAATAATATACGGCATATCCACATAAACTTACCTTTGAATTGAAGCATATAATCTGCGTACAGTTATTGTTTTTTGCTTGGCTAATAAGCAGTCGGTGGTCATTGATAGAAAATTATTGATTGCAGCGTCGATCGCTCACTTGTTGCTTGTTGCACGAGCGATAATGGGGATAATATCTTTTCTACTGGACTGTACTCTGGAAATTGCACTATAACAGGTGAAAAGCTGACTAGGTTTTGTAGGTGACTGTATTTATATTTTTTTTCTACATACATACATATCATCACGCTACGTCCGTCACGGGGTAGGCTGAGAGTATAGAGCACCATTTGACTCTTGACTTACACACCTCTGCTTCTTTTACATTCGTCAATCTTTTCATACATGTCCGCCACGCCGATCCCGACTCTTAACCAATCCATCATTGAGAACTTTGGTATTTTGAACTAGAAAGTGTAACTAAATAGAGGCTTGTAAACTAAAATATCTGCTGGAATCTGCGGGTGTGCAAGTCGAGAGTGTAAAGGCGCTCTGTACTCTCTACCTATACCAAGAGCGACTTGACGCGATGATTCGCTTGTATGTATGGGTATTATGTGATTTAAGTAATATTATATTATAATGCTCACCATCTGGATGTTGCTGTGTGAAAACATTTGGGGCCATCCCCAAACTAAGCAAAACATGTACTGTGGAATACAATACTTATGTACTTTTTATTATAAATGCATATTTATAATACATACCAAACACTCACACGCTAGGCAAACATGCACATAAATGTTTGCCCCGGCGGGAATCGAACCCACGACCCTGGCGTAACAGTCCGGTGTACTAACCACTAGACCAGCGGTCTCATCGCTGACTTTTCTAATATTACCCGGCTGTCCCGGGCAAGGTGTCAGGTATCTGTTTGGTGTTATCTTATCTACCTGGGTAAATGGCGACTAATTGCCTTTCCCTGTATCGCTTACGATTTCACACTTAGCCGGGTTGCTTAATGAATTGTTTATTGTGAGATTTCAATATTGTACCTTATAAGTTGGGATTTGTACTCCAATTCTATCAGACACCATTGTGTGCAATTTATTTATTTATATGAAACTTCATGCACAATTTTAGTACAATGGTGGACTTAATGCTAGAGCATTTTTTACCAGTCGACCACAGGTGATAGTAGGTACATAGGAGCAGGTGTGCATAAATTAAATGTACATAATAAAACTAGGAAAGCAGTGAAAATGACAATTACGTACAACAAAAAACACCATAGCTGTGGATTAATATAGTATTACCAGCTCAGAACAAATAAAAAGGTAGATGGATCCGAGAGAATAACCAAGTGACGCCGTTTAAAACTACACCTTGCAGAGATGAATAACGTGTCAATGGATTCGTTATTATAGCCCGGGTACCATAGGCTGGATTGCAGGCTGGCATTTTAGCCGACTATAACAAAAGGAGGTGCCGATTTTACCAACCGTTTTTTGTTCCGTATTCGAAGTGCAGATTTTCAAACTTTTACACGGTTTTTTAAACTGCAGATATAATTATCGGTATTTTGAGATTCGTTCGAGATCAAAGCACCGTATTTTCTCACTTATAATCATTTTAAAAATATTAAATTATAAACAAATAAAAAATAGCCATCGGATTGGGTTTTCGGCTGCGAATAGTCAGTTCGTGCGCAAACACACATTGTTTGACTAGTATACGAGTCTGGCTTGGACGTTGTCATAGAGTAGTTACCGTAGATATGACATTACCAATCCTTCGCTAACACCTTTACTAATGTTGCTTCATAGAGAATTCATGGTTTTTGAACACTGACGGTTAAATTAGGGATTGATGTATTTTTCGATGTTGCATAACAAAATTGCTCATGTTCAGGAACTTTGTATGTATATAAAAAAACACTCCGTTTTTTTTTTAAATAATCCGGATCCTTTTTTATTTCGGGATAAACTAAAGGTCCTTTTATCTATGGCAAGTCTTAATTCCCTGCTTCTCCTTAAATGCAAAAAAATGAATTCCAAGCAAACAAACAAAAAAAATATAATGTAAGTTTCTGGTTTATGACATTAATTTGCCTTTGTCGGCTGGCTAGCGCTATTCTGTTTCTCATAGATAGGAATACAAACATTTTGAACAGGTAAACGTGTTTATAATATATGGTTTTTTGGAATACATATCATCACGTCAAGTCCCTCATGGGGAGGCAGAGAGTACAGAGCGCGATTTCACTTCACTTATGCACCTCTTATGCTTCTTTTACATTCATCAATTTATAGTATGTTTTCTATAATGGTTTTACTGTGTACATCTGATCTTTGACGTAAATCGAATATTTCTCAGCATACGTGAGCAAGCCGAAGCTTTTCCCGGTATTGGTAGGTAATTAATTTTTATTGGTTTACCTATCCGTTCCTATATTTAGTGACAATTTGTTTTATGCCGTGAATTTTTTAAATAACCTGGCCATGGTTGGCGACCCGTTGTGACGTTGCGACCCCTGGTATTTCTAGCGGCGATAGGCTACGGTGACTGCTTACCTTCAGGTGGCGTATGCTTGTGTACCACTAATGGTATAAAAAAAACATACTACGTAAAGAGTTTTATTTTGTCAAAAGTTATCAGTGTTGCAATCTTCATCGTGGCTGAAGAGAATTCCTGAAGCGTTTATGTTGAGATATAACACTGTGACGTCCGTCCATGTCTGAAACTAAACACAAAATCACGAGCTTGAGACCTTTAAGTACCTAGGTGGATTTAAGTGAATTTCCGTGGTATCCATGTAATGTAAAAGAAAGTATCTAGCGCCAATACATCTTTGACAAATCTCTTTTTATTTTCCTCCAAAATGAGGGGGAAGTATGTAATGAAAATGTGCCAGTAAAGAAGACGCTTTCAGACTTGTTCGAATAATTCCAAATTCGAAAAAAAGGTTTATTAAGAATTTGTAAAAAAACAGAATCATTCTCCGATATGGTACAAGAAACCTCTTTGCAAATGTCTGTCCAGTTCCGAGCTTATTAAAAAAGTATTAGGCAACTTGAGTGCTCCTTAACCTTTCCTTTTTTAAACCTCTAATCTAACGAGGAACACAATCATACCGCCTACCAGGTGGTAAGCAGTAACCGTAGCTTAGCCGCTAGCAATACCAGGGGTATCACTAGCGGGTTGCCAACCATGTTGTTGATGATGACTCACTGCGCTAGCAGCATTACTACTAGCGCAGCGTATCCTCGTGGAGCACTGGAAACCTTACTTATTGCAGAAACAGAACACTACATCAAAGTTCCTAATGTTATTGGATTGCGGTCTTCTGTAAGGTGGAGGTACAGTCCCCAGTCGGGCGGCTCAAATAAATTTTAATGAGGAAGCCCGTGGGATCCAGTACATTTGAATAATTGTAAAATGTCACTAATGTCCCAGGTGCGTGTGTGTATGCATGTACGTGTGTATGTGTGTTGTATTGTAATTTTATGCAATAACCCGCCACTGCACGTGCTGTAGATGTGACAAACGTGTGCCGAATGACAGCAATTTACATTCGCAATGTTTAGCATGATGTGTCAAATTTCGTTATTGTTTTATATTTATTTTCGTGTTCTCTTTTCAAGTTACAATGAAGTTAGGATTTCAGTTTTGAGGTTTGGCCTATAATTCACTCGAAATTCACCCCACTGGCAAATTTAGACGATCTAATATTATTTTCTCATTCCTTTTCTTCTTAGCTATGGCCATCAATTCACTTCCATGAGAATATTGCCAGTGTTAAATTCAAGAGAATTATCGAATTTCTCAATGTATCAATAACTGAGGTTATTTCGGGTGATAAATAAAAAAAAAGTTTATTTTTTCTTACTGGAAAAACATATGAAAAGACGAAAAATCGATCACTCTCAAATATTAGCATTCCAAATGTATGGGATGGCGGGAATAGGGATATATGGCTCAATGGCAACACGTGTAACCGATAGCTGAAGTTTGTCGCGTTCGCGTCAACTGGGTCCTTTTGAACACGCAGTTCAAGGGTTAATAGCCATTAGTTGTGCTGAGGGTTTGTTGATATCTGTTTGGGGTTTATGTTCGCGGTTAAAATTATTTAGTTCTATTTTTAAATTATGAAAAAAAAACTTGTAGAAAGTAATTCCTTTCACTAGTAAAAAGCTACGTTATTCCGGCGTGATATAGCTATGCGGGCAAAGTCACGAGATAAAGCTAGTTTTTTTATAAATGATTGGTTTCGTCGCGCGACGTTACTAAGGCTGCTTTGTACAAGTAACTTTTAATATGACTGTACGATTATTTGATATCCTGATCTTTGAAAAGAGAACAAAATATTTATGGATCTAATTTTTTTATAGATTTCAGTGTGGTATCGTACCGTGCTTATTGATCAAGATTTTCGAAAAAGGAATGAATGCTATTTTTTGAATCGTGTTAAATGGTCATTAGAGGATCATGTAAAATAATACGTTTAAAATAGCTTATAAATAAATTGCATGAAGCTTGTATACTTGTGTCTTGTTAACGCCGATATTTAAATTTTACAAATAGATTAATAGACGAATAACCGAAAAGCTGATAAAACTATTGTATGCAAATTTACGAGTATGCCAAAAATTTATGGCACCTCGTTACCCTGTCGACAACGTTCGGAAACATTATTCGAATGTAAGTAAAATGTCTTGTACCCGGGTGTTGACAATTGCAAGCGTTCCTAAACGGGATTCCATTACGCTTTATGTTATGGCATTTGAGTTTGGAACAGGTTCCAAGTTTAAATGTATGTTACAGATTCAAAAGAGTTTTCAATTGTGTTCTGAATTCAATTTGCAGGTGATATTTCATTCATTTTATTTTATGGTGTTGACTAGCAGAACTAATCGATTCTCATAATCGATTAGGAATAAAATGTGTGTATGTTTAGATTTCTGTCACAGACTTCGTTCTCTATTTTCAAATGTAGGTATAGAAAATTAAGTTAAAGGGTTCATATTGAGCCCTTAGGCCTTTACTTAAGCTTGCCTTATTGATATCTACTATCGGTCTGCATCCTAAGTTTCAATGAAATCCGTTCAGCCATTTTTGAACATTTATTTTATACTACTATGTTGGTAAAAAACGTATACGGCTCACCTGTTGGTAAGCGGTCACCGTAACCTATGGACGCTTACAGCACCAGGGGTATCGCGCGCGTATTGACAAAGACAAAAAAAAATGTAACAAACATCCAAACATTCTCATTTATGAATACTAGGATATTTTTTTCATAACTCGCTAGAGATATTCGCATGTAATAAGGCACTTTATGGCTATGATCGTTGTGTTCGACATTTCAGTCGATAAATTGTGTGCGAACGGCGTTTTATTAAATTTTTCACTCCGTCGTTTACGGGGAGGATATTGTCTGTCGGTTCATATGTTGTCTTGGTAACGATCGTGTATTTTTTAATATAGGTAACACATTTATGGTGTTACCAGGATTTGGTGTTTCGAATTCAAAAATGATGCAGTTATCAAGTTTTAGCTTTAGGTACCTTTTGGTTTTACCATAAATGGACTTCAGTTGAGTCACCTGGTAAAATTGCATTTTAAATGAGAAGCGTTTTATTTACATTCAGTTTTCCCGTTGTTTCAAATCTTGCATATATCTATGATCATGATTTTCGATTCATTGAAATTTGGAATACGAGATTTATTATTTTAAAAGAAAGAAAAGGCTAAAGGTCAATTTAGGAGAATTCATCTTTTATTTAACCTTAATGTCAACATGATTTTAGAAAATTGAAACTCTAATGTTTGTGTCTTCCGTGGAACACATGGATATTCCATTATTATCTAATCCCAATTTTTTCATTTTTACAAATATTTCCAATGCACAGATTTTTTAACTCTACCGATTTATAATTATTTAAATATTTTAATGTATAACATAATCAGGGTGTACAAATATTTTTAATC
Organism: Falcaria lacertinaria; assembly: GCA_951449985.1. Lineage (NCBI taxonomy): Eukaryota > Metazoa > Arthropoda > Insecta > Lepidoptera > Drepanidae > Falcaria > Falcaria lacertinaria. Next base: position 2,765,053 of record OX602127.1, on the reverse strand, counting down.
GTACTCACTAGTAGCTATGTATTTTGATTTCAAAGGATTTTCGTACGTACATATTTCCAAACGTAAACAGTTGAGCCGCGGTACAGGGTGTTCCGTTCTAATATCAGCTTCGCCGCGGCGCGCATACAGATGCGGTATTACCGAGTCATTTGTCGGAGTGCGCCAGCTCTTACGTTTAAAATAAGAACTGTTGGAAATTGTATTTTGAATTTGGAAAGTGTTCGTTGGTGCTGCCGTTTTGATTTTAGAATGTGTCGACGTTTTTTTTAAATAAGTTGTTCTTATAGGTTGCAATTATCTTGTCACGCAGTCTAAATTACCTACACCTAATGTTTTATATAGTGCTGTCAAATTCAGTTTTAATGCTGTCAATTTAAATTAAGTGCTGTCAAAATGATGAATAATGATATCGTTTTTATATATATTTATTTAACAAAAAACAACTTTCAAATATTTACTCAGTTTAGTTTTTAACTCTCTACCGAAACTGAAGAGACTTATTTTTTAAATTCCCTGTGTACTTAATCAAATATCTCTGACAACTCGACATGATCATAATGTACTAGTTAAGCTAAGTACACTTAAGTTAGTGCTTACATTATGTCTGTGTTGCGAACTTGAAAGGGCTCGCTGACCGATTTACCATAGACAAAAGTCTTCACTTATTACTTTAGTTTGAGTGCATGTTGGCTTTAGCTCAGTCTAATTATAGGCTATTTACATATGAATGTGAGGAAATCCAGGGTGACTTATAGGTAAGTACGAGACACGTATTCATAAAACAGCTTTCTATCCGCGCGACTGAGTACATACATATATGATACTAGCGGCCCACGGCTTCGCACGGGTAGACATTTGTCAAATATATTGTGTCTACCCGGGCGAAGCCGGGGCGGTTAGCTAGTTTTATATGTAACCTATGATACTTAGTGATAATTTAGCTTTCTAACAGTGAAATAATTTTTGAAATCGGTCCAGTAGTTTCGGAGCCTATTCAATACAAACCCACAAAAATACAAATCTTTCCTCTTTATAATATTAGTGTAGATTAGTGTAGATATATCATCACGGCGATTCTGTATTTCAATCGCATTTCAAAACTATGACGTCATTTTTAGATTGGTAATCAAAACCTATTTTATGTTGTTTCTTCGTCTAAATGACGTCATGATTGAAATGCGATTGAAATTTTCATACAGAATACGGCGTCGTTGACGTGGTAGGCGATCTATACTCTCTGTGTAGGCGCTCTATACTCTCTGTATAGAGCGCCATTTCACTCTTGACTTGCACACTTCAGCTTCTTCTACATTCAGCATGGGGTTCTGCAAGAAGGGTGTGAAGAGATTTCTGAAGGGTCGGCAACGCACGAGTGATGCCCCTGGTGTTGCAAGCGTCCATACGCTGCGGTAACCGCTTACCATCAGGCGGGTCGTATGCTTGTTTGCCACCTCTCTCTTTATACATGCCGGTTCCTAGTAGTATTTAGTTTTCCATAATTAAGTGTGGCAGAAATTAGTAATTTCCCCTTTTATTTGGCATAATATTTACCCTCGTTATCTTTACATTTAATGTTTGTAATGAAATGGTTAAACTCGATGTGAATATTTTATTATTTTCAGGTATCGAGATGATGCGCTATGCTGGTCTGAAAGGTAATAGAAATTATTTAAAAAATATATTTTTATCGAACCTAAGGCTAAAAAAAATGTTTAATGTCTTGAATAAATGTACATTCAACATAATAATTTAAATTTTGAGTGTAAGTGTGTGTTACCGTCTTCACGCCTCGACAGCTGAATGGATTTGTATGAAAATTTGAATGGAGGAAGCTTATAAGCTGGATTAACATATAGGACGCGGAAAATTTTGTAGTTCCCGAGGAATAAAAAGACCAAATCAAAATAAAAAATATTTATTCAGTTTCGGCTCTAATAAGGCACTTATGAAGGTCTAATTTACTACCAAAAATACTAAGCAACAGCTGACCTTTGAATTAAATTTTGAATAACGCGCACGACATCGCAGTCGCACAGCTAGTAATCTACGCACCAGCAATTATAAATTTGAAATAGAAATTCAAATGTAAGTAAACTGTTGTTAGTAAAACAAACTGACCACAGTAATATTATAATCGGGCTATAAGTCGCAAAGTAAACACGTCGAAGGACCAGGGGTTAAGTTAAGCTCACCGATATCTGAATTAAGTTTCAGCCCCTTCTATGAAATGTTGACAAATAACTTTAATATTTTAGAGAACTTCGTTTTAATATTAGCGATTCAGATCCTAATCTATAAATATATGAAGTTCTCGTGTGTGTTTGTAACAAAACTTCTCCGACCAATTTTTATGACTTTTGTGCATATTCGGTAGGACGTGAATTATTTTTCATATCCCTAAAAATAACTGTTACTAATAACTAATAAACTATGTGTAGTTCTAAACTGTTCCGATTTTGAGATATTTTTGGTAAAAAATCAGAGTCTAAATTTGAATGGAACAATTCGTTCACGTTGGCAACGCGAGAGTGATATACCCGTGGCGTTGCAGTGTCCTGAGGATACGGTAACCACTTACCATCAGGCAGGCCGTATGCTTGTCACCTTATCTATACTTCTACATCTACACTAATCTACACTCTACACTAATATTATAAAGAGGAAAGATTTTTTATTTTTATTTTTGTGGGTTTGTATTGAATAGGCTCCGGAACTACTGGACCGATTTCAAAAATTCTTTCACTGTTATAAAGCTACATTATCCAGTAATAATGTAGGTAACGGTAAAGCTACCATCATACTGTTAAATGTTCTTTTCGTAGCAACTAGCTGCCCGCCCCGGCTTCGAACGGGTAGACAAAATATATTTGATAAATGTCTACCCGTGCCATGCGAAGCCGGGGCGGGCAGCTAGTATAATATGTAGCCTATGTTACTACCGGGGCGGGCAGCTAGTTGCTACGAAAAGAACATTTAACAGTATGATGGTAGCTTTACCGTTCCTACGGTAAAGCTACCATCATACTGTTACCTCCTGGTAGGGCGCAATTTAGAATATTTTTTCCTCTACCATTGCTGGTGTAATGTAATGTAATTTGCTTATGTACTAGAAACAAGCTTTTTCAGATAAAAAGAGATAAATTTGTGTAAGTGATTATAATATTCGAGAAATCCTATACATATACCTTTATGGTAGGCTAGGAGACCACTTTTTTTCCATCATAATTCAGTAAGGAACGGTTCGATGTTGAAAACACTCGACATTATTTTGCAACATTTTGATTGAGTGAGACCACTTCTGTTTCATAGTTCCTTGATGTATATATAATAGAAACAAAGTGATCCCTTTATATTGGAAAAATATTCAAGTAATATAGATTTGAAAAATAAAACCATAAGTTATGGTTACGGCTGGCCATTGAGATTCAATTGGATATCGACAGCCCTAATTCAAGCAGCGGACGGGACGGCTTATTTTGTGGCTTAGATAACAATGGGTATACTGCTAGGGTTGACAACTCACTTGACGTAATTTTTCTTAACGCTTAAAATAATAATAATATTGAAATCTGTTTTACAAGCTTTTTCACCACAACGTCGCCCGCGTAACAATATAATTTTCCATATTACTCAGTGATTAAATATAGCATTCTGACGGTGACATAATGTTTTGAATCGGTCCATTAGTTTTGGAGTTCATTCATTACAAACAAAAAAAAGCTCATTTCTATAGATTATAAAATTTATCGGAGCAATTAAAAACCTATTAAAGTAAATTTAAACGTAGAGAAATTTCCAATTGAAAGAGCCTTATTCACAGAAATTCAATATTAAGAACAAAGTATATTTATTTATTACAGACGAAGATAAATAAAACAATATTTAAAAGCATACTTGACAACCCTAGAGCACGGGTCAAAACGGTCATCTCGACGTAAGTGAGGGTTGCCGCGGTGTATCGGGCTGCGGTCAACCCTACAATTACCGAGGATTCGGCGCGGACACAATAACGCACATTTGTGCACCACCAACCATGATTGTAGTTTAATTGTTTTTATTGGTTTACTGCTGCAAGGGTACTTTAGTTTCTGAAAGGTCTTACGTGACATGACTTAAATACAATGAATATGATATATTATGTATGTATTAATAAGAATAATAAAAATAAATCTTGCTAGCTCATGTGCCGCCTTAGAGTTTTTTTTTTATATCACTAAGATGGCACACAAGCATACGGCCCACCTGATGGTAAGCAGTCACCGTAGCCTATAGCCACTAGCAATACCAGGGGTATCACTAACGGGGTGCCAACCATGTTGTTGATGAGGACTCGCTGTGCTAGCAGCAATACTACTAGCTCAGCGTATCCTCGTGGAGCACTGGCAACCTTACTTACCGCAGAAACACAACACTACATCAAGTAGTGTTATTTCACTGCGGTCTTCTGTAGGGCGGAGGTACAGTCCCCAGTCGGGCGGCTCAAATTTAAATGGGATAACCCACGGGATATACCAAATCGCCCTACCTCTCTTTTAACTCTCTCTCTTCTCTTCTTTTAAGGTATAAAAAATATCTTCACGTCTTCCTACAAGGTATAAACTACTTTATGTAATGAAATATTTATTTGGGACGCAATGACGTCTATGAGAGTCTATATTAAAAACAGCTTGTAGTAGTAGATCCTTATTCATATAGATTTTATTTTATTAATTAAAAAAAGTTATGAAATAAAATGCAAATGTCTTGGTGGTGTATAGAAGGGATGAATAGCAGAAGTATAAATATTGCGCCGATCCTGAATAATTGGATACAGGGCAGGCAAAAGAAAAAAATACGTTGGTATCTGGCTCAATTCAGTTGGTACATAGGTTAGGTAATGCACCATGTATTATCAGCTGTTGCAGATCAATTTCCAACCGGGACATTATGTAGAACCAGTAATAAGATCTTGAACGATCGCGTCACAACACGTCGCCTCAACTAGTATTAATGTCATCCTGCCTTGAAACTATTTGCAACTTTGACACCTGTCATTTTGACAGGCACAAATGCCACTTGTCGTTAATCGTACGTCAAAAGGACAATCTAATTGCACTTAGAGGTAATTCGTAAACACCAAAGGTGTAATAAAACGTTACCGGTGGTGAAACTGTTGATTAAAGATTAATTGTTTGTTCATATTTCTATGATAAATGGGCGTTTTATTTAATTGTAGAGAATTATTGATGTTTTATTGGGCCAATTACATTGTACGCATGTATGCTTGTCTCTGGTACCCATAGCATAGACAGGCCGCGCTTAGTTTGGGCTTATTACGTTACTAGCTTCTGCCCGCAACTCCGTCCGCGTTGAGCTTAGAGTCCCAGAGGAATATAACATTTACACGGGATAAAAAAAAACCGGGGATAAAAGAGATTATCTGTGTTCCAAATTACTTTTGTTTGACTCCTATTCATGGCCTATTTTGTGTGTGTGCACTGATTTCCGATAAAATACTTCTAACAGTTTTCGTGAAAACAAAACGAGTTTCCAAAATTTCCAGTAACGATGATGATGAATACATTAATTAAGGATGTAGTTAAACTTTGGAATATAGCCAATTAAGTACCAGCACATGCTATCCGTGAGAATTAAGCAGTCTGCCCATTTCAAGGAATAGAAGCAAAATTGGTATGTAAGACAAGAGTCATGTTACGATCACTCTTACCTTGAGCGGTTCACCACGATAAGATAAGTATAAGAACCCTCTCTAGCTGATAAGCTTTATACTCACGAAAAACGGAACACTCTTATTATAGTATTATTTGCATACTGCGTTTAATATCACCCATTATCGGTTCTGAAATAATTTCTCGCGATTTCGGTGGACTTAAAATTAACCGTCCAATGCAGCCGGTAGTTAAGTTAAACGTCTCAAACTGGCTGCAATTTGCGTGGTTTTGAGTAAGCTATAAATCAAGCGAAATTATTTTTTCATTACGCATTCGGTGCCTCGCACAGGGTTAATATTCTATTAGTGTCGACATACGCGCTTTTATTGGGTGCTGATTGATGGGTTCCTGTGGAAAGGGTCAATGCTGCCAATTCTGTTCTACAAAATCACTAAACTAAACTAATTTGTCTAGTGTTCTATTATCTAAAAGTCTATCTCTAGTGTTCTATTTATATTGTCTAAAAGTCTTGTTATCCCTTTCTCATGTTCTGGGGTAAATAAGGATCGCAATACTTTTAGTCGTGTCAAATTAGATTAGTGTAGTTTAATGATTTCGTACAACTGAATTGGACCACTGCTTGGTTTGCAGTGCCTTTGTTGTCTTCCGCTTTTTAAGTGTCTATTGATACCAATACAGCCTTGTCTTGAAAGCAAATTCTACTGCAGTTAAAAGCTTTATCTTGCTAGATTCTGCCTCGGTCTGGCAATCTCTTCCACATTAGTACCTACTATTCTGGTGATAATTTTTAGGTTATCTATGCTCAAAACACCGACCATATTGAAATTTTTGATAATCGTTGCCAACCTACTGCTCCTCTATGGCGGGGATTTGTATTGTCAAAATGGTTGCTAAATGAAATAGGAGATTCAGATTCATATTTTGCTCAAGAATTTTGTGTGTAACGGTAATGCGGGTTTCTCACTCGAGAATCAGCATTTCTATGCAGCTAGAATTCTTAGCACGTAAAATACATTGTCAATAATTATGTCGGTTGACATTTTGTTCTACATTTAATTTTGAAATAATAATTTGAAATAGGAACTGACATCTTCGTTCTACATTTAAAATCTGCATTTGAATTTGGAACAGTAATTTTTAATTTAAATATTGCTATTCTGCTCCTTCTTCACTCTACACAAGGTCCTTATTACGAGTGCATCTCGATGTTATCAGATGGTAAGGAATTAGCGACCATACGCCATTACAGACCGCCGCAGTGTACGTACTCGTTACTTATGAAAATTATAATTTGATTTATGAAGCGTTGCTGCTTGGACCGAATATTATCATTTGCTTTGGAAAGTATTTGAAATAATTATTAATTAATTCATTAATGTAATAAATAAATAAATAATGCTTGGACATTATCACACAGCGCCATCTGGCCCCAAACTAAGCAAAGCTTGTACTATGGGAACCAGCAGCTGATACAATACTTATATACTTTTTGTTTGTAAATACATACTTATAATACATACCAGACACCCAGACGCAAGACAAACATATTTGTCACATAAATGTCAGCCCCGGCAGGAATCGAACCCGCGACCCCTAGCGCAGCAGTGAGGTATACTAACCACTAGACCAGAGGTCTCGTCTATAAAAATTTAAGGGAAGGTACCCGATTTTTTGTGGTTAAAATTACCTTGCTTGTAATCTATGAACTGAATAGATTTTTCCATAATTTGAGTCGTAGTGTGTGAAGATACCACATATGTTTTGCATTTATCATTGATGCATTGAAGTTCCGTTTCCTTCGACCACGGAACTCTAAAAAGTTTAGTATTTTACAACAGATGAGTAAAGTTAATTATGATTGATGCCTTATGTCATGTCAACCGACATAAAATCGATGTTTTTGCATAGCAGCCTTTACTTAATTACCGATTCAAGTATCTATATCCTTTTAATCGATCGAAACATGGTGTTATTTTTCCATAATAACCAGCCAATTACGCATGATCCTTGATTTCGAGTAACCTGCATATCAACGGAGCTCTTATAAAATTGGTTGACTATATTCTATTGACAGGTGTCAGTTTGACGTTTAATGTTTTTCAATAAATATTCAACCTTCAATTGTTCCACAGTTTTATTTGCAAAATAATCTAACAAATAGTATTTTTTGCATATTCAAAAGTAATTTAAAAGTTGCTTTGTGTCTGCTATCTAACATATCTAAGTCTTAAAAATGTGAGCTTAGAATCTTTAATGAGGAATAATAAGAAATGGCTAGATACTTGTTTAATAGCTGTAATGAGTACGGAATAAAATAAATATCAATTAGGCCATAAAATTATACAACTTGTGTTTTTAGTGTTTTTACTGTTAGGCAATAAATAGATGCATTTTATTTTAATTCCAACGTACTTTTAAGCCGATTTCGAAAGTGGAGGTCCTCAATTAATCTTGTTTTGAATATATGGGATACGAATGAAGCTCGCAAACGAAATCAGAAGACGAGAAAAATCGCCGATATAAATTACTGTTTAAGTTATCGATCGAGACCGACATAAATCAAAACACATTAATGTAGCGACTCATAATTTTCTGCCATATTATAATCAATCGCGCGAGAGGGACACATATGGCGTTTCTATATGCGTGCAAGAAGGACAGAGCATCCGCCATTTTGATTTACTTATTTGTAAGAGGCGCCATCTGTCTTTCAAAGGTGGCGTTTATGAATGCGCGCGCAAATTATTGCTATATTGCATTGAAGTTTGTTTTGTTTTTGTTTTTTTTATTAATTGAAACTTGCGAAGAGATTATGATATTATGATATTCTTGTTGTAGTTGAGAAATAACTTCTTGTTTTTACATGTTGGCACATTAATTAAATATTGGCTACCTATGGGGTGGTCTTATAATCGGAAAGAAAATGTAATTCCACCTCTATAATTCATAAAGGTACTGACAGAGAAGAAAATCCTTTTATCCAAAGAAAAATAACAAATGCGTTTAAAAAATGATTTTTTTAATACAATCTTTTATTCGGCCCTCAAGTCCTTTCGGAATGATAAACTAAATTTTTTTGACGTTAACTTGCAAGATTTGCTTACACACACACAAAACACCGGACAGGTAAAACAAAATAAAAGATTATGAAATGTACATCTAAAAATAAATGTAGAATAGTCCGGAATAATTTTTATTTGAAAGTAAACTCTTTAAAACACATCTTTGTGATTTTTTATGTTTTTTCTTCTGCAGCTGCAACTGAGTGTCATATAATATTAATTAATTATCCTATAACTATACTATGTATAGTTTTAACTAGAAAAAGTACTCTGATTACCCACCTTCGAGGGCAAATATTTTGAGCTAAGAAAACGTTTTATTATGACATAAAAGTTAATTATATTACAAATTACGTTACGAATAAAACACAAGCAGATGTGTATCGAAATGAATTTTACATAAACGTGCCAATTTGCTGACCGTAATAACACTTGAACCTGTCTCTTTCCCCCTAACAAAGTAGTATCGGCTATCTCCCTCCCTCTTTCGCCGGTCTCCGGTCCTACTATGAGGACCAATAATTATATTAATTCTTCAAGATATGCTCATTATGACATGATTGCATGGTGTATGTGAAAAATATTGTTTCACCGGCAGGTATAGACCACTGAACGATTATGAATTAAGTATTTTTTATACTTACCTCTAAGCTAACTTGAAGTCAGCAACTAGAGTGAAAACGCCCTTATAGGTAACTAGCGACCCGCTCTGCCTTCGGATGCACCCGGCATTATGCATAAAAACCTTCCTCTTGAATCGCTGTATCTATTTAAAACTGCTTCAAAATCCGTTGCGTAGTTTTAAAGATCTAAGCGTACATAGGGACAGACAGACAGCGGGCAGCGACTTTGTTTTATACTATGTAGTGAAGCTGTTACCGCACCGCATACCATTAGTGCCTACAGGTCGCGGCACGAAACTCTAGCGCTGAGCGAAACGTGGAGGGGATAGCTGCGCATGGGTACCATCGCGCACGCAATACAAATTAGTAATTTAATTGCTTAGTTAAAAACAGCAAAATAATGTTTTAATGTAAAGTCAAATAGTAAGTCTAGCGGTGAACAAAATGTGGAACTTAACTGCGTATGGGTACTGTCACGCACGCAAATATTACTTCATGTTACCTACAATATAATTTTTAACAAGTTTATGGGGAGTAGAAAAATAAATACACTATCGGATTTGTAAATTTTTATATTAAATACCAAATAATAAAAAAAATTATATTAAGTCCGAATTACATAAGAACCTACTGAAGTTTCTTCTCAGGATAGAAGAAACCTGCGAGTTCGGCAGGGTGTGGACATCAGACACCGCATTCTCCTTTCCGATATCTAGTCCGAATCAGACAATGGTCTTACACCTTCAATAGTATCCCAACAGGGCCTTTTGCTTACTGAGGGCCCCGGCTCAGGGCTGCTTCGGTCGTCGGCACTAACAGCGTCATCGTCATCAGACTCACCAAGGCTATCCTCTGAACTGTCACCATCAACGCGAATGATGAATTCTTCTGTAACCAAATCCACGACATGGTCACTCTTGACATATTGCTCTTCTATGTCCTTTACCTTTTGGCATAACTTTCCCCAATCCCAAGCACCCATCAGCAAAACTTTTTCTTGAATTAGTTCTATACATTTAGCAACACTCCACTTCACATTTTTACTGCCTACATATTGCTTTATGTCAGACCATGCCATTTCGATTGGATTTAGATCTGGGTGGTATGGTGGCAGTCTTAGCACTTGATGTCCTTGCTCTGCTAGTATCCTGTCAATTGAAAATGTTTTAAATCTATCTTTGTTAGCCCGTATTAAATTGTATAGTTGAGGTTTTAGTAGAGTTTCCTCATATTGTATGCCCTTTTCAGTAAGCCAACCCTGCATGTCAGCTTTTTTGGAATTAGAAGTGGGTGCAAGGTCCCATTGTTTATTATGGTATGATGCGTTGTCGACTACCACGACAGAATTAGGCGGTAAGTTCGGCAATAACTGTGTCCTCAGCCATTTTTCGTAGTTGTCGTAGTTCATATTGTCGTGGTAGTCGCCTGATTTCGCACCAGCTTTAAAAGTTAACAGTGCGTTCGGTATGAACCCAGCCTCTGATCCTGCGTGGACAATGACCACCCGCTGTCCTTTGGAGATAGGTTTTTTGAGACCTTTTGTAGTACCATCGGTCCAGGCTTTTGGAGCAGAGTGCGATGAATCTACGTAAGATTCATCTGTATATACGATGGGCCTTCCCTCTTGGCGATATTGTTTTATTTTGCGTAAGTATTCGATACGTAGTAAACGTATATTTGAACTTTCAATCAGTACTTTTCGATTGTTTTCAGTATTTTTCCACCGAAACCCTAAACTCTTAATTATTCGTCGAAGACTTCGTTCTGAGCCTTTGAAATTTATATCTTCCTCTAGCTTCTTTCTCAACTTTCCGACGGTGGGAAGTTCATTATTTGTCCTATGAAAGTTATGTATGCACCTCTTTATTAATCCTTGATCAAAGTTATCAATATCTGTGACCGGTTTTGATCTGGAGCGTTTTTTGCCTGGTGTTCTAAATACTGATAATAAGTCGGAATTATTGGCTTCAGTGGAGATTTTCCTTACCGTTGCTATGGACGTCTTTGTAGATTCAGCTGTCCTTTTCTGAATTTTCTGTAAGTCACTAATTATACTATTTAATTTTATATTTCCCGCCTGAATAACTTCTGCAGTTTGTTTTATTTCACTTATATCTACAGTGCTGCGGTCAGAATCGAGTAAAATACTCGCAGCTTCGCCAATTTCACTTTGAATTTGTTTCAGGGAATTAATGAAATCATTCGATTCCCTTTTCAGAAAACAATGCACGTCAAACACCATTTTCCGTGCCTGTCTTTTCAAAACAGTATTCCTTCTCGGCCTCGGCATTTTCACTGTTTAAAAACTGTTCAAACTTAATCAAACAGTGAATAAACTAACAAACACAACAAACAAATCAACAAAACAAACTTAACAAAAAACAACAACAAAAATTAACGATGACAACAAAACAATTCAGAACGCGACTGTACACTGGAAGTGCGCGGAGCGTCGTATCGGCACGGGGGACGGAGTACGACTGGAGAGCCAATCGGCGCAACGCACGCTCGCCCTTCACCCCTGTACCCCGCCAAGACACCTTATTTTTTACTTCTGCGCAATAACGGTCAGCGCTAGAGTTTCGTGCCGCGACCTATACTAATGGTATGCGGTGCGGTAACAAGCGGTCACTGAATTCGGTGAAGCGAGCTTGTAACGAAATGGTTTAAGGTTTTTTTAATACAAGCTTTTATTCAGTCATGAAGCCCTTCATTTGGTATTCATGGGATAGAGGTAACTATGGGAATGATTAATCTTCAGTTTGTGTTACGTCCGCCATAGTAGTTATTTGACTGCGGTCTTCTGTAAGATGGTGGTACAGTCCCCAGCCGGTCAGCTTCAATTTCAGGATCAAAGGAAACCCCACGGGAGATCCCATTTCTTCCCTCTTTGTCAAAATGGAAACATTGGTGTCTGTGTATAAAATCAATAATCTAAGCTAATTTGATAGGACTAAAAGTCTTGCTATCCCTTTCTCATGTGCGGGGTTAAATAAGGATGGCAATACTATGAGTCCTGTCAAATACGTTTAGTTTAATGGTTTCGCACAATATTATTAGCATCATTCTTTGGCAAACTATGTTAAAGAGGGTACAAATTTATATAAATATATATAACTTAGTTTAAATTGCTAATAAGAGTCCAGGTGAGCGACTAAACTATCCGACATTAAACTCAATATAAAAACGATTGATACAATTAATAATTAATAATCAATAACCGGTCTTCAAACAATCGAATCGAATCGTAACCGTAACTAAAGGAATTACCCCTGGATAATTACTGGATAGAAGACGCTTTAAGTACTCATAATTACCAAATGAAGTCTATCAAAAACATTCCGAATAACACCTTAAGCTTACGGTACAGAGTTCATCACAAACGCACAAGATCTTTGGTAAATGCTGTCCGCTACGTACCATAGATGCACTGGAACGATTCGTTTCTACTAAGCGATGTTTTTTTAATATTATTCTGCCATTATACTTACTTGGAAATATGTGCTTAGTGTAGTACTTATGTTATCTTTAAAGTACTTGTTTTTTAGTAGACGCATCTGTAGTAGCTTTGTTTATTTTTAAGTTTTAAAAGTTTATTTTGTTACCTCGGAAATTGATAGGTCCAGTCTAAAAACAGGAGGTGTCAATTAAAGATGCCGACCATACAATAAAAATGCTATACAATGGTATTTAATTACCCAACTTAGGTAGTTTTTTATTATGGTAAGCGGTCACCGTAGCCTTTGGACGCTTGCAACACCAGTGGTATCACTCGTGCGTTGCTGTCCCTTGATATCATGAACAATTGCAAATTATCTTCTTTAAATCTAGTATATGCTCCGATAATAATGTTTTAAAAACAAAAAGGGAAAATTTACGTTCATAGGACACAAGAAAGATTAATTAATTTCCAAATAGATGTAGGTATATTGAATACCATCATCTAGGTATCGATTTTGTTAACGAATAAAAAATCTATTACTAATCTTCAATTAATTACTTTCGGCATGCCCTAACAGTGTCACTGCACCAAAAATCGGATACCCTACCATTCGAATAACAAAATGAGTCGATACTATCCCTCCATTGTTACATTCCGCGTTTTTGACTGCGTCGGATTCTCGTCATCGCAGCGATGACCGCGACATTACTTTGTTTTCACCAATTGTTTTTGCTCGGAGTCATTTCGCTTCCAACAGGTTGCATTCTGACTATCGTTTGACGCAGTATCGATACTTAATCGGAGCATGAATCGATAAATGCCGCGCAGTACTCGAATCGCGATCGGTCCTCGATTCGTGCGAAAGTACAACGTGATTTTACCACTGAATTTAGATTTGGAATGTTTTGAATTCAGGTCCGGACGCGAGCTTTTGAATTCATGTAGTAAAACCTCATAAAATGTTCTGAATCGTTATTAAATTAAACGATGTCTTATTTGGTACTCATTAATTATTTGCTTTATATTAAGAAGGTAACAGGCAAGCTTACGATCAGCCTGATTTCGGTCGGCATAGCCTATAGACGCTTGCAATACTAGGAATATCGCAGGTAGTGCGCTGCCAACCGCAGTTGCACAGCACTATTATTGTAATGGACTCTGTGCTTAAACTCAAACTCAAACTCTATATTATCTTTATATGACTACACTTTACAGACAAGCACTTTCAAATCATGAGAATCTACCACCGGATTCGGAAGGTAGTTTTTTGCTGAAAAGAATCCGGCAGAAAACTCAGCAATAACTCTTTTAAAACCAAAAGAAATACATATTATTTACATTTCAATTACTAACATAACATGAATATTTCACAAAGGAATATATAAACAATATAATAACATTTAAAATAACATTAACACATAGACAATGATTTACCGTTTGAAATTAAAATCTAAGAAGTTAATAAAAAGTTTTGATGACAAGCCTCCACAAGTTACCTGCCTATGCTATCCTTGACCCTTGTATGTATCTATCAATGAAACGGATTCTTTCAACGCTATTCACCAACTTCTAGACATCTGATCTATTCCAAAATTTGCACCGATGACTACAATAATTCAAAACTTTTTTTTAGTATCCTGATCAAGATCATCAGGATAATACGTTTTAGCGTTTTTTTATTATACTACTAAGGTGGCACACAAGCATACGGCCCACCTGATGGTAAGCAGTCACCGTAGCCTATAGCCGCTAGCAATAACAGGAGTATCACTAATGGGTTGCCAACCTTGTTGTTGATGAGGAGTCACTGTGCTAGCATTACAACTAGCGCAGCGTATCCTCGTGGGGCACTGGCAACCTTACTCACCGCAGAAACACAACACTACATCAAAGTAGTGTTATTTCACTGCGGTCTTCTGTAAGGTGGACGTACAGTCCCCAGTGGGGCGGCTCCAATTTAAATGGGAATACCGACGGGAAATCCGAAATCGCCCTACCTCTCTTAAAGTTTTTTTAGTCTTAAACTGTAATTTTTTTATGTACTATCGTGAGGAATGGTGTTTCGAGCTAGGTTTAAACGTTCGAACCTTAAAGCTCCACATGAAAGTACATATATATATATACATATATTGTATATAAAATATATATACATATCCATGCCTGTCAGTCAGTAATGGCCGGGACATCGTCGTTAGTACCACAATGCGGCATTTACATCGAGTCACCGCTCACAAGATGACCGGCTGCCGGTAGTACAGGTAAATTGATATAGAGCTGATACAACTTCATAACTCGAATTCTGCAAGGAAAGTAGCAGGTGTAGCCACTTTTCATTGAAGATATTTGAGGTTCCAAAACTGCGTGATAGGGTAGCTCATCATCTTTGATATAACTGATGGTTGGTTGGTAGGTACTTTTGACAGATAAGCAATATAGTAAAATAAAAAAAGCTTTAAAGTAATGAAAAATCATAGAAATTTACTACTACTACCCATGTACTATGCAAATTTCTTTGTCTTCGTCGAAACTGGTTCGTAGATGTATCGTAGAAATCGTAGATTCGCTTTTAATTAATTTAAAAAGATAAAATATTGTTAAGTACATTGCTTGCATTACTAACATCTTGCCAAAGTTTGACCGGAGCATGGATTGAACCCACGACATCGGCACAGAAGACAGGACATCAACTTAGCCAAACAGCCAGTTAAAATTAATACCTATATATGCGATTTTATCAGATGATTTTTAATTAAGCTTCACAAAATATTACTACACCATCACCATCTCCGCCTTTCGCTCGGGTATAATAAAAAGAGAGGTAGGGCGAATTGGGATCACCCGTGGGTTTTCTCATTAATATTGGAGCCGTCTGACTGGGGACTGTACCTCTACCTTACAGAAGACCGCTGGGCTAGTAGCAAGACTGCTAGCACTGTGACTCCTCATCAATAACATGGTTGGCAACTCGTTATTGATATCCCTGGTCTTGCTAGCGGCTATAGGCTACAGTGACTGCTTATCAGGTGGGCCGTATGCTCGTGTGCCACCTTAGTGGTATAAAATAAAATATATTTTACACAGTTATGATATCAGCAGGCTTATTTCGTATGACGTTTCCACGAAGGTTGCCAACATTCTGTACTGGTAGCAATAAGAACATCTTTCGCCTAGGTATTACAAAACGTAACTCTGAAAACATTCATACGAATTCTTTGTTCCAATTTTCGCCGGCGCAGCGCTATTCATTTCCCAGACAAAAATTGTCGAAAGCCATACGAATACGTTGTCGATAGTTTGTCTTGCTTCAAATAATGTCAGTAACCTACTACTGTACTTTTTTGGTTACTAATGTCACAATTTTTCGCTTATTTGGTACAAAATGACGTCAGAATTTTTGCAACTCTCATACAGAATAAGTCCACCGTCCACGGTGCTAACTGCTCTCTACATATATACGATAACAATGCCAAAGCTTACAATATAATATAATTTAAAAGATCAGTTCGTTATAGCGTCCTCCTGGTTAGACAATGTCTTCAGACAGACTGGATCGGAGTACATCAAGGCTAATTTATAATGTCCAGGTCACGGAACAGTCAGTACAACAGCCTACATAACAAGCAGGTGGACCATATAATTGTCCGAGCTGAATAAAAAGCATACAGAGCATAAAAAACAAAATTGTGTGTGTTCTACCGCATGTATAACGGACAGTGTTCTAAGGAATTGTTCGACATGCTGCCCACGGCAACATTTTACTGTCGCACCGCATCTTTTTTTTTTTATATACCACTAAGGTGGCACACAAGCATACGGCCCGCCTGATGGTAAGAAGGCACAGTAGCCTATATCCGCTAGCAATACCAGGGATACCTATCACTAACGAGTTACAACCCTGTTGTCGATGAGGACTCACTGTGCTAGCAGCATTACTACTAGCCCAGCGTATCCTCGTGGAGCACTGGCAACCTTACTTACCGCAGAAACACAACACTACATCAAAGTAGTGTTATTTCACTGGGGTCTTTTGTAAGATGAAGGTACAGTCCCCAGTCGGGCGGCTCCAATAATAACGGGAAAACCCACGGGAGATCCCAGTTCGCCCTACCTCTCTTAATACCTTTTGCCACCGGCGGGAATTTAGCCTCACACATTGAAACCAAAATGATCCTGAACTACGCGGCACCAAAAGAGCTTCAAAAGGGAATTAACTCTCCGCCATGGATTTCCCAAAGGAGTACAGCATGGGGTTCTTCAAGAAGGGTATGAAGAGATTACTGAAGGTTCGGCAACGCGCGAGTGATACCCCTGGTGTTGCAAGCGTCCATAGGCTACGGTAACCTTCAGGCGGGCCGTATGCTTGTTTATACCTTAGTGTTGTACCTTAGTGGTAAAAAAAAAAAGTCCATTACTGTACTATTTCTTGATACCGAAAATTTGGTGCTTAGGGCATGGTTGTATGATCATCTAAGACAGGACTTTGGAAAATTAGTTTAAGTATGATTAATAAACAACCAAACTGTAATCCGTCTAATATTATAAATGCGAAAGTTTGCGAGTATGGATGGATCTTTGGATGTTTGTTACTCTGTCACGTAAAAACTACTCAACGGATTAGGATGAAATTTGGAACTCAGATAATTTATAACCTGGATTTACACATAGGATACTTTTTATTCCGGGAAAATTTTAGGTTCTTCTGAGATTCTAAACTCTACGCGGACGTAGTCGCGGGCAGAAGCTAGTACTATATAATTATATTTAAGTTTTATAATTACCACAATCAATAAAATGAATAGTAACTAGGTGTATTAGTAACCCAGACCAGATTTGGCAACAGTTGTTAAAAATCCAATCTTCCAGAACTTAGAAACTCGGAAAACTCAAACCGATAAGATTTTTTTAGTAACTCATGGATTGTACTTAAAACCTAAAATTATTATTTAAGTTTAAAACTAGTACTAAAATTCTCTAATTGTTAGAAAATTGGAGCCCTCAGACCTTCATTTGGTGCGGTTGAAAGAGTCTGGTGTTTTGTAAGCTGTCTGGCTGACATTAACGGACAACGCGTCGAAAGGATGGTTAGTTCCGCGCTTTACTGTACTCTCAGTAATGTCAATAAGTTGGATGCTATTAAAAATATCCAAAATCATATAATAAATGTGAAAGTAACTCAGTGTGTTTATTTGTTACCTTTTCAAGACTTAATGGCTGAACGGATCGTAATGAAATTTCGAAATTAGATAGATTTTCACCTCAGCAAGGACATAAGCTATTTTTTGTCTCTAAAAAAATCCTTAAGGGGGTGAAACAGGGGTTCAAAGTTTATATACCGGCTTAATCAGCTCAGAGTGCTCTTCTTAAATAATTATGTTTTTTTTCTAAAAAACACACACAAACACACGGTTAACAGATAGTATTTATACAATTTATAATATTCTATAGCTTTGAATCGCGAATATATTGAATTATGTGCGATGAGATTAATATAAGAGAATGATAGAACAGCATTTATTACCTCCGTTTTTTTTTGTTAAAATACAGTGGTTTTTTTGGTGATTCTTAACAGATTGTATTCTTTATAAACATTCGAAAAAGTAAAACTCAAAACTGATGTACTAATTCGAAACGATAATAAAGAACTGCAATGTAACTATGGAGTTGTCACTTACAACTGAAGAACAATCACTAAGCAGAAAATCTCAAATAATCATTTACGTACATGTAATATACAACCACAAACATCAAAACGTCGTCATTAATAAAGTGCTGCACATAATTGTCTCAATTAACTACCGTGGTACAGTTAGCTGCCTCTTAGATACAGTTCCGGAGACATTTAGTGTCTAACCTACAGTCATTACAGCGAGTAACGGCCTTTTAGGACATCGACCGTGTATTTCACACTGTCCCCACTGACTCAGCCGGGGGACAATGGAGTTTTTGTACACATGTAAATTTCCATTATGCCCCACACTTGACATGCAGATTACGAACGTTAGTCCGACCGATTGAAACTTTCAAACTGTCCAAAAGACAATAAGTCGTGTTTAAAAAAGGGGTTATTAATACACACTGATCACTTTTTTCGTGTTTGGGTTGCCACTTTTGTTGGACATTGACATTTGTTCATGTATAGGTATTTTTATTTAAATTGTGTGGTTTTCTTTGATGTTTCCTCCTTCGTGAAGGCTTGCTTGGCTTTTCTTTATGACACACACACACACATATGACGTTATGGGATCTTTTTAAACGGTTGAAAACGCTTGGTCCTTGTGAGAGACAATGGTGCCAATTCTCTTTTTAATTTAACTAGACTACACCTTAATTAAACTACCCTATTTGTTGTTAATTAAATCTCTATATACATATACATCTTTTTGACAGGACTTAATTTTATTTTGACAGCACTAAACGAAAATTTTGTGCATTTGGCTATTGTGTGTGACAGAATCGGCATCAATTCCATCCAACGAACAAAACTAAATTTAAATTTTTTTCTAGTCTTATATTAGGTCCTTACATATGAAATTGGCGTTTTGTATGGGAGGAACAAAAAGTCGAATATTTTTTAATATAATATATTTAATTAATCAAAGTATGAACCATTATTTTCTATGCACTTTTGCCATCTCATAGGTAGTTCATTGATCCCTTTACTAAAAAAACCAGTCGGACGGGAATCAATAAAATCTTTGAAGGCGATTTGGACTGCCCCATCGGAGTTGAATTTTTTCCCTTGCAAGAAGTTATCCAAATTTCGAAAAAAATGGTAATCTGTTGGAGCAAGGTCCGGGGAGTACGGAGGATGTCTTAGACTTTCCAATTGAAGCTCTTCTAATTTAGTAGCCGTCTGTAGCGCAGTGTGTGGTCTAGCGTTGTCGTGAAGCAGCAGTGGCGTGGAGCGATTGACCAGCCTAGGTTGTTTAGCCGCTAGCTTTTCCATCATGGTTTGCAATTCCTGACAATAGACATCAGCCGTAATAGTCTGGCCAGATTTGAAAAAACTGTAATGAACAATACCGGCACTAGTCCACCAAACGCTTACAAGTAACTTTTTTGGGGTTAATTTTCGCTTGGGGCAGGATTTGGCTGGCTGGCCAGGATCTAACCATTGCGCTGAGCGCTTCCGATTATCGTAAAGAACCCATTTTTCATCACAGGTAATGATTCGGTTTAAAATACCTTCATTATTGTGCCGGTTTAGTAATGTAACGCAGCAGTCGACGCGCGTTTGCCGGTTTGTTTCAGTCAATTCGTGAGGTACCCACCTTTCAAGCTTTTTAATCTTCCCAATTTGCTTCAAGTGAATTAAAACAGTTTTATCACTAACATTGCAGCCTGCAGCTAACTCGGACGTGGTTTGCGATGGATCCGCTTCCACAATAGCCTTCAACTCTTCATTATCAACTTGAGTCTCAGGCCGTCCACGGGGCTTGTTCTGCAGGTCGAAATTTCCAGAACGAAAACGTTGGAACCAAAAACGAACTGTGTTTTCTTTTGCAACACGACCGCCATACACATCATTCACCCTTCGAGTTGTTTCCGCAGCACTAGTGCCACGGCGGAACTCGTACTCGTAAATAATGCGATATTTAAGGTTTTCCATTTTGTAAAATGAGTGACGCAAACAGAAAAAAACAGAAGAAAAAAAACAAATGAATGACGATCATCGAAGCACAAATACATGAGTCTATAGCTGTTCAAATTTGAATTTGGAATTCCTTACCAAAGAGGAGAAATTCGTGATTAAAGTGGCCAGTACGAAAAACGCCAATTTCATATGTAAGGACCTAATATTTAAGTTTTTGTAGTCTATTCATTGAAGCTTGTTGTGCAAAACGAATCTAATTTCCATTATTTTCTTATCATGTAGAAGCTGTTTGTCTGACCATATAAGATGACATAAGTCGACTATGAAAAGACCTA